>CM048844.1:49883582-50573764 GCA_026545765.1 Plantago major | reverse complement strand
TCTCTCTACTAGTTCATAATTCATCAATTCTCGTTTTAATTGCTTTCTGCTTAAGTGTTTAAATTATTTATTCAAAATACCTAAAATTTGTCATTTATTTATATTGAAAATCAACGATCTATTATTCTATTTTAATCGAGCGTTATTCCCGAGAGACCGACCTCTCGAGTCAACTTCTGCTATACTAATTAATTTAGTGTTTATGGAAATTGGGTTTGGAATTATAAATTCATAAAATTTTGGTGTTCAACGACAATTGTTTTTCCCGAGGATCCATCATGTTTTCTGGCGCCGCTGCCGGGGAATTATTAGTAGATTGCCTGCATAGAACATATTTGGTTATTTTCGAGCAGTAACTACTTTTATTTCACAGGAAAATTCAAGATAGAAGAAGAAGATGAAAGAACTATAAGGGAGATCAGTATGCCAAAACCAAGAAGGAGTGGAATTTGAATCCAGCCGCATGTAAGGGAGTACGTGTTTTTTCAAACTCTGATTAACTCATTACCAATGTTCGAAGGAAGAGAAGGAGAAAATGAATGCAAGTTCATGTATGCATTCGAGTCTATCGTCAAGCAGTTTCCGACGAAGGGGTTAACTGATGTTGAGCTGAAATTTTGGTTCTTCATCAAAACACTGGAGGGAGCAGCAAAAACATGGATAGATTCAATTAAAGAAAAGGTGTGTGAGTGGGATAAGCTGAGGAGTTTGTTCTTGAAAAGGTTTCCGGGACTTGCAAGGGTTATGAGAGAAAGGAGAATGATGTCCACTTTCACTCAGAAACCGAAGGAATCTTTTCATGACGCATGGGAAAGGTTTGAGGAGATGTAATACAATTGCCCCCAACATCAGTTCACTTCACGACAGCTATGTGAGTATTTCTACTTAGGAGTAAGAGAAGAATTTGGAGATCTGATAGACGTAGCTCTGAAGGGATCATTTATGGGGAGCTCTGCTAAGCAAGTGCTGGGAGGAAGCACAATGGGTTATAGGACAGAGCGTTGGAACTCTTGAGTACTTGGACAAAAGAGAACACTTATTGGACGACCAGCCTTACATCAGATGGAAGCCGTAGTTGATACTGGAGAAAAGACCTATACATTGATGGTGGAACGACAGTAGAAGCACTTCAATTCTAAGGGGGAACTCCTAAAAGAAGGAAAGAGAATCGAGAGAGGATATTGGGAAAGATGGAGAAGATTTTGACATAGAATACTATGAGAAGATCGAGCAACTCTATTCAGTGGATACAATAGAAAATCAGGAGAAGGACGATCCACCAGCCCTTGGATTGGAAGAAGTGCTGAGGTTAATACCTGAAGTGAAATAGCTACCCGCAGCACGCAAATACGTTTTCTTATCCGACGACGAGTTTTTTCCTATCATTATATCTTCATCTTTAACTAAGGATCAAGGGGAGAAGTTAGTAGAGGTTTTAAAGAAGTATAAGGAAGCAATAGGATGGGATATAACCGATATCAAGGGGATTAGCCCCGTGAGATGCATGCATACTATTACACTAGAAGAAGGAGCAAAGCCAGTTAGGCAACCTCAGAGGAGGCAGAATCTAGTGGCAATGGAAGTGGTGAAGAAGGAGATCCACAAACTTCTGAATAATGGGTTGATTTACCCTATCAAGAGTAGCAATTAGGTGAGTCCTGTACATGTAGTTCCTAAGAAGTCAGGAATAACGGTAAAGGATAACATTGCAACAAGGATAGCTACCGGATGCAGGATGTGCATCGACTATAGGAGATTGAATGCAGCTACAAGGACGGACCATTTCCCCTTACCCTTTATAGATCAAATGTTGGACAGTCTAACGGGGCATGATATTACTGTTTCCTGGATGGGCTATCTGGATTCTACCAGATCACCATTGCACTTGAAGACCAGTAGAAGACTACTTTTACCTGCCCTTTCAGAACATTTTCTTATAGAAGGATGTCGTTTAGATTATGCAATGCACCAGATAATTTCCAGAGATGCATTCTGTCTATATTTAACGACATGGTGGGGAAGTTCATAGAGGTATTCATGGACAACTTCTCATTGTTTGGGAATTCATTTGAAGACTATCTACAGAAATAATCATTAGTTCTGGAGATATGCATCGAATGAAATCTGACTTTGAGCTGGGAAAAAAGTACCTTTATGGGGAAGGAAGGAATAGTGCTAGGGCATATTATTTCAAAGGAAGGGATAAAAGTGCACGAAGAAAAAGTTGGAGACGATATCAAAGCTACCGCCACCAACCAGCGTCAAGGAACTTCAATCCTTTTTGGGGCACATCAATTTTCACAGGAGATTTATCAAGGGCTTGTCAGTGGAGGCCAAACCTCTCAACAATCTACTGAGGAAGGATGTTAAGTTTGATTTCGATGAAGATTGTATGAAAGCATGGAGCAGCCTGAAAGAGAAGTTAATAACCTCCCCGATTATGACTGCACCAAATCGGGAGATTCAGTTCGAAATAATGTATGATGCATCAGATTTTGCTGTTGGAGCAGTATTGGGACAAAAGGTGGATAAGCAGTTCAGGGCAATCTACTACGCAAGCAAATCTATGAACGATGTGCTAAAGAATTACATTGTGGGGTTACATTGTGGGGTATCAAGTCATTATCCATAGTGATCACGCAGCACTAAGACATCTGATAGCAAAAATGGATGCAAAGCTAAGACTCATTCGGTGGGTACTTCTGTTGCAGCAATTTGATTATAATATAGTAGACAAACCAGGGAAGGAGAACCGTATAGCAGACTACCTCTCTAGAAACACCGCACCCAATGAGGGAGAAGAGATTGATGATGATTTTCCTGGGGAACAAGTTTTCAGTGTTGAGAAGGAGCCGTGGTATGCAAATAATGTGAATTTTATCGCAAGTGGAGTGTTGAAGAAGGACCGGACAATGGCAGAGAAAGTTGCTCTAATATCAAAGAGCAAGGGTTTTATCTGGGATCCGCCGCATTTATTCAAGGAAGGAAGAGATATGGTTTACGAAAAATTCATCCTGGAGCATGAGCAAGAAAATATACTAAGACACTGTCATGAATTCATGTGTGGAGGGCATTATGGACCAAGGAAAATTGCCCACAAAATCCTTCAATCAGGATTCTACTGGGAGTCGATCTACAGAGATGCAATAAACTTCTGCAAGAATTGTGACAGGTGCCAGAGGACAGGGAGCATAACCAAGAGGGACGAGATGCCTATGACTACCAACTTAGTGGCAGAGATCTTCAATGTCTGGGGAATAAATTTCATGGGACCTTTTCCAAAGTTAGTTGGGAACGAGTACATACTGGTTGCAGTCGACTACGTCTCAAAGTGGGTCGAGGTAGCAGCCACGAGAACAAACGATGCACTGGTGGTACTGAAGTTCCTCAAGGAGAATATATTCGCCAGATATGGGACATCGAAGACAATCATCAGTGATGGAGGTACGTAGTTTTGCAACAAGTTGTTCGCGGAATATATGCGCAAGTTTCACATTAGACACAGGATAGCAACACCATATCATCTGCAAACGTCTAGGTAAGTGGAGGTGAGCAACAGACAGATCAAGGCAATATTGGAAAGAGTGGTGAAGCCAAGCCAGAAGGATTGGTCGCATGCCTTGCCAAACGCTCTGTGGGCTACAAAATAGCATATAAAATGGTGTTGGGAGCAAGTCCGTACAGGATTCTATATGGGAAGACATGTCATCTACCTTTTGAAGTAGAGCATATGGCATGTTGGGCCATCAAGACTCTAAACTGCGATTTAAATGCAAGCGGAAAGAAGAGATTGCTGGATCACAATGAGTTGACGGAAATTCGGAACTAGGCCTATGTCAACTCGAAGATATATAAGGAGTAGACAAAGGCTTACCATGATAAGAAAATCAGGCCTAAGCAGATCGAAGTAGGGCCGGAAGTGTTGCTCTACGACTACCGTCTGAAGTGGTTCCCAGGGAAGTTGAGAAGCAAATGGAAAGGACCATACAAACTCCTTAGGATATATCCATTCAGAACAATCCAACTGCTAGACTACAAATCAAGGGCAATTTTCAAGGTGAACGGGCACAGAGTTAAACCCTACACCTCGAGAGATCAACAACATGCCAACCAGACGGAGACGTATAGGTTGGACTTGCTAAGAGTCGAAGAATAGTCAGGCTAACGACTATAAACGAGTGCTTGTTGGGAGGCAACCCAACGGTTTGTAAGTATTTACGTTAATTGCATTTCACGTAGATTCCATGCACTTCATGTTTTCAAAACAATTTCGCACAAATAAGTCCTTTGCATTAGTTTTCTATTTCTTAGAATGTTCTTTTTCAAAATTAACCAAGTAAAAATGAAAAAACTAAAGAAAACGAGGAAAAATTGAACGCGCAAAAGATGACGGACAGAACCCCGACTGCAGTCGACAGTGGGCTGCAGTCGAGCCTCTGCGGTCAACTGTCGACTGTAGAGTGCAAGGATTCTGCGATTTTCATGCCTTATTGGGTTTTTTGAAATTTCCTTTCGCATGGTTTTTGTTTATGGAATGCTCTTGCATGAATTTCCCTTAACTTTCATCACTCTAAACCTAGTTAAATGCATCACTACCTTCTATAACTCACAAATTCGCAAGCACAAAAGCACTACATTCTAGCATAAGCATTATATTTAGCTTTTATCTCAAGAATTCAAGTTCTTCGGCGATTCAAGGTACGATTCTTCAACTCTACCTCTTCTCACTACTTCTATTCGCATGATATATGATTATGTACACGTAATGCATGTGATGATACATACGCATTGAGCATGGAAGGTCGGAAATTCGCATTAATGATAATATACATGTTCTAGTAATCAACTATGCTATGCCTAATCTATCATTCTCACTCATTAGTATGCATGACTTAATTTTCTGCGATTATACGAATTTTGGAGGTCCTGAAACATGCTTGTTCTACCTACCTTGCATCGATTAGGTTTGGGGGAGATGTGAACTAATTTAAAAAACTTTTCATCACCATTCATAGGAACATGATGAAGAAATTCAACCAAGGTGGAGTTGGAAGGGGCAAGTGTTTGGAAGCTTTGAAAAGGTTGGAACGTGGTGAAAGTAGCGAGGCTAGGGGAAGAAGAATCATCACATGAATTGGAGGAGGCACACAAGCTTGAGGATCATCATCGATCCATATCTCGTGAATACGAGACTCCTTTGGCTAGAATTGACTATGGAGACAAGAAGAATAAGGAGAAGTACCCACATACTTACTATGAGACTTTGACAATGGATCACGAGGGATGGTACCATTGGGAAAAACAAAGATTCCAAGAAGAGCATGAGGAGAAGTTAGCTAAGTTGGAGGAGGAGTTCTTGCAAACTAGAGGCAAAATCAAGAAGGCAAGGGAAGAAGCACTCACAAGGGCTCGGAAGGAGATGGAGGAAGATTTGAGGAGAGCCCGTGACCTCTTTTACGAAGAGGAGTTTGGAAAAAAAAGAAAGGGTGACTTCAACACATGTGTAGGAGAACCATCGTACCAACCAAGGGTGAGGAAAAATGCAAGGAAGACTACTGGAGGATTAAGGCCAAGTGGTGTACTTGCGTTGAAGAAAAATCATATCATTGAGGAGAAGTCGAGCTCAATGGGAGAACAAGCTAACTTCATTGACCTCACGGATGGAGAAGTTGACCCTACCCACAAGAACAAAACACCTTGCATTAACTGGGATGAATTTGATGAAAAAGCAGAGGAACTTGAGAGGCAAGAAGCAAGGGAACAAGAGAAGAAAGAAAAGTTAATGGGTAAGGGCACCACCACAAATGTTTTTGTTTATGAAGAGGAAGAAGATCCGGAAGAAGACCATGAAGCTAAGGAAGATGGGGAATGCTACTTGATCAGTCCATTTTACATCGTCTCGGTTGGTCTTTTTTACCGTCTTATTGCCTTCTCAAGTATAGTTTTTATGTGTTTTATTAATGTTTTGTTACGTTTTCGTATTTTGTATGTTTTGTAGGTATTTGGTCAAACCGCGTGATTTGGAGACAAAAAGATGCATTTTATATGCATTCACAGGAGTACGAAGTTCCAATGCAACAAACGGATAATAGAAATGGAGCGGGAAGGCCAAAAATACCAAAGTTGGAGTCAAAGTGCGGATCGGGGCCCACCAGGGTACCTGGTGTACGCCAGATACCTTCTGGCGTACGCCAGGTGCCCGCCTGGCTAACTGGCGTAAGCCAGTGTTGTTTTTCAGACGCCGTTTTTTTTATTCTTTCCTAATTCATTTCTAATTCGTTTCTTTTCCCATTTTCTATGAGTTAGAACAAAAACACCATTGTATGGATATTCTTTTTTACATCTTTTTTCTCTTAACCTAGAACATTTCCAAGGCAATTACCTACCTGTTACTGGAGATAATTGAACCAATTTCTCTTGTAATTTGACGATTCATATTTGTTTGGGAGCATACTCTACATACTTTTCACCGATTGGATTCAAGTTCTTCAATTTCTACCTAGGGTTTGTGACACGATTGGGTAAAATTGTATCAACTCTTGATTCTTGGTTTTTAGTATTGATTACGTTTACTGTGTGTTTGTATATAATGTTGATTATGTCTTCGTATATCATGAGTAGCTAAACACGCTAATCATGGGATGGTGATGGATTCAATGCTTGCTAGTTAGGGTTCATGCAATTCAATATATATAAGATGCGATTTATTCTGTGTTGTTTTGATTAAATATGTATGTACTTATGTGTATTGAGTTTTAACACCAAAATCACCAATGGATTATGCAACTGATCTTTCATAACAAAACGTCTAGAGATTGCTAATTCATTGGTTCATTGCAAATACAATAACTACATTAGCTTGTTAATTGTAGCTTAGTGAAATTGACGCCTGCACTAATGCTATATGTTTTCTAGAAAAATTTCAGTTAGCTCATTGTCATAGTCCTTCGAACCTTATCTGATATAAGGTGTCTACCTAGAAAATCCTAGAGCAATGTAATATTCGTTAGGATGTGTCCCAGTGATAACTAGAGTAAATCGACATCATTATTGTTGCCTGTTTCCTGCTATCTAGCTTGTTTTCTGTCACCACACCATAATTCCCTCTCACATATTCATCTCCACAATTAATCAGTTTTCTAGTTAGACTGCGTATTTGTTAGATTATCATTCTGTCAAAGCAAACAAACTTTATCGCTTTCCATCTTTTATTACTATTAAATAGCAACTCAGCCTAGTTAAGTCCTTCGAGACCGACCTCGGGGTTAACTTCACTGCACTACAAGTTTTCGTAGTGTTGACAATTAACTCTTAGCTAGTAAACAATATTAAAACTTTGATTTTGACACATCAAGTTTTGGCGCTGCTGCCGGGGACTTGACTCCTTTTCTAAGTTTACAAATTCTAGTTACAGTATTTTTGTTATTTCTTTTTCCTTGTTTTATTTATGTTTCTGTCCTGAGTGCTTGTTTTAACTAACATGTGCTTACCTTTGCGTAGTTCTGGTGTTGTGTCTGTCTTGTAGCACAGGTTTGAAGATATGACTATAGCGTTGCAACCTTCTTTGTACACACTTCTCCTACCTGTGAAAAGTGCACATCGTCTCGCCATCGTCACACCATCTAATGTGCGGGGTCTTGAGATTAAGGGGCATCTCATCCAACAGCTTCTAAGGTTCTACATACTTGAAAATGAGGATGTCATGGGTTTTTTCAGGGAGATTGAGCACTTTATATGTGGACTGGGGAAACCTGACGGTGTAAATGACGATGACTTGAGGCTCAAGATCTTCCCTATGTGTCTCTTTGTAAGGCACGAACTTGGATGAATGGCCTAACAGAGGGAAGCATCATTACTTGGGACAAGGCCTTCCAAACCTTCATGGCCAAATACTACCCCTTGTAAATGACTATAGCCTTCAGAGCTCATATTAGTCAGTTTAGCCAGCAACAAGGTGAGCCCTTCTATGAAGCATGGGAGAGATTCCATGACTTACAGCATCAGTGCCCCCATCACCATTTTAGTACTGCAGATTTAAACTAGTTCTTCTTTGATGGTCTTCATAAGTCTTCGCAAGTACTGGTAGATATGGCGTGTGGAGGATGGATGGGAGAGAGCATCACTGTCGAGTTAAGTGTTGTATTCGAGAGGATAGCAAAAAGCTCAGAGCATAGGAGCAAGCGCGCAAAACTGAGTGGCTCTAATTGCCCGGAACATTTCCTTCATGAGTTACAACTTCTAGAAGGTTTTTTGGAGGAGCTGATTGGGTTCGTTAAAAGTTGTCATGCTGCCATGCAACACTCGACGATGATACATCTAGCTACCGCTGAGAGGTCAGATGCATTAGAAGCCATAGTTCAAAGGTTAGAAGAGACAGTGGAGAGGCTAGGAGAGAGAATGATGAAGGATGAGTCAGAGCAGAGTCACGAGACTGTTGAGGCAGCAATGGCCAACACAGTCATTACTGATGTGCCAGTCGAGGTTACCGTGTCGAAGGAAGGTACAGTAGTCGAGGTACCTAAGCCCCACGGAAGCGGGCAACACCATTCTCCACCTCGACAAGTGATAGAGGTAACTAAGAGCATGATTGACATACCACCAGTGGTAGTGAACCAGATAGACACTCCCAAGTCCAAACGTGTCGGAAGCTTTGATTTGACGATCAGGATTGGCAACTCAGAAGAGACATATGGCATATTAGACACAGGAGCCGGCGTCAATGTTATGCCATATAACCTGTATCAAGAGCTCGGACTGAGTGGACTGAAAGTCATGAATTCAATGGTTCAGCTTGTGGATGGTAGTTGGCGTAGACTAGTGGGTCTGGCTGAGAATGTCACCATACGTTTGAAAGGCGGACAGGTGCTCACCGATTTTTTCATTACGCAGTCTTTGAGGGCTGAGCAGAGGACAGGGCCAGAGCTCGTATTGCTTGGAAGGCCATTCTAGTTAGCGGTGAAGATGACGATCAACACATACGAGCGTGTATGCACGTTTGAGGTAAATGGGAAGCAGCATACACTGCAATGCCATATCCACTCTCCTACTACTAATTCCATATCAAACAGTGTAGTAGGGCTTCTTTATGTGTGTACTAGTGTGCAGGGATCAGGTACAAGAAGAAGAAAGAAACCTGGAGACTCTCCATGTACCTTGCATTCCAAAATAAGCTTCATCGATCAAGGAAGTCCTCTTTTCACCAATTTGTTCTTTCTCTACACTCGTTTGCTTGAGGGAAAGCACAAGTTCTGGTTTGAGGAGGGGGGTTATTGGTTTCTTTAGGACTTCTGCATTGATCGAGTTGTTTGTGTTCTTTTCCTGTCTTTTGTGAGTTGTCTGTTAGTTTTTGAGTCTGTTGTGTCTAAGTACGTCTCCCAAGTCGAGCGTCTATTGCATGTACTAAACCTATTTAATGCTTGAGTTTTGATTAATCTCTGATTATTAGCAGTTGGCATGTTTAAATTCTTTAAGTTCGTTTCGCTTGTAAATAGAAAGTTTGTTCTAATTCTGTCGTCTAAAAAGCCTGTGAGCAAGCCTAGCCGATGAAAAAATATTGTACCGGCAAATTATGTACTTGTGTGACTTTTTAGGAAGTGCAAACTCTCTTGTTTGCGCCACATCATGCTCATGTGTACTTTGTGTAAGTTAAGTATGACGAACGGCATGTTTTTCATTCCTTATTTGCTCAACCCAAACCCGTTCCAAGAAAAGGTTAAGGACTACAAGGAACCTCAATAGGAGAGCAGCTGCTTCTCAAGAACACCAGGAAAGAAGTCCGGCGAGACCACGAGCAGGGCAAGCTGGAACTAGCCGACGTGGAGCTCTTCAGCATGGACCGAGAGACCACGTGGTTGAGAACATCTTGATAGTTCCCGTTGATGATCTTCCTCCAGATGTGGCGATCAACCCAAGGATGGGCGAGAGGCTAACCGCTGAGCAGATCTATGTCCAACAGAAGGCCTTGGAAACCCAAATTGCTACTCTGAGTAGGATGGTGAAGGCACATGAGAAGGTGACTCTTAGAGCCCCCAACCCTTTATGTGATAAGATATGAAGGGAAAAGAAGCATCCTGACTCCATTATCCCAAATCTTGAGCACTATTATGGAGATACTTGCCCTGTGGGTCACCTTACTAGGTATGAAAGCAAGATGGAGACCAATGGCCTGAATGACAACATGAAGGCTCTTAACTTCTCAAGTACTCTCTTTGGAGAAGCAATGGATTGGTGGACCTCTTTGCCCAATGGCTCCATCAAGTCCTATGCGGATATTGCTTTTCTCTTCCTAAAAAGGTTTGAGAGAGCAAAGAAGAGAAAGAGATCAGTGGAGCACTTGGCAGGGGTAATCCAGAAAGAGCATGAGGATCTTAGAACCTTCCTTGACCGTTTCAATGCTGAAGTACGCCAGGTCGAGCCTCACAGCATCAAAGAGCGGGTCCGACACCTGTATGCTACGACTTACAACGACGATCTCAGAAGGAAGATTTCCAATGAAGAAATCACATCCGAGAAATACTTGGAAGATATCTGTGATGGAGTCTTGTATGGTGAGGAGTACCGAAGAAATGTTCCAATAAGAGCCGGGGCCAGAAAGGGAAAGGAACCAATGAAACAGGAACCCCCTCCCTGGCCTGGAAAATTTGAACAAAAGAAGGAATTTAGAGACAGGAGGGAGTTCCATAGGGATAGAACCCCTCCAAGAAGATATGCCGAGTATACTCGCCTCAGTAGACCAAGATCCGACATCTTGGCCTCTATTGTCGAGAAAAACTTAGACATACAATGGCCAAAACCTACAAGGAGCAGTAAGAGGAACAAAGCTTCAAAGGAGTACTGTAGGTTTCACAAACACAAAGGCCACTCAACCGAAGATTGTATCCCGTTGAAAACAAAAATAGAAGGGTTGATAAGGACCGGAAAGTTGAAAGAACCAGTGTACGAAGAAGAGTCCTCCCGGCACCAGAGAAATGAACAAAGAAGGGAGGAGCGTGGTTTGGAACCTCCGGCAGGATCCTTACCGCCACCTCCTGCAGAAATTCCACCCCACCATACCCAAAGGTACCACGGGTACCCTGAAGATGTGGGAATGGAGAACCTTCCCTACAACGGAGTTATTAATGCCATAGCGGGAGGCCCAGCTGGAGGAGACAGCCGCAATGCAAGGGAGAGGACCGCACAACATCTGAGAAACAATGATAGAGCCTATGCTTCACCGGCTCTGAAAGGAACAAATGCCCACTTTTGATGATAGTGAAATTCCCCCACCAACGTCTGGTGGAGGAGATCTTAAAGACGTCGATGTTCCTTTAGTTGTTTCTCTAGTCATCACCACTTACAAAGTCAACAAAGTACTTGTGACGCCCTATCACCTTCACAGATAATTACCGACAGTAATATTATAATTTAGACGCACGGAAGCTTTAAACAGAATTACTTTGACCACATTTACATTTGCATGCCAGCAAAATACATTTTCACATGCAGTAAATTATTTTTACAGAACAAAAGTCTTTTCATGAATGATATGCAAAAGACGAGCCGAGGGAGAAGGATTGGAAACCAGCCGGCCGACCTTGATGCATGACTTTACTTCTACTCAGCTCTCTCCTTTCCTTTGTCCTTATCTTCAAAGGCTATATAAAAAATACATCGCAATTGGGATGAGTTGCGGGCTCAGTAAGTATAATCAGTAACAGGTCATTTAATAACCTGTAAAAATAACCGGCAATAAACCATTTAACGACAGGTAAGCACATCACTTTTAGTCACATATATTCACATCAATCAGAACACATATAGAATTCTCAATCAGAACACGCGAATCCATTTATTCCATGATTTCCAACGTGTGTTCACTTTGAAATCTCATCACGTCAAACAGAAGCATTTCAAATAATTCACATTTATATAATAATAATGCACGTGCTTAGTCATTTTCTTTTTCCGCTATGGCTCTGTTACGACCAGGAGTAATTCGTGATCACGATAACAGAGGAGTTCATTGAACCCAACAGAGTCCAGCCATGCTGGAAATTCATATTTCATATAGATTCCAGCCGTACCTAGAATTCTATATTTCACACAGAGTCCATCCAGTGATGGATATCCAGACAAGCTGGAAAACACATGACTCAAGGTCATCAGCAGCCATAACAGAATCCTCTTATCTCGTATGAATGCAAATCACATAATCATGTTTATAAATATATACGACTAATACTTTATCAGAAAATAGTATCTTTTCAGATAACAACTGCACGTATCCCATCCGTACATGGGAGCAATTTAGCAACACACATGTCCCATCCGTACATGGGAACAATTGATCATTCATCAATTAAGCACTTTAAGCTTTTCATCGTATTCAGAAGGGAACATTCAACATATATAGCACACCACGGTATATTTTCACATTTCATAACACACTTCCACAATATAATCCACACATATTCATAGTCATACGCTAGCACCATATCAATAATATCAAGAATAACACGTATTTGTCAAACAACAAGTTACCGAAAATTATTTACAAAGATACTAAATAACGAGTTACCAAAAACACTTACCGTCGACCATCCAACATGTTGCTAGTTATTCGTCCAACCTCTAACACAAATCAGCACTCTTATTCGTTCATATACTGACTATTTTCTTTCAGTCTCCTTTCTATACGGCTATCAGTTCACTAAAGCTCTTATTGCTCGTGAGACATGGAAAAACTATGATCATATATGGAAACACCACGTGAAAATCACTACTAGTTGATCAAAACTCATAAATTGTCAAACTTGTGTGAATTGGTGTGTGTGTGTAGTATATGCGAGTGTGTGTGTGAACAATTTGTCAAACTTTTCAATCTTATGCCAAAGCTAGTGACACTCTTACTGAAGTACAATCTTACTTAAGAGATCCTTTAGAAAAGAAAGGACTTGGCCTGAATACACAGACAGATTGTTCTATCACTCTGAATAAGAGTGAGGAAAGAAGAACATTTGTAAGTACTCAGCAAGATGGTTCCCATGCAATCTATAGTATCGGTCAGAAGACGAAGATTGTTGACAAAGGAAAGGCAGTTGTGACTAAACCTTTGTGGGAAAAATAAGTCAAAAACAAAACTGTTGGGAACGTCTCTGAAAAGAAACACAACACTGAAAAGTGTAAACACCCACAGTGCTACGTCTCTCAAAAGGGTAGAATTGCAGGAGCTGGCAAATTCTCTCATGTCACTTTTTCTGGAAAGAAATTGGATCAACCAGAGACTAGCAAAGCTGCTGAGAAAAGATCTCAGATAGCTTCAAGTGCTCGAAACGGTATTAGCTATAAAGGCATCAGGAAACAACTTGCTCATGAATACAAACAGGAGCAAGAACGATGGCTAAAGGCTAGAATTGCTCAAAGCAATTACCAGAAGTGGAAGTTGAATCAAGCCACTGAAAATCTGAATGATAGGGCTAGAAGAAACCTGGCAAGGAAAGCTAAGTTTGCTGAAAAGCAAACTCAAAAACCTGACAGGTATCTGAAAGCACCAAATGGAGCACCTAGGAACACACCAAGGAAGAAAATAATTCTTAATAATGATAATCATTCAATTAGAATTCCTCCTTATGTTCCTATCAGACAAAAGAATGTTCCAAGGAAATTCATTCAAAAATGGATTCCTACTGGAAGATTGTTTAGTCCTGATGGTTCCAACTGTAAATTGAGAACCTAATCTCCTGTTCCCTGTTGTGTGCAGAATGCTTCCTGGACTAAAGCACAATGGCTATTTGATAGTGGATGCGGAAAGCACATGACAGGAGACAAAGCAAATCTGGTCGATTACAAAGCTTGCAACACAGGACCAGATATCAGTTCTTTGGAGGAGAATTAAATCCCTCTCTGGGATTTGGCAACGTCAAATTGGGAACATTAACAATCACTGACGTATTACATGTTAAGGATTTGAAATATAATCTATTTAGCATGAGCCAGTTTGCAGACAAAGGTTTTACTGTAAAATTCAAAGCAAAATACTGCAAACTAATTGACAATGAGTCAAAGCAGATAGTCTTGGTTGCTCGGCGGAAAGGCAGTCTTTATGTTGACGATTGGGCATCTGCCACAACTGAAGAATGTCTCATGGTGAGTCAATCTTGTCACACAGAAGAGCACTGGTTATGGCACACAAGAATGAGTCACTTGAACTTCAAAACTCTGAACAAATTTGCCAAGAAAGAGTTAGTGGTTGGCCTTCCCAAAACATCTTTCAGAATGGATGGTATCTATTCTACATGTCAGATGGGGAAACAATCCAAAATCTCTTTCAAGTCCAAAACTAGACACTCTAGTGTTAGACCACTGCAACTACTACATATGAATCTTTTTGAATCATCTATAACTAGTTATGCAGGAAAGAAATATGGTCTGGTTGTTGTAGATGACTTCTCAAGATTCACTTGGGTTGTATTTCTGAAACACAAATCTGATGCCAGGGTGGAGATACCAAACTTGCTGAAAAAGCTTGAAGTCATGAAAAATTACAAGGTATCTGCAATCAGAACAGACCATGGTACTGAGTTTGTCAACCAGTACATAAAGGAGTTTTGTACCTGCAAAGGTATACAACACAAACTTTCCTTTGTAAGAACACCTCAACAAAATGGTGTTGCAGAAAGGAAAAACAGAGTCCTTAAAGAAGCTGCAAGGACGATGCTAGCTGACACTGAAATAAGTGAAGTTTATTGGGTTGAAGCTGTAAACACAGCCTGCTACACTCAGAACAGATGTTTGATAAACATACACGATGACAAGACCCCTTATGAAATCTTGGTTGGTAGACCCCCTAATATCAAACATCTGAGAGTATTTGGTTGTAGATGTTTTGTTCTAAACAATGGAAAAGATTATCTGAAAACATTTCAACCAAAGGCATATGAAGGTGTATTTCTTGGTTATTCCACGATTAGCAAAGCCTACAGAATTTACAACAAAAGAACAAAGAAAATTGAAGAATCAGTTCATGTTGTATTCTATGAAGGAAGTAGAAAACACCTCCTAATGATGAACTCTCAGAAAGGTTCAAAGAACTAATGTTGAGGGATTCTGAAGAAGAGTCCTCATAAAGGAGAAACATCATTATGGAAAGTGAGGATGACTCTGACGTAGAAAAGCTTGATATGCCTAGTAACAACAAGATGACTCACAAACATGATGAAGAATTTCCTATGAAACTTCCAGAAATGGAAACTGAAGATATTCATCATGAGGCTATCTCTGGAAATAATCTCTCTGAAAGACATGTTCCAGATAGCTCAAACACTGAACAAGTGTTAGAGATTAATTGCCCTTCTGAGGAGCAAAATGTCTTAGATACTGAAAAAGTATCAAATCAAAATCCCAGTGATTCACATTCAAATCATTTGGATATTGATCCTACTAGCACTAATCCTATGATGAGATGGATCAAGGATCATCCTGCAAAAGATGTGATTGGACCGATTAATCAAGGTGTTAGGACTAGGAGAGCAATAGCTGAAAATGCTAATTCTCTCTTTGGATGTTTCATCTCAAATATTGAACCTAAAAATATAGAAGAAGCATTAGGAGACCAAGACTGGATCTCTGCAATGCAAGAAGAGTTGGATCAATTTGAGAGAAACAAAGTCTGGAAACTAGTTCCATTTGTGGAAGGAATATCTGTGATTGGAACTAAATGGGTTTTCAGAAACAAAATGAATGAATCTGGTGAAATAACCAGAAACAAAGCAAGATTGGTTGCCAAGGGATTTACCCAGACTGAAGGCTTAGACTTTGATGAGTCAATGCACCAGTTGCCAGATTGGATGCAATAAGACTCTTTCTAGCCTTTGCAGCTCATAAAGATTTTAAAGTTTATCAGATGAATGTCAAAAGTGCATTCTTGAACGGTGAACTTGCAGAAGAAGTTTATGTTGAGCAACCACCTGGCTTTGAAGTTTCCTCAGAAAGTAGAATGGTCTATAAACTCTGAAGCTCTGTATGGACTGAAACAGGCTCCAAGAGCATGGTATGACACTTTGGCCAAATACCTTCTGGAAAGTGGTTTCAAGAAAGGTGAAGTTGATAAAACATTATTTACCTTAAATCATGATGGGAAACTACTCTTAGTTCAAGTATATGTTGATGACATCATATTTGGATCTAAGGACAAGCAACTTTGTAATGACTTTGCAAATCTCATGAAAAGTAAGTTTGAGATGAGCATGATGGGAGAAATGAATTATTTTCTAGGATTGCAAGTCAAGCAACTCAATGATGGAATATTCATTAGTCAAACAAAGTATGCAAAAGATATGCTCACAAAATTCAATCTTAAGCCTTCTGAAAAGAATGCTAAGATACCTATGAGCCTTGGAACCAAAATGACCTATACTGAATCAGACAAGAGTGTTGAAGAACATAAGTATAGGAAATTGATAGGTTTACTACTTTACCTCACTGCAAGTAGACCTGATATTCAATATGCCGTTGGAGTGTGTGCTAGATTTCAAACAAATCCGATGCAAACACACTACAACATTGCTATGAAAATATTAAGGTATGTAAAAGTACGATAGATGTAGGATTGTGGTATCCTAAAAGCGGATTGAGTTTATTTGGGTACTTAAACGCGATTATCTTTGGATCAACGCTTGATAGGAAAAGCACCTCGTGAACTTGTGGTTTACGGGTACTAGACTTATCTCGTGGTTTAGCAAGAAGCAAAACTCAATTGCAACTTCTACCACGGAGATTTGAATATATTGTCAGGTTGTTGTGCAACACAAATTCTGTGGATACAACAACAACTTAAAGACTATGGACTCGATGAAGAGAAAACTCCCATTTTCTATGACAACACAAGTGCTATTGCGATTACACAGAATCCTAAATTTCATGCCAGAACAAAGCATATTGATGTTAGACATCACTTCATCAGAGACCATGTTGAAAAAGGCAATATAGAGATACTCAAGATTGGCACTGAAGACCAACTTGCAGATATCTTCACTAAGCCACTACAAGAAAGTAGATTCTTAGCCTTAAGACATAGTCTTGGACTAATGGAACTACCAATGAACTAAAAAAGTTCAGGAATCTGGAACGGGCATCCAGAGAAGAGAAAAGAGAAATCTGGAACGGGTATCCAGAAGTCAAAAAGGCTAAAGAGCAAAAGGCGACTTAAGATCTACGAGGCGGAACTCAGATATCTTAATCACTCTATAAACGGGGAACACAAAGGAGAATAGTACAACTATCTGCAGTCAACTACTCTCTTGAAATTCGCATTATTTCTATCTTGATGAAAAACTTGGAAAAATCCTAAGTATAAGACAAATTCAGATGCAAACAGTGTTCTTGGTCATACAAAAACGTGATTCAGATAGCTAATAGCCAAAATTCATTAAATGGGCACAATTACACTTGTTGATTGTGATCATTGCTGAAGAAGTAATGGTGACCCTTGATGAAATTAAGCGTTTGATCTATGCGGTGGAAATTAATTCACAGTAAATAGTGGACTGTAAAAATTCTGACAAAACCCACTCTGCATTTAATGCCGAACTAGCTTTTGCTCACGCCTGCTTGCAAGTCACAGATACGTACACACAAAATCAATTTGTATGTATTTTTCTTTTGAGATTCTATTGCTATATATATAGGATTTTGGCAAAAGAAATCACTTTCGCCTAATCCAAAATTCCGACTTACAAAAAAATAGCAAAACCTTCTCTTGATTCTCTGCAAACCTTCTACAATCTCTGCAAATCAACATTAAGTTTTTCTGCAAAGAATTACTGAATCAAATCTCTTTCAAACACCAATCCGAATTCCCTACACTATATAAAGAGATGGCCCCAAAGAATTCTTCCACACAGAAATCTCAATCCTCCACTGGTACTGCTGAAAAGCAAGCACCAGAGTTGGTTATTGTGAACAACCGACTGGTAGGAGATTTTAATCCTGACCATTGGACTTCAAATCACAGAATGATTTGGGGTGGTGCCATGGTTGAGGAATACCTCATGGCTGCAATAGAGAACCAAGCCGACAGAAAGCTGATTCTTGACATGCTTGAAAAGGCACAAATCAAGGGATTTCTATCTGCTCGCCCAAGTGGAATTTCATCACTCGATGTGTTGGAATTCTACAACAACTCCAGGATAATTTCCTGTGTTTAAGGCACTTTGATAGTGTTCATCAAAACTTCAGTCCAAGGAAAGGAAATCCTTCTGGACTTAACAACTTTCTGTAAGTTGTTTGAGTTTCAAAATCTTGGAAAGGATTTTGAAATAAACACCAAGGATTATGATCTCCTTGAAGGTGTTAAACAATTGTACAGTGACGTGTGTGATCTTGAAAAATCAGATACACCCACTGAGTACAAGCTTGCTGACATCCGAACCAGACATCTGATGGTTCACTGGGATGTATTGGCTTGCATTCTTCACATATGCTTTGATGGTCTACAAGGAGGTGCTGACCAGATAAGCCAAGAACGATGGATCATGATGTTCTTGCTGAATCAACAAGACAAAAGGCTGGAAAACCCTTTTAACTAGGGAAAGTACACCTTCATGAAGTTTGTGAAGAAGATTCAAGGCTTCGATCCTAAGATCGCCAAAGTACTAGATGAGCCAAAGGCCACAATAGGCTATGGTCTAAAGATATGCTACTTGCTGGAAAAGCTTGGCATTGAGCTCAGAGAGACGGCTGAAATTGCTAACAGTAACATACTCTACAAATATGAGTATACGAACATAATGAAAAAGGTTGCTGGGTCTCAGAAAGGTTCTAAGAAGCGATAGTCTGAAAAGTTATCTGAAGAAAAGGTTGCGACCAAGAAGCCCAGAACTTCAAGAAAGAAGTCTGCTGGCAAATCAGAAGACACACACATTGAGGTTGTCGATTCTCAGATATCTGCAGCCATTGCCGATGAACAAATTAATACAGATGAACTCATCAATGCTGCAAAAGAGTTATCAACTACTGAACAAGTAGACTCAGTAAGAGAAAGTGCTTTCAGAAATGTGAAGACTATTACAGAAAGCCTTGCTGATGAACTCATAAATGCTGCCAAAAGTGGTGAAAAACACCAAGCCCTATCTGCAGAAACCGCAGGAATTATGGACCAATCAGTTCCCAATGCTGATGAGAGCTCTGACGATGAAGATGATGAACTAATCATCTCTCAAGTCCTAGAAAGAACAAAGAGGGCTAAGGTTACTGTAATAGTAACTGGTGACAAGGTTTTTGAAGAAGAACCTACACCTCAGGTTGCTGAACAAGCACCTATAACAAAGGTTGTTGGTGGAAACACATCATCAGGGAACGTTTCTGACGCACAACTTCAAGAAGCCCTGATGAGTGGTAATTTAGTGCTGGCAGATGATGAAAATGCCACATCTAAAAATCTGGAAGAACACTCTACTGACCGATCTTCTGCTTCCAGACAACCACAACAACCACAACAGTCACAAGTGGTTAATGAAATGGTAAATGAACTCCATTTCGAATTACCAGCATTACAACACGCTGAAGAAAATCCTGCAAAAGAGCAGGTTCCCCAACTCGATAAGAGGGATCAAACTGAGACATCCACTCAGAATGATCAACCAGGGGAGGCAACTGAGTCGCACACTCAGGAAAGGTTTGAAGTACCTAAAACTTCAAACAAAGAAGCTGTACTGGAACAAGAAGACCAAAGTATAAAAGGGTCACAAGTTCCAGAGACCAATCAGCCTGACAATGCTCAGGTAGTTGAATGGTTTAACTCCTACCTTGTGAAAAAGTTTATGCTTGTATATCTTGTTACTTATATAAAAATTATTTGTTACAGGCTGAGTTAGAAACATAGAAACAAGAGGAAGCTGGAAAGCTTGCCTCAGAAACTGAGAAGGAGGTTACCCCAACCTCGCCTCTTAAGAAATCTGAGCCTGTACCACAGGTGATAATTGATTCTTAAGATAACACTTTTCAGTCATTTGTTGAATACTCAATCCAGAACTGCTCAACTCAGACAACTGTTGGAAGAAGAAGAACAGCTCCATCTTCAACTGGAAGACCAGATAGCTAAATCCAGAGACAAGCTTGACCAACTACAAGATCAATATCTGCAAGAGATGATTGCTTACTCTGAGGTTAAAGAGCTACAGGATGCTGTAATGCCATCACCAAAGAACTCGATACTAAAGAAGTATCTGAAATTAAGCATGATGCTAAGGCTGCATCATCTTCAAAAGAAGTACCATCCTCGTCCCAAAAAGGGAAGAAACCAATCGCTGAGATGGTTGCTGGACTCGACACAATCGATGAGAATGTACAAGAGGATGAAGATCACTGGGCTGATTACTCAGATGATGAAGAAGACAAGACTTTGGCAGAGCATCGCAATGAACATCTAGCTGTTTCACACTTGAAAAGGAAACTGATTGCTCCTGAAACTTTCAGCAAACTGCCAAATGTCCACTCCCATGAATACATGAACAGATACCATGTAGTGGCTCATCTGAAAAAGGAGATGTCTTCACAGAATAAGGAAGTAATTGCCTCCGTCCCCTCTGAAATGAAAAAGTTCACTGAGCTCGTCACTCAGAGAACAACTAGCATAGTCATTGCTCAGAAAGATCTGGAAATGATAAGGGACGATGATGCGTCTTTAGCTGAAAAATCTTTTCAAGAGGCAAGTTACACTGCTGGAAAAGCAGATGCCATCCTAGGCCCATTGGCAGAGCTCACTGATAAGGACAATGGACTTATCAAGCAAAATCAGGAGCTCAATGCTGAACTTCAGAAGTTGGTCACTGCCTACAATTATTTGCAAGGGCATTTTAACTCTCTCTCAGATTCTTTTATGAGACTGAGTCAGCCAACAATGACTAAGGAGGAAAGAGTGTACAAATCTGGACCTCAAAGTCAGGTGGAATGGGAAGAAGGAGAAGAAAACAAGAAGAAATTTGGAGCTGGTGCGGCTCAGAGAGGAAGAAGAAACATGAAAACTTCCCAGCCACCACTCAGAATCAATGAACCCTCCTCAAGCCAAGCTGCTTTGCAAATAGTAGCTGCTTCCCAGAAACCTACTGAACGAACTACCATGATAACAAGGGCCATGGCACAGAAACCTCCAAGGAGTACCAAGGCTCCAAGGAGAAGACAGGTTAAAGGGATTGATGAATCTTCTGAAGAAAAAGAAGAAGGCCAAATCAAGTCCCTGGGCAATGAAGAAGGCTGTAAAACTCTCACAAGATTTAATCTTGATGATGATGAAAAGCGATGAAGATGAAGCTCCTCTTCACGTAAAAAGGAAAATTGAAAGCCTAATGAGCCCATAGTCGCAAAGCCCTAGCGCCTAAAACACCCTCTGGAAATACCAAGTCTATCCAGGGTGGTTCTTCAAGCAACAACCCCAAAGAGAATTCAAGACAGAGAAGGAACAGACTGAGAGCTGAGCAAAGAAAAAGTCAACTTCCACTCAGGCCAGAAGAAGCCAAAATAGAGTATGTGAAGAATGACAATGATTCCTCTGTCTACAGGTGCATCAATCAGAAAAATGGCTATTGAATTATGGAACTTAAGCATCTACTGGTAAATTCAAGATTTCCAGAACCAATCCATAAACAACTTATGGCATGGAGAAAAGATAAGCCAACCTTGATCAACACCCATCACATTAAAGACTGGTTGGATTTTGAAGTTGTCAAGAAAACTGAAGCCATGAGAAAGGACCTCTCTGATGAATGTCCATATGGAAAGCCAGATGATGTGCACAGAATTCTGAATATCACAGGAACAGGCACAAGAGAAAGACTTGCTGTGGAACCCTATGAGTCGTTCTATCTAACTGAAGATCAATACAAGGGTGACATCAGATATCTGAGGATTATCTACGAATACTTCAAGCTTTCAGATATCAGAATAGAGCATGCCTGGAAGTGGGGAAATTATCTGTGGGTCAAACATTTTGTCAAGAAATATCCTACCAAAACCTACAAAGAGGTCTGTGGATTTGCCAGAGACACTGAGATGCTCGTCAGAACACTTCTCTATGATTATTCTGATGACATCAAAAGGTTTGGAGATAGGAAATTTGCAGACTGATCCATAGAACTACTGTTGAAGACATGAAGACTTGAAGACTAGTCTATTATGATTATTACTTGGAGCTTGGCTACTCCTGTTGTCCTAATTTACTATTTTTTTTTTGTTGTATTTTTGCTGACTGAGCTAAACTTGTTTTATGTATTGAAGTTATCTGTAATCTTTCTTTGTAACTTATCTGAAGAACTTACTCTCAGATAGTATTCTATAAAAGATAACTTGACAGCAAAGATCACACCTTGTGATTTGGTTGATGTTTACTTTCTGCACTTAATTGAATGATTTGAAAAATCTTATGAAATGATTAAGTGTTGGATTGTTCACTCATCCAGATTTGTAATAGGTCAGATAGTCATCGTTGACTGATCAAAAAGGGGGAAATTTGTTAGGAAATTTGTTAGATATTTTGTTAGAAATATTTGTTTAGATTTTGATCAGCAACATGATGACTTATCTTAGTCTCAGAAAGGTGATTAGTACTCTTGGTTCACTTAAACATTGTAAAAGAGGAAACCCACTAAGTATGATAGTCTAGCTAATCTTGTATAGGATGATAGGTCTCAAAATGTAATTTTTATTTTATGAAGAGAAGACCAAGAAGAAGACATCCAAGCAGAACAAGTTCAACGACATTGAAGATTTGAAGACTGCTCAAGATTACTGAAACAGTTCTACAGATACCTTGGCTAGATATCTTGAAGACACGAATAGTTTTAAACAAAATGTGTCACAAGAGATATCTGAGAAATAAAAGGTCTATCTGAAAACAAGGAAAGTGTCCACAGATATCTATTCTCAGATACCTTGAGCTTTAACCACATTTCTGAAAAAGAAATATATATTGCAAACAAAGTTGTTTCAATAAAAGTGGTATCTGAAGTTAAAGATAAGAACGCAAAGAATCGAGAAATCGATCAAGGTTGTCTCGATACAAAGCATAGTTCCGTTGGCACTCTGAGACAAAAGTATAGTACAATGCATTAAACGCATGGGAGAGATGTTCGAATGTACAGCGGTAGCTTCGAAAAGAAGACAAACACATAAAGATTATACACATATATCAATAGTTTGAATTTGATTTAAGCCTAACGGATACTATTCAAACGACACTCAAATTCATCTATAAATATCAACACTTAGACTACTTGAGAAGAAACGCTGAAACACAGAACTTACTGAACACATATCTTAATCTCTCAAGCAAACTACTTACTCCCAAGCTTTCTGTTGCGACCAAAGCTCTTGATCTTAAGTAGCACTGAAGTTCTAAGTGTCCTGATCCTAAACAAGCACAGCTATCTGTGAAAGAGTTGAATTGAAAGATCAAGTATCTGAGATTCATTCTCTAGAACATTTATCTAAGACTTGGGTTAGTAAAAAGAACAAGATACCATACATTGAAAAGTGTATTAAATATACTTGATTCACAGAGCTATCTGATTAACTGAAAAGTTATTAAAGAAGCTCATCTGACAACTCAAACCAAAACCAACACCATCAAGCGCTGAGTATGTGAAGTACTTAGTTTGAGAAACTAAGGAATAACTCAAGGTTATTGAGCAGAAGTACTTAGCTTGGGAAGCTAGGAATAGCTCAAAAGGTTTCGAAATGCAGAAGTACTTGGCTGTGAAAGTCGGGGAACAACTCAGGGGGAACATTTGGTTGGGAACCATTTTTTTAAGGAATCTTAGAATAGGATTTTTCTAAGGTGACCTCAATTATCTATTCTAGTGAATTCTAGGTCTTTGGAAGACCGAAGTGGATTAGTTGGAGGATTACGCCACCTCCAGATACCACTATACTTGCTGTGTTATTTACTTTTCTGTACTTACATTTCAGCGCACACACACATTTTAACGGTTTCTGCACTTATCTATCTTAAGTCTTCCGCGCTCTGAATCTAAGTATCAGATATCTACACAGATATCTGAGAAATAGTTTTTATCGACAAAAGTTTTAAAAGACTATTCACCCCCCCCCCCCCCTCTAGTCTTTTACTTTGCCGTTATCTGGACCAACACAGATAGACCTTTTATTTCTCAGATATCTCTTGTGACACAGTTTGTTTCAAACTATTCGTGTCTTCAAGATATCTGGCCAAGGTATCTGTAAAACTGTTTCAGTAATCTTGTGCAGTCTTCAAATGTTCAATGTCGTTGAACTTGTTCTGCTTGGATGTCTTCTTCTTGGTCTTCTCTGGATGAGTGAACAATCCACCACTTAATCATTTCTTATGATCTTTCAATTCATTCAATTAAGTGCAAAAAGTAAACATCAACCAAATCACAAGGTGTGATCTTTGCTGACAAGTTATCTTTTATAGAATAATATCTGAGAGTAAGTTCATCAGATATGTTCCAATGAAAGATTACAGATAACTTCAATACATAAAACAATTTAGCTCAGTCAGCAAAAATACAAAAATAAATAGTAAATTAGGACAACAGGAGTAACCCAGCTCCAAGTAAACATCCTAATAGACTAGTCTTCAAGTCTTCAACTCTTCAAGTCTTCAACAGTAGTTCTATGGATCAGTCTGCAAATTTTCTATCTCCAAACCTTTTGATGTCATCAGAATAATCATAGAGAAGTGTTCTGACGAGCATCTCAGTGTCTCTGGCAAATCCACAGACCTCTTTGTAGGTTTTGGTAGGATTTTTCTTGACAAAATGTTTGACCCATAGATACTTTCCCCACTTCCAGGCATGCTCTATTCTGATATCTGAAAGCTTGAAGTATTCGTAGATAATCCTCAGATATCTGATGTCACCCTTGTATTGATCTTCAGTTAGATAGAACGACTCATAGGGTTCCACAGCGAGTCTTGCTCTTGTGCCTGTTCCTGTGATATTCAGAATTCCGTGCACATCATCTGGCTTTCCATATGGACATTCATCAGAGAGGTCCTTTCTCATGGCTTCAGTTCTCTTGACAACTTCAAAATCCAACCAGTCTTTAATGTGATGGGTGTTGATCAAGGTTGGCTTATCTTTTCTCCATGCCATAAGTTGTTTATGGATTGGTTCTGGAAATCTTGAATTTACCAGTAGATGCTTAAGTTCCAGAATCCAATAGCCATTTTTCTGATTGATGCACTGAGACGGAGGAATCATTGTCATTCTTCACATACTCTATTTTGGCTTCTTCCCTCGAGTGGAAGTTGACTATGTCTTTTGCTCGACTCACTGTTCCTTCTCATCTGGAATTCTCCTTTGGGGTTGTTGCTTGAAGAACCACCCGGATAGACTTGGTATTTCAGAGGGTGTTTTAGTCGCTAGGGCTTTGCGCCTATGGGCTCGATTCGCTTTCAATTTTCCTTTTCTCAAGATGAGCTTCATCTTCAGCTTCTCAAGATCATCAAGATTAAATCTTGTGAGAGTTTTACAGCCTTCTTCATTGCCCAGGGACTTGATTTGGCCTTCTTCTTTTTCTTCAGAAGATTTATTAATCCCTTTAACCTGTCTTCTCCTTGGAGCCTTGGTACTCCTTGGAGGTTTCTGTCCATGGCCCTTGTTATCATTGTAGTTCCTTCAGTAGGTTTCTGGGAAGCAGCTACTATTTGCAAAGCAGCTTGGCTTGAGGAGGGTTCATTGATTCTGAGTGGTGGCTGGGAAGTTTTCATGTTTCTTCTTCCTCTCTGAGCCGCACCAGCTCTAGATTTCTTCTTGTTTTCTTCTCCTTCTTCCCATTCCCCCTGACTTTGAGGTCCAGATTTGTACACTCTTTTCCCCTTAGTCATTGTTGGCTGACTCAGTCTCATAAAAGAAAATGAGAGAGAGGCAAAATGCCCTTGTAAATAATTGTAGGCAGTGACCAACTTCTGAAGTTCGGCTTTGAGCTCCTGATTTTGCTTGATAAGTCCATTGTCCTTATCAGTGAGCTCTGCCAGTGGGTCTAGGATGGCATCTGCTTTTCCAGCAGTGTAACTTGCCTCTTGGAAAGCTTTTTCAGCTAAAAACGCATCATCGTCCCTTATCATTCCCAGATCTTTCTGAGCGATGACTATGCTAGTTGTTCTCTGAGTGATGAGCTCAGTGAACTTTTTCATTTCAGAGGGGACGGAGGCAATTACTTCCTTGTTCTGTGAAGACATCTCCTTTTTCAGATGAGCCAGTACTTGGTATCTGTTCATGTATTCATGGGAGTGGACATTTGGCAGTTTGCTGAATGTTTCAGGAGCAATGAGTTTCCTTTTCAAGTGTGAAACCGCTAGATGTTCATTGCGGTGCTCTGCCAAAGTCTTGTCTTCTTCATCATCTGAGTAATCAGCCCAGTGATCTTCATCCTCTTGGACATTCTCATCGATTGTGTCGAGTCCAGCAACCATCTCAGAGATTGGCTTCTTCCCTTTTTGGGAGAAGGATGGTACTTCTTTTGAAGATGATTCAGCCTTAGCATCATGTTTAATTTCAGATACTTCTTCAGTATCGAGTTCTTTGGTGATGGCATTTACAGCATCCTGTAGCTCTTTAACCTCAGAGTAAGCAATCATCTCTTGCAGATATTGATCTTGTAGTTGGTCAAGCTTGTCTCTGGATTTAGCTATCAGGTCTTCCAGTTGAAGATGGAGCTGTTGTTCTTCTTCCAACAGTTGTCTGAGTTGAGCAGTTCTGGATTGAGTATTCAACAATTTCTAAGCGATTTCCTCAGAATCCTCAACTACTTGTTCAGTAATACCCTTTTGTTGGGAAGATGGATGAGTTGACTTTTGAGGAGTTGGAGACGAAGATTTCTGTGCTTTCCTCTCAGTTAGCTTTTCAGCAGTTGAGGCATGATTTCTTTGTGAAATTCCTCCAGTCCCTGGTGCAGGGGCATCATCATCATCCTTTTTGTCTGTGTCATCCTTTTGATGATGATCAGTGAGAGGTTCATCGAAGTCGTTTTCGTTTATCTCTTCCTCCTCATCATCTTCAGATACAAGATTGATCACTTCAAGAATAGTGATCTTCTGCCCATTAACCTCTTCTTGTTCAGAAGGTATAAATTGCAGAGTCTGGGGCAGAACTGGCTTGAATGCCATCTGTAATCTTGTCTGACCATCTGCCTGTTCAAAGGCTTGTATCAAATCAGGCGCCACTTCTCGTGAGAAATCCTTGCAATAGAGTCGCAATGTGTAATTGCTCGGTAGGGAACATTGCATGGATATCGTCTCAAGTCAAGAGCTCGTGCTCGTCTGGTTGGTTGATCTGTGATTCTCAATATTTCAGAGAGATCAGAGCACCTTAACCTTTGCCATTTCTTGAAGCATTGAATATGCTTTGGCAGGGTTTGAGCTTTGAAGAAGGGAAGTAGGTCCCTTTTCTCATCATTGGGAGCCTGCTTTGCACTTGTTTGAGCCTGAAAGAAAGAGTTTTGAGTGAGCTTCAAAACTTTTGTAGATATCTGAGTAGAAGTGTAGTTTAGTTTCTGAGTTACCTGAGTAAGTACTTCAGGCTCAGAGACTTGTGCTACTGAGACAATTGGTGTCTCAAATATCTTGTTGTGAGGTGGAGACTTGGAAGTCTGGTCCTCATCAACCTTTCTTTCTTGTACCTGAGGATGTCGCAACTTTTTCCCTTTGCATTTCTACTTCTGAATGAGCCTGTAAGTAGAAAGTATTGAATATTTTAGAAGAAGTTTAAGATAACCCATGATGAAGAATACTTATCACTGATTTTTCATGTACCTTCATGCTAGAAGTCTCAATGATGTGTTCTTTAGAAACCTTGTCGGTCTCTGGGTTTGTCTCTGGCATTTCTGCCTTATCTTCCTCTTTCTCAGTTGGAGCCTGTTAGAAACATTTACTTTAAATGATTAAGCACATAGACAAATGACTGAAAAGTGTTATCTTAAGAATCAATTATCACATGTGGTACAGGCTCAAATTTCTTAAGAGGCGAGGTTGGGGTAACCTCCTTCTCAGTTTCTGAGGCATGCTTTCCAGCTTCCTCTTGTTTCTGTGTTTCTAACTCAGCCTGTAACAAAGAATTTTTATATAAGTAAAAAGATATACAAGCATAAATTTTTCACAAGGTAGGAGTTAAACCATTCACCACCGAGCATTGTCAGTCGATTGGTCTCTGGAACTTGTGACCTTTTATACTTTGGTCTTCTTGTTCCAAAGATGCCTTCTTTGTTTGAAGTTTTAGGTACTTCACACCTTTCCCGAGTGTAACTCAGCTTGTTCTCGTTGATCATACTGAGTGGATGTCTCAGTTTGATCCCTCTTGTCGAGTTGGGGAACCTGCTCTTTTACAGGATTTTCTTCAGCGTGTTGTAATGCTGGTAATTCGAAATGGAGTTCATTTACCATTTCATCAACCACTTGTGTTTTTGTGGTTGTTGTGGTTGTCTGGAAGCAAAAGATCGGTCAGTAGAGTGTTCTTCCAGATTTTTAGATGTGGCATTTTCATCAGCATCTGCCAGCACTAAATTACCACTCATCAGGGCTTCTTGAAGTTGTACGTAAGAAACGTTCCCTGATGATGTGTTTACACCAACAATCTTTGCTATAGGTGCTTGTTCAGCAACCTGAGGTGTAGGTTCTTCTTCAGAAACCTTATCACCAGTTACTGTTACAGTAACCTTAGCCCTCTTTGTTCTTTCTAGGACTTGAGAGATGACTAGTTCATCATCTTCATCGTCAGAGCTCTCATCAGCATTGGGAACTGATTGGTCCATTACTCCTGCGATTTCTGCAGATGGGGCTTGGTGCTTTTCACCTGTTTTGGCAGCATTAATAAGTTCATCAGCAAGGCATTCTGCATTAGTCGCAACATTTCTGAATGCACTTTCTCTTGCTGAGTCTACTTGTTCAGTAGTTGATGACTCTTTTGCAGCATTGATGAGTTGATCTGCCTTTATCAGTTCATCGGCAAGGCCTGCAGATATTTGAGAATCGACAACCTCAATGGGTGTGTCTTCTGATTTTTCCAGCAGACTTCTTTCTTGAAGTTCTGGGCTTCTTGGTCGCAACCTTTTCTTCAGATACCTTTTCAGACTTTCGCTTCTTAGAACCTTTCTGAGACCTAGTAACCTTTTTCATCAAGTCTGTATACTCATATTTGTAGAGTAGGTTACTGTTGGCTATTTCAAATTCCTCTCCGAGCTCAATGCCAAGCTTCTCCAAAGAATAGCATATCTTCGCACCATAGCCTATCGTGGCCTTGGCTCAGCTAGTCCTTTAGATCTTAGGCTCAAGCCTTGAATCTTCTTCACAAACTTCATGAAGGCGTATTTCCCGCTTAAAAGGGTTTTCCAGCCTTTTGTCTTGTTGATTCAGCAAGAACATCATGATCCATCGTTCTTGGCTTATCTGGTCAGCACCTCCTTGTAGACCATCAAAGCATCTGTGGAGAATGCAAGCCAATACATCCCAGTGAACCATCAGATGTCTGGTTCGAATGTCAACAAGCTTGAACTCAGTGGGTGTATCTGATTTTTCAAGATCACACGCCATCGCACAATTGTTTAACACCTTCAAGGAGATCATCATCCTTGGTGTTTATTTCAAAATCCTTTCCAAGATTTTGAAACTCGCATAACTTACGAAAGTTGTTAAGTCCGTATGATTTCCTCGATCGAGGTTTTGATGACACTATTGCAAGGTGCCTTAAACACAGAAATTATCCCGAGTTGTTGTAAAATTCCAACAAATCGAGTGATGAAATTCCACTGGGCGAGATAGAAAACCTCGATTTGTGCCTTTCAAGCATGTCAAGAATCGCTTTCGTCGGTTCTCTATTGCAGCCGTGAGGTATTCCTCAACCATGGCACCACCCCAAATCA
Organism: Plantago major; assembly: GCA_026545765.1. Lineage (NCBI taxonomy): Eukaryota > Viridiplantae > Streptophyta > Magnoliopsida > Lamiales > Plantaginaceae > Plantago > Plantago major. Next base: position 50,543,899 of record CM048844.1, on the reverse strand, counting down.
TTCGTGATTTGAAGTCCAATGGTCGATTAAAATCTCCTACCAATGATTGTTCACAATAACCAACTCGTGTTTGCTTTTCAGAAGCATCAAGGAGGATTGAGATTTCTATGTGGAAGAATTCTTTGGGGCCATCTCTTTATATAGTGTAGGAATTTGGTGTTTGAAAGAGATTTGATTCAGAATTCTTGCGTAAAAACTTAATCTTGATTTGCGAGATTGTAGAAGGTTTGTAGAGAATCAAGAGAAGGTTTTGCTATTTTTGTGTAAGTCGAATTTTGGATTAGGCGAAAGTGATTTCTTTTGCCAAAATCCTATATATATAGCAATAGAATCTCAATGCATAAATACATACAAATTGATTTTGTGTACGTATTCTGATTTGCAAGGTGCGTGAGCAAAAGCTAGTTCGGCATTAAAGCAAAGTGGGCTTTGTGAATTTTTACAAATTCCACTATTTATCGTGAATTAATTTCCATCAGATAGATCAAACGCTTAATTTCATCAAGGGTCACCATTGTTTTTCAAAGAATGATCACAATGAACAAGTGTAATTGTGCCCATTTAATGAATTTTGGCTATTAGCTATCTGAATCACGATTTTGTATGACCAAGAACACTGTTTGCATCTGAATCTGTCTTATACTTAGGTTTTTCATCAAGATAGAAATAATGCGAATTTCAAGAGAGTAGTTGACTGCAGATAGTTGTACTATTCTCCTTTGTGTTCTGCTTATAGAGTGATTCGATATCCGAGTTCCGCCTCGTAGATCTTAAGTCGCCTTTTGCTCTTTAGCCTTTTGACTTCGGATACCTGCTCTGCATTTCTCTTTCTCTTCTCCGGATGCCTGCTCCATACCTCTTCTCCGGATTCCTGCCGATTCCTCTTCTCTGGATGCCTGCTTCGATTTCGAACTTTTCACCATTGGTAGTTCCATTAGTCCAAGACTATGTCTTAAGGCTAAAATCTACTTTCTTGTAGTGGCTTAGTGAAGATATCCGCAAGTTGGTCTTCAATATGCAATCTTGAGTATCTCTATATCGCTTTTTCAACATGGTCTCGATGAAGTGATGTCTAACATCAATATGCTTTGTTCGCATGAAATTTAGGATTCTGTAATCGCAATAGCACTTTTGTTGTCACGTAAAATGGGAGTTTTCTTCATCTAGTCCATAGTCTTTAAGTTGTTGTTGTATCCACGTAATTTGTGTTGCACAACAACCGCAAAGAATATATTCAGCCTCCGTGGTAGAAGTTGCAATTGAGTTTTGCTTCTTGCTAAACCACGAGATAAGTCTAGTACCCAGAAATTGACAAGTTCCTGAGGTGCTTTTCCTATCAAGCGTTGATCCAAATTTAATCAGCCCGAGTACCCAAATAAACTCAATCCGCTTTTAGGATACCACAATCCTACATCTATCGTACTTTTACATACCTTAATATTTTCATAGCAATGTTGTAGTGTGTTTGCATCGGATTTGTCAAATCTAGCACACACTCCAACCATGTATTGAATATCAGGTCTACTTGCAGTGAGGTAAAGTAGTGAACCTATCAATTTCCTATACTTATGTTCTTCAACACTCTTATCTGATTCAGTATAGGTCATTTTGGTTCCAATGCTCATAGGTATCTTAGAATTCTTTTTTTAGAAGGCTTAAGATTGAATTTTGTGAGCATATCTTTTGCATACTTTGTTTGACTAATGAATATTCCATCATTGAGTTGCTTGACTTGCAATCCTAGAAAATAATTCATTTCTCCCATCATGCTCATCTCAAACTTACTTTTCATGAGATTTGCAAAGTCATTACAAAGTTGCTTGTCCTTAGATCCAAATATGATGTCATCAACATATACTTGAACTAAGAGTAGTTTCCCATCATGATTTAAGGTAAATAAAGTTTTATCAACTTCACCTTTCTTGAAACCACTTTCCAGAAGGTATTTGGCCAAAGTGTCATACCATGCTCTTGGGGCCTGCTTCACCATACGAGCTCAGAGTTTATAGACCATTCTACTTTCTCGAGGAAACTTCAAAGCCGTGGTTGCTCAACATAAACTTCTTCCGCAAGTTCACCGCTCAAGAATGCACTTTTGACATCCATCCGATAAACTTTAAAATCTTTATGAGTCAAAGGCTAGAAAGAGTCTTATGGCATCCAATCTGCAACCGGTGCATATGACTCATCAAAATCTAAGCCTTCACCGGTAAACTCGCAACCAATCTTGCTTTGTTTCTGATTATTTCACCAGATTCATTCATCTTGTTTCTGAAAACCCACTTGGTTCCAATCACAGATATTCCTTCTACAAATGGAACTAGTTTCCAGACTTTGTTTCTCTCAAATTGATCCAACTCTTCTTGCATTGCAGAGATCCAGTCTTGGTCTCCTAATGCTTCTTCTATATTTTTAGGTTCAATATTTCAGATGAAACATCCAAAGAGAGAATTAGCATTTTCAGCTATTGCTCTCCTAGTCCTAACACCTTGATTAATTGGTCCAATCACATCTTTTGCAGTATGATCCTTGATCCATCTCATCATAGGTTTAGTGCTAGTAGGATCAATATCCAAATGATTTGAATGTGAATCACTGGGATTTTGATTTGATACTTTTTCAGTATCTAAGACATTTTGCTCCTCAGAAGGGCAATTAATGTCTGACACTTGTTCAGTGTTTGAGCTATCTGGAACATGTCTTTCAGAGAGATTGTTTCCAGAGATAGCTTCATGATGAATATCTTCAGTTTCATAGGAAATTCTTCATCATGTTTGTGAGTCATCTGGTTGTTACTAGGCATATCAAGCTTTTCTACGTCAGAGTCATCCTCACTTTCCATAATTATGTTTCTCGTTTCTGAGGATTCTTCTTCAGAATCTCTCAACATTAGTTCTTTGAACCTTTCTGAGAGTTCATCATTAGGAGGTGTTTTCTTACTTCCTTCATAGAATACAACATGAACTGATTCTTCAATTTTCTTTGTTCTTTTGTTGTAAATTCAAGAGTTTTGCTATTCGTGGAATAACCAAGAAATACACCTTCATCACCTTTCGTTGAAATGTTCTCAGATAATCTTTTCCATTGTTTAGAACAAAACATCTACAACCAAATACTCTCAGATGTTTGATATTAGGGGGTCTACCAACCAAGATTTCATAAGGGGTCTTGTCATGGTGTTTGTTTATCAAACATCTATTCTGAGTGTAGCAGGCTGTGTTTACAGCTTCAACCCAATAAACTTCACTTATTTCAGTGTCAGCTAGCATCGTCCTTGCAGCTTCTTTAAGGGTTCTGTTTTTCCTTTCTGCAACACCATTTTGTTGAGGTGTTCTTACAGAGGAAAGTTGGTGTTGTATACCTTTGCAGGTACAAAACTCCTTTATGTACTGGTTGACAAACTCAGTACCATGGTCTGTTCTGATTGCAGATACCTTGTCATTTTTCATGACTTCAAGCTTTTTCAGCAAGTTTGGTATCTCCACCCTGGCATCAGATTTGTGTTTCAGAAAGACAACCCAAGTGAATCTTGAGAAGTCATCTACAACAACTGCATTATATTTCTTTCCCGCATAACTAGTTACGTATGATTCAAAAGATCCATATGTAGTAGTTGCGTGGTCTAACACTAGAGTGTCTAGTTTTGGACTTGAAAGAGATCTTAGATTGTTTCCATCCGACAAAAGTGTAATGTATACCATCCTTTCTCGAAAGATGTTTTGGGAAGGCCAACCACTAACTCTTTCTCGCAAGTTTGTTCGTAGTTTTGAAGTTCAAGTGACTCATTCTTTTGTGCCATAACCAAGGTTTTCCGTGTGACCAGATTGACTCACCATGAGACATTCTTCATTGGCAGATGCCCTATCGCAACATAAAGATCGCTTTTCCGCCGAAAGCAACCAAGATCATTCGCTTGACTCATTGTCAATTAGTTTGCAGTATTTTGCTTTGAATTTTACAGTAAAACCTTTGTCTGCAAACTGGCTCATGCTAAATAGATTATATTTCAAATCCTTAACATGTAATACGTCAGTGATTGTTAATGTTCCCAATTTGACGTTGCCAGATTTCTTCTAGCCCTGGCATTCAGATTTTCAGTGGCTTGATTCAACTTCCACTTCTGATAATTGCTTTGAGCAATTCTAGCCTTTAGCCATCGTTCTTGCTCCTGTTTGTATTCATGAGCAAGTTGTTTCCGATGCCTTTATAGCCAATACTGCTTTGAGCACTTGAAGCTATCTCGAGATCTTTTCTCGCAGCTTTGCTAGTCTCTGGTTGGTCCAATTTCTTTCCGTAAAGTGACATGGGAGAATTTGCCGCCTCGCAATTCTACCCTTTTGAGAGACATAGCATCGGGTGTTTACACTTTTCGTTGTTGTGTTTCTTTTCGTAGACGTGTCAATAGTTTTGTTTTTGACTTGTTTTTCCCACAAAGGTTTAGTCGAATCGCTTTCCTTTGTCAACAATCTTCGCCTCTTCCGACCGATACTATAGATTGCATGGGAACCATCTTTGAAAGTACTTACAAATGTTCTTCTTTCCTCACTCTTATTCAGAGTGATAGAACAATATGTCTGGTATTCAAATTTCAAGTCCTTTTTTCAAGGATCTCTTAAGTAAGATTGTACTTCAAAGAAGAGTGTCACTAGCTTGCATAAGATTGAAAAGATAATTCCTTCTTTTCGAAGTTCCTTGTTCTCGTAAAGAAGATCTTCATATTTCTTTCGTAATTCAGCCATTGCTTCTTTATGTGACTTTTTCAGCCTCGTATATCCGAGCTTTGAGAAATGCATTTTCAGATCCTTTTCTCGATATCTTAACTAATTGAGAATTTTCCTTTGCAAGAGAATTCTTTTCTTCTTCAAGATTTTCGCTCTAGTTCGGATCATTAGAAATTCTCTTCATAGATGTCAAGTTCTTTCCGAGATTTTCCGGATCTTTTATTTCTTCTTCATCACTTTCATAAGTATAACAAGAAGTATGTGTTACCTCATCACCATAAGATGATTTCTATGTTAGAGATGTCTAGACCACAATTTCAAAGAACTCCACACATTTCATTCTTCTTGAGGTCAAGTCGATTATATCATGAGTAACTCCACATAATTCTCGTGATGGTAAGGTTGAGTCATCCGAATTGTCATCTTCGTAATCATCTCAACGCCTAGAGCATCCAACTTGAGTTTGATTTTCTTTCTTTCTTCGCTTAATAAAGCTTCGCTTCTTCAAGATTCTTCTATCTTTCTTGTCACCGTCCTTAGTTTGTTGAAGGCGTGATAATCCTTCTTGAAGTGACTGTGTTTCACAATAGAAACAGATATCGCTTCCGCTTTCTAATTTCTCAAGACATGATGCTTTCGAAATGGCTTGTTCAATAGCTTTGCATATTTTTGTACTGGTGATAGTTTGAGCCTAGATGCTTTTTCACTTTCTTTCGCTTTTCTTCTCTCAATTTCTCGATCGACATATTTGCTCATTTGCTTTGCAAAGATGAGCATCCTCACCCTTCCTTGCTTTTCTTCTTTTCGTAAGTTCCTTGAGCAACTAGAGCAATATTCTCGCAACTTTTCGCTTGTTTGTTCTCTTTGTGTTGTCTCATAATCAACCGTAGTAAGATGTGAGAAGAGTTCCACGAGTGAAATTTGGCATTCCTTGGTTAAAATAAAAGAATTTAGTATGCTCCCCCAGGTTAAGACTTCGACAATAGTCTTAATCTTTCTCGACCGGGAGTATCTGCTTTCCCATATCACTCATGAGAGTGGTAAATCTGAAATCAAGTTCTTCCAGAGTTTCAAGGTCCTTGTTTGAAATTTTGAAATTTCAACTTGAGAACTTCGAACTTGTTTTCTTTGGTTTTCTCGCCCGCAGATTTCTTCAATCAACTGCAGCAACTTTCGCCATTTTAGCACCCTACGCTTTACATCGTATGTGCTCAGTGTTGATCCGATGATGATATTACGAGCTTGACCATCCAGACGATTTCTCTTGGCATCTTCCGATGTCCGTAGTTCTTCTGGTTCGTAAATAACTCGACTAGTAGATCTCCCACTTGTCGACGATCGCTTGTGAAGATCCTTCGCTTTGATCTCTCTCTACCATTAGAAACCTCCATGACTTGTTTAAGTTGTTGAATGACTATTGGGCCATTCTTTATCACTTCGATCATTTCGCCACTTATGGCTTCAAGGTGGAGCATCATGTTATTTTTCCATTTCTCGTAGTTCTCTGTTTGAGAACGGTGCATCACTCGAGACATTCGCACACTTAACACACAAATTAAATAGTCCTCGAAAATGGACAAAGTTCCTTCACCTATCTGGGGATCTAGGTTCAAGGTATGCTTGTGAACCTCCTCGATACCACTTGTTGGTCCAGATAACGGCAAAGTAAAAGACCTGGGGTGAATAGTCTTTAAAACTTTTGTGGATAAAATTATTTCTCGGATATCCGTGCGTATATCCGATACTTAGATTCAGAGCGGAAGACTTAACATAGATAAGCGTAAACAAAGTTAAAGTGTGTCATACATCGAAAATTATGTACGTAAAAGTAAATAACACAAGAAGTATAGTGGTATCCGAGGTGGCGAATCCTCCAACTAATCCACTTGGTCTTCCAAAGACCTAGAATTCACTAGAATAGATAATTGAGGTCACCTTAGAAAAATCCTATTCTAAGATTCCTTAAACAAATGGTTCCCAACCAAATGTTCCCCGAGTTGTTCCCCGGCTTTCACCAAGTACTTCTGCACTCGTAAAACCTTTTGAGCTATTCCCTAGCTTCCCAAGCTAAGTACTTCTGTGCTCAATAACCTTGAGTTATTCCTTAGTTTCTCAAACTAAGTACTTCCTGCACTACGCCAAAGGATGGTGTTGGTTTTGGTTCGAGTTGTCGATGAACTTCTTTAATAACTTTTCGCTAATCGATAGCTCGTGAATCAAGTATACTTAATACACTTTGCAATGTATGGTATCTTGTTCTTTTATCGACCCAAGTCTATGATAATTGTTCAAGAGAATGAATCTTTATACTTGATCTTTCAATTCAACTCTTTCACAGATAGCAGTGCTTGTTTAGGATCAGGACACTTAAACTTTAGTGCTACTTAAGATCAAGAGCTTTGGTCGCAACAGAAAGCTTGAGGATAAGTAGTTTGCTTTGAGAGAGTAAGATGTTCAAAGGTTTATGGAGTTCAAGGTGTGTCTTCTCAAGCAGTCTAAGTGTTAATATTTATAGATGAATTTGAGTGCCGTTTGAATAGTATCCGTTAGGCTTAAATCGAATTCAAACTATCGATATCTGTGTATAGTATCAGAAAGTTTGTCATCTTCTTCGGTTACCGCTGCTTTTGTTCGTATATCTCGTCTGCGCATTTAATGCATCAGACTATACTTTTGTCTCAGAGTGCCAACAGAACTATGCTTTGTATCGTAGACAACCTTGATCGATTTCCGATTCTTTGCACGATCTTATCTTTATCTTCAGATACCACTTTTATTCAAACAACTTTGTTTTCAATATATATATTTCTTTTTCAGAAATGTGGTTAGAGCTCAAGGTATCTGAGAATAGATATCTGTGGACACTTTCCTTGTTTTCAGATAGACCTTTTATTTCTCAGATATCTCTTGTGACACAGTTTGTTTAAAACTATTCATGTCTTCAAGATATCTGGCCATGGTATTTGTAAAACTGTTTCAGTAATCTTGTGCAGTCTTCAAATCTTCAATGTCGTTGAACTTGTTCTGCTTGGATGTCTTCTTCTTGGTCTTCTCTTCATAAAATAAAAATTACATTTTGAGACCTAACATCCTATACAAGATTAGCTAGACTATCATACTTAGTGGGTTTCCTCTTTTACAATGTTCAAGTGAACCAAGAGTACTAATCACCTTTCTGAGACTAAGATAAGTCATCATGTTGCTGATCAAAATCTAAACAGATATTTCTAACAAAATATCTAACAAATTTCCTAACAAAATTCATTTAAGTGTTCAGGGGAATTTCTCCTCGACATTTCTTTGCGCCATGTATGTATAAACGACTGTGATTTGGCTTTGTTCTCTCAAAAAATCTTATAATAAGTCTAGGAGTGTATCTATGGCAATTGTGCCACCGTTAGTCATGTTGGGCATGTTTAATATACTACCTACACACCGGCGTGGTCCTAAAAAAGCCATATGTCCGTGAGGGTTGATGGCGTGTATACCAAACCAAAGACGCATAAAGTGGACTTTCAAAAATGTACACTACCAAAATAAAGAGACAGAATAAGCATATGGGTCATAATGACTGCAAAAAATGAGTATGCAAAAAAGTACAAAAAATTAAAAAAAATTGAAAAAAAGAGAGAATGATTTCCATTTTACAAGTCTGCAGCTCTTGATTATAGAGTTTTGATAAAAGTTCCTTCTGACTTAACTGATTGAGTACACTGCATGAGGTATTTGAGGCAACTTTGTGACGTGAGTTACCTTCCTTCTCTTCTTATATTTCTTGAGTGATTACCCCTACTGGACACTTCCAGGAGTGTGAGAGATAGTTGCATAGGATCCACTTGTGAGGGATTATCGGGTTAGACTTAAGTTCTATTTACTCGGGAAACGAACTTCTTGGATTTGTGCTTGTTTTTCTACAAACGTCAGTTTGATTTCAAAGCTATTGCATTTTTCGGGCTTATTACTTGCAACCGCAGACTCGGTAGCTTGGAAGTTAGACTTTACCTGTGTGTCTATGTGTTTTTATTTTTTATATGTTTTTCGGAGAGTCTGTTGCTTGAGGACAAGCAAGGGTTCGGTTTGGGGAGTTAGATGAGTCGATTTTACATCATCTCGTTTGGTCTTTTTTACCGTCTTATTGCCTTCTCAAGTATAGTTTTTATGTGTTTTATTAGTGTTTTGTTATGTTTTCATATTTTGTATGTTTTGTAGGTATTTAGTCAAACCGCGTGATTTGGAGGCAAAAAGATAAATTTTATATGCATTCACAGGAGTACGAAGTTCCAATGCGTCAAACGGGTGGTAGAAATGGAGCGGGAAGGCCAAAAGTATCAAAGTTGAAGTCAAAGTGCAGATCGGGGCCCACCAGGGTACCTGGCGTACGCCAGATACCTTCTGGCGTACGCCAGGCGCCTCGTAAGCTACCCGGCTTAGCCAGGTGGGCAACTAGCGTACACCAGTGTTGTTTTTCAGACGACGTTTTTTCTGATTCTTTCCTAATTCGTTTCTAATTCATTTCTTTTCCCATTTTCTATGAGTTAGAACAAAAACACCATTGTATGGATATTCTTTTTTATATCTTTTTGCTCTCAACCTAGAACCTTTGCAAGGCAATTACCTACCTATTACTGGAGGTAATTGAGCCGATTTTTCTTGTAATTCGACGATTGATTATTGTTTGGGAGCATATTCTACATACTTTTCACCGATTGGATTCAAATTCTTCAATTTCTACCTAGGGTATATGACAAATTGGGTGAAATTGTATCAACTCCTGATTCTTGGGTTTTAGTATTGATTATGTTTATCAGGTGTTCAGATATGATGTTGATTATGTCTTCGCATATCATGAGTAGCTAAACACCCTAATTATGGGGTGGTGATGGATTCAATGCATGCTAGTTACGGTTCATGCAATTCAATATATATAAGATGCGATTTACTCTATGTCGTTTTGATTAAATGCATATGTAGTTATGTGTATTGAGTTTTAATGCCAAAATCACCAATGGATTATACAACTGATCTTTCATACCAAAATGTCTAGAGATTTCTAATTCATTGGTTCATTGCAAACACAATAACTACATTAGCTTTATAATTGCAGCTTAGTGAAATTGACGCCTTCATTAATGCTATCTGTTTTCTAAAACAATTTCAGTTGGCTCATTGTCATAGTCCTTCGTACCTTATCTGATATAAGGTGTCTGCCTAGAAAAGCCTAGAGCAGTGTAATAATCATTAGGACGTGTCCCAGTGATAACTAGAGTAAATCGACATCATTACTGTTGCATGGGGGTTATTACATATACCCCCTGTTAGATAGGGTCATTGCATTTAAGCACCAGTTAGTTCAACAATAACAAACAAATGACAATTAGAGTATTTCTATTACATGTAAGTCCAAAAGTCAAACAAATTTAAAGTGTTGCCAAACATAACCCTTCACAAGTTTTTATTGAAAATTACAAATTTGACCCTAACTTATAACAAATTATATATTTTCCCCAAAATCAAATTAATTTACAACCCCTGGGCCAAATTAATTTACAACTTATGGGCTAATTAGAAATTTAAATAAATGATTAAAAAAAATTAAAACTCCTAGTGATCGGAGCAGCCTGGTCGAGCGGTGTCGCCCAATGAGCTTGACAGCCAATCGAGCCGTGTTGCTTCGATCGAGTCAGACAGCCTGCATCGTAGTCATGACTGGAGCTCAATTTAACAGATTCATCCGATCTAGAGCCGATGGAGGCCCGACCGAGTCGCCCGCCATATTTTTTCTTTTCTTTTTTTTTTTAATTTTTAATAAACTTCCAGTTACGTTCAATTTGGCCCTAAATTTGTTTCTGATTTTGCAATTAAGTCCATAAATTATTTAGAAAGTTTAATTCATGTTATTAAACAATAAATTAGGTACTCAACAAAAAATATTGGAAGATAAAGGACTTAAGTTGAATTAGAAAGACATGAGGGATATCTTTTCAAATTGACAAAATAAGGCCATGTTTGGCATCCATCCTTTGGTCAACGAAAAAGGACCTATATGTAATTGTTGAACTAACTGGTACCCAAGTGTAATTAGAATATCTAATAGGGGTACTGGATGAAATTCACCCTTGTTGCATGTTTCTTGCTAGCTAGCTTGTTTTCTATCACCACACCATAATTCCCTCTCACATACTCGTCTCTAATCTGTTTTCTAGTTAGTCTGCGTATTTGTTAGATTATCATTCTGCTGTCGAAGCAAACCAACTTTTACTGCTTTCCATACCGTTATTACTATTCGTAAACGTAACTCAGCCTAGTTAAGTTCTTCGAGACCGATCTCGGGGTTAACTTCACTGCACTACAAGTTTTTGTAGTGTTGAGAATTAACTTTTAGCTAGTAAACAATATTAAACTTTGATTTTGACACATCATTACTCACCAAGGATAAACCCCGACATTTCAGACTATGAAGGGTCGGAGTAATCTACCAAGAGACGGCCACCCTACCTAACAGGGGAGTTTTCTCATTACCATTACTTTCTTTTTACTTTTTTGTGCTAAGGGGCTAGCACAAGCGTAGGTTTGGGGGAGGGTAACGGTAACTCAAAATTCAAAATTTTAGGTCCTTTATTTTTAGATATTTTCTTATTTTATGCACTTAGTTCTGATTGTCGTTATTTATTCACCGAGCTGTGACTCGAAGTTTATTCAAGCCTATTTAATATTTAAGTCTTTATTGTTTTGAGTGGAGGCAATTTCATTTACTTACATCGATTGTTGAGGAACCTATGTTCTCATCAACAAGAGATCTTCATCTTACATTTTGAACCCAGACACATTACATGCACCTACTTATGAGTTTTTGCCATGCAAAACAAAGATAAAGGAGGCAGTCTTAGAATACTTTCTCTTTCTTACTCTCCATAATCTCTTGATTCACTTATATACGCTGTCTTAGAAGTCTTTCATGCTCTAAGTGAGTCTGCTTAGTTAAATAGGGATTCTGGGAAGAAGTAAACTCTATGTGAGTCTGCTTAGTTAATATTTTTCATTGGGCTGCTGTTCTTTCTCTAAAAAAAATGAAGAAGAAAAGAAGTACCGAAAAAAGCAAGGTACCAAAAAAAAAAAGGAAAAAAGAAGTACCATAAAAAACAAAGGTAATAAAAGTCTCGGAGTGGATCTATGGTCCTTGTGATCACCGCTGTCAAGTATGTTACATATACTACCCACATACTGGTGTGGCCCTAAAAACTACATGTCCATGAGGGTTGATGGCATGTATACCAAACCAGCACACACAAAAGTGCGGAATTCGGTAAAATAGACACTACCAAAAAATGTAGAGACTAAAAGAGTCCAATGACGCCAACAAAAAGCATACAGGTCGAAACGACTGCAAAAAAATAGTATGCATATATGTATATATATACATATATATATATATATATATGTATATATACTTATATATATGTATATATATGTACACAAAAGAGAGAGAGTGGCAGAAGAAATTATTATTCAGAGAAGGCGGAGAAGAAGGGATGAACATTTTGACAAGGTAGTATTCATAAGGAGCATGGATAATCTATATTACAGTACTTGGCTTACTTTATGCATATCTTACCCTAATCCTTTTTCTGGCCTAATCTCTCATTGCCTCAGAAGTCTGTGTATACGGTAAACTGCATTTTGAAGGGAAGCATGAGTCGTACTCCGTAAGATTCTTATGTGAATTATGATTGATCTTGTTACCTGAGAACCCGACGATGCAGGTCGATGTTCGTTTTTGTCTGTTGTTTTCATAATCTTCGATATCTGACTTAGTTGCTAAAGAGCTTAAGTATGAAAAAATCATCTTTGAAAAGTTATAAGTAAGAATACTCAGTTTAGCATCATTTCACTGTCACTTTTTATCGTTTTTGCCCTGCTCAAGGATGAGAAAGAAACTGGTTTACGGGTGTGATGTGACAATGAAATGCGCAATTTTGCACGCTTTTAGACCCTCATTTTTTGTCCAAGATTTAATATTTGTATCATATTATGGCCAATTACCAACTTCTTGTGTATTTTGTAGATCATGATCGCGTTTTCGAGGAATTGCACAATTTCGAGTACCAAAACATCATATTTGGGCGAAATCGAGAAAGTTAAGCGAATATGCGAGGTGTCAAAACATGTCATGTGACTAACCAATGCGAAGGTAATTGAAGATGCTACAACTTTGTAGAAGACAACTTTTTGAAGAAACGAAATTACGAAGCCGGAAATTGAAGAATGAAGAAAACAGATTCGAACCTGGTGGAATCGAAGGACTGCAGTCCACAAAGGACGGCAGAAGGCTGACTGCGGTCGCCTGTCGACCGCAGTGTAGTGAAAGTTCTAGAAACATGTCAGTTTCTGGCCTGTCAGTCTGAGGCCCATCTTCCAGAACCTTCCATACACATCAAGGGCGGCTAGAGCACGAAATTTTTAGTATAAAAAGACCCTTGGGGTCTCATATTCAAGACACAATTCAATGGGAGGGTTCCGTATCACAAGGCATGTCTCCTAAGAGAGAACTAGTCCTCGGGGAAGTGAAACCCCAAAACTCTATAGCCGTCAGCAAGCAACCAAGAAGACTTTAAGGCTGCCAGGAGCTCACCAAAATCGACATCTGCAAGAAGGAATCGAAGAATGAGAAATCGAGGGTCAACACTCGCCATCTTCTTACGGTTTAGTTGTTTCAACATGATTTTAATTCAGTTTTCAATTTGTTTACTTTCTGTTTTGTCAGACTAACTTACCTTTGTAAGAGTTAGCCGGGATCTTTGATTACTTGGTTTATGTATGATGGAATAGTTTTAGTATCTACGTTGGTTATGCGATTATCGTTCATACCTGTGTTGTTTGAGGAAACATGCATTGTTTATTTATGTTTACCATGGGACATGAGTATTCGTTGCACTAGTTTAGGAGATGTCAGCCATGTCTATAAGTTGATATTTTGCCTGAGGTTTGTTGTTGAGCTAGCCACTGGTTACTGCTTTGAGCTAGACGATAGTCTACATGGGGTATCTGTACGGACTGCGCCTTAGTGTAAGATATGTGACCTGTGTAACTCTTCAGCCATAACTATCTCTATCTATTATTCCTGATATAAACTATTTATCATGGTGATGGTTAATTCTTATATGTTTTCTCTACTAGTACTTAATTCTCGTTTTAATTGCTTTTTGCTTAAGTGTTTAAATTATTTATTCAAAATACCAAAAATATGTCATTTATTTTATATTGAAAATCAACTATCTATTATTCTATTCTAATCAAGCGTTATTCCCGAGAGACCGGCCTCTCGAGTCAACTTTTACTATAATAATTAATTTAGTGTTTCTGGAATTTGGGTTTGGTATTGTAAATTCGTAAAACTTTGGTGTTCTCGGTAAAACTTTAAGTTCAACGACAATTGTTTTTCCCGAGGATCCATCACCGCGCCAAATAAGCGCTCGATCGCGCGCCCTGTTCTGGGCGATCGCCCTCTTATAGCGAGCGATCGCCTGGAACATTAGGCTTTCCAATTTTGATTACCAATTTAAAAAAGATTTGTTATGAAACGATGTTGTGAATGCATGCTTACTTCTAGTATTAACCTTTTAATTGATTACTTGAGTTGAGATTTGACAACTTGTTTGAGAAATTGACAAGTATTGTTCTTGCTCACCATGTGTTTGACAAAATAACTCACTAGAACAAACTTGCTCATCGATGCTTTTCTCTTACAATGACATGTTCGTATGTTTATTACTTGATGTTTTATGATTAGAAAACATGCTTACATTGTCATATGCTCACATGATAGAACTTCTTATGCAATGTGCTTTACACTTTGATGCTTGAAATATCTATGAAAGTTGGTTTACATGCCTAGTTCATGCATTGATTTGAAGTAGCTATTGATCCTTTTACAAGCTACGTTTCGCATACTTGTGGTACCAAACATTAGATTTAGGGGAGGGAAACCCCAAATAGATTTGCTTGTAAGCTTTCGATATTGAATTCACTCCAAACATGCTATCTCACTCACTTCTCGAACCTGGATACAGCGGTAAGAACTCAATGAGGGAAGGGTGTTGGAGAGCCAAGGAACAAGAGAGCCAAAAAAACCGCTACAGCCCAAGAACCTACACTTTCAAGAGGTGCAAGAGCTTGGCTTGAAAGAAAGAACAATCGAGGAGTGATCCCCCATTGGAGACTTTCAATAGATTGGATGAAAGAAAAGGGATATGATTGGATGCACACCTCTTTAGATCTCCACGATTGCGGAGTACACACATCTACACTCAAGAGCTACAATATAGAGGTCGTTCGAGAATTCTATGCCAAATTCATCCAACTAGAGATAAATGAACCCGAAGATCTACTCGTAACGCACCCAATCACTATTCGAGGGGTAGACTTCATGTTTGGACCTGAGACAATCAACAACTTTTTTGAAATCACCGATATCTCAAAGAATATGAGGTTGAAGGACCCACCGTATTTTGAATTAAGTTTCAATGACATCAAACCAAACATCCCTCTGGTACTACGTAGAGAATCATTACAAGAAAATGAGGTATATGACGAGATACCTAGGATCGCCCTCATTGATTATGCAAGATTTTGGATGCACTTTGTGGAGACAAATCTCAAACCCACAAGTCATCATGGAGCACTTAGAGAAGACATAGCCACCTTGGTCTATGATATCATAGAAGGTTAATACATTGACATTGAGAGAATTATTATGGAAGAGATGTATTTGTTAAATGGCAGACCAAGGAGGAACTTGCTATTTCCTAGCTTGATCACGGCAATTTGCAAGGAAAACAATGTACCCATGAATGAGGCGGTTAATTTAGCGCTCAACGAGCCGTTCACACCAAAATGGGTCAATACTCTACTTGAAAAATATGAGAAAGCAATAGCCGACCATGAGAGAGCCATTGAAGTTGGAAATCAACCACACGGGAGGTTAGATGTGAGCTCTATGCAATTATTTGTCAATCAATACCAAGAGCACCGCCAAGAGAATGTGAGGCGCCAAAAAGAGATGATTGAAATGGGACAACGAACCGAGTGGAGCACTTATGTGAATTACCTCCACGCCTAACAACAAACTTCCTACATCGAAGCGCATTACGAGGATTATCCATGTCATGAGTACCCATCTTACTATCCTCCGCCGAAATTCTGCTCACCACCCGAAGTTGATCCATCACAATTCTTCCAAGGTAATTTCTTCACTCCGCCCTCCGAAGGATCATCCTCCAAGTTCATTTCTCTATTATGGACAAGCAACTAAACAAGGGAGTATCTTTATCATTTTCCTTTTTCCTTTCATAGTTCATTTTACTTGCTTTTGTCTAGGTTTGGGAGAATTCGAATTTGGTACTCGGTCTGTAATATGATTCACACATCTATTTATTCGCAATTTACTTTTCGCTCTTAGATTTCAAGCATTCCTTTACCCTTTAAGTCTAAGTTTTATTTGTTTTTTGTGAAGAAGAGTTGACCTTGATGTGAGTATTTAGTATAAAGCATGACTAGATGAACGCATGATTGTTTTGTTTTCGCATTTTCACTTCTACGCAATCGATGCTTCTTGACTAACCTTGACCCACACAACTTTGATGAGTACGCATGCTTATGACACAAATAGAATGTCCCATTTATACTTGTGCAAACACTATTACCAATGAGTCTTTTTATGTTAGCAACATGAATATGATTTGTGGTATTCACTTTTGCCTTGAGCCTTATACTTTTTATAACCTTTCACTAACCCTCTTGAAGCCTATTTAGCTTTGTCTTGAAACTCCACCAAATATATATCCCACATATGCTTCATTCAAGCGGAAGATTCCCAATATAACGCCAAGCTTACAACAAGGAAAAGGAGCAACAAATTCCAAGGATTGGAGGAGATCATGATGGGAAGAATTACCAACCGAATTCAAGAAATTGGTTTGGGGTAAAAGGAGAAGAAGAAAATCACCAAACCGAGATCAAAGAATTGGTTTGTGGGATACGTGAAAGAAAGCACCATCGAAAGGTAACCATAGTTGGTTTAATTTTAAAATTTTATTACTAGATCACTAGCTACTTGCCCCAATAAAAAGACGCCGGTACCATAAGGAAAAAACCTAGGTACTTAAAAAGGCGACTACAATAAAAAAAACCAAATACTCTAAAAAGGCGAGTTACATTCAATAAAAGCCAAAGTACTCTTGCATGGTGGTCATAAAAAAGGTGAATGCTAAAAAGAAAGCTTGGCATTCATAAAAAAGGCAAGCAATGAGTTGAGGTCTGAAATGAAATGGGAACCCACATGCACGTGCATGAAAAGAAATGATCTGAGGTTATCAAATGAAACAGGAATCCTCATGCACCAAAAGAAAGAAAAATAGAAAAAATAAATGAGCAAGTGGTCTAGAGGTAGAGTACGTAGCATGTGAAGCATATATATATATATATATATATATATATATATATATATATATATATATATATATATATATATATATATATATATATATATATATATATATATATATGAATACTGTTGACAAGGGGAAGGCGAACTGTCATTGACAAAGAATGAAGAAGTCGAAGAAAGGAACTCCATTTCTACAAAGGATAAGTCTCCTTGGAAGTTTCTTGTGAACACCATACTTATCTTTGATAATTTTTCAGCCACGCTCCTATATTATCCTACCTACTATCTTGACCAAGCCAACCCGATTACCACTTTGATTTTTGTGGCAGTAGAATTGCACAACATTTCCACGAGGTAATGAATATTATATACTAAATGGGGAAAAATGTCACATTAGTTGACCACTGGTTGTCGTAAGTGTTCCGTACTTGTTATTTGATTGTTGTGGAGTCATTGAAGTCTATGGTGAAATTAAGGAAGTTCGTAAGGTGTGAAACATTAAAGATTAGTTGCTTATTGTGATCAAAGTTATATGATCTTTACTCTTTTCATTAGCTCTCTTTTATTGATTGTTCTAACATTGCTCGAGGACAAGCAACGACTGGTTTGGGGGAATTTAATTGATGAACTAATGAAATGTGCTATTAAGGCTACTTTACCCATCCTTTTTGCTACAATCTTAAGTATTATTGTTATTTAATGCCTAATTACCTGTTTTGATAATTAACGAGGTAAAAATATACAAACTGAAGAGATTATGGCGATTATTGGATCTAAAACAAAGAAATACGCTTAATCCGAGAAAATATGCGATAGACGCATCAATTCATGCAAGGAGCTAGAAGAATTCAATGAAGGAATGGGACCCACCATTCTGAAGCATATTCGAATTACTAAAACATTGTCGAAGACCACATTTCAAATAACGAAGTTTGGACGTCTGAAAATTACCCGGGAAGGAAGTTTCCCCGAAGCGGGGCAACATTAGCACTTGTGCGGCTGCCCCTGCGACCGCACAAGAGGTGATGTTGCTCACTTTGCTGGCCCAAGTTCATACACGTTTTGGCCCGTGATTCACCGCCTTTTATGGAATATTATGCACGAAATTTTCAGTCATAAACCATTATATAAGCCATGCTTAGCACTCTCAAAATCAAAACATTACTTTCGTTGAAGTGCAACAAGATACAAGGGAAGTATCTACTCTCAAAACCCTAGTTGTCACAACCATTGAAGAACGATGAATGCAACCATCATCAACGTTCTTTTCTCATCTCTTTCATTGTGTTATTTATATTGATGCTATGTATTCTACTCTTGATATGAGTCTCTCAACCTTTTCGTCAAGGCAAACCATCAAACTCTATATTTGATATATTTGATGAATTAGTTTTAGATGTAACGTCGTGGTTGTTCTTTGTTGTCATCTTTTTTGAACTCATGCGAGGAATTGGGGTGTGGAGGAGCTACGTACGTGGCATAAGTAACCATTGAAGACCACGGGGTATCTTGACTAACTACGTCTTTGTCTATGATATGTATCCTAGCGGCCCTTGAAACGACAATCACGTTGTTTAAAATTAAGTAGTCGTGAGCGTTACAATGTAGGGAGGTGGGGGATCCTTTACACTTTCATACTATTATCAAAACCTCCAATCTTTTATGCTTTGTTTATTGGTTTCATCTTGTTTACGAAATTGCATGTTTCAAAGCTTTCGAACGATTTGTCTCAAACCAGGCCCAAAAGCATTTTGTTTATTTTTACATCAATGCAACTTGATTTCAAACCAGGCCCGTGATTTGTAAGTTCCTATGCCAAGTTTCTGTAGAGAACGACACTCCGAGTCAAGTTTCTAATGTAATAACTGTTTGTTTTGTGGAATCGTAGACTCCCGGTCTTATAAATATTGAACCTTTAGGAGTAATTTGATAAACCGTCTCACTTCAACAACATTCGCCTAATCAAACAACCGTCAGGTTACCCAAGTCTACAATACAACATTATTCCTCCATGATGAGAGTTTGGAGATTACATGGAGTCCTACGAGGTTAGACTTACTGGCACTTCAATAGTGTTATCTCATGATGCCCGAAATTTGGATATTAAGCGCATCACTTCAATGATAAGCCTTGTTTCTATGGGCGTGTTGATAAATACGCGCTGAACTTCTTAAGATAATTTGAGCTTCTAGTCAGTAGAATACCATTTGTGGATGAACCTAAAGTCACGAAGGAGTATGTCAGAATAAAGGTGTTCCTGACGTGTCTTCAAGATCTGGTTAAGAAGTGGATGCTTAACTTTCAAGAGGGATCATTAGCAACATGAGACCTATCGGAGTTTCTGGAATACTAGAGTAATATTATTTAGGTAGTTGAGGAGAAATCTACAAAGAAAGAAAATGGAGTTGATCATATTGTTTACAAAAGAAAACGATTAATCTTGAGAAGCAAGACATGTATCTTCAACAACACAAGAACGTCAACTGTTGGCTTAAAATATCTTTTTTGTTTTAACGATTAATACACCGTCGATGAAGAAGATTTCAAGATGCAGTGGGGCTATTAAAACTCCGTCAACCTTTCTTTTACAGAATGCAGGTTGGCGTTCATAAATGTTAAATATTAGCTACAATTTCTAAGCGTTTAATTTACTTACCTTTTTCCGATAGGGGGATCGATTGGGAATTTACGTCCATTGAACTATTGAAGAGATTCCCGTGTTGATGACATGCTAAATGAACTTGTATGATTCTTGGTAGTGATTTTTTTCCATGCTATAATTTTCGTACATTACGTAATATGGATTTTATTTACTGATATTGTTTGCATAGATCACCTTCTATTTCAATGTTTTGGATTCACTTAAGAGATTATTTCGTGCTCCAAAATTTCTTTCTAGTTGTTTAAGTCACAATTTTAAATCAAACAGAATACAACACTACACATATTCGTGGAAAGTTCTTTTATTGATGATATATATATGTTAGATAAACATTAGTCTATTTACTTTCTCTCGAAATCTAATGTTTTAATTATAATGATTTTAAAAATTTACTCGACAATCCAAAACTATATACATAGGAAATAAATCAACACGTTTCGTGAAACCGAACCCATTACCTCTTGGTTACCGAATGTCTCATCTTAGCAATCAGACAGGTTGGTCCAGATAATGGCAAAGTAAAAGACTGGGGGGGGGGGGTGAATAGTATTTTCAAACTTTTATCGATAAAACAGTTTCTCAGATATCTTTACAGGTATCTGATACTTATATTCAGAGAGCGGAAATATTTTGTGATAAGTGCATGTGTAAGTAAGTCGTAAGGTGTGTAAATACTCAGCAAGCAATAAATAAACAATAAGTAAAGTCCAGTAAGTAAATAACACAGTGTTTTTATAGTGGTATCTGAAGGTGGCGTAATCCTTCAACTCATCCACTTGCCCTTTATCAGGACTTGAATCCACTAAGATAAGATGATGAGTTCTCCTTACAAAATCCTATCTCTTGATCCCTTTTAAACTAGGTTCCCAACCAAGTGTTCCCCCTGAGTTATTCCCTGGTTTTCTCAGCCAAGTACTTCCTCTACTCAGTAACCTTTGAGCTATTTCTTAGTTTCCCAAACTAAGTACTTCCTGTGCTCAACGCCTGTTTGGTGTTGGTTATGGTAGTTTGTCAGGTGAGCTAGCTCTTATAACTTATTCATTCATCTCAGAGAGCTCTTTAGAATCAATCTTCCTTAATACTCTTTTTAGTGTATGGGAAGTTATTCTTTACTGACCCAAGTTTTGATGTTGTTCAAGAGAATGAATCTCAGATATTAGTCGCAACTTTAATCCTTGGATCCAACTCCTTCACAATCTACCATTCTTGTTTAAGGATCAGGACACTTAGAACTTTCGTGCTACTTAGAATTCAAGAGCTTTGGTCGCAATTGTAAGCTAGTAAGTAGGTAGAAGGCTTGTGATGTGCACTCAGAGATTTTGATTTTCGTTGTAGAACCTACAATCCCTAAATACAATCAAAGATTAAATTTATAAGTCGGAAGTCCTCAATTCCACAGTTTATAATGGAAAACTTAGCATAGGAACAAGCAAATAACGTATGTAAATTGTATGCAGAAAGTAAACTAGATTGATTGAATTGCAGTAAACCCTAATTAAATTGATGGTGGGAAGGTGTAAAGGATCCCGACCTCCCTCTGCTATGCTACTCCTAGCTTCCTAGCTAAAATCCTACGGGATTACCTGTAACGACAGTAGGGCATAATACTATGGTGCAGGAGGCGCAGTCGGCACGAGTACCCCTACTCAGTTCAATGAAACTACTGTGTCACTCAGCTGAACATAGCACCACAAAGTATGTATAGAGTTGTATAACCACGATTTACATCTAATAGCTATTCCATTAATATATCACAGTGTATAAAGAAGTAGCAAAAGTAGACTTATAGCGGTTCGCCTTTATAAGAGAAAGTTAGCTACTCATAGTATTCTACTGACAAAAATCAAAAACAGTAAATAAAAGAAGAAGAAGAAGAAGAAGAAGAAGAAGAAGAAGAAGAAGAAGAAGAAGAAGAAGAAGCTTAGTCTCTGATGTCTTCGTGCTGCTTCTAGGGTTTCTTCCTCCTGGGTGCCTGACGGTCAGCGGTTTTGGGGTTTCACTTCCCCGAGCAATGGTTCTCTCTGAGGAGAGCTGCTTTATGAGCGGTATAGACTTATGAGAACCCTGAGGTCTTATTTATACTTGAAATTTCGTGCTCTAGCCCCCATTCTTCAATAAGGAAAGTTTAGAAAGGCGGGCTCTAGCCTGACAGGCGAAGAAAAAGGTCCAGGACCCATCAGACACTCCACTGCGCTCGATAGTGGGCCGCAGAGAGGCTTCTGCGGTCCACAGTCAGCCGCAGAGTGCGATTTCTGCAGCTTCTGTCTGTTTTTCTTTGTTCTTCGATTTCAGGCTTCGTAACTTCGTTTCCTCGAAAAGTGGTCTTCTACAATGTTGTTGCATCTTCAATTATCTTCGCATTGGTTGGTCACATGATATGTTTTGACACTCGAACTCCGTGCAACTGTCAATTCAGCGTATTCGCTTAACTTTCTCGATTTCACACAATTATGTCGTTTTAGCGTCAAATCGCAATTCTCAAAACGCGATCGTGACCTATAAAATACACACGAAGTTGGTAATTGACCATAAAATGATACAAATATTGAATCTAAGGCAAAAACTGAGGGTCTAAAAGCATGCAATATCGCACATTTCATTGTCACATCACACCCCCAAACCAGTTTCTTGCTCATCCCTAAGCAAGGCAATAACGATAATTAAGAAGTGATTATGAAATGAGTAGCAATCATAAACCACCACATAGACATGCAGCCAGTTTCTAGGGTTTCGAACTCTACTGGCTCGCTTAATTTCAACTCCAACTTAATGACTCCACTACAAACAAATACTCCCTCTATTTCAGAAAAAGTGTTACAACTTTCCGTTTTCGGCGTTTCACTAAAAGTGTTACAATTTCCATTTATGGAAACTAATTAAATAATAAAACTCCCTACCTTTCACTTTTATTACAATATGCCACTCATTTAATCTCTAATAATCATGGGGCCCACTTGTACTTTCTACTTTTTCTTAAAATTGGTGCAAATCCAAATTGTAACACTTTCTCCGAAATGGAGGGAGTAACGAATAAGCAATACTCACTACGGCCAGTGGTTACAAGTGTAACCCAATGTCCTTTTTGGTGTACTTTAAAATCATTACCTTGCAGTAACGTTATGCAATCCTGCTCCCAAAAGTCAAGGCACAAATCAAAGTAGTACTCAGGTTGGCATGGTAAGTAAAATAGGTAGGATAATATAGAGGAGTGTTTGGCTAAGCATCATTAAAAGATGAGCAAGGCAAAACAAAGGGTATTTCAGGGAGACTTATCCTTTTGGACATCGAGTTCCTTCCTTCAACTTCGTCCTCTCTCAATGACAAATTTTCAACTTCTCCTTCATCATCATAACTACTACATCGGTTGCTTCACACGTAGACTACTTGCTCCTTTATTTTTTCTTTTTTCTTTTTCTTTTTCCTTTGACATACTATTGTTTGCAGTCATTTTACTGACTCGTATGCTTTTAGTTGGCCATCATTGGGCTCTTTTAGACTCTACATTTCTTGGTAGTGTCTGTTTTACCGAATTTCGCACTTTTGTGCGTGCTGGTTTGGAATACATGCCATCAACCCTCACGGACATGTAGCTTTTATGGCCACGCCAATATGTGGGTAGTATATATAACATGCCCAACAAGAAAACGGTGATCACGAGGACCACAGATCCACTCCGAGACTATTGTACCATTACTTTTTTAGTACTTTCTTTTCTATTTTTTCTAGATCAAGAGCTAGTGATTTTTAGCACAGGTAATAAAATTAGGGCCAACAGGGTTACCTTTCGATGATGTTCATCTTCCACTTCTCCCCCAAACCAATTTCTCGAACTAGGGTTAGGGTTTTCTTCTCTACTTTCCCCCAAACCAATTCTCGATCACGAACAAAACATGATTCTCCTCCATTCTTTGGAATTCGTTGCTTTGTTTCTTAGTTCAAGCTCGGCGGTAGGTTACTGTCACCGCTTAAGTAAAGCATGTATAGGATATATGGTGGAGTTTCATAAGGGCTTAAAAAGCTTTGAGTGGGGTTAGTTAAAGGTAAATAAAAGGATTCAGAAAGGTGAGTCTACTAATCATATTCATGCTGCTGACAAATAAGGACTCAGGGGTAGCAATGTTCACACGGTTGCACACAGGACTTCAATTAGAGTAGCAAGTAAACTCAGTTATCAAAGTAGCATGGGTCAAATTTGATCAGAGCATACATTCAGCAAGCAGCGAAGCATGAAAACAAATCCACAATCCCTCATCTTAGTCATAATTTACACTTAGTACTCTTCCACAGATCAACTTTTTTTTCAAAAAGTAAAAGACCTTAGACGTAACAGATAGGATTAAAATGTAAATTAAAATGCAAACTACTAAGTGCGAGTATTTAAAGTTATTACAGACCGAGCAAGTAATAGTCAAATTCCTCCAAAAAACCTAGCTAAGAGCAGATAGGGAAACTTGGAAGGTAAAGAGAAAAAGAAAAGATACTGCCCTCTCGGTGCTGTGTTCTCCAATTAGATGGTGGTTTAGGATGGATCCTCCAGGAGGCGGTGGAGGATAAAATCCTAGATAGCCTTGGTAGTACTGCAATGGATCGACCTCGGGCGGTGGATAGAGCTGTGGTGGTGGGTAATATGGTGGATACTCAAAAGTGACCATACCCGCTAATGTTCTCCTACTACAAAGAGATTTGCTCGTAGTTGTGTAGGTAGGTAACATGATTGTTCCACTCCGACCTCCGGCCCATTTCGTTCATTTCATCTCGCCTTCGCGCACTCCCTTGACTCCCCGTCTGATAGTTGTTCACAAATTCATTGAACGAATTCATGTCAAAAGCTCATTGCGGCGGATCCGCTACTCCTCTTCTTCTAAGTTTAGCTTTGGCAGCCTTCTCGTGCATCTCAAGGAGGTAGATGGTTCTGCCTTCATCAAAAGGTTCTATGAGCAGACCGTATCCTAACTCACTAGTAGGAACCCCATTCTTCTTGCATATTCCGCTGATAAGATCATAAATGTTAGGTTCCTTCTTTTGTTCCTCTTTAGCAATTGCATTTCCTTCATGATGGTTCTTCCCAAATCAATGTAGTGACCCTCCATAATTATGTAGACAAGTGTGGCTACGTCATCTTTAAGCCCATTGTGGTGTAGGGTTGGCTTCAAGTTAGTCTCTACAAATTGCATCCACCACCTTTCTCTTTCATTGAGCATAGCCCTCGGGATGGATACTCCCACTGCATCCCCTCTAAATCTTTCTCCGAGTAATACCCCTCCGTACTCCAACTCGTGATATGCCAGTTCCTTGTATTCGCTATGAACGTGCTCCTCGGGGATGTTGAAGAAATATTTGATAGCTCCCGGCCCAAACATGAACTTTACCCCTCGTACGATGATGGGGTTATCTGGAAGTGCATCCTCCGGCTTGTCGATCTTGAGTTGAAAGTATTCTGCATAGAATTCCCGGACTACCTCTATGTCATAACCTTGGAGGATGGAAGTTAAGGTTCCCCAGAAATAGAGATTCAAAATGTCTTGTATCCAATTTAGGGCAGGGTTCATTCCCCATCTGATCTCTATGTTCCTCTCGGGAACTACTCCGCGGTCGCTATTAACCAATAGCCAACTCTGAGCTTTGCTTGAAAGGGTCGCCGATGCCACTTTCTTTCCTTTCTTTGCTCTCTTAGTGGTTGGTTCACCTACATCCTTTCCTCCTTTGGTTCTTCCCATAGTACCTAGGCCAAAAAGTGTGTGAGATAGCATGTTTGGAGCTAAATCAATTCTAAAGCTTACATGCAAATCCAATGGGGTTTCTCCTCCCCAAACCTAATGTGCGGCACAATGCGTATGCAAGATTATAGCGGATGAGTCAATTTTACATCGTCTCAGTCGGTCTTTTTTACCGTATTATTGCCATTCTCAAGTGTAGTTCTTATGTGTTTTATTAGTGTTTTGTTACGTTTTTGTGTTTTTTGTGTTTTGTAGGTGTTTGGTGAAAATGCATTAAAAAAAGGGCTAAACCAGTGCATTTAATGCATTAATGGAAGCATGGAAGCTTATGGACCTGAAAGGTGGTTGAACAGTGAGTTGATCGGTCAAAACGGAAGTGAATTCAGATTCGACAAAGATTTTAGAGACATCTCAAAGGAAAGCGCGAAATTCGAACTATGATGGAGCAGTTTTGGTATTTTGGCCATAACGTTTGCATATGAACTCCTATTGACCTGATCTTCATGTCCACGCGTACATGAGACCAAGAACTACAACTTTCAAGAATGAACCATCTCCAGATTCCGACGTTTAGAGGACCAAAAAGGGCCTGGAGAATGCCAAAGACAGAGTTGGCGGACGCCATGGATAGATTTTGGCGTCCGCTGTCAATCTTCGCATCCGCCAACTTCCTTCCGTGGCGGACGCCAACTAGAAAGTTGGCCGACGCCAACTTTCTCTGTTTCTGCATATTTTTCCCGATTTCTTTCCTTTTCGATCCAGACTTCGTTTTTTTCCTCTATTCTATTAGATAGACAAAAACATAACTTTAATAATTCATTCTAATGACAAGAACTTCATTATTATTCTTCTCTACTTATTGTTTTTCAACCTAGAACCTTTCCAAGGCAATTACCTACCTATTATTGGAGGTAATTGAACCATTTATCTTGTAATCCGAAGATTGACATTGATTGGGAGATTATCTACATAGCTTTTCGCATCGATTCGTTTCAGATTGTTCAATTCTACCTAGGGTTTGTGACAACGAAGGGTAAATTTGTATCAATCCATTCGAATCTTTGTTTCTTGCTTTAGATTATGTTCGGAGCCTCTTTATATACAATATTGATTATGTTTTTGCATAATATGAGTAGCTAAACACCCCGATTATGGGATGGTGACTGATTCATTGCATGCTAGCTAGGGTTCATGAGATTCGAAGTGCATCGGGTTTAGATTACTTGTGCTTCAGAAAGCTCTGTATGGGCTGAAACAAGCTCCAAGAGCATGGTATGACACATTGGCCAGATACCTACTAGAAAGTGGTTTCAAGAAAGGAGATGTTGATAAAACACTCTTCACATTGAACCATGATGGGAAACTACTTTTAGTTCAAGTATATGTTGATGACATTATATTTGGATCTAAAGACAAGCAACTTTGTGAAGACTTTGCTAAACTCATGAAATGTAAATTTGAGATGAGCATGATGGGAGAATTGAATTACTTCCTAGGGGTGCAAGTCAAGCAACTCAATGATGGAATATTCATTAGTCAAATAAAGTATGCAAAAGACATGCTCAACAAGTTCAATCTAAAGCCTTCTGAAAGAATGCTAAGATATCTATGAGCATTGGAACCAAAATGACCTATACTAAATCAGACAAAAGTGTTGAAGAACACAAGTATAGAAAATTTATTGGGTCTCTACTGTACCTCACTGCAAGTAGACCTGATATTCAATATGCAGTTGGAGTGTGTGCTAGATTGCAGACAAATCCAATGCAATCACACTACAACAGTCTATGAAAATATTGAGGTATGTAAAAGGTACTGTAGAAGTTGGATTGTGGTATCCAAAAGATAGTGGATTGAGTTTGGTTGGCTATTCAGATGCTGGATCATTACTTGATAGAAAAAGCACCTCAGGAACTTGTCAATTTCTTGGTGTTAGATTGATATCTTGGTACAGCAAAAAACAAAATTCAATTGCCACATCTACCACAGAGGCTGAATATATTGCTGCTGGGTGTTGTACTTCACAGATATTGTGGATACAACAACAACTCAGAGACTATGGACTCAATGAAGAGAAAACTCCCATTTTCTGTGACAACAGAAGTGCTATTGCCATAACTCAGAATCCTAAGTTTCATTGATGTTAGACACCACTTCATCAGAGACCATGTTGAAAAAGGCAATATAGAGATACTCAAGATTGGCACTGAAGACCAACTTGCAGATATCTTCACTAAGCCACTACAAGAAAGTAGATTCTTAGCCTTAAGACATAGTCTTGGACTAATGGAGCTACCAAAGAACTGAAAAAGTTCAGATATCTGAAGAAGATATCAAAGGAGAGAAAAGAGGAATCTGGAATGGGTATCCAGAGAAGAGAAATCTGGAACGGGTATCCAGATAAGAGGAATCTGGAATGGGTATCTAGAAACAAAAGGCTATTTGAAGATTTCTGAGACGGGTACTCAGATATCTAGATCACTCAGTGAGGGGGGACACAAAAGAAAATAGTACAACTGTCTACAGTCAAATCTTGAAATTCGTATTATTTATATCTTTCTGTAAAACTTTGAAAAGACAACAAGTATAAGATAGACTCAGATACAAACAGTGTTCTCATCTACATTGAAACGAGATTCAGATAGCTAATAGCCAAAATTCATTAAATGGGCACAACTACAATTGTTGATTGTGATCATTGCTAAAGAAGCAATGGTGACCCTTGATGAAATGGGCGATTGATCTTAATGGCGGAGATTAATTCTCTGTAAATAGTGGACTGTAGAAAATCAGACGTGGCCCACTATGCATTTAATGCCGAACAAACTTTTACCACGCCTTATCGCAATTATTAGACACGCATATACAAAACCAATTTGTATGTATATGTTTGTTAGAATTACGTTGCTATATATATAGGATTTTGGCAAAAGAAATCACTTTCGCTTAATCCGACATTTTGCTGCACAAGAATAGCAAAACCATTCTTCAACCTCTCGCAAATCTCCATAGTTTTTCTGCAAAGAATCACTAGTCTCTCACCCAAATCTCTTTCAGACTTTCAAACACTTGCACTATATAAAGAGATGGCTCCTAAACGTTCGTCTACCCAGAAATCCCAATCTTCTACCACTGGTACTGCTGAAAAGCAAGCACCAGAGTTGGTTATAGTGAACAATCGATTGGCAGGAGACTTTAATCCCGATCATTGGACTTCAAATCACAGGATGATTTGGGGTGGTGCCATGATTGAAGAGTACCTCACGGCTGCTGTTGAAAACCAAGCCGATAGGAAACTAATTCTTGACATGCTTGAAAAGGCACAAATCAAGGGTTTTCTATCTGCTTTTCCCAGTGGAGTTTCTTCACTGGATATGTTAGAATTCTACAATAACTCCAGGATTATATCCTGTGTTTCTGAAGGCACTGCAATAGTGTCTATAAAAACTAAGGTTCAATGAAAGGAAATCCTTTAGACTTAACAACTTTCTATAAGTTGTTTGATCTTCAAAATCTTGGAAAGGATTTTGAAATAGACACCAAGGATGAAGATCTCCTTGAAGGTGTAAAACAGTTGTACAGTGGTGTGTGTGACACTGATAAACAAGATACACCCACTGATTTCAAGCTTGCTGACATCAGAACCAGACATCTGTTAGTTCACTGGAATGTGTTGGCATGCATTCTTCACAGATGCTTTCATGGTCTACAAGGAGGTGCTGACCAGATAAGCCAAGAACGCTGGATGATGATGTCCTTGTTGCAACAACAAGACAAAAGGCTAGAAAACCCTTTCAATTGGGGCAAGTACGCCTTTATGAAGTTTGTGAAGAAGATTCAAGGCTTTGAGCCTAAAATCGCTAAGGTACTTGCTGAGCTAAAGGCCACAGTGAGCTATGGTCTAAAGATATGCTACTTGCTGGAGAAGCTTGGCATTGAGCTCAGAGGGAAGGCTGACACAGCCAACAGTAACCTACTTTACAAATATGAGTATACGAGCATGATGAAAAAGGTTACTAGATCTCAGAAAAGTTTCAAGAAGCGAAAGACTGAAGAGGTATCTGAGGGAAAAGTTGCGACCAAGAAGCCCAGAACTTCACGAAAGAAGTCTGTTGGCAAATCAGAAGACACACCCATTGTGGTTGTCGACTCTCAGATATTTGTCGCCACTGCTGTTGAACTCATCAATGCTGCTAATGAGAGTAGTGGTAGGTACCAAGCCCTTTCTGCAGAAACCGTAGGGATTATGGACCTACACCACAGATATCTGCCGCCACTGCTGATGAACTCATCAGTTCCTAATGCTGATGAGAACACTGACGATGAAAAGGATGACTTAATCATCTCTCAAGTCCTAGAGAAATCAAAAAGGGCTAAGGTTACTGAAAAAGTAACTAGTGTAGAGGTATCTGAAGAAGAACCTACACCACAGGTTGCTGAACAAGCACCTATTTCAAAGGTTGCTGAAGAAGCAACTGTGTCCAAGGTCAATGGACAAATTACACCATCAGAGCAAGAAAAACTGAACCATATTGAAGATGCTCTGATGAGTGATAGCTTACTGTTGGAGGATACTGCCATTGCCTCAACACTTAAAAGTGTGTCTCAAGCAGATCTGGATAGGCCCTAAATAGCATCACCTTCTTCATCCAGATCTGAACCACCACACCAACCACAACATCCAGATGTTGATACTGCTGAAATTGTCCTTGAGTTACAGATACCAGCATCTTTCCTTGCTGAAGAAAATCCTACAAAAGAGCAAGTTCCCCAACTCAATGAGAGGGATCAAACTAAGGCATCTACTCAGAATGATCAACTAGGGGAGGCAACTGAGTTCCATACTCAGGAAAGGTCTGAAGTACTTGAAACTTCAAACAAAGAAGCTGAAATGGAACAACAAGACCAACGCATGGAAGGGTCACAAGTTCCAAAGACCAATCAGCCTGACATTGCTCAGGTAGCTGAATGGTTTAACTCTTTACTTGTGATATTTTTGTGTCTGATAAATCTTGTTATTTAATGAAATTTCTTTGTTACAGGCTGATTTAGAAACACAACAACAAGAGGAAGCTGGAAAGCTTACCTCAGAATCTGAGAAGGAGGCTTCCATAGACTCACCACTTAAGGAACAGGAGCCTGTCTCACAGGTAGAAAATAGTTCCTTAAGATATAACTCAGATATGTGCTTTATACACTTGACTAATAAGTGTTTGTTTCTATTAGGCTCCAACTGAGAAGAAAAATGAAGAGACTGAAAAGTCTATCTCTTCAGAGAGGAATCCAGAGACTTCCAAGGTCTCTGAAGAACGAGTATCTGAACCTTCTGTAGAGAAGGTATTTCATTCAGATATCTATATTCTTCAAAGAACAAATCTCTGATCATTTTTCTCAAACTAACACATTCTACTTAACAGGTTCAAAATGAAGTAGAAGTTGTTGAGGAGTTGCCCACTCAATCCTCACAACATATGGAAATTGATGAGGCATCAAGGCCTTCATCACAAGAAAAGATTCCAGAGACTGCACAAGTCTCTCAGAGACAAGTATCTGAGCCTCCAACGTAGGTAATTGACCTCTCAGATATCTGATTTGTCAATAAAATTTTTCTTGATAAAATTTCCTAAGTGTTATGTTTCTAATCTCAGGTTCAAGCAGAAAGAAAGGTTGATGAGGACCAGACTTCCAAGTCCCCACCTCACAACAAGATATCTGAGGAACCCCCTACCTCAGTAGTACAAGTCTCTGAGCCTGATGCATTCATTTAGGTAACTCAAAAACCTAACTACACAAATACTCAGATATCTACTCAAGTTTTGAATCTAACTCAAAACTCTTTCTTTGAGGCTCAAACAAGTGTGCCAAAGGTTTCTGCATTCTCAACAGAAGACCTGCTTACATTCTTCAAGAACCACACACTCAAGAAACATCTCAAGTGTTTCAGAAAGTGGCAAAGCTCAAGCTCGATCCGATCAATTAACAAAGGTGACTGATCACCAATTGAGAAGAGTCGAGCTGACTTGGAGAATTATGTCCATGCTATGTTCCCAACAGAGCAAAGACTTTTGCTACTCGATGCATAAGGACTTTATCAAAGAAGGTGCACAAGCTCATAGAAGCTTTTAGAAGGCGATGGTCGCACTGTAATGCGATGGCATTCAAGCCTACTTTTCCCTGCACTTACAATGCATACCCTCCGAAGAGGTAATGGGCAAATGATCACTATTCCAGAAGTGATCAATTGGTCTCTGAAGATGAAGAAGAGAAGGAGACTGAAGAGAATGACTATGAAGATTCTCCTTCTGACCATCACAAGGATGAGGATGATAAGAAGGACGATGATGATGCCCCGAACCGTGGACAGAGGGAGGATTACAGAGAAAGAATGCCTCACCATTTAAAAGCACACTGAGAGGACATCACAACGATCCCCTCCTCCATCTCCTCAGAAATCTACCCATCCATCTTCCCAACAACAAAAGGACACTGCTGAACAAGTAGTTGAGCACTCTGAGGAAACAACTCAGAAGATATTGAATACGCAAACCAGAGCTGCTCAACTCAATCAACTGTTGGAAGAAGAACAATACCCATCTTCAATCGAAGAAGAGCTAGTTAAATCCAGAGATAAGCTTAATAAGCTTCAAGATCAATACTTGAAAGAAATGGCAGCTTACTCGAGGTCAAAGAGCTCCAGATGTCAGAATGCCATTGCTAAGGAGCTAGATACTGAAGAAGTATCTGAAGAAAAGCATGATGCTAAGGCTGCATCACCATCAAAAGATATACCATCCTCCTCTCTGAAAGGAAAGAAGCCCATCTCTGAGATGGTTGCTGGACTAGAAAATCTTGAAAATGTCCAAGAGGATGAAGGTCACTAGGCTGATGACTCAGATGATGAAGAAGAGAAGAAATTGGCTGAACACCGAAATGAGCATTTGGTGATTTCTCACTTGAAAAGGAAGCAAATTTCTCCTGAAATCATCAACCAACTGCCAAATATCCACAACTCCAGTGAATACTTGACTAGATTTCAAGTACTGTCTAAACTGCATAAGAAGTTATCTTTTCAAAATGAAGCCGCCATTACATCAGTCCCTCCAGAGATGAAGACCTTCACTGAGCTCATCACTCAGAGAACAACCAGTCTGGTCATTGCTTAGAGAGACCTAGGCATGGTAAGGGATCATGATCAATCTTTGGCTCAAGAAGCTCTTGACGCAGCATGCTATGCTACTCAGAAAGCAGAATCCACACAAGGCCCATTGGCAGAGCTCACTGATAAGGAGAATGGACTTATCAAACAAAATTTGGAGCTCAAAGCTGAACTTCAAAATTTGGTCACTGCCTATAACTACTTACAAGGACATTTTGAGTCTCTCTCAGAATCCTTTATGAGACTTAGTCAGCCAAAAATGACTAGGGGGAAGGATTGTACAAATCTGGACCTCAAAGTCAGGGGGAATGGGAAGAAGGAGAAGGATACAAGAAGAAATCTGGAGCTGGTGCTGCTCAACGAGGAAGAGGAAACAAGAAAACTTCCCAGCCACCACTCAGAATCAATGAGCCCTCCTCAAGTCAAGCTGTTTTGCAAATAGTAGCTACTTCCCAGAAACCAACTGAAGGAACTTCAATGACAACAAGGGCCAGAGCACAGAAACCTCCAAGGAGTAGCAAGGCTCCAAGGAGAAGACAAGTAAGAGGGATTGATGAGTCTTCTGAAGAAGAAGAAGAAGAAGAAGAAGAAGAAGAAGAAGAAGAAGAAGAAGAAGAAGAAGAAGAAGAAGAAGAAGAAGAAGAAGAAGAAGAAGAAGAAGGCCAAATCAAATCCCACGGCAATGAAGAAGGCTGCAAAATTCTCACAAGAATTGGTCTTGATGATGATGAAGAGACTGATGAAGATGAAGCTCCTCTTCACAGAAAAAGAAAAAGGGTTGATAGTCTATCTGAGCCCATAGCTGCAAAGCCTTTGGCAGCTAAAATACCCTCTGGAAATACCAAGTCTATCCAGGGTGGTTCTTCAAGCAATCCCCCAAAGGAAAATTCTAGACAAAGGAGGAACAGAATAAGAGCTGAAAAGAGAAAAAGTCAACTTCCACTCAGGCCAGAAGAAGCCAAATTGAGTATGTGAAGACTGACAACAACTCCTCTGTTTACAGGTGCATAAATCAGAAAAATGGCTACTGGATTCTGGAACTCAAGAATTTACTGCTAAATTCAAGGTTTCCGAACCAATCCATAAACAACTCATGGCATGGAGAAAAGACAAACCATTCTTGATTAACACCAGCCACATCAAAAACTGGTTGGATTTTGAAGTTATCAACAGGATAAAAGCCATGAAGAAGGACCTTTCTGATGAATGTCCTTATGGAAAGCCAGATGATGTGCACAAAATTCCTAATCTGATTGGAACAGGCACAAGGCCAAGACTTTTTGTGGAACCCTATGAGTCCTTCTACATGGATGAAGAACAATACAAGGGTGACATCAAATATCTGAGGATCATATATGATTTTTTCAAGCTATCAGATATCAAGATTGTGCATGCCTGGATATGGGGAAAGTATCTGTGGGTCAAGCATTTTGTCAAGAAAAATCCTACCAAAACCTACAAAGAAGTCTGTCGATTTGCCAGAGACATGGAGATGATTGTCAGAACTCTTCTCTATGACTACTCTGATGATATAAGAAGGTTTGGTGATAGGAAATTTGCAGATTGATCCATGGAACTATTTTGAAGACTTGAAGATTTTGAAGACTTGAAGACTAGTTTGTTAGGATGTTCACTTGGAGCTTGGTTACTCCTGTTGTCCTAATTTACTATGTAATTTTTTTTTGTCTTGCTGACTGTACCTTATTGTTGCTTTATCTTGTAAAAGTTATCTAAACTCTCTTTGTAACATATCTGATGAACCTAATCTCAGATATCAATCCATAAAAGATAACTTGTCAGCAAAGATCACACCTTGTGATTTGGTTGATGTTTACTTTCTACACTTAATTATATGAATTGAAAGATCATAAGAAATGATTAAGTGGTGGATTGTTTCCTCATCCAGATTTGTAATAGGTCAGATAGTCATTGTTGAATGATCAAAATGGGGGAAATTTGTTAGTAATATCTATTTAGATTTTGATCAGCAACCTAATGACTTATCATAGCTCAGAAAGGTGGTTAGTACTCTTGGTTCACTTGAACACTGTACAAGAGGAAACTCACTAAGTATGATAGTCTAGCAAATCTTGTATAGGATGTTAGGTCTCTGAATGTAATTTTTATTCCTCTAAAGAAGACCAAGAAGAAGGCATCCAGCAGGAAAAGTTCAACGGATTTGAAGATTTGAAGACTGCACAAGATTGCTGAAGACAAGGGTTTTCAGATACCTATGTCCAGATATCTTGAAGACACAAGCGTTTTTAAATAAACAGTGTTGCAAAAGATATCTGAGAAATAAAAGGTTTCTGAAACGAGGAAAGTGCCCACAGATATCTACACTCAGATACCTTGGACATAAACTATGTTTCTGAAAAGAAATATATTATAACAAGTTGTTTCAACAAGTGGTATCTGGAGTTGTGATAATCTCTGGAAAAGGACGTGCAAAGCTTCAGAGAACTCTGATAGTATAAGATCTCTGATACAATGCATAGTTCCGTTGGCACTACAGGACAAAGTATAGTACAAGGCATTGAATGCGCGGACAGAATTGTCTGAACAAAAACGGTAGCTTCTGAAGAAGAAGACAAACGTACTACAGTACTATACTCAGATATCAATAGTTTGAATTTGATTTAAGCCTAACGGATACTATTCAAATGGCACTCAAATTCATCTATAAATATCAACACTTAGACTGCTTGAGAACACACCTTAGAACACTGAACACACCTTGAACTTGCATTGAATACTCTCGCACAATCTCTCTCAAGCACACTACTTACCTTCAAGCTTTCTATTGTGACCAAAGCTCTTGATTCTAAGTAGCATAAAAGCTCTAAGTGTCCTGATCCTTAACAAGCATTGTTATTTGTGAAGGAGTTGAATTAAGATTTCATATATGAGATTCATTCTCTTGAACATTTATCATAGACTTGGGTCAGTAAAGAACAAGATACCATACATTACAAAGTGTATTAAGTATACTTGATTCTCAGAGCTATCTGCATAACTGAACAAGTTATTAAAGAAGCCACCTGACAAACTACCTTAACCATCGCCTTAATTGGCGTATGTAGGAAGTACTTAGTTTGGGAAACTAAGGAACAACTCCAGGAAAGAGGTTTCTGAGTACATGAAGTACTTGGCTGTGAAAGCCGTGGAATAACTCAGGGGGAACACTTGGTTGGGAACCTAGTGTAATTAGGAATTGAAAGAAGATATTTGTAAGGTTACATCAATTATCTGTCTTAGTGGATTCTAGGTCTGAGAAAGGCCGTAATGGATTAGTTGAAGAATTACGCCACCTTCAGATACCACTATAAAAAGACTTGTGTTATTTACTTTCTGCATTTTATTACTTGCTTTATTTACCTCGCAAAGTATTTACACCTATCTTGCTGAGCACGTGCACTTATCACAGAAAAGTCTTCCGCTCTCTGAAATTAAGTATCAGATATCTGAGAAACCGTGTTTATCGACAAAAGTTTTAAAAGACTATTCACCCCCCCCCCCCCTCTACTCTTTTACTTTGCCGTTATCCAACAATGAGCCAGGATGCATCCCAACTAGTTTCAGTGAGATTTTGACTTTTCATACTTAGTCGAATTTAGACTTAGTTTTTGGGAATCTATCTTTTATCTTTTACTCTCAAAGCAAGAACGAACCCTAGTTTTGGCTTCTTGACTTTGATTTTCACTATATTGGTTTGTAATCTCGTACTTTGACATCGAATTCAGATTCGAAGGTTAGAATCATCAATCTAGTTATCTTTTCTCTTGCAATTATATCTTTTGTGATTGATTTGGTACTTGTACGAATCTTTCTTTCTCTTGCATGCTTAATTCGTTTGTGACAATGAACTCTTATGTTATTTCTTCCGTTATGAGTAGCTAATCACATAGTGAATTCGGTAGCAATGTAGGATTAATCGTATTAGGGTTTCAAACCTAGATCGCTCATATGTGTTAAGCTAGTTAACATTCTTCATAAAAAAACCCCAAATTCAATATGCTAGTTTCAAATACTCTAAGCATTAGGTTAAGAATCAATTATCTGACAATCGATTGATTTCACTAGTTCGAGACTTTCAAAATGCATTGGTAGAATTGAATTTGAGTTTTCTGGACACATAACCGTGACAAGCGTATGAACGATAGGTTTATTCCAGTATATGATTTATCTGAATTGTTGTCTGATGAGTCGATATTTTAACGACTCATTTAGTGCCTTTTTACGTGTTTTGTTGCGTCTTTTAGCTTTTATTTAGTATTTTTTGTTCCGTGTCACATTAGTGTTTTTTGTGCGTTTTTGTGCATTTTTAGGTGTCTTAGCATCATTGGCAAGGAAATGCCGGACCAAAGTGCTAAGAAGACCTCAAAACCTTCTAGAAGCACCAGAAGGCCAAGTTAGTGGGCCACTACTCCAAAAGAGGTGACATGGAGGTTGGCAAAGGGAGAGAAAAGTGTAGAAAATGGGAAAAATGGAGGAGTTCCCGGACACAAGGCTCACCACGGTGAGCCCCACATCCAAACGGGCTCACCGCAGTACAACCAAGCTGAAAAGAAGGCAGAAGGTCCAAACCATGGTGAGGAGGATTCCCCAAAGTACCTCACCGCGGTGAGCTCTGTTTGACAGAATCAACCCACTTTTTCTGGCAGTTTTTCCCATGATTTAGAATTTCTTCTTCCTTGGTCTTATAAATAGAACACTTGTATCAGTCATTAGGACATATCTTCACTTACTTTTACATTCATATTTTCAATGCCAAGCATTGTAAACACTTAGCGATTTCAATCTCTCTTTTAATTCGAAGAAGCATTATTGATCTTTTGCAAGTTCACAACGATCAAGCATGCGTTTAACGATCAGATAACAATATTTCAAAAAAGAAGTTATTAATAGAAACCGCCTAACTCGTACATTGAATACCTGGGC
This sequence comes from Plantago major, assembly GCA_026545765.1. Classification (NCBI taxonomy): domain Eukaryota; kingdom Viridiplantae; phylum Streptophyta; class Magnoliopsida; order Lamiales; family Plantaginaceae; genus Plantago; species Plantago major. The sequence continues at coordinate 50,506,260 of CM048844.1, read as the reverse complement.
GCCTATTGGTCTCTGCGATTGTCAGAAAGATTAATAATGCTTCTTCGAATTAAAAGAGAGATTGAAATCTCTAAGTGTTTACAATGCTTGGAATTGAAAATATGAAAGTAGAAGTAAAAAAGATATGTCCCAAACGTGACAATGGTCAAAATACTAAATAAAGGCTAAAAGACGCTACAAAACACGGACGAATGCACTAAATGAGTCGTTAAAATATCGACTCATCAAACTCTCCTAACCGAACCTTTGCTTGTCTTCGAGCAAACAACTCTAAAACCTAGAAAAAGAAAAAACACATTGACACGACGAAACAAAGAAGAGTTCAATCGACAAGCTACCGGAACAAGTATTGCCAGAGATAAGCCCTTATACTGATGTAAACTTCTATCCCCTCTAACTTTGACAAGTAGGTTTGCAAAGATCACAATCTTCCATTTCACGAGTAAATAAAACTTAATCCTATCCTAGTAGTCCCTCACCAAGGAAGATAATAGTGCAACTCTCAAGTCACTCATCTGGAAGTGTCCAGTAAATAAGGGTATTCTCCCAAGACTTAACTTAGGATGGTGACAACAAACGTCACAAGCTGCCACTAATATTACATACTTTTGCACTCAATTCAAACGAGTCAGAAAGGACTTTTTAGGAAAGGGGTCGAAATCAAATACAAGGTAGTAAAATTAGCTGTTGTTCACGTGCTTTGCTCTTTTTGTACAGATTTTCTATTTTTTAATTTTTTTTCTGTCTCAATGTTGCAAGTGTATCCCAGTAGGTTGCCTAAGATCCGTACTTTTGTATGTGTCAGTTTGGTATAAACCCCATCAACCCTCACAACATACGAGAACCGCCCACGCGCTGGTTTATAGGTAGTATTTGGCATGCATTTTGGAAACAAAACCATCAACCCTCACAGCATACGTACAAATAGGCCCGCGTTGGTTTATAGGTAGTATTTGGAAATGCCCAACACGATCTTAGACGATCACAAGTGATCCTGGAAAAACACTTCGAGATTTTATTTTTCTTTTTAGAACGGCAGCATAGTAATACAAAACAATTTCGAAATCGACCATAGCTCAAATATAGAAAGCAGTGAGCCACAGTATGAAGTTGACAAGAATACTCCTCGCTAAACCTGTTCCTTGGAATGGGTTCGAGAATCGAGACACAAGTCGAAAAATGTTGTTCGTCATACTCGTTTTAAAAAGAGTGCACATGTATGTGAAGTGGCGCAAGTTAAAAAACCTTGCTCATCCTACTAGAATCACACATTTGCCGGTACAAGATTTTTTCATCGGCTTTAAGGCTTCTCACCGGATTTTTGACTACTAAAAGAGGAAGACTTTTTATTTACAAGTGAAACGAACTGGAGTGATTATCAAAAATTCCTTAGCACTCAGTCAGAGGCCATCTAAGATCACATCAGTAAAACGGCTTAACTGAGGCAATAGATAACTAGACTTGTCATAAGAACTCAAGACTCGACACAAAAAATTTTGAAATAGACCAAAAATTAGGCCAAAAGACTTGACTGGACTGCAATCACATAAAAGTGGCTAACATACCACCCCACATAATCGCAAAAATGAAAAAGAAAAGAAAAACACATATATACATATTTATATGGCAGCAATAATCCGAGGCATGCAAGCATTTGAGTACAACTTCCCTCCCCAAACCTATTCGATAGCTAGTCCCTAGCCTAGGCAATAAATAAAAAGAGGGATTTATAGAGTTACCGCCCGTAGTATGCCTCGGTCGGCATGATCACTAAGAGGAAGACGGACCATGGGGTCCAAAAGATGAGACTCCTCTTTGTTGCTGCCGGTCATCCGTCTGAGCTTTGCGCATTTGCTCCATATACGCTAGGCGCTCAGTTGCCCGCGTGTCCGCTGCAGACATGTGCTGTGTGAGACTTGAATAGCATGAGTCCCACTAATCCAAGTGCGTACCAAACTTAGGAATCAATTCCCCGGCAGCGGCGCCAAATTTTGATGCGCTCAAAATTAATACTTGTAAAATAACACAAGTAGTAAAGCGGTTGTCGTAGTACAACAAGGCTTAAACCACAGGGTCGTTCTCTCGAGGAATTGAATAAGCTAGTTCTCAGGTGTAGGCTCAAGGTGTGAGTTGTAAACAGATAGTGTGTGTAGGATTGATACTTCAAAACCCTACAACAAATTACAATTACAAGACAAGGTAATACCTAGATCATGCAATTTCAACAATTAAAACGAAGCAAGCGGATCTTTCAAAATTGCTGATGTGATAGAGCTAATGGTACACTGCCCGCAAATGCAACACTTTGATATTGTAAAATCAAACTAGATATAGATGATAAGTACGTATGAGATACAACAAAAAGCTTGTCACTAGCTATGCCCTCATCCGGATATATACTAATTATAGGTAAAGACTGATGCAAGTTCACAACGATCAAGCATGCGTTCAACAATCATATAACAATATGTCACAATACAAATTATTAATAGCAACCGCCTAACTCGTACTATTGGTCTCTGCGTTTTATCGTCAGAAAGATCAATAATGCTTCTTCGAATTAAAAGAGAGATTGAAATCTCTAAGTGTTTAAATTGCTTGGAATTGAAAATATGAAAGTAGAATTAAGTGAAGATATGTCCTAATGACTTATACAAGTTGTCTATTTATAAGACCAAGGAAGAAGAAATTCGAAATCATGGGAAAAACTGCCAGAAAAAGTGGGTTGATTCTGTCAAACAGAGCTCACCGCAGTGAGGTACTTTGGGGAATCCTCCTCACCTCGATTTGGACCATCTGACTTCTTTTCAACTTGGTTTTACCGCGGTGAGCCCATTTGGATGTTGGGCTCACCCCGGTGAGCCTTGTGTCCAGGAACTCCTCCATTTTCTCCACTTTTCTCTCCCTTTTCCAACCTCCATGTCACCTCTCTTGGAGTAGTGGCCAACTAACTTGACCTTGTGGTGTTTCTAGAAGGTTTTGAGGTCTTCTTTGCACTTTGGTCCTCCATTTCCTTGCCAATGACGCTAAGACACCTAAAAATGCACAAAAAAACACAAAAAACCCAAACGTGACACGGAACAAAAAATACAAAATAAAGGCTAAAAGGCGCAACAAAACACGGAAAAAGGCACTAAATGAGTCGTTAAAATATTGACTCATCAAACTCCCCTAACCGAACCTTTGCTCGTCTTCGAGCAAACAACTCTAAAACCTAGAAAAACAAAAAACACATAGACACGACGAAACACAGAAGAGTTCAATCGATAAGTTACCGGAACAAGTATTGCCAGAGATAAGCCCTTATACTGATGTAAACTTCTATCCCCTCTAACTTTGATAAGTAGCTTTGCAAAGATCACAATCTTCCATTTCACAAGTAAATAAAACTTAATCCTATCCTAGTAGTCCCTCACAAAGGGAGATAATAGTGCAACTCTCAAGTCTCTCATCTGGAAGTGTCAAGTAAGTAAGGGTATTCGCTCAAGATTTAACTTAGGATGGTGACACCAAACGTCACAATCCATCACTAATATTACATTCTTTTGCATTCAATTCAAACGAGTCAGGAAGGACTTTTTAGGAAAGGGGTCGAAATCAAATACAAGGTAATAAAATTAGCTGTAGTTCACGTGCTTTACTCTTTTTGCACGTTTATTTCTTTCTCTTTTTTTTTCTTGTGCTTTGCTCTTTTTGCACAGATTTTCTATTTTTTAATTTTTTTTTCTATCTCATTGTTGCATGTGTATCCCAATAGGTTGCCTAAGATCCGTACTTTTGTACGTGTCGGTTTGGTATACACCCCATCAACCCTCACAACATACGAGCACCGCCCACGCGCTGGTTTATAGGTAGTATTTTGCATGCATTTTGGAAACAAAACCATCAACCCTCACAGCATACGTACAATCAGGCCCGCGGTTGTTTATTGGTAGTATTTGGAAATGCCCAACACGATGTTAGACGATCAAGTGATCCTGGAAAAACACTTTGAGATTTTTTTTTTCTTTTTAAAACGGCAACATAGCAATAGAAAACAATTTCGAAATCGACCATAGCTCAAATATATAAAGCCGTGAGCCTGAGTATGAAATTGACAAGAATCCTCGTCGCGAAACCTGTTCCTTGGAACGGGTTCGAGAATCGAGACACCAAGTCGAAAAATATCATTCGTAATCGAGACACCAAGTCGAAAAATGTCGTTCGTCATACTCGTTTTAAAAAGAGTGCACATGTATGTGAAGTGGCGCAAGTTAAAAACCTTGCTCATCCTACTGGAATCACACATTTCCCGGTACAAGATTTTTTCATCGGCTTTAAGGCTTCTCACCGGCTTTTTGACTACTAAAACAGGAACTTTTTATTTACAAGTTAAACGAACTAGAGTGATTATTGAAAATTCCTTAGCACTCAGTCAGAGGCCATCTAAGATCACATCAGTAAAAAAGCTTAACTAAGGCAATAGATAACTAGACTTGTCATAAGAACTCAAGACTCGACACAAAAAATTTTGAAATAGACCAAAAATTAGGCCAAAAGACTTGACTGGACTGCAATCACATAAAAGTGGCTAACATACCACCCCACATAATCGCAAAAATGAAAAAGAAAAGAAAAACACATATATACATATTTATAAGGCAGCAATAATCCGAGGCATGCAAGCATTTGAGTACAACTTCCCTCCCAAACCTATTCGATAGCTAGTCCCTAGCCTAGGGAATAAATAAAAAGAGGGAGTTATAGAGTTACCGCCCGTAGTATGCCTCAGTCGGCATGATCACTAAGAGGAAGGTGGACCATGGAGTCCGGAAGATGAGCCTCCTCTTTGTTTCTGTCGGTCATCCGTCTGAGCTTTGCGCATTTGCTCCATATACGCTATGCGCTCAGTTGCCCACGTGTCCGCGGCAGAGATGTGTTGTGTGAGACTCGAGTAACATGAGTCCTACTGATCCAAGTGCGTAACAAACTTAGGAATCAATTCCCCGGCAGCGGCTCCAAATTTTGATGCGCTCAAAATTAATACTTGTAAAATAACACAAGTAGTAAAGCGGTTGTCGTAGTACAACAAGGCTTAAACCACAGGGTCGTTCTCTCGAGGAATTGATTAAGCTAGTTGTAATGTGTTGCCTCAATGTGTGAGTTATAAACAGATAGTGTGGGTAAGGTTGATACTTCAAACACTACAACAAATTACAATTACAAGACAAGGTATTACCTAGATCATGCAATTTCTACAATTAAAGCGAAGCAAGCGGATCATTCAAAAGTGCTAACGCGACATAGCTAATGGTACACTGCCCGCGAATACAACACTTTGCTACTACAAAATCGAACCAGATACAGATTATAAGTACGTATGAGTTACGGCAAAAAGCTTGTCACTAGTTATGCCCTCATCCGGATATATACTAATTAGAGGTAAAGACTGATGCAAGTTCACAACGATCAAGCATGCGTTCAACAATCAGATAACAATTTGTCACAATACAATTTATTAACATTCACCGCCTAACTCGTACTATTGAATACCTGGGCGCCCATTGGTCTCTGCGATTGTCAGAAAGATCAATAATGCTTCTTCGAATTAAAAGAGAGATTGAAATCTCAAAGTGTTTACAATTCTTGGAATTGAAAATACGAAAGTAGAAGTAAGTGAAGATATGTCCTAATGACTGATACAAGTGGTCTATTTATAATACTAAGAAAGAAGAAATTCGAAATCATGGGAAAAACTACCATAAAAATGTGGGTTGATTCTGTCAAACAGAGCTCACCGCGGTGAGGTACTTTGGGGAATCCTCCTCACCGTGGTCTGGACCTTCTGCCTTGTTTTCTACTTGGTTGTACCGCAGTGAGCCCGTTTGGATGTGGGGCTCACCGCAGTGAGCCTTGTGTCCGGGAACTCCTCCATTTTTCCCATTTTCTCCACTTTTCTCTCCATTTTCCAACCTCCATGTCACCTCTCTTGGAGTAGTGGCCCACTAACTTGGCCTTGTGGTGCTTCTAGAAGGTTTTGATGTCTTCTTTGCACTTTAGTCGTCCATTTCCTTGCCAACGACGCTAAGACACCTAAAAATGCACAAAAACACACAAAAAACCCAAACGTGACACGGAACAAAAAATACTAAATAAAGGCTAAAAGACACAACAAAACACGGAAAAAGGCACTAAATGAGTCGTTAAAATATCGACTCATCACTATCGTATTCATGATTTCTCCTTATCTAGTACACTTTATGTTTATCTTGCTTAGTTTATTTACATTGTTTCAAACAAACTACAAACTATTCAACTGTTCTTCGCAAACTTCTACGTTTTAACACTTTAAATCCTAGGTTGCTTAGTTAACTCCTTGAGAACAATCTCGCAGTTAAGGCTTTTTACTCAACACTTCTTTAGTTACTTTTGCTTTTTCAAAGAGTACTAATTTGAGCACATCAAATTTGGAGCCGCTGCCGGGGAGTTAACTCCTACTGTGGTGTTTAGTGTGTTAATTTGTTTTTTTTTGTTTTTTTTGCTTGTCACTACTTTGTGTTTTTTATTTCCTTGGACTAATAGAAACTAAGTTTGGGTTGAGATTTTTTGCTGACAGAGTTTCAGGAATGTCGAAATACAACGATTATTGTCCCCCCTCCCAGGGGGTGAAAGGGCTTGCTATTCTACTGGACGAAGAATCCAGAGCATATGATCTAGATGATGAGTGGCTTTATACCATGCCCCATTTTTCTGGAAGGCCAGGGCAAGATGCCATCGGATATGTCCGGAACTTTACACACACAGTCCGGAATCTACCCCAGCATGAACTGAGCGAAGACAAGATCAAAGCTAGGATATTCCCCTTCACTGTGAAGTATCTAGCTAAGGAATGGCTACTGAACATAGCTCCTGGTTCACTTTAGACATGGGATGAAGTGGTGAAAGCCTTTTACAGAAGATTCTTCCCGCATTCTCTAACTCTAGAATTGGAGCGGAAGATTGTTGAGTTCGGACAATGGACGGACGAGAGGTTCGACAACGCATGGGAGCAGTTTTCCGAGCTATTGAGGGAGTGCCCGCATCATGGATTTTCTGAACATAAGACAGCGATGTACTTCTACGAAGGTCTGGATCATGTTAACTAGACCTCGGTGGACCTGCTTAGCAATGGTATAGCTGAGAAAATACTAGACGAACTGAAAGAGCACTTCGCCCGAGTGGCCAAGAATGTCATGATGAAAGGAGGTGTTAGGAAGCCAAGAGAACAGAAAGCTCCAACACGTCCAGTTGAAGAAGAAGAAGAAATATACAGGGTAATCAAAGAGCTGTCGTAACTAAACAAAGACAGAACAGCCGAAGGAGCTCAGAGCCTGCAAACCCTGACATAGGGGGAGACTTCACTGAAGAATCTTATGTGTCAAATCAATGTTTTAAATTTGTTTACTAAGCCAAGAGTTAATTCTCAACACTACGAAAACTTGTAGTGAAGTGAAGTTAACCCCGAGGTTGGTCTCTAAAGACAAAACTAGGTTGAGTTGCGTTTACGAATAATAATGACAATACTAAAAGAAGTAAAAGTTTGTTTGCTTCGGCAGCAGAATGATAATCGATCAACTATGCAGACTAACTAGAAAACAGATTAACTTGTGAGACAAATATATGAGAGGGAATTATGGTGTTGTGACAGAAATCAAGCTAGCTACAGGAAACATGCAACAATAAAGATGTCGATTTACACTAGTTATCAATGGGACATGTCGTAACGATTATTATACTGCTCTAGCTCTCTAGGCAGACACCTTATATCAAATAAGGTACGAAGGACTATGACAATTAGCTAACTTATATTTTTCTACAAAACATATAGCATTAGTGAAGGCGTCAATTTCACTATGCTACAATTAATAAGCTAATGTAGTTATTGTGTTTGATATGAACCAATGGATAGCAATCTCTAGACGTTTTGGTGGATAAATCAGATTGCATATCCTTTGGTGATTTTGGGGGTAAAACACAATACACATAACTACATATGCATTTAATCAAAAGGCCACAGAGTAAATCGCATCTTACATGTTATTGAATTGCATAAACCCTAACTAGCATGCATTGAATCCATCACCACCCCATAATTGGGTGTTTAGCTACTCATGATACGCATAGATATAATCAATATCATATATGAACACATAATAAACATAATCAATAACCAAATACCACGAATCAAGAGTTGATACAGATTTTACCAAATTGTGTCATGAACCCTAGGTAAATACGGAAGAATCTTGAAGTCAATCGGTAGAAAGAGTATGAATATGCTCCCAAACAAATATCAATAATTAATTACAAGGAAGAACGGTTCAATTACCTCCAGTAAAAGGTAGGTAATTGCCTTGGAAAAGTTCTAGGTTGAGAGCAAAAAGATGTAAAAGAGAATATGAATATAATTGTGTTTTGTTCTAACTAATAGAAACGGGAAAAGAAATGAATTAGAACAACGACGAACTGGAAACAACAACGGGCGTCGCCAGTATAAGCTCGGGCGTAGCGATAATCTGACAGCGTCGCTGACTCGCTAGCGTAGCGATAATGCACTAAGCGTACGCCAGCCTTGCACCTAGCGTACGCTAGGTACTTTGGTTGGCTCTGATCCGCACTTTGACTCCAACTTTGGTATTTTTGGCCTTCCCGCTCCACTTCTAGCATCCGTTCGAGGCATTGGAACTCCATATGATGTAGATGCATATAAAATGCACCCTTTTGCCTCCAAATAACGTGGTTTAGCCAAATACCAACGAAACACACAAAGAACAAAACAAGTAAAAATACTCTTGGAAAACTAATAAAAAACTATACTTAAGGACGACAATAAGACGGTAAAAAAGACCAAATGAGATGGTGTAAAAACAACACATCAAACTTCCCAAACCGAGCCCTTGCTTGTCCTCAAGCAACAGACTCTCTAAAAAACCTAGAAAAATAAAAAGACTTAGACACACAAGTAAAGTCTAGCTCCCAAGCTACCAAGTCTATGATTGCAAATAATAAGCCCGAAAAATACAAGAGTTTGACATCACACCGACCTTCGCGTAATCACATGCACAAATCCAAAAAGTTCATTTCCCGAGTAAATAGAACTTAAGTCTAACCCGGTAATCCCTCACAAGTGGATCCGATGCAGCTATCTCTCACACTCCTGGAAGTGTCCAGTAAGGTTAATCACAAGAAATATAAAAAGAGAAAGGAAGGTGACTCACGTCACAAAGTTGCCTCAAATACCTCATGCAATGTACTCAATCAATTAAGTCAGAAGGGACTTTTATCAAAACTCTACAATCAATACCATGCACTTGTAAAATGGCAATCATTCTCTCTTTGTTCATTTTTTTTTTCATTCTTATACTTTTTTTTTTGCATACTCCTTTTTTGCAGTCTTATAATGACCCATATGCTTATTTTGTCTCTTTATTTTGGTAGTGTCCGTTTTACCGAAAGTCCGCACTTTTGTGCGTACTAGTTTGCTATACACGCCATGAACCCTCACGGTCATATAGCTTTTAAGGACCACGCCGGTATATAGGTAGTATCTGAAACGTGTCCAACACGACTAACGATGGTAACAAGTACCACAGATCCACTCCGAGACTTATTGTAATATGTTTTGAGAGAACAAAAGCCAAATCACAGTCGTTTATACATATATGGCGCATAGAAACCTCCCCCCCAAACCCGTTCTTGGAACGGGTTTGGGTTGAGCAAATAAGGAATGAAAAACATGTCGTTCGTCATACTTAACTTACACAGAGTACACATGAGCATGATGAGGCGCAAACAAGGGGGAATGCACTTCCCGAAAAATCACACAATTACAAATTTTCCGGTATAATATTTTTTCATTTTTTTTCATCGGCTAAGGTTTGCTCACAGGCTTTTGGACTACAGAACTAGAACAGACTTTCTATTTACAAGAGAAACGAACTTAACAAATTTATAACATGCCATCTGCTAGTAATCAGAGATCAATCAAAACTCAAGCGTTAAATAGGTTTAGTACATGCAATAGACGCTCGACTTGGGAGACAGACTTAGACTCAACAGACTCGAATAAAAAATACAGAACATAGTATGAAATATAGAGAAAAGAGAAAAAGGTGGTACAATAAGCAACCCCCTCCCCAAACCTGTACTAGAGATGGTCTCCAGCGAATAGGCTAAAAAGAAAAAGAAGCGAAAAAGGTACTACCCGGAAAATGAGAGAGCTACTCGTCTCTATCGTCCTCCTCTCCTGTCTGGTGTGAAGGTCCTGCTGTGGTGTCCATCTCTGCATATATTGGTGCCAACCATGCATGTCCTGGTGCCATCCTCTCATATCAGTGTGCCAGCTACGTATCTCATTGTACTTTGCAGTCCATGCACCCCTGTGAAAATGTCCGCTGCTGATCATAACAGATCGACAATGAGGAGAAACACGATAATCTCACTGGTATCTGCAAAGTGGGTTTATCGATGTCAAGGCATACTGGGACTCCAGTATAGATCTCTGGTGCTCGGCTAGAGTGTCCATATAACCAGAATAATGGGTGTCATAGGCCGCAAAAATGACCAACAAGATATCCACGGAGTCCCTGGAAATCAAAGACATCGGTGGCATGTAAAGTACCTGTTGTTGCATGTGAAGGACCTGCTGAATCCCTTACAGGTGGATGAACACCCGCTGCTGGTTGCTGCTGCGCCTGATGAGTTGCTTGCCTAGCTGCTTTGTCATAGAGAGCGCTATAATTCTTCTCATGGGCGCTTATGGTCTGCCTGATAGAGTCGTCATTAAGTACGTTGCCCATGCCGCCCGTAATGCGCACTGTAACCCCTGCTGCCTTGCACATAGCAGTGATCATGCAAGGAAAAATGAGACTCGTCGTCTTGTTCATCCGTTGTGCCACAAACTCATCGAAGAGAATGGTTCCAAGGTCTACAAACTTCCTGTCCAAGATGGCATGCAGAGTCCGGCTCTCGTATCCTCTACAGTATGCGTCATTCTTGATGGGGTAAACAGAACCGACCATCCACTTCCAGACCACCCTAGCTTTCTTTGACAAGTTGGCTCTGGCAATCTTCCAGTTTTCTTCCATCGGGAACTCAGCGTATTCATGGTTTATGGTTGCAGCAACATCATTGGGAATAGGTAGGAAGGGATCCGTAATGTGCTCAAATATGGTTGTACCCTTAGGACTCACAGTAGGCAGCTGGAGGAAATCAAAAATAGCAACCGGGTTAAAATAAACCTCCTTTCCTCGAACGTGCACTCGCCTCTACAACATCTTCAAAATGGACATAGAACTCACGGACCAAGTGTTGGGAAATTTGTTGGGAAATTTCTTGGAAAATTTGTTAGGAAATTTGTTAGATATTTTGTTAGAAATATCTGTTTAGATTTTGATCAGCAACATGATGACTTATCTTAGTCTCAGAAAGGTGATTAGTACTCTTGGTTCACTTGAACATTGTAAAAGAGGAAACTCACTAAGTATGATAGTCTAGCTAATCTTGTATAGGATGTTAGGTCTCAAAATGTAATTTTTATTTTATGAAGAGAAGACCAAGAAGAAGACATCCAAGCAGAACAAGATCAACGACATTGAAGACTTGAAAAAACTGCACAAGATTGCTGAAACTGTTGTTCAGATATCTTAGCCAGATATCTTGAAGACACGAATAGTTTCAAACAAACTGTGTCACAAGAGATATCTGAGAAATAAAAGACCTATCTGAAAACAAGGAAAGTGTCCACAAATATCTATTCTCAGATACCTTGAGCTTTAACCACATTTCTGAAAGAGAAATATATATATTGCAAACAAAGTTGTTTCAATATAAGTGGTATCTGAAGATTGAAGATAAGGACGTGCAAAGAATCAGATAACACTAGTCTCTGATACAAAGCATAGTTCCGTTGGCACTACAGGACAAAAAGTATAGTACAATGCATTTAATGCACGGACAGAGATGTCTGAATAAAAGCAACGACAGCTTCTGAAGAAGAAGACAAAGCCTGCTACAGTACTATACACAGATATATCAATAGTTTGAATTTGAGCCTAACGGATACTATTCAAACGGCACTCAAATTCATCTATAAATATCAACACTTAGACTGCTTGAAGAGACGCACGACACACTTTGAAAACGCTGAACATCTTACTCTCTCAAAGCAACTTACTTATCCTCAAAGCTTTCTGTTGCGACCAAAGCTTTTGATCTTGAGTAACACTGAAGTTCTAAGTGTCCTGATCCTAAACAAGCATAGCTATCTGTGAAAGAGTTGAACGAAGATCAAGTATCGAGATTCATTCTCTTGAACATTTATCTAAGACTTGGGTCAAGAAAAGAACAAGATACCATACATTGAAAAGTGTATTAAGTATACTTGATTCACGAGCTATCTCAATAACCGAATAAGTTATTAAAGAAGCTCATCGACAACTCAAACCAAAACCAACACCATAATGGCGTGGAGTAGTGAAGTACTTAGTTTGAAAAATCAGGGAATAACTCCAAGGTTACCGGAGTATAGGAAGTACTTGATTTGGGAAACTAAGGAATAACTCCAAGGTTATTGAGTATAGGAAGTTGGGAAGCTAGGGAATAACTCAAAGGTTTCTGAGTACAGGAAGTACTTGGCTGTGAAAGCCGGGGAACAACTCAGGGGGAACATTTGGCTGGGAACCAATTGTTAAGAATCTTAGAATAGGTTTATTGTAAGGTGAACTCAATTATCTGTTCTAGTGAATTCTAGGTCTCTGATAGACCGAACTGGATTAGTTGGAGGATTACGCCACCTCCAGATACCACTGTACTTGCTGTGTTATTTACCTTTCTGTATTTACATTTCAGCAACACACACACACACTTTAACTGTTTCTGCACTTATCTTTATTAAGTCTTCCGCGCTTTGATTCTAAGTATCAGATATCTATTTAGATATCTGAGAAATAGTTTTTATTGACAAAACTTTTAAAAGACTATTCACCCCCCCCCCCCTCTAGTCTTTTACTTTGCCGTTATCTGGACCAACAAGTGGTATCAGAGCAGGAGGTTCACAAGCCTTCTGCACTGAACCTAGATCCCCAGATAGGTGAAGGAACTTTGTCCATTTTCGAGGACTATTTAATTTGTGTGTTAAGTGTGCGTATGTCTCGAGTGATGCACCCATTCTCAAACCAGGAATTACGAAATGGAAAAATAACATGATGCTCCACCTTGAAGCCATAAGTGACGAAATGATCGAAGTGATAAAGAATGGCCCAATAGTCATTCAACAACTCAAACAAGTCATGGAGGTTTCGAATGGTAGAGACAGAGATCAAAGCGAAGGATCTTCACAAACCGATGCGTCAACAAGTGGGAGATCTACTAGTCAAGTTATTTACGAACCAAAGCCCAGAGAACTCTGGACATCGGAAGATGCCAAGAGAAATCGTCTGGATGGTCAAGCTCGTAATATCATCATCGATCGACACGAGCACATACAATAAGCGTAGGGTGCTAAAAGCGAATGTTGCTGGCAACCGATTGAAGAAATCATGCGGGCGAGAACACCAAAGAAAACAAGTTCGAAGTTCTCAAGTTGAAATTTCAAAATTTCAAACAAGGACCCACTGAAAATCTGGAAGAACTTGATTTCAGATTTACCACTCTCATGAGTGACATGGCAGCTCTTGGGGAAAGCAACAGATACTCCCAGTCAGAAAAGATTAAGACTATTGTCAGAAGTCTTAACCACAACTGGGAGCATACCAAATTTTTTTATTTTAACCAAGGAATGCCAAATATCACTCCAGTGGAACTTTTCTCTCATCTTGCTACTGTTGATTATGAGACAACTCAAAGAGAACAAACAACTGAAAAGTTGCAAAACGTTGCTCTAGTCACTCAAGGAACTTCTGAAAAGAAGAAAAGCAAGGAAGAAACTGAGGATGCTCTTGCTGCAAAGCAAATGAGCAAATATATCAGTCGAGAAATTGAAAGAAGGAAAGCCAAAGAGAAGCTGAAGAAGCATCTAGGCTCAAACTATCACCAGTACAAAAATATGCAAAGCTCGCTGAACAAGCCAGCTCAGAAAGCATCATGTACTGAGGAAGCAGAAATTGGAAACGATATCTGTTTCTATTGTCAGAAACCTGGCCACTTCAAGAAGGATTGTCCTGCCCTCAACAAACTAAGGACAGGTGACAAGAAAGATAGGAAAATCTTCAGAAGAAGCCAGAAAGCGTTGTTAACTGAAGAAAGAAAGAAAATCCAAATTCAACTAGATGCTCTAGACGTTGAGACAGATTCTGAAGATGACAATTCAGATGACTCAACCTTACCATCACCAGAATTATGTGTAGTTACTCATGATATAATCGACTTCGGCCTCAAGAAGAATGAAATGTGGAGTTCTTTGAAATTGTGGTCCGGACATCTCCAACATAGAAAAGCATCTTATGGCTGATGAGGTAACACATAATTCCTGTTATACTTATGAAAGTGATGAAGAGGAAATAAAAAATCTATAAAATCTCAGGAAAGAACTTGACATCTATGAAAGAGAATTTCTAATGATCCGAGCTAGAGCCGAAAACCTTGAAGAAGAAAAGAATTCTCTTGAAAAGGAAAATTCTCAATTAGTTAAAGAATTTGAGAGAAAGGATCTTTGAAACGCATCTCTCAAAGCTCAGATATCTGAGACTGAAAAGTCACATAAAGAAGCAATGGCTGAATTACGAAAGAATTATGAAGATCTTCTTTCTGAGAACAAGGAACTCAAGAAGAAAGAATTATCTTTTCAATCTTATGCCAAAGCTAGTGACACTCTTACTGAAGTACAATCTTACTTAAGAGATCCTTCAGAAAAGAAAAGACTTGGGCTGAATACAGCATGATTGTTCTATCACTCAATAAGAAGGAGAGAAGAACATTTGTAAGTACTCAAAAAGACGGTTCCCATGCAATCTATAGTATCGGTGAGAAGACAAAGATTGTTGACAAAGGAAAGCGATTCGACCAAACCTTTGTGGGAAAAACAAGTCAAAAACAAAACTGTTGGGCACGTCTCTGAAAAGAAACACAACACTGAAAAGTGTAAACACCCACAGTGCTATGTCTCTCAAAAAGGTAGAATTGCCGGAGCTGGCCAATTCTCCCATGTCACTTTTTCTGGAAAGAAATTGGACCAACCAGAGACTAGCAAAGCTGCTGAGAAAAGATCTCAGATAGCTTCTAGTGCTCGAAACGGTATTGGCTACAAAGGCATCGGAAAACAACTTGCTCATGAGTACAAGCAGGAGCAAGAACGATGGCTGAAAGCTAGAATTGCTCAAAGCAATTATCAGAAGTGGAAGTTAAATCAAGCCACTGAAAATCTGAATGCCAGGGCTAGAAGAAATCTGGCAAGGAAGGCTAAGTTTGCTAAAAAGCAAACTCAGAAACCTGACAGGTATCTGAAAGCATCATATGGAGCACCTAGGAACACACCAAGGAAGAAAATAATTCTCACTAATGATAACATTCATTCAAATAGAATTCCTCCTTACGTTCCTGTCAGACAAAAGCATATTTCAAAGAAATTCATTCAAAAATGGATTCCTACTGGAAGAACTTTTAATTCTGACGGTTCCATCAAAGATATGAGAACCTAATCTCCTGTTTCCTGTTGTGTGCAGAATGCCTCCTGGACTAAAGCACAATGGCTATTTGATAGTGGATGCGGAAAGCACATGACAGGAGACAAAGCAAATCTGGTTGATTACAAAGCTTGCAACACAGGACCAGATATCAGATTTGCTGGAGGAGAATTAAATCCCTCTCTGGGATTTGGCAACGTCAAATTGGGGACTTTAACAATCACTGACGTATTACATGTTAAGGATTTGAAATATAATCTATTTAGCATGAGCCAGTTTGCAGACAAGGGTTTTACTATAAAATTCAAAGCTAAATACTGCAAACTAATTGACAATGAGTCAAAGCAGACAGTCTTTATGTTGCCGATTGGGCATCTGCCACAACTGAAGAATGTCTCATGGTGAGTCAATCTGGTCACACAGAAGAGCACTGGTTATGGCACAAAAGAATGAGTCACTTGAACTTCAAAACTCTGAATAGACTTGCCAAGAAAGAGTTAGTGGTTGGCCTTCCCAGAACATCTTTCAGAAAGGAAGGTATCTGTTCTGCCTGTCAGATGGGGAAACAATCTAAGATCTCTTTCAAGTCCAAGATCAGACACTCTAGTGTTAGACCACTGCAACTTTTACACATGGATCTTTTTGAATCATCTGTAACTAGTTATGCAGGAAAGAAGTATGGTCTGGTTGTTGTAGATGAATTCTCAAGATTCACTTGGGTTGTCTTTCTGAAACATAAATCTGATGCCAGGGTGGAGATATCAAACTTCTTTGAAAAAGCTTGAAGTCATGAAAATGACAAGGTATCTGCAATCGTAGCAGACCATGGTCTTGGTTTGTCAACCAAGACATAAAGGAGTTTTGTACTGCAAAGGTATACAACACCAACTTTCCTCTGTAAGAACACCTCAACAAAATGGTGTTGCGAGAAGGAAAAAGAACCCTTAAAGAAGCCAAGGACAATGCTAGGCGACCTTTGAAATAAGTGAAATTTATTGGGTTGAAGGCATAATGAGCTTGCTACACTCAAAACAGATGTTTGATAAACAAACACCATGACAAGACCCCCTATGAAATCTTGGTTGGTAGACCCCCTAATATAAAACATCTGAGAGTATTTGGTTGTAGATGTTTTGTTTTAAACAATGGGAAAGATTATCTGAGAACATTTCAACCAAAGGCAGATGAAGGTGTTTTTCTTGGTTATTCCACAGATAGCAAAGCCTACAGAGTTTACAACAAAAGAACAAAGAAAATTGAAGAATCAATTCATGTTGTATTCTATGAAGGAAATAAGAAAACACCTCCTAATGATGAACTCTCAGAAAAGTTCAAAGAACTATTACTGAGGGATTCTAAAGAAGAATCCTTAGAAAGGAGAAACATCATTATGGAAAGTGAGGATGACTCTGATGTAGAAAAGCTTGAAATGCCTAGTAACAACAAGATGACTCACAGACATGACGAGGAATTTCCTATGAGTTTTCCAGAAATGGAACAGTTCTTGAGAACCTTCATCATGAAGAGGTATCTGAAAATAAGAATGCTGAAATGCATGTTCCAGATATCTCTAACACTGAAAAAGTATCAGATATCCATGACATTTCCCATATGTCAGATATCTCAGATACTGAAAAAGTATCAAATCAAAATCTTAGTGATTCACATTCAGATCACGTGGATATTGATCCTACTAGCACTAAACCTATGATGAGATGGATCAAAGATCATCCTGCAAAGGATATAATTGGACCAATTAATCGGTGTTAGGACTAGGAGCAATAGCTGAAAATGCTAACTCTCTTTGGATGTTTCATCTCGAATATTGAACCTAAAAATATAGAAGAAGCATTAGGAGACCAAGACTGGATCTCTGCAATGCAAGAAGAGTTGGATCAATTTGAGAGAAACAATGTCTGGAAACTAGTTCCATTTAGAGAAGGAATATCTGTGATTGGAACTAAATGGGTTTTCAGAAACAAGATGAATGAATCTGGTGAAATAACCAGAAACAAAGCAAGATTGGTTGCCAAGGGATTTACCCAGACTGAAGGCTTAGACTTTGACGAGTCATATGCACCAGTTGCCAGATTGGATGCAATAAGACTCTTTCTAGCCTTCTTGACTCATAAAGATTTCAAAGTTTATCAGATGGATGTCAAAAGTGCATTCTTGAACGGTGAACTTGCAGAAGAAGTTTATGTTGAGCAACCACCTGGCTTTGAAGTTTCCTCAGAAAGTAAAATGGTCTATAAACTACAGAAAGCTCTGTATGGACTGAAACAGGCTCCAAGAGCATGGTATGACACTTTGGCCAAGTACCTTCTGGAAAGTGGTTTCAAGAAAGGTGAAGTTGATAAAACTTTATTTACCTTAAATCTTGACGGGAAACTACTCTTAGTTCAAGTATATGTTGATGACATCATATTTGGATCTAAGGACAAGCAACTTTGTAATGACTTTGCAAATCTCATGAAAAGCAAGTTTGAGATGAGCATGATGGGAGAAATGAATTATTTCCTAGGATTGCAAGTCAAGCAACTCAATGATGGAATATTCATTAGTCAAACAATGTATGCCAAAAGATATGCTCACAAAATTCAATCTTAAGCCTTCTGAAAGAAATGCTAAGATACCTATGAGCATTGGAACCAAAATGACCTATACTGAATCAGATAAGAGTGTTGAAGAACATAAGTATAGGAAATTGATAGGTTCACTACTTTACCTCACTACAAGTAGACCTGATATTGAATATGCCGTTGGAGTATGTGCTAGATTTCAGACAAATCCAATGCAAACACACTACAACATTGCTATGAAAATATTAAGGTATGTAAAAGGTACAGTAGATGTAGAGTTGTGGTATCCTAAAGAAAGTGGATTGAGTTTAGCTGGGTACTCGATCTTTGATTATCTTTGGATCAACGCTTGATAGGAAAAGCACCTCGTGAACTTGGGTTTACGGGTACTAGACTTATCTCATGGTTTAGCAAGAAGCAAAACTCAATTGCAACTTCTACCACAGAGGTGAATATATTCTGCTTTGGTTGTTGTGCAACATAAATTCTGTGGATACAACAACAACTTAAAGACTATGGACTCGATGAGAAGAAAACTCCCATTTTCTGTGACAACACAAGTGCTATTGCGATTACACAGAATCCTAAATTTCATGCCAGAACAAAGCACATTGATGTTAGACATCACTTCATCAGAGACCATGTTGAAAAGGGTAATATAGAGATACTCAAGATTGGCACTGAAGACCAACTTGCAGATATCTTCACTAAGCCACTACAAGAAAGTAGATTCTTAGCCTTAAGACATAGTCTTGGACTAATGGAACTACCAATGAACTGAAAGAGTTCAGGTATCTAGAACGGGCATCCAGAGAAGAGGTATCTAGAACGGGCATCCAGAGAAGAGGTATCTGGAACGGGCATCCAGAGAAGAGGTATCTGGAACGGGTATCCAGAGAAGAAAAGAGAAAACTGGAACGGTTATCCGTAAGTCAAAAGGCTAAAGAGCAAAAAAGCGACTTAAGATCTACGAGGCGGAACTCGGATATCGACTCAATCAAGCGGAGAACACAAAGGAGAATAGTACAACTATTTGCGATCAACTCTCTTGAAATTCGCATTGTTTCTATCTTGATGAAAAACTTGGAAAAATCCTAAGTATAAGACAGATTCAGATGCAAACAGTGTTCTTGGTCATACAAAGACACGATTCAGATAGCTAATAGCCAAAATTCATTAAATGGGCACAATTACACTTGTTGATTGTGATCATTGCTGAAGAAGCAATGGTAACCCTTGATGAAATTAAGCGATTGATCTGTACGGTGGAAATTAATTCACAGTAAATAGTGGACTGTTGAAATTCAGACATGGCCCACTAAGCATTTAATGCCGAACTAGCTTTTGCTCACGCCTGCTTGCAAATCACAGATACGTACACACAAAATCAATTTGTATGTATTTGTCTGTTGGGATTCAACTGCTATATATATAGGATTTTGGCATAGGAAATCACTTTTGCCTAATCCGAAAACTCATCTTGCACAAAAATAGCAAATCCTTCTCTTGATTCTCTGCAAAACCTTCTACAATCTCTGCAAATCAAGATTAAGTTTTTCTGCAAAGAATTACTAAATCAAATCTCTTTCAAACACCAATTTCAAATCCCTACACTATATAAAGAGATGGCCTCCAAGAACTCTTCAACACAGAAATCCCAATCCTTCACTGGTACTGCTGAAAAGCAAGCACCAGAGTTGGTTATTGTGAACAACCGACTGGTAGGAAATTTTAATCCTGACCATTGGACTTCAAATCACAGAATGATTTGGGGTGGTGCCATGGTTGAGGAATACCTCTCTGCTGCAATAGAGAACCAAACCGACAGAAAATTGATTCTTGACATGCTTGAAAAGGCACAAATCAAGGGTTTTCTATCTGCTCGCCCAAGTGGAATTTCATCACTCGATGTGTTGGAATTTTACAACAACTCCAGGATAATTTCATGTGTTTACAAACCTTTGAAATAGTGTTCAAAACCTCGATCAAGGAAAGGAAATCATACGGACTTAACAACTTTACGTAAGTTGTTTGAGTTTCAAAATCTTGGAAAGGATTTTGAAATAAACCAAGGATGATGAACTCCTTGAAGGTGTTAAAGAACTTTATGATGTGTGTGATCTTGAAAATCGGATACACCACCGAGTTCAAGCTTCGACATCCGAACCGGACATATGTTGGTTCACTTTGGGATATCTTGGCTTGCCTTCTTCACAGATGCATTGATGGTCGACAAGGAGGTCTTGACGGATAAGCCAAGAACGGTGGATGATGATGTTCTTGCTGAATCAACAAGACTAAAGGCGGAAAACCCTTTTAAGCGGGGAAATGCGCTTCAAGTTCGTGAAGAAGATTCAAGGCTTGAGCCTAAGATTACCAAAGGACTAGCTGAGCCAAAGGCCACGATGGGTTATGGTCTAAAGATATGCTACTTCTTTGGAAAAGCTTGGCATTGAGCTCGAGAGGCAATTTGAAATAGCCACAGAACACGCTCTACAAATATGAGTATACAAACTTGATGAAAAAGGTTCTTGGGTCTCGAAAGGTTCTAAGAAGCGAAAGTCTGAAAAGGTATCTGAAGAAAAGGTTGCGACCAAGAAGCCCAGAACTTCAAGGAAGAAGTCTGCTGGCAAATCAGAAGACACACCCAAAGAGGTTATCGATTCTCAGATATCTACAGGCATTGCCGATGGGCGATAAAAGCGGATGAACTCATCAATCTTTGAAAAGAGTTATCAACTCTTGAACAAGTAGACTCGGCAGAGAAAGTGCTTTCGAAATGTTGCGACTAATGCGAAGCCTTGGCGATGAACTCATAAATCTTGCCAAAAGTGGTGAAAACACAAAGCCCTATCTGCGAAACCGCAGGAATAATGGACCAATCGGTTCCCAATCTTGATGAGAGCTCGGCGATGAAGATGATGAACTAGTCATCTCTCAAGTCCTAGAAAGAACAAAGAGGGCTAAGGTTCTTGAAGCGATGGCGGTGATAAGGTATCTGAAGAAGAACCTACACCACAGGTTGCTGAACCTATAGCAAAGGTTGTTGGTGCAAACACTTCATCAGGGAATATTTCTCTTGCACAACTTCAAAAAGCCCTGATGAGTGGTATCTTAATGCTGGCAGATGCTGATGGAATCGCCACATCTAAAAGTCTGGAAGAACGTTCAAGTGATCAATCTTCTGCTTCCAGACAACCACAACAACCACAACCACAACAGCCACAAGTGGTTGATGAAATGGTAAATGAAATCCATTTCGACTTACCAACAATGCAGTATGCTGAAGAAAAACCTGCAAAAGAGCAGGTTCCCCAACTCACTGAGAGGGATCAAACTGAGACATCTACTCAGAATGATCAACCAGGGGAGGCAACTAAGTTGCATACTCAGGAAAGGTGTCAAGTACCAGAAACTTCAAGCAAAGAAACTACACTGGGACAAGACGACCAATGTATAGAAAGGTCACAAGTTCCAGAGACCAATCGACTGAAGCGCTCGAATGGCATGGTTTAACTCTTACCTTGTGAAAAATTTATGCTTATAAATCTTGTCACTCATAGAATTTCTTTGTTACAGGCTGAGTTAGAAACACAGAAACAAGAGGAAGCTGAAAAGCTTACCTCAGAAACTGAGAAGGAGGTTTCCTCAACCTCGCCTCTTAAGACATCTGAGCCTGTGTCACAGGTAATAATGGATTCTTAAGATAACACTTCTTCAGTTATAAGTTTATGTGCTTAATCTTTGAAATAAATGTTTCTAACAGGCTCCAACTGAGATGGAAGAAGATAAGGCAGAAATGCCAGAGACAAAACCAGAGACCAACAAGGTTTCTGAAGAACACATCACTGAGCCTTCTAGCATGAAGGTATATGACAAATCAAGTGATAAGTATTCTTCGACTAGGGTTATCTCATATCTCTTCTAAAAATATTCAATACATTCTACTTAGAGGATCAATCAGAAGTAGAAATGCACGGGAACAAAGTTGCGACATCCCCTGCATCAATGGAAATTGATGAAGCCCCCAAGGCAACATCACCTGAAAGAACACCAGAGACTGCGAAAGTTTCTGAGAAAAATGACTCTGAGCTTCCTATTGAGGAAGTAAGTAACTCAGAACTCATTAAAGCATATATTTGCACAGTTTCTTTCAAACAATTTCCTAAGTATTGGATCATTTTATTTCTCAGGTTCAAGAAAGAAAGGTTGATGAGGACCAGACTTCCAAGTCTCCACCTCACAACAAGATATCTGAGACACCCATTGTCTCAGTGGTTCAAGTATCTGAGCCTGATGTTCATACTCAGGTAACTCAGAAACTAAACTACACTTATACTCAGATATCTACAAAAGTTTTGAAACTCACTCAAAACTCTTTCTTTCAGGCTCAAACAGATGCAAAGCAGGTTCCCATTGAAGAAACAAGGGACCTACTTCACTTCTTCAAAGCTCACACCCTGCCAAAGCATATTCAATGCTTCAAGAAATGGCAGAAGTTAAGGTGCTCTGATCTCTCTGAAATATTGAGAATCACAGATCAACCAATCAGACGAGCACGAGCTCTTGACTTGGAGACATATATCCATGCAATGTTCCCTACCGAACAGTACACAGTTGCGACCTTATTGCATAAGGATTTCTCCAAAGAAGTGGCGCATAGTTTGATACATGCCTTCGAACAGGCAGATGGTCAGACAAGATTACAGATGGCATTCAAGCCAGTCCTGCCCCAGACTCTGCAATTTATACCTTCTGAACAAGAAGAGGTCAATGGGCAGAAGATCACTATCCCGGAGGTGATCAATCTTGTATCTGAAGATGAAGAGGAGGAAGAAATGAATGAAAATTACTTTGATGAACCTCCCACTGACCATCACCAAAAGGATGATAATGACAAAAAGGATGATGATGATGCCCCTGAACCAGGGACCGGAGGAATTTCACAAAGAAACAATGCCTCAGCTGCTGAAAAGCAAACTGAGAAGACTTCACAGAAATCTCCGTCTTCATCACCTCAGAAATCTACTCATCCATCTTCCCAACACGCAGTTACTACTGGACAAGTAGTTGAGCTTTCTGAAGAAACCGATCAGAAAATATTAAACACTCAAACCAGATCTGCTCAACTCAGACAACTGTTGGAAGAAGAATGACTCCATCTTCAACTGGAAGATCAAATAGCTAAATCCAGAGACAAGCTTGATCAACTACAAGATCAATACTTACAAGAAATGATTGCTTACTCTGAGGTTAAAGAGCTACGGGATGTTGTGCATGATATCACCAAAGAACTCGATACTGAAGAAGTATCTGAAGTCAAGCATGATGCTAAGGCTGCATCATCTTCAAAAGAAGTACCATCCTCCTCCCAGAAAGGAAAGAAACCAATCTCTGAGATGGTTGCTGGACTCGATACAATCGATGAAAATGTCCAAGAGGATGAAGATCAACTTTGGTGATTACTCAGATGATGAAGAAGACAAGACTTTGGCAGAACACCGCAATGAACATCTAGCGGTTTCTCACTTAAAAAGGAAGCTGATTGCTCCTACAATTTTCAGCAAACTGCCAAACGTCCACTCCCATGAATACATGAACAGATGCCAAGTACTGGCTCATCTGAAAAAGGAGATGTCTTCAGAGAACAAGGAAGTAATTGCCTCCGTCCCCTCTGAAATGAGAAAGTTCACTGAGCTCATCACTCAGAGAACAACTAGCATAGTCATTGCTCAGAAAGACCTGGGAATGATAAGGGACGATGATGCGTCTTTAGCTGAAAAAGCTTTCCAAGAGGCAAGTTACACTGCTGGAAAAGCAGATGCCATCCTAGGCCCATTGGCAGAGCTCACTGATAAGGAGAATGGACTTATCAAGCAAAATCAGGAGCTCAAAGCCGAACTTCAGAAGTTGGTCACTGCCTATAACTATTTACAAGGGCATTTTGACTCTCTCTCAGATTCTTTTATGAGACTGAGTCAGCCAACAATGACTAAGGGGGAAAGAATGTACAAATCTGGACCTCAAAGTCAGGGGGAATGGGAAGAAGGAGAAGAAAACAAGAAGAAATCTGGAGCTGGTGCAACTCAAAAAGGAAGAAGAAACATGAAAACTTCCCAGCCACCACTCAGAATCAATGAACCCTCCTCAAGCCAAGCTGCTTTGCAAATAGTAGCTGCCTCCCAGAAACCTACTGAAGGAACTAAAATGATAACAAGGGCCATGGCACAGAAACCTCCAAGGAGTACCAAGGCTCCAAGGAGAAGACAAGTTAAAGGGATTGATGAATTTCTTCTGAAGAAGAAGAAGGTCAAATCAAGTCCCTGGGCAATGAAGAAGGCAGTAAAACTCTCACAAGATCTAATCTTGATGATGATGAGGAAACTGATGAAGATGAAGCTCCTCTTCACAGAAAAAGGAAAATTGAAAGCCTAACTGAGCCCATAGCTGCAAAGCCCCTAGCAGCTAAAACACCCTCTGGAAATACCAAGTCTATCCAGGGTGGTGGTTCTTCAAGCAACAACCCCAAAGAGAATTCAAGACAGAGAAGGAACAGACTGAGAGCTGAGCAAAGACAAAGTCAACTTCCACTCAGGCCAGAAGAAGCCAAAATAGAGTATGTGAAGTATGACAATGATTCCTCTCTGTGTGCATCGATCGGAAAAATGGCTATTGGATTACAAACTTAAGCATCTCTTGGTAAATTCAAGATTTCAGAACCAATCCATAAACAACTTATGGCATGGAGAAAAGATAAGCCAACCTTGATCAACACCAATCACATTAAAGCTGGTTGGATTTTGAAGTTGTCAAGAGAATCAAGCCATGAAAGGACCTCTCGATGAATGTCCATATGGAAAGCCGGATGATGTGCACGAATTCAATATCACAGAACGAGCACAAGAGCAAGACTCACAGAGAACCCTATGAATCATTCTATCTAAGCAAGAGCAATACAAGGTGACATCGGATATCAAGATTATCTACGAATACTTCAAGCTTTCAGATATCAGAATAGAGCATGCCTGGAAGTGGGGAAAGTATCTGTGGGTCAAACATTTTGTCAAGAAAAATCCTACCAAAACCTACAAAGAGGTCTGTGGATTTGCCAGAGACACAGAGATGCTCGTCAGAACTCTTCTCTATGACTATTCTGATGACATCAAAAGGTTTGGAGATAGGAAATTTGCAGACTGATCTACAGATATACAGTTGAAGACTTGAAGAGATTGAAGACTTGAAGACTAGTTTATTAGGATGTTTACTTGGAGATTGGTTACTCCTGTTGTCCTGATTTACTATGTAGTTTTTGTTCTATTTTTGCTGACTGAGCTTAATTGTATTATGTATTAAAGTCATCTGTAATCTTTATTTGTAACTTATCTGAAGAACTTACTCTCAAATAGTAATCTATAAAAGATAACTTGTCAGCAAAGATCAAACCTTGTGATTTGGTTGATGTTTACTTTCTGCACTTATTTAAATAAATTAAAGATCTTAAGAAAAGATTAAGTGTTGGATTGTTCACTCATCCAGATTTGTAATAGGTAAGATAGTCATCGTTGACGTCAATCGGAACGGTAAATACGGAAGAATCTTGAAGTCAATCGGTAGAAAGAGAATGAATATGCTCCCAAACAAATATCAATAATTAATTACAAGGAAGAACGGTTCAATTACCTCCAGTAAAAGGTAGGTAATTGCCTTGGAAAAGTTCTAGGTTGAGAGCAAAAAGATGTAAAAGAGAATATGAATATAATTGTGTTTTGTTCTAACTAATAGAAACGGGAAAAGAAATGAATTAGAACAACGACGAACTGGAAACAACATCGGGCGTCGCCAGCATAAGCTGGCGTAGCGATAATGTACTGGCGTGACGCTACTCACGCTCATGAGCTGCATAATGTAATGACGCTACCTTGCACCTAGCGTACGCTAGGTACTTTGGTTGGCTCTGATCCGCACTTTGACTCCAACTTTGGTATTTTTAGCCTTCCCGCTCCATTTCTAGCATCCGTTCGAGGCATTGGAACTCCATATGATGTAGATGCATATAAAATGCACCCTTTTGCCTCCAAATAACGTGGTTTAGCCAAATACCAACAAAACACACAAAGAACAAAACAAGTAAAAATACTCTTGGAAAACTAATAAAAAACTATACTTAAGGACGACAATACGACGGTAAAAAAGACCAAATGAGATGGTGTAAAAACAACACATCAAACTTCCCAAACCGAGCCCTTGCTTGTCCTCAAGCAACAGACTCTCTAAAAAACCTAGAAAAATAAAAAGACTTAGACACACAAGTAAAGTCTAGCTCCCAAGCTACCAAGTCTATGATTGCAAATAATAAGCCCGAAAAATACAAGAGTTTGACATCACACCGACCTTCGCGTAATCACATGCACAAATCCAAAAAGTTCATTTCCCGAGTAAATAGAACTTAAGTCTAACCCGGTAATCCCTCACAAGTGGATCCGATGCAGCTATCTCTCACACTCCTGGAAGTGTCCAGTAAGGTTAATCACAAGAAATACAAAAAGAGAAAGGAAGGTGACTCACGTCACAAAGTTGCCTCAAATACCTCATGCAATGTACTCAATCAATTAAGTCAGAAGGGACTTTTATCAAAACTCTACAATCAACAGCTACAGACTTGTAAAATGGCAATCATTCTCTCTTTGTTCATTTTTTTTTTCATTCTTATACTTTTTTTTTTTTGCATACTCCTTTTTTGCAGTCTTATAATGACCCATATGCTTATTTTGTCTCTTTATTTTGGTAGTGTCCGTTTTACCGAAAGTCCGCACTTTTGTGCGTACTAGTTTGCTATACACGCCATGAACCCTCACGGTCATATAGCTTTTAAGGACCACGCCGGTATATAGGTAGTATCTGAAACGTGTCCAACACGACTAACGATGGTAACAAGTACCACAGATCCACTCCGAGACTTATTGTAATATGTTTTGAGAGAACAAAAGCCAAATCACAGTCGTTTATACATATATGGCGCACAGAAACCTCCTCCCCAAACCCGTTCTTGGAACGGGTTTGGGTTGAGCAAATAAGGAATGAAAAACATGTCGTTCGTCATACTTAACTTACACAGAGTACACATGAACATGATGAGGCGCAAACAAGGGGGAATGCACTTCCCGAAAAATCACACAATTACAAATTTGCCGGTATAATATTTTTTCATTTTTTTTCATCGTCTAAGGTTTGCTCACAGGCTTTTGGACTACAGAACTAGAACAGACTTTCTATTTACAAGAGAAACGAACTTAATAAATTTATAACATGCCATCTGCTAGTAATCAGAGATCAATCAAAACTCAAGTGTTAAATAGGTTTAGTACATGCAATAGACGCTCGACTTGGGAGACAGACTTAGACTCAACAGACTCGAATAAAAAATACAGAACATAGTATGAAATATAGAGAAAAGAGAAAAAGGTGGTACAATAAGCAGCCCCCTCCCCAAACCTGTACTAGAGATGGTCTCCAGCGAATAGGCTAAAAAGAAAAAGAAGCGAAAAAGGTACTACCCGGAAAATGAGAGAGCTACTCGTCTCTATCGTCCTCCTCTCCTGTCTGGTGTGAAGGTCCTGTTGTGGTGTCCATCTCTGCATATATTGGTGCCAGCCATGCATGTCCTAGTGCCATCCTCTCATATCAGTGTGCCAGCTACGTATCTCATTGTACTTTGCAGTCCATGCACCCCTGTGAAAATGTCCGCTGCTGATCATAACAGATCGACAATGAGGACTGAGCACGCATAATCTCAGCCTGGGTATCTGCAAGCTGGGTTTACTGATGCTGCAAGGCATACTGGGACTCCAGTATAGATCTCTGCTGCTCGGCTAGAGTGTCCATATAACCAGAATAATGGGTGTCATAGGCCGCAAAAATGACCAACAAGATATCCACGGAGTCCCTGGAAATCAAAGACATCGGTGGCATGTGAAGTACCTGTTGTTGCATGTGAAGGACCTGCTGAATCCCTTACAGGTGGATGAACACCCGTTGCTTGCCTAGCTGCTTTGTCATAGAGAGCGCTATAATTCTTCTCATGGGCGCTTATGGTCTGCCTGATAGAGTCGTCATTCAGTACGTTGCCCATGCCGCCCGTAATGCGCACTGTAACCCCTGCTGCCTTGCACATAGCAGTGATCATGCAAGGAAAAATGAGACTCATCGTCTTGTTCATCTGTTGTGCCACAAACTCATCGAAGAGAATGGTTCCAAGGTCTACAAACTTCCTGTCCAAGATGGCATGCAGAGTCCGGCTCTCGTATCCTCTACAGTATGCGTCATTCTTGATGGGGTAAACAGAACCGACCATCCACTTCCAGACCACCCTAGCTTTCTTTGACAAGTTGGCTCTGGCAATCTTCCAGTTTTCTTCCATCGGGAACTCAGCGTATTCATGGTTTATGGTTGCAGCAACATCACTGGGAATAGGTAGGAAGGGATCCGTAATGTGCTCAAATATGGTTGTACCCTTAGGACTCACAGTAGGCAGCTGGAGGAAATCAAAAATAGCAACCGGGTTGAAATAAACCTCCTTTCCTCGAACGTGCACTCGCCTCTACAACATCTTCAAAATGGACATAGAACTCACGGACCAAGTGTTGGGAAATTTGTTGGGAAATTTCTTGGGAAATTTGTTAGGAAATTTGTTAGATATTTTGTTAGAAATATCTGTTTAGATTTTGATCAGCAACATGATGACTTATCTTAGTCTCAGAAAGGTGATTAGTACTCTTGGTTCACTTGAACATTGTAAAAGAGGAAACTCACTAAGTATGATAGTCTAGCTAATCTTGTATAGGATGTTAGGTCTCAAAATGTAATTTTTATTTTATGAAGAGAAGACCAAGAAGAAGACATCCAAGCAGAACAAGATCAACGACATTGAAGACTTGAAGAAACTGCACAAGATTGCTGAAACTGTTGTTCAGATATCTTAGCCAGATATCTTGAAGACACGAATAGTTTCAAACAAACTGTGTCACAAGAGATATCTGAGAAATAAAAGACCTATCTGAAAACAAGGAAAGTGTCCACAAATATCTATTCTCAGATACCTTGAGCTTTAACCACATTTCTGAAAGAGAAATATATATTGCAAACAAAGTTGTTTCAATATAAGTGGTATCTGAAGATTGAAGATAAGGACGTGCAAAGAATCAGATAACACTAGTCTCTGATACAAAGCATAGTTCCGTTGGCACTACAGGACAAAAAGTATAGTAAATGCATTTAATGCACGGACAGAGATGTCTGAATAAAAGCAACGACAGCTTCTGAAGAAGAAGACAAAGCCTGCTACAGTACTATACACAGATATATCAATAGTTTGAATTTGAGCCTAACGGATACTATTCAAACGGCACTCAAATTCATCTATAAATATCAACACTTAGACTGCTTGAAGAGACGCACGACACACTTTGAAAACGCTGAACATCTTACTCTCTCAAAGCAACTTACTTATCCTCAAAGCTTTCTGTTGCGACCAAAGCTTTTGATCTTGAGTAACACTGAAGTTCTAAGTGTCCTGATCCTAAACAAGCATAGCTATCTGTGAAAGAGTTGAAACGAAAGATCAAGTATCTGAGATTCATTCTCTTGAACATTTATCTAAGACTTGGGTCAGTAAAAAGAACAAGATACCATACATTGAAAAGTGTATTAAGTATACTTGATTCACAGAGCTATCTGAATAACTGAATAAGTTATTAAAGAAGCTCATCTGACAACTCAAACCAAAACCAACACCATAATCGTGGAGTACAGGAAGTACTTAGTTTGAAAAATCAGGGAATAACTCCAAGGTTACCGGAGTATAGGAAGTACTTGATTTGGGAAACTAAGGAATAACTCCAAGGTTATTGAGTATAGGAAGTACTTAGCTTGGGAAGCTAGGGAATAACTCAAAGGTTTCTGAGTACAGGAAGTACTTGGCTGTGAAAGCCGGGGAACAACTCAGGGGGAACATTTGGTTGGGAACCAATTGTTAAGAATCTTAGAATAGGTTTATTGTAAGGTGAACTCAATTATCTGTTCTAGTAAATTCTAGGTCTCTGATAGACCGAAGTGGATTAGTTGGAGGATTACGCCACCTCCAGATACCACTATACTTGCTGTGTTATTTACCTTTCTGTATTTACATTTCAGCAACACACACACACACTTTAAGCTTTACGCACTTATCTTTATTAAGTCTTCCGCGCTCTGATTCTAAGTATCAGATATCTATTCAGATATCTGAGAAATAGTTTTTATCGACAAAAGTTTTAAAAGACTATTCACCCCCCTCCCCCCCTCTAGTCTTTTACTTTGCCGTTATCTGGACCAACACCAAGTCCTCGTCATACCCTGTGTATTTCTGGTTCACCTTAGACCATTTCCTACGTGTCAGCAGTCGGTGCAATAAATACATGTTGGGATTCTGATCAGGATCCTCCCCGTAGTCGATCTAACGTTCGACTATAAAGCCTCTCGTAGCTACCTTGTAATCGGTCTTGTATAGAATACCATCTTTGCTGGGTGCATAGGTGTTCAGCTGCGCTGCCCTGGATGAAGATCTCGTCTCTACGCGTGGGCGTTTGCTCCCTCAAGTGCGAGTCATAGTGATTTGAAAATGAAAATCAGAGGGAAACACAACATGGAGAGCGACTGGTAAGTGAACTATTTGTTAGTCGAGCAAATTTAAGCCTTAGCACATGCGATACGAGTGTAAACCATAGTGCCAGAATATCTCAACTAATCAAATTAGCACAGCAGGCAGAGAAACAGTAGTCTAGTTTGTACAACGTAATGGAACATTAACCAAAATGATTCCATAATCAGCTCAAAACACTTTGAATAAGTGAACATAACTACTAGAATACTCAAAATCAACTCCAATCACCCAACCATAATCCAACTATGAACACCCAATTCACCAATTACATATAACATGGAAGTCGACAAAATTGGCAACAATTACTACTTAGAACATGATCAATGAACGATAAGTACTAGGATAATATCATAAGAAAGCTCAACAATTGCCAAAAATTGAAAATCCCCAAAGTGCAAAATGTTAGGGTTCTTAAGATTTTACCATGAATCCGGAAAAATAGTGGATGAATGGAGTTTTTAATGCCAAAATCATGTCCTAGATGATGCAAGCTTCACGATGAGTGGTAGAACTCGAAGTTTGGTGGAGAAAAGAGGAAGATTGGAGATTTTTTGAAGCTTTTTGGTTATGGAGGAGGAGAGTAGAAGAAAAAACGACGAAGGAGAAAGAATGAGGGGAAAAAAGAGACGGGGCACTTAAAAGAGTGACTGGCGTACGCCAGTCATGCTGCTGGCGTCACTAGGTGGATAGCTGGCGTACGCCAGGCGTACGCCAGGTGCCCACTGGCATGCGCCAAGTGTCGAATTTTCCATTTTTTTCAGTAATGAGAAAAACGGGAATGCAATATGCAAGCTATGTAAAAAGCAAGTAAATCCCGGGTTGCCTCCCGGGAAGCACTTGTTTCAAGTCTCTAGCTTGACTATCGCACTCTAGTTAGTACGACGATGGGTACTAGACTTCCCCATGCTCGAATTTCCTTGCACTTGCACATTTGAACAAATATAAAGGGGTCCAACAAACCCCGCAGCATAGTCTTTCCAGATAAAATTCAAAGGCAAAAAATCTAATGCCTTTGCCTCTCCTACCTTACCGTTCACCTCATATGTTGCTACGCGTTTCAAAACGCTAATGTTCATCTTAGAGGCGAATAAAAATGGCCAGCCAAGAAGGATCGTATCGGGTCATTTCTTCTGGTCTTCAAGGATGTCTTTCATCACAACAAAATTGGTGATAACAGTCTCACCATTCAATTTAACCGTGACACCCTTTGCCAATCCTACTGGTCTTCTAGTCGACCCATCCGCCATTAGAACTTTAGCTTTCATCTCTTGTAAACCTATAAGGCCACATCCATTAAACACACTGTATGGGATCAGATTAACCATGGCTCATGTATCTAAAGTCCCGGTGACTTTTGAACTTCCCATACCGACTGTGATGTTGAAGCTCTTCTTTTTAAGAGGCTGCTCTATCTCGCTCCCTGTGATTTCTTCTTCATGGTCAGGAACCTCAACTACTCCAATCTATGGAGTGCTCAATATAAATGGATGATCTTCCTCCTGTGCAGAAACCAACTCCTCAACAGAAATAACGGGAGTTCTAGCCTCTTCCACTTCTACCTCACCGACAGTCGGAACTATCGAAGCACACCTGCAAGCTAAAAAAACCTATTTTGAAACCTCAACACGGTTCTCATTCTCCGAAACAGTCACCTCAACTGGTACCTCAGTAATCATCCTGATGGCCATAGCCCTTTCAGAAGTCCTAGGGAATTTACCCCACCACAAAAATCTGTTGTTTTAGAAACGGATAGATCCGTCGCTAAACAGTGCCGATCCGTCGCTAAGTCCTTATCGACGGATAAAAAAGCCGTCATCCCACGGGAAGCTTAATGAAGGATAGTTTATCCGTCCCTAATTCACGACGCATTTAGCGACGGATAAACCATTGACTTTTTAGCGACGGATATTATCCGTCGCTAAAAAGCTGATTTTTCATATTTTTACAAAACAAAAATTGCGATATTTAGCGACGAATAAACAATCCTTCGCTATTTAGCGACGGTTTTTTTAAATTATAAATTACTGGATTTTAGTGACGGATATTTTATCCGTCGCTAAATTGAGCAGATTTGATTTTTTATTTTATATATTTTGCAGCCTGTTTTCATATTTCACCCATTTCACAAATATAATGTCCGATAGTAAATCTAGAATAATGAAATTGTTTTAATCAATCATTCTACAGAAGTTAACAAACCATCTATAATGAAATGAAATACCAGTAATAGTCTAAAGTAAGAAGTCAGAAAAAAACAAGTTGAAATCTAACTACCAGACGGGGGTGGCTGCTGCTCGAACCTGGACATGAAAGCCTGCATCTGTTCCCGAAACGCTCGTTTTCCTCCCGTAGTGCTCTATCTTGCCGCTCCATATCCTCTGTTAGCCATGCAACATGTTCTGAAACCTGTGACTGCACCAACTCCGAGACCTGCTCCTGTGTGAAAACCTGATGTCTAGATTGCTGGGATGCTGAGTAGCTAGGAGTAGCCAAGAAAGGGCCGAGACTCCCCACTCCATATACTCGGTCTTTGCTATCCATTGGGTTGACCTCTAAGAAGATGTTGTTTTGTTGTTCAATTGTCAGCAACTCACCTGCTTCGGCCTGCTGCCTCTCGATCTGATCCTCCACCTCAGCCTGAAACTGTAAAATGCAAATATCATGAGTTACAGTTTTTTCAAAATAACTTGTACTACACAATTATGAACTTTAACCAAAATTAACGTACTGCAATAGCCTCGGACTTGCTGTCAACCCATCTGCCGTTCTTCAGCTTGGCTCTTTTAAAGTACTTGAAGGAAGTATTCTTCTCCCCTAAAGACACCTGAAGAACATATATATGCAAACATTTAGCTAGGAACTCATTAAAGGTGTAGAAATTAAACACAAAACACATTTACGAATAAACTAACTATTTAGATGTACACTTACCGATTTCACGTGATGCGTAAGAACAGCTTGCGACCCATAGTGGTGAATGGCCACCCCTTTACCCTCAGACGGCTCAGTCAGCCGGTTCTCTCTGTTCTGGTCCGCAATCTGCTGGACATTAGGACGAGTCCAGTAGGCCTCCCAAAGCGCCCACTCCTCCTCATCACACCATGCAGGCCATTTGTTTTGTCACCACATCTTTTTCATAGTGCAAACCATATCCTTGTATCGGGCTGACCGCGGTTCCTGGAAACAAGGCCATATCTGGTGCAGCAACTTGTTGGGAATGAAGTACTTTTTCTACATTCCCAATTCCAGACAACATCCAAATTACATAATGTAAACCGAGACATCAATTTAATAAGATAACAAAACATAACATATTCAATGGTGACTAACATATCACCCAAGTTTAGAGGCTAACATACCACTCACATATATTAGCTAACATACCACTCACATTGTCCTAAAATTTACTAACACAGTGGTGACTAACATATCACCCAAGTTCAGCGGCTAACATACCACTCACAAACAGTGGCTAACATACTACTCACATTAAAACAACGATTATAACAACAAATAAAGGAATGTCAGATTTAAACTTACCCGCAACTCATCAAATTACTCGCCTCTCATCCGGTCTGAGATGCACGACCACTTCTCGCCCCCTCCCCCGGGGACTCCCTCTTGCTCCGAAAGATGTCACCAAGTTTAGCGGCTGCATCTGAAGGCCATAACCTGTTATCAATGTATAAGATACAAGAAACAAATATTAATTAGTATCGTACAACAATGATGTGACATAAATTATCTTAAGTTATGTTCTATATATATAAAGGAATGCATAATACTTACTTGTCTCTACCCAGTGGGTACAACACAGGCTTACCTTTCCAAAGAGCCCCGACCTCAAGCTCGGTGTAGGGACAATCATCATCCTCTAAGTTCCCGAAGATCGGATTCGAGCCCCTCCTCAAACCAGGTGGGGTCTCAAGACTCGCAGACCGGCTGCTCTGACTACCCTGCTCCTCTGAGTCTGACCCCCCTCCTCGACTACCCCCTGACTGGCTACATGGGGGAGGACGGTATGTGGGTCGCCTCTGTCGCGGAATCTGCAAAAACATGCAACAAATACAGGAAAAATGTGTTAGTATACAACTACATACATTTTGAAAAGCATTAAACACCATTTCTTCGACCCGGTCATGAAAAGCATGAGATTTAGATGTACTTTGACCCCAAGTTGCTCATTTTTTCCTCTTCCTTCCACGCTGCGTAAATTGCTCATATGTGATGGACGGTGTTGCTTCCTCACCATGATGATTCCATACCTCATACTCAGGCAGGAATCCATTACGTTTCAAGTGCTCGACTACCACTGTAGGAGTCAAATATTAATTGTTTCTGCACTTTTTTCAATTTGCAAGGGCACTTTATCAACCCCCCTTTATACAAGCCGGATGTGTCATCGCAAATGCGATGAAGGCTTCAACCCCTTCCACAAAACTAGATTGAACTCTACCATTAACAGTATGACAGTACATCCATGAACGATCGGGATTCATTGCACTACAAAAAACCTGGTCTGTAGCGACTGATAGATCCGTCGCTACAGACCAGCGATCCGTCGCCCCATCTAGGGCGACGGATAGTAATTCCATCGCCCCACTGGGTCTTTGATGACGGATAGATAATCCGTCGTCCAATTCGCGACGGATTGGACGACGGATTACCATATTTGACTTTTTATTGTTATTTTTTTTTAAAATCGATTATTGGCGACGGATAGATACTATTCGTCGCCCAATATAACGACGAATAGATTCTATCTGTCGTCCCATCTAGCGACGGATAGATTCTATCCGTCTCTAGATGGGACGACGGATAGAATCTATCCGTCGCCCAACATATTATTGGACGACGGATAGTATCTATCCGTCGCCCAATATATTATTGGAATTAGTGTCGGAATCTTAAATTTCGTCACTAATTCCGTCACTATTTATTCCGTCACTGTTAATCCGTCACTATTAATCTGTCACTATTTATTCCGTCACTGTTAATCCGTCACTATCTATCTGTCACTATTTATTTCATATTAATCCCTGTTTTTTGTAGTTCACCTATTTAATCAATATAATGTTCGATAATAAATCAATAATACGGAAAATATTTCAATAAATGATAAATAAAATAAAGTAATATCCGGAGCAGGAGAAATTATCCGAACAAGTGTAAATATAATAAATCCGAACGTATATATACATAACTAGTAACCAGACGGGGGTGGAGGCTGGACGAACCGGGACATGAACTGCTCCATCTGTAATCGAAGGCACTCGTTCTCCTCCCTTTGTTCTCTGACGTGCCGCTCCATCTCTTGAGTTAGAGCTGCAACCTGTTCCCGGACCTGCGCCTGCACCGATTCCGAGACCTGGTCCTGTGTGTAAACCGGATGTCTAGACTGCTGGGATGATGAAGAGGAGCACCCCGGACTAGCCAAGCTCAAACCAAGGCTCCCGAGTCCATATATTCGTCCTTTGCTGTCCGGTTTGTTGACCTCTAGGAAGATGTTGTCAACTTGTTCAGTTGACAACACATCACCCATCTCTTCCTCCTGCCTCGCCACCTGAGCATCAAACTCAGCCTGAAATCGTAAATAGCAGATATCATGATCAGTTACTATTTTTATAATAGTGTACAAATATGAACTTTAAGCAACATAAACATACCGCAATAGACGAGGCTCGGCAGTCGGTCCATACCCCGCCCTTCTGCTAGGCCTTCTTGAAGATGTCATACTTGGATGTCACCTCCCCCCGTGAGATCTGAACAACATATATAGTCAACAATTTATCATCTCACAAGTAATCAGAGACACAATACATACACATAATGCTAGATTGAAAAAAAAACATATATATACATACCGATTGGTAATAATCAGTGAGAGTAGATCGCCTCCCAAGGTGGTGAACGGCCCTTCCTGCCGCATCAGACTCAGTTACGTTACATTGATGTAGGCATTATCCAGACATCGATTCGGCCAATGAGGCATCCCAAAGGGCCCACCTCTGCATCAACTCAGGAGGCATTGGGCCACCCGATCCCGAATGGCCTTCCAAGTATGCACCATATCCTCAGATCGCTTAGATCCCATCCTCGTAAACACGCCAGATCTGTGGAATCAACCTGCTGGGAATGAAGTACTCCTTCTACATTCCCAATTTCATACAACATCCAAAGTCAATACATATATAACGTCACCATGTTACATCAATTTAATAAGATACAACAACATCACATATATGGTGACTAACATATCCCCCAAATAAAGTGGCTAACATACCACTCACATATAGTGGCTAACATACCACTCACATTGTCCTAAATTTTACTAACACAATGGTGACTAACATATCACCCAAATAAAGTGGCTAACATACCACTCACATATAGTGGCTAACATACCACTCGCATTGTCCTAAATTTTACTAACACAATGGTGACTAACATATCACCCAAATAAAGTGGCTAACATACCACTCACATACAGTGGCTAACATACCACTCATAGTAAAACGATTATAATTACAAACAAAGGAATGTCATATTTTAACTTACCCTCAGCTCATCAAAGTACTCGGCCCTCATGCAGTCTGAGATGTGAGACCAACACTCACCACCCTGCCCCGGTGGCTCTCTCCTGCTCCGAAAGATGTCACCTAGTTTGTTGTGGACCTCCCGAGGCCATAAACTGTTGTCAATGTATAAGATACAAGAAACAAATATATATTACTTTAGTACAACAATTTATACTTGTCAACTATCATAAGTTATGTTTTACATATTTAAGAAGAATGTATAATACTTACTTGGCAGGACCAGCAGGAAAAATCACAGGCAAGCCGTTCCACGTGACGTTGGGATGTAGTGGATCAAACACGAGGTAGGGACAATCGTCATGGTCGCCCTCCAGTATGTGTCTGCAGGTTGACCGGTAGAGCCTTCTTCTCTCTCCTGGGGGTCTCAGAATCCGAGACTGCCACGACTACTGAGCCCTCCCCTCCTCTAACCTCATCCCCGACCCAGCACTATCATGCGGGTGGCTGTGTGGGGGCAATAGTGCGTGGTCTCGTCATGCATCTGCAAAAACATGTAACAAATACAATAAAATGTGTTAGTACCAATTATAATACAGAACAAATTATAATAACACATATAATTACTCAAGTGTTATCAACTACTAACTAGTTATAATACACATAATATACCGTTATCGACATCCTCTTGTTGGTACGAGTTGGTAATTCAGTCGTCTTACTCAATGTACTCCACTTTCGAGCGAGCACGAATAGGTACCGCAGCTAACCATTCCGCCTTATCGCATTTCCTGCTTGAATATTCAAGAAACACCACTTGTCGTGCTTGAGTCGCCAGAATAATGGTTCATACTTAGTTCGGTACCTCTTCTTTTGGTTCACATCAACCATTTCATACTGCTCGTTCTTCCTCGTACCTCCTGGATTAGGATCATACCACTCAACATCAAACAAAAAGGTTCGTTTCAATGGCAAGCCGGAATATTCAATCCTCACTATTCGTTTTAGCTTGCCGTGGAAATCAAACAAAGCAGCATCTCCATAATCTTCTGCACCCTTAACACACACCCCGGAGTTGCTTGTCGCCATGGCCGTGTTACATTCAGTCGTGTGGAACCTAAGGCCATTGACTATATATTCTGTAGGAATTTTTGAGTCAAGTAGTTCTTCTAGTGTATCCTCTGTCATCTGAGGATTTTCTTCCAAACAACGCTTTTTGAAAAAACTGCAAACATTGATTTGATGATTAGTCTATAATTGAAGTAGAGACTTACGTAGCTATATTAAAATTTAAAGAAAGTGTTGCTCACCTAGCAAATAGTATCATATACTGGTCAACCTCAGCACAATTTGTGAGGACATAATATTGAGCTGCTTTCAACTCTTTATCCGTAAGATATTCTTTCTTAGCTGCACCAAGAGGTCTCCCTGATACCCTGAAGACAGATAGGGAAAACTCATCGTCCGCTTGAACTTCGAATGTGTTTGCGTTTCGAGCCGGCCTTGATGTCTTCGTAGGGACGTGTTCATCAAAGTAATAAGAGCAGAAGGTTGCAGTTTCCTCTCGAATGTAGGCATTGGCAATCGAACCTTCAGGTTTACCTTTGTTGTTGACATACTTCTTCAATTTTCCCAAGTACCTCTCGAATGGATACATCCATCGATACTGAACCGGTCCAGCAAGTCTCGCTTCATGTGGAAGGTGAACCGGCAAGTGCTCCATATAATCAAACCAGCTCGGTGGAAAGATACGCTCGAGCTTGCATAGAATCAATGGTATGTTCCTTTCAAGATTTTCCAACACTTTGTCATGAACCACCCTTGCGCCTAAATTTTTGAAAAATAAGCTCAACTCGGTGATAGCAGTCCATACATGTTTTGGTAGCAGCTCTCGAAATGCTACCGGGATAAGCCTCTCCATGAACGCATGACAGTCGTGGCTCTTCATCCCATAAACCTTTGTCTTCTTCAAATCCACACACTTCTCTAAATTTGAGGCGTAATTATCTAGGAAACTCAATTCCCTCACCCAATCAAACAAAATTGACCTAGATGCGTTGTCAATTGTGTAGCATGATTTTGGCCACTTACCATTCTCATCCTTGTTTGTCAACTCAGGCCTTTTACACCACGTAGACAACTCGGCTCTAGACTTCGCATTGTCCTTTGTTTTTCCCTCAATGTTGCAAAAGTGTATTGAATAAGTTCTCGAACACGTTCTTCTCAATGTGCATGAAATCTAAGTTGTGACGGATAAGAAGACTGCTCCAATAAGGCAAGTCCCAGAAGATGCTTCTCTTCCTCCAACCACAATTTTTACCAATTTTCTCGTTATGCTTCATCCACCCAAGTTCAGTCACCTTCATAAGACCCAACCTATCAATCTCCGCAAGAATTTGTGCACCAGTAAGTCTTCTCGGGGATTTTTTGTTGACGACTTTATTTTTCAAGAATTGATCCTTGTTCTTCCTGAACGAATGGTCACTTTCTAGCAACCTACGATGACAATCAAACCAACAAAATTTTCCACTACCCTTCAGTCTAAATGCATCAGTATCCTCCAAGCAATGTGGACATGCATATTTCCCTGCGGTTTTCCTTCCAGATAGCATGGAGTACGCAGGAAAGTCACTCACGGTCCAAAGAAGAGCTGCTCTCAAGGTGAAGTTCTTTTTGGTCGACACATCATATGCAGGGACACCATCCGTCCACAACTCGATCAACTCCTTGATTAGGGGTTGCAAGAAAACATCCAACGTCAGTCCCGGATCTTTCGGCCCAGGCACCAACGCAGTCAGAAACATGAATGGCTCCTTCATGCACTCACCGGGGGGCAGGTTGTACGGTGTGAGCATAAATGGCCAACAAGAGTATTTTCGTTCACTCCCGAACGGGTTAAAACCATCCGTACAAAGTCCCAATTGTACATTTCTAGATTCGGCTGCAAACTCTGGATATGTCTTGTCAAACGATTTCCATGCGGGTGAGTCTGCTGGATGGTCCATTCTACCATCTTCTGCATTATCCGAGATTACTCGCTCCTTGTGCCACCGCATTTTATCCGCAGAAGCACTTGAAGCATACAATCTTTTCAAACGAGGTGCTAGAGGGAAGTACCACATTTTCTTATGTGGGAGATTTTTCTTCTGTCGTTTCTTTGCAGCCCCCTCCTTGTAACGCTTGTACCGTTCCTTACCACAGAACTTGCATTGTATTAGATCAGCATCCTCCTCCCAATAGATCATGTACATTTTCGGACAACAGTCTATGGTTACCACAGGCAACCCTAAACCCCGCATTTTTTTCTTCGCTTGGTAAAAGTTGGTGTGAACTAGGTTTTCTTCAGGACAAAGGTCCGACATTACGTCAACCCATTCATTGAAGCTCGTTTCAGATTGCTGGCCATTAGCCTTACAACTCATTAGCCGAGCCAACAAAGACAACTCGGTGAGCTTACACCCCGGATAAACCGGCTTCCTTGATGATTCTAACAAGTCAAAGAACACCTGATCATCGGGTTTCGGTGGTTCCTCCACCTCCACCTCGGTTTCAGTGTTAGTTGTGTCCATGAACTCTGCCCCTGCAGAATCATACACCATTTGTTCGACTCGAGCTCGAATAGCATCGCCTTCAGATGTACTTTGTTCCCCGACTTGTTCATTTTTTCTCTTCCTTCCATGTTGTTTGTATTGGTCATATGTATTGGACGGTGCTGCTTCCTCACCATGATGATTCCATACCTGATACGCAGGTAGGAATCCATTTTTCCTCAAGTGTTGGACTACCGCTGTAGGAGTCACGTATTGCTTGTTTCAACACTGTTTCATTGCACAACGGCACTTTATCAACCCATCCTTTACAGAAGCCGGATTTTAGATTGCAAATGCAATGAAACCTTCAACCCCTTTCAGAAAACTCGATTGAACTCTGCCATTTAGAGTACGACAATACATGCATGAACGATCGGTATTCATTGAATAATTAGATAATAATCTGACACATTTGAATTCATTAGATCGAGGTCTATCATTTACGATAATAAATCAATTTCAATCAATTGCTACATAATATAAGTTATATTAGCTTCAACATCAATTGTTACGGCATTACATAATATATATAAGTTACATTAGCTTCAATTTTACCATAATGTTTGGTTTCATATATCAACTAATGATTACTAGTTATACAAGCCTAGAGACAAAACGGATTATCAAATGATTCTTTCTCTTGCAGCCCCCTCCTCATCACTTGTGATGCTCCCTACCACAGAACTTGCATTCCAACAGATCTACATCCTCCTCCCAATACACCATGCACATGTTCCGACAAGTAGAAAGGCACTCAATAGGCAGCCCCAAACCCCGCCTCTCCCTCCATTGGAGGTATGCCATGGACGGTGCTTCCTCACCGTGATGAATCCATACATGATACTCAGGCATGAATCCATAACGTCGCAAGTGCTCGAATCTTCTTGTAGAGTCATAAATTGCTTGTTTCTACAGGTTTCCAATGTGCAAGGACACTTTATCAACCCCCAATTGCACAAGCCGGACGTCCCATGGCAAATGCAATGAAACCTTTAACCCCTTCTACAAAACTCCTAGAAACTCTGCTATTTACCGCCGTACGATCGTACATCCATGAACGGTCAGAATTCATTGTATACTTTTTTAACCTGTTCCAATTGATTAGATCGTATTTAATTTATTAGATCGATTCCAATTCGGATAAGAAGATTGTAGAGATTAATTGTTAATTATTATACGTTCCTTATAAATTAATTATTAAGTGTTCGATATGTTACAAAACTTATTAAGTGTTTTACTACTACGAGTTATAAATTATAAATTACACGTTCATATAATCAACATATTATCCATCGCTCAAAACACTTAACTACATCCTCGTAATTTAGTACATATACGAAGTTATCAAATCAACTCCAACTACTACTTACATACATATCAAATTAACTAAACTAACTACATACATACTTAACATACATATTAAATTACTACATACATACTTAACATACATATCAAATCAACTAAACTAACTAAACCAACTACATACATACTTAACATACATATCAAATTAACTAAACTAACTAAACCAACTACATACATACTTAATTAACATACATACTTCACTACATACATACTTATCGATTAACATACATACATATTGAATTACTACATACATTCATATCAAATTAACTAAACTAACTATCAAATTACATATACAAATCAAATTAATCAAATTACATATAATTGATCAAATTAACTAAACAAGCTACTACATACTTCATATAAACATACAATTGAGAATAAATAGCCAAAAATCAAAAAAAATCCCAATTTTTCAAAACATAGGGTTTAGAAGTAATACCTTTGATTCCGAAGAAAATAGCGGATGAAATTTGAAATTGAAGGAAGAAACGAGCTCCTTGTCCAACGATCTTCGAATTGACACCAAGATTGGGAAGAATCGACAACAAATGGCCGGATTTGACGGAGGAGAAAGGAAGAAAAACGAAGGAGAAAAACGAAGGAAAATGGCTTCTGCTTCAGCCCCCTTCCGATTAAAACCTTTCTAGGCCGACGGACATGTATCCATCGGCCCAAAATAGCGATCAGTCGCTATACGGAGCGACGGATAACTATCCGTTGCCATTATTTAGTTTTTTTTTATTTTCCATATAAATATTAACGACGGATAATTTATCCGTCGTTAATCTTTAATTTTATTTTTTTTAAAAAAAAAAGTCAAACACCGGGCGACGGATTAATAAAATCCGTCGCCCATATAAGCGACGGATAATTTTAAAATCCGTCGCCAAATCTAGCGATCCGTCGCTATGGTCCCCTTTCCATCGTTTTAACTTAATATTCTTGTAGTGTTGGATGATTATATAACCTGAGACGTCTGAATTTATTAGATCGTATTGAATTTCAACTCAATTCCAATTCCTGGTTATTATTGCATTGTTTATTATAATACGTTCCAAATTTCATGAATTATATACATTTTACATTTAAAGTTTTTTTTCATGCAATTTTTTTATATTCCCATTACAATTACCAAATTATAAATTAAAAGCATTTCAATTATACGAATTATAAATTATAAATTATAAATTACCAATTTCCAATTTATATTCCCATCGAATTACACAAATTACCACTTACCAATTTGTTTTATACGAATTACCAATTTACGAATTATATTCCCATTACAATTACCAATTTTT
Source organism: Plantago major (assembly GCA_026545765.1). Lineage (NCBI taxonomy): Eukaryota > Viridiplantae > Streptophyta > Magnoliopsida > Lamiales > Plantaginaceae > Plantago > Plantago major. Next base: position 50,462,554 of record CM048844.1, on the reverse strand, counting down.
TATACGAATTATAAATTATAAATTACATGCATTTTACGAATTATACGAGCCAATTATACTACAACCACCAAAATCACTAAATCTAAATGGTCTCCAAATACTCAACCAAATCCCACAAACATCAATATACTACAACCACTAATCCTAATACATATACAAAAAAACTAAATACCATACATACTTACAAACATCATACTAACAAATCAATTTCACAATAAATCAATCAATTGCACAACCTCAAGCTTAACCCACTACTTAATATGAGCTATACTAGCTAGTAGATGAGTTTAAAAACATACAATTGATCGAAATTAGCAAAAATCTCAAATTTAGAAAAGTAAGGGTTTAGACTAATACCTTCAATTACGGGAAAAATAGCCGAAGAAGGATGAAATTGAAGGGACACCCGAGTTCCTTGTTGAAAGAGCTTCGAAAAGAGTCCAAGATTGGCCGGAATGGTTGAGTTTTGGTCGGACTTGGAGAAGGGCCGAAAATGGTGAAGAAGAGGAGAAGAAGTGAAGAAGAATGAAAATGGGGGAAGTCTCTATCCCGTTTATTATAACAATTAGCGACGGATAGCTATCCGTCGCTATTTAGCGATGGATAAGCTATCCGTCGCTGGTTTTAATTTTTTTTTTATTACTTTTAACGATGGATAATCTATCCGTAGTTAAGTTTCTATTTTCCTTTTTTATTTTTTTAAAAGTCAACACAGTGGCTAGGGACGGATAGTCTATCCGTCGCTATTTAGCGACGGACGGATATAACGACGAATTAGCGACGCATAGGGCGTTCCGCCCTATCCGTCGCTAAAATGAGCGATCCGTCGTTAAGGGGCAACGGATAGGAATTCATCGCCCCGTTCCGTCGCTAAATAACATAATTCTTGTAGTGCCCTATTCCCTTGCTTGGCTTCTCTCTACCAGCTGTGAAGGGTTCCTCTGATCTCGTTGTTATTCCTTTCCAATTTTGCTAGATGGTCATTAGTAGATTGTCGGTGCACCTTTGCTTTGCGAATAAGTTCTCTTGAATCACTCATAAAGCTCCTGAATTCAGAAACTACTCCTAATCCACCCGCTGGTTGTACCTCCTGCACTTTCGGTAATGGGTTTTCGCAATTGTCATTCCTATAGTTCAGTAGGGATCTATCTCCCTGTGAGTAACACTGGGGAGTAGGCAGTTTCTGATACACCCCTTTCTGTTCACCAAAATTGGTCTTCCTCTGCTAGTAAATTGGTTTTCCATCTGGCCCCTGTTGGACCCAGCACACCTCTTCCGGAGGTTCTTCTTCCACAGGTTGCTTCTTCCTCGAAGCTAATTCAGACCTGCACATATGGGCTCCATGCCCTAGATTCTTGCAGACTCCACATATCTCACTACAGAAACCGGTGTTGTTGCTTGCTCCAGTCAAACGTAGCTGTCTGATCTCATATGCTAGCTCCGAATAACCTCTGCCGGATCCCTGCTCTTCTTTAAAGGCAGCATTTACTTTTCCCCTTTGACCCCTAACGTTTCTCCTAGGGTTACGGTGTTGGTTGTTATGTGCCAACTTAGCAAACTTCTCCTTTAGAGCATCAGCAGTAAGCTCCATCATGCTACCCCCACAGGTTACATCCACCATAGACTGCTAGTTCTCATACAACCCATCATAGAAATCCTGATTCATATCAGGCTGTGAATAACTGTGGTGGGGACATTGAAATAGCAACCCTTTGAACCTGTCCCACGCCTTGTAGAAAGACTCGTCGTACAACTGGCTAAAGTTTATGATCTGGTGCCTGATAGAAGTGGTCTTAGACTGAGGATAATACCTCTCCATAAATGCATTACGGACCTCGGGCCAGGTGGTTAGGCTTCCTTCATCCAGCCCATTCATCCACTATCGTGCTTTATCAGCTAAGCACATGGGGAAAATTTTGATCCTCAAGTCATTATCAGTGACGTTTTCCCCCTTAGTCAACCCCCCGATGAAGTGTTCAATCTCCATAAGAAATCCCATCACATCCTCGTTCTTCTGCCCATAGAATTTCGGGAGTTGCGCGACCAGATGTCCCTTGATCTCCATGTTCCTTACGTAGGCCGGAATCACAATGCTGGGATGGTGAGCTCCTGTTCCTAGCGCAAAGAGCACAGCCATAGTGGGTTGTTGTGCCATCTCAATATGCTGCTCGAACGCTACTATCTCTACTGTTCTCACGATTCTTGACGTTGAACCTTTATGTTTGCTGCAGAATCTACCGATTTCATCGATAAAGGGTGCATCCTCTCATAAACTACCTGAAAGAAGATGTGTCAAGACTAACTAGAACAGAAATAATAACTTAAAAATGCAGACAATAAAAATACTGTAAACTAGAATTCGTAAACTTAACAATGGAGTTAAGTCCCCGGCAGCGGCGCCAAAAACTTGTTGTGTCAAATCAATGTTTTAAATTTGTTTACTAAGCCAAGAGTTAATTCTCAACACTACGAAAACTTGTAGTGCAGTGAAGTTAACCCCGAGGTCGGTCTCTAAGGACTTAACTAGGCTGAGTTGCGTTTACGAATAATAATGACAATACTAAAAGAAGTAAAAGTTTGTTTGCTTCGACAACAGAATGATAATCTAACAACTATGTAGACTAACTAGAAAACAGTTTAACTTATGAGACGAATATATGAGAGGGAATTATGGTGTGGTGACAGAAATCAAGCTAGCTAGCAGGAAACATGCAACAATAACGATGTTGATTTACTCTAGTTATCACTGGATAAGTCCTAATGATTATTACACTGCTCTGGCTCTGTAGGCAGACACCTTATATCAGATAAGGTACGATGAGCTAACTTATGTTCTTCTACAAAAGATATAGCATTAGTGCACGCGTCAATTTCACTAAGCTAGAATTAATAAGTTCATGTAGTTATTGTGTTTGATACGAACCAATGGATTAGCAATCTCTAGACATTTTGGTGGATAAATCAGATTGCATATCCTTTGGTAATTTTGGGGGTAAAACACAATACACATAACTACATATGCATTCAATCAAAAGGGCACATAATAAATCGCATCTTACATGTTATTGAATGGCATAAACCCTAACTAACATGCATTGAATCCATCACCACCCCATAATTGGGTGTTTAGCTACTCATGATATGCATAGACATAATCAATATCATATATGAACACATAATAAACATAATAAATAACTGAATACCAAGAATCAAGAGTTGATACAGATTTTAACAAATTGTGTCACGAACCCTAGGTAAATACTTGAAGAATCTTGAATTCAATCGGTAGAAAGAGTATGAATATGCTCCCAACCAAATATCAATCGTTAATTACAAGAAAGAACGGTTCAATTACCTCCAGTAATAGGTCGGTAATTGCCTTGGAAAATTTCTAGGTTGAAAGCAAAAAGATGTAAAAGAGAATATGAATATAATTGTGTTTTGTTCTAACTAATAGAAACGGGAAAAGAAACGAATTAGAACAACGGCGAACTAGAAACAACTCTGGCGTACGCCAGGCGTAGTAGCCAGCTCTGCGCCTGGCTGCGCCAGAAATGCAGCTGGTACGCCAGGTACTTTGGTTGGCTTGGATCCGCACTTTGACTCCAACTTTGATATGTTTGGCCTTCCCGCTCCACTTCTAGCATCCATTCGAGGTATTGGAACTCCATATCCTGTAGATGCATATAAAATGCACCATTTTGCCTCCAAATAATGCGGTTTAGCCAAATACCTACCAAACAGGCAAAGAACAAAACAAGTAAAAATACTCTAGGAAAACTAATAAAAAACTATACTTAAGGATGACAATAAGACGGAAAAAAAGACCAAATGAGATGGTGTAAAACCGACTCATCAGAATCCATGGACACACTTTGTGAACGTGTGAACCAATCCATGGAAGCCTTGTCTGAGGGACAAGCTAAAACCGATGCTGAGCTTGAGTACATGAGTGAAAGGATGGCAATTCTAGCAGACCTGATCATGGAGTTGAATGCCCATCTTGATGAGGAGGATCGCGTTGCACAGGAGCAAGCAGATGCAGCTACGACACTTCATAGTGGGAAGGTAATACAAAAACCTGATATTAAACTTACTGATTGTCCTATAGATGTTTCAGGTGAACAGGAAGACAAGGTAGAAGAATCAGTGATCACTAAAGAGAAAGGAATTGACGTTGATGGAACATTACACAAGTTAGAAAAGCCTTTCAAAGAACCTGGACCCCCCCCCCCCCACTAAGGGAATTCTTGCATACCTAGGAAGAGTGAAGAAACTGAAAGACAACAGCAAGTTCAACGCTATTCGCGCAATGCTTGCAAAGGTCAATGTTAACCTACCCCTGTTGGAACTGATAGAAAATGTCCCAGCTTATGCCAGGTTCTTTAAGGACTTGAATGCCAGCAAGAGGAAGTATATGGCCATTAAGAAAATGATTTTACCTGAAACCGCCATCTTGGTGGTAGGCTTGCCGGTTAAGCAAAAGGATCCTGGGAGCTTTATGATCGACATTCAAATGGAGAACAATAATGCGGTAAAGGGGATGTTGGATCTCGGGGCTAGCATCACTCTGATGACTCACGCTCTCTACAAGGAGTTGGACCTGGCGAAACTGAAACCTGCAAATATGACAATCAAGATGGCCGACAAGACCTTGCAGTGCCCACTAGGGATAATCGAGGATGCCTTGATACGGGTAGATACATTCCTGGTACTGATCAATTTCGTGGTTTTAGCTCCCAGTCAAGGGAGTTCCAGCAGCAAAGGGCATGTCATACTGCTGGGAAGACCCTTTATGAAAACTGTGAAGATGCAGCTTGACGTAGTATAGGGAAGGATAGCCATGGAAATCGGGGGAGAGAAGATAAGCAAGGATGTCAGGAGAGCACCAGGTAAGTCAGATGTTTATTCAGTGGAAGAATGTAACCTTATCTCTGAGATAGATGTTGAGTTTGATGATGATTTTGATGATATTATACACTCTACCTATCTTGATCATATTACTGTTGATAAGTTAGAATCTGCCCTGACCCTTTGCTCTAGTGATAATATTCTGGAGGAGGAAGCTTGTGAGATGGTTTATTCCCTTGATAGTGCTGAGGAAGTTTTTTTATGGGGAAGTGATAGATGTTTCAAGGGAGAATGAGAGAGGAGAAATTATAGAACCGCCTAAACCAGAACTTAAGGAGCTGCCCTCCCATCTTAAGTCTTCCTAGGTGATAATGCGAGCAAACCTGTAATAATTTCCTCTAAGTTGAAAGAGGAAGACGAGAACCAATTGATAGAAGTTCTCAAAAGGAACTCGGCAGCCATACATTAAGGAGATTAGTGCCACCCGATGTACCCATAACATATCTCTAGAAGAGGAATCCAATCCTGTGAGGCAGCCCCATCGTAGGCTAAACCCCGTCCTTCAGGAAGTAGTCAAGAAGGAAGTTCTTCAGCTTCTAGAGCACGACATGATCTACCCCATCGCCGATATCAAGTGGGTAAGTTATGTCTATGTTGTGCCTAAGAAGTCCGGGCTAACGGTAGATAAGAACGATAAGGGAGAGTTAGTTGATGTGAGGAAAACTACTGGGTGGCGTATGTGCATAGATTATAGGAGACTTAACGCAGCCACTAGGAAGGATCACTTTCCTTTACCCTTTATTGATGAGATGCTTAACCGACTCGCTGGGCGAGATTTCTATTATTTTCTTGATGGTCTCCCAGGTTTCCTCCAGATTCCTATAGCTCAGGAAGACCAGGAGAAGACCACTCTCACCTGCCCATATGGGACCTTTGCATACCGCCGGATGCCTTTCTCGCTGTGCAATGCCCCAGCCACTTTCCAGAGATGCATGCTCTCTGTTTTCTCCGACATGGTGCAGGATTTTATAAAGGTAGCCATGGATGACTTCTCTCCTTTTGGAAATAACTTCTCTGACTACCTTGCTAAATTGGAACTTGTGCTTAAATGTTGCATAGAGTGTAACCTTACCCTTAGTTGGGATAGTTTTGGGGCATGTGGTTTCGAAACATGGGATAGAAGTAGACAAGGAAAAACTTAATGTGATTGTGAAACTCCCACCCCCTACTTCTGTCAAAGAGCTTCAATCTTTTCTAGGGCATGTAGGATTTCAGAGGAGATTCCTCCAGGATTTTTCTAAAATTGCTAAGTGCCTTAGAAATTTGCTGAGTCAGGATGTGCCTTTTGTTTTTGATGAAAAATGTTTAGAGGCTTTCAATTTACTCAAACAAAAGCTTGTTTCTGCACCCATTGTCATGGCCCCTAATTGGTCGATACCCTTTGAGATCCTGTGTGATGCCTCTGATTTTGCTATAGGTCAGAGGGTCAATAGGCATTTTTGATGTGATTTACTATGCCAGCAAGACCCTGAACGAGGGACAGGTAAATTACACCACTACTGAGAAAGAGTTCCTGGCTATCATTTTTGCCCTGAAAAAGTTTAGGTCTTATTTGAGGGGATTCAAAGTAGTGGTGCATATTGACCACGCTGCCATCCATCACTTGATAGCGAAGAGTGATTCCAAGCCTAGGTTCATTAGGTGGGTTTTGATGTTATAGGAATTCGACTTTGAAATAATTGATAAATGTGGTAAGGATAATTTGGTGGCAAACCATTTATCTCGTCTAGACCCCTCTGTGATTAGCCCATCTTTGCCTATTCCTGATGACCTCCTTGATGATCATCTTCTTTCGGTTGGGGAAGAACCTTACTTTGCAGATATTGTGAATCACCTTGCAACAAGTACTTTTGCCCTAACATGTCTTTGCAAGAAAAGAAGAAATTTAGCACTCGTTGCAGGACTTACTTCTGGGATGACCCCTACCTTTTCAAGGCAAGGAATGATGCAATGACGACAAGATGCGTCCCAGAGGAAGAAGTAGAGAGCATCCTAAATTTCCGCCACACTATGCAATGTTGTGGGCACTACAATGGCTGAAAAACAACTTTGAAAGTTCTCCAATCGGGTTTTTTCTGGCCCTCTCTTTTCAAAGATGCCCATAAATTTTCCATTAGTTGTGATCCTTGTCAGAGAAGTGGGAACATTAGCAAGAGGAATGAGATGCCCTTCACTAATAATCTAGTAGTTGAACCTTTTGCTATGTGGGGCATAGATTTTATGTGACCCTTTCCTAAAAGTAGAAACTTCGAATACATTCTAGTAATTGTTAATTATGTCACAAAATGGGTCGAAGCAATTCCTACCCGGACTAATGATTCGAAAGTTGTTGTCTCTTTTCTTGCCAAGATTATTTTATGCTGGTTTGGCACTCCAAGAGTTGTCATCAGCGACAGAGGGTCGTTGTTGGTCTAGATAATGGCAAAGTAAAAGACTATAGGGGGGGGGGGTGAATAATCTTTTTAAACTTTTGTCGATAAAACAGTTTCTCAGATATCTTTACAGGTATCTCATACTTATATTCAAAGAGCGAAAGACTTTTGTGTTAAGTGCATGTGTCAGCAAGCTATGAAGTGTGTAAGTAATCAGCAAGTAAATAAAGCAATAAGTGAAGTGTAGTAAGTAAATAACACAAAGCTTTATAGTGGTATCTGAGGGTGGCGTAATCCCTCAACTAATCCACTCGTCCTTTCTCAGGACTTGAATCCACTAAGATAAGATGATAGGTTCTGTTAGGATTTACTTAAGATTTTGATGAGAAATCTCACATGTCTACATAGCTCAGAAAGGTGATTAGTATTCCTAAGTCCAAAGGTTATTAGAGGACATTGTAAAGGAAAAACATTACTTAGTATGATAGAATAGTCACTTGTATAGGAGTTAGGTCTCTGATGTAATTTTAATTTTATCTTTCGAAGATTTGAAGACCACTCAGCCAGGAAGACTACTGAAGACATGAAGACTCAAGTAAACTTCATAAGTTTATCTCTATAAGAAAGGCAACAACTCTCAGAATGCCACCGCTCAGAAACCATCAAGTTGCGACCAAATTCTCAAGGTTTCTGAAAGGTATCTGAAGAGGTGATAGCATTGCAATAGCAAAGAGGTTTCTGAATCTTCTAGATGTTGAGAAACTATCTGACCGTTGTGGTTAAAAGTCCAAATAGTACAATTCATTTAATGCTATATTAGACATCTCTCAGAAAAGCCTGCTGGCTTGACACAAAGAGACAAAGGTCGAATGTACTATGATAGTGACATCTAGTCGAAATTGAAAATGTCTATTCAACATATAGTATTTCAAACGGCTCCATTGTTCACTATAAAAGGATCACTTAGCAGTTGTGATGGATACACCAACACGAAGACGAACGTCCAACCAACTACAAGCACTGAAAATCACACAAGCTCACAATTAATTTAGAATCACTAGAAATCTCTTAAGTATCCAAGAACTCTTTCTCAGAAAGCTCTTGTATTCGAAGTTGCGACTCAGATTTCTTCTGGTTCACTAAGTGCCAACAACTCCAACAACACTTAAGCGTTGATTAGCTATTTGTGAAGAAGTAGAACATACTTGTGTTTATACCAAGTGTCAGTTATTTCCTCTGAACAAAGACAAGTCTTGGAACATAGAAACACTAGACTTAGTCCTTGAAATATAGGATTATAGTTGAGTTTCTTTGATTACTAAGATAATTGAAACATTGTTATCAAGGTGATCACTACCTAGAACAAACCACTACATTAAAACAACAAACAGGCATGAGGATACAGGAAGTACATATGCTGAGAAAGCCAAGGAATAATCCTCGGAGTTTAACAACAAGAGAGTGATTACTTAGCTTGGATTAGCTAAGGAAAGTCTCTTGGGAATCGGAGTACTTAGCTTGGGTTAGCTAAGGAAAGAGGATTCAAAGGATCCTGAGTTGGTAACTTATGAGGGAAAGGGATTTGGCTAGTGTAGGGCTTTTGTAACGGATCTCATAAACCTTAAATAGTGAATTCAAGTCCTACCAAGGGCGAAGTTGATTAGTTGAAGGATTACCACCTTCAGATACCACTATAAACTGTTTGCACTTTACTTTTCAGCAAAGCTCTACATTACTTTATCTATTTATCTATTACAAGCTTTCTGACTGCACTTAATTGTATTAAAGACTTCTGCTCTCTGAACTAATATAAGTATCAGCAAGCTCACCTTGCTGAGAAACCGTGTTAGATAACAAAAAGTTTTTAATGTCTATTCACCCCCCCCCCCCCTTCTAGACTTTAACCTTGTTGTCTAAGGGACCAACAAGTTCCCCTTACAAAATCCTATCTCTTGAAGTCCTAAAATTGAAGTTCCAAAACTTTAAGCAAGACCCAACTGAAACCCTTGAAGAGCTTGACTTTAGATTCACCACTCTTATGAGTGAAATGGCTGCCTTGGGAGAAGGAAACAGGTATTCAGACTCAGAAGAAGAGTAAAAACCATTATCAGAAGTCTGAACCAAGAATTTACAAGTACTCAAAACTTCTACTACAACCAAGGTATACCATCTGTCACACCTTTAGAGTTTTTTTCACATCTTGCAGCTATGAATTATGAGACCAAGCAAAGAGAAATCATGTCTGCTGAAACAGTGCTGAATGTTGCTTTGGTAACCAAGAATGTTTCTGAAAAGAAAGATTCTAAAGAAGCTCCTGAAGATCATGCATTAGTTGTAAAACATATGAGATAATATGTCAGCCAGGAGATTGAAAGAAGAAAAACCAAAGAGAAGCTGAAAAAGCATCTAGGCCCAAATTATCAAACCTACAAGAATCTGCAATATGGTTCTAGCTCTCTGAACAAGACTCCTCAGAAAGGTACATCTCAAGAAGTGCCTGCTGTTGGAAATGATTTGTGTTTTCAGTGTCAACAACCTGGACATTTCACAAGAGATTGTCCATTGTTGGCTAAGGGAAAATTCGGAGACAGAAAGGAAAGAAGAAACTTCAGAAAGGTTCAGAAAGCCATGCTTTCTGAAGAAAGGAAGAAAATACAAATCTAGCTGGATGCACTGTATATTGAATCAACTTCTGAAGATGAGGATTCTAAAGATGAAAATGAAGCATGTGGAATCACTCATGAAATTGTTGATTTTGGAGTACAAAAGGAACATTGTGCAATGACTGAAGAAATCTATCCAGATTACTCCAACATTGAAGAATGCCTAGTCACTGATCAGGTATGCTCTACTTCCAAAAATGCTAATTATGATAGTGATGATGGTGGAATAGAAAACTTAGAACATCTAAGTCAAGAGATTCGGAGATTGGCCAAAATGCAAATTGAAAGTGTTGCGGAAGCCAAGTACTACAAAGATTTCTGTGAAAAGCTGGACAATAAATGTTCAGAGTTCACTTTAATCATTGCAAGAAACGACGCTGAAATAGCATCCTTAGAAAGACAAAATCACCACAGATCTGGAAACACTGGCAGAAGATATGGCAACACAGTTCAAAATGATTTCTCATGCCAAAGATGTTGAGATAGCTGCATTAAATGAGCATATCAACATAAATGAGGAACTCATTGCTGAAGAAATGGTGACAAAATGAAAAATCTCAAGTGATAATAAGGATGTTGAAATAGCAATCCTTAAGTCCAAGATTACTGAGTTAGAAGCAAACAAAGTTGCGACCCAAAAGAAACTTGAGAAGGTCACTGAAGAAAATGCTCAACTCAGAAAGATGGAAATTACCTTCAAATCCTACATGAGGGCAAGTAATACTCTCCCGGAGATACAATCCCGAATGAGAGAGGATTCTGGAACAGAAGGTCTTGGACACACTGGTTCTACAAATGAAGAAACCACTCTAAACAAGAGTGATACAAGAAAGATTTTTGAAAATCTGAAGATAAGTGAAAAGAAACCTATGTCATTGGCCAGACAACATTGAGACCTCAGAATGACAAAGGTATGAAAGTTCTAACCAAAGAAATCGTCAGAATCACTGAAAAGTGTATCCATCAAACTCAGGTTTCTGAGAAAAGAAAAGTGTCAGAAACCAAAGAGATCTGAGTGCAGCAAGGTTGCTAAGAGCAGAGTGCAGACAGCTCCAACTCAGAGACAAGGCCTAGGTTACAAAGATCTCACAAAGAGATTTTTCCATGAATATCAAATGGAGCAAAAATGCTACATAAGGAAGCGTGCTGAAGAAAGTAACCAAATCAAGAGAAACAAAGAGAATGCTCAGATGAACTCTCGAGACAGAACACGTGAAAGAAGGAAGGAGGTTGCTGAGAAACAATCACAAGACAATTCTCTGAACAAGAGAGGTGCACTAAGAAGAACTCCACATCAGAAGATAGATTTGAACTAAAAGGCTCAGAAACTTTTTGGAAACACTCCTCCTTATGGCTGAGCAAGACAAAAGATGATTCCCAGAAAGAACACCAAAACTTGGGTTCCTACTTTTAGTGGGTACCATTATAATGAACTAGACTAGCTTTCTTTTGTTGTGTTGAACACAACACTAAGAGCTGATTCAGAGCCTGCATGGCACTTTGATAGTGGTTGTGGAAAGCACATGAGAGGAAACAAAGCAAATCTGCTCAACTACAAGACGGTCAGAAATGGCCCACTCATATGATATTCTGGAGGAGACTCTCATCCTACCATTGGAATGGGAGATGTTCAGATTGGAAATACACTTATCAAAGGAGTACTATTTGTGCAAGACTTGGATTACAATCTATTTAGAATGTGTCAGTTTACTGACAAAGGCTGTACAGTGATGATCAAGTCTAAAGAATGCAAGCTGCTTGACAATGAGTTAAAGAAGGTAGTATTGGTTGCCAAGCGGAAAGGAAATCTCTATGATGTTGATAGAACAACTGCTCAGACTGATACATGCCTCCTGGTGAGTCAATCAACTTCACTGGAGAGTGGATGGCTATGGCACAAAAGATTAAGCCACTTGAACTTCAAGACTCTGAACAAGCTATCCAAGAAGGAGCTAGTTGTTGGTCTGCCTAGTATGACATTCAGAAAGGATGGATTATGCTCAGCATCTCAACTAAGAAAACAGGCTAAAGCTTCTTTTAATTCAAAAGTGAGGCACTCAAGTACAAGACCTCTACAACTGTTACATATGGATCTCTTTGAATCCTCAGTAACCAGTTATGTGAGCAAAAAGTCTGGTCTAGTTGTTGTGGATGATTATTCAAGATTCACTTGGGTAATCTTCCTGAAACATAAGTCAGAAACTAGGGTAGAAATTCCTTCCCTGCTGAATAAGCTAGAAGTGATGAAAAATGACAAGGTTTCTGTCATAAGAACTGACCATGGTATTGAATTTGTTAATCAGTACATAAAGGAGTTTTGTACCTGCAAAGGTATACAACACCAACTTCCTCAGTGAGGACACCCCAACAAAATGGGATTGCTGAGAGGAAAAATAGAACCCTAAATGAAGCAGCAAGAACAGTGCTTGCTAACACTGAAATAAGTGAAATCTATTGGGTTGAAGCAGTCAACACTGCTTGCTACACTCAGAATAGATGTTTGATAAACAAATTCCATGATAAGACTCCTTATGAGTTGTTGGTTGGAAGACCCCCAAACATCACACATCTAAGAGTGTTTGGTTGTAAATGTTTTGTTCTTAACAATGGAAAAGAATACTTAAGAACATTTCAACCAAAGGCAGATGAAGGAATATTTCTTGGATACTCTCTGAATAGCAAGGCTTATAGATTATTCAACAAAAGAACACAAAAGATCGAAGAATCCGTTCATGTTATTTTCTATGAAACAAAGCTAGGAGAGGTTGCAGAGACTAACCTTCATAAGAAATTTAAAGAGTTAATGATCAAGGATTCTGAGGAAAGTGCTCCAGATGGAAAGAAACTTGTTGTGACCATTAAGGATGACTCTGACGATGAAAAGCCAAGAGATAGGCCTAGTGACAACCAGATGACTCTAAAACATGATGAGGAATTTCCTGCAAAGAATTCAGAAATGATTCCCCACTGGATACTCAGAAACCGTTTGTTGAAGATATTATTAAAGAAGTTGCTGAACCTCTTTCCTGTGATCATCATCCTAACTCAGATATCTCAAACAATGAACAAGTGTCTGATGAATCTATGAACAATCATCTTGATGATATTGATCCACATAAGACCAGAAATGCAAGAAGAAGGATAAAAGACCATCATCCAACAAAGGATGTGATTGGATCAATCAATGATGGAGTAAGAACCAGAAAGAAGATTGCTGAATAAGCAAACTCACTTTATGGTTGCTTCATTTCTGAAATAGAACCCAAAACCATTGAGGAAGCTCTTAATGATGAAAATTGGATCTCAGCTATGCAAGAAGAGCTAGACCAATTTAAGAGATACAAAGTCTGAAACTTAGTTCCTTACAAAGAAGGTACCTCAGTAATTGGAACCAAGTGGGTGTTCAGAAACAAGATGAATGAGAATGGTGAAATCACAAGAAACAAATCTAGGTTGGTTGCTAAAGGATTTACTCAAACTGAAGGTCTGGATTTTGATGAGTCCTATTCTCCAGATGCAAGATTGGATGCAATCAGACTATTCTTTGCCTTTGTAGCTCACATGGACTTCAAAGTTTACCAAATGGATGTGAAAAGTGCATTCCTGAATGGTGAACTAAGTGAAGAGGTCTATGTTGATCAACCACCCGATTTTGAAGTTCCCTCAGAAAGCAGACTTATCTATAAGCTTCAGAAAGCTCTATATGGACTGAAACAGGCTCCAAGAGCATGTATGATACTTTAGCCAAGTATTTGTAGACTAGCGGTTTTAAGAAAGGAGAAGTTGATAAAACTCTCTTCACACTTAACATGATGGGAAACTACTTTTCGTCCAGATATATGTGGATGATAATGATATCATCTTTGGATCAAAAGACAATCAACTTTGTGAAGACTTTGCCCAGCTCATGAAAAGTAAATTTGAAATAAGTATGATGGGAGAAATGAATTATTTCCTAGGATTGCAAGTCAAACAACTCAAGGATGGAATCTTCATTAGTCAAACAAAGTATGCTAAGGACATGCTCAACAAGTTTGGTGTTAAGCCTTCTAAAAAGATAGCTAAAATACCCATAAGCATTGGAACCATGATGAGCTATACTCAAGATGACAAAAGTGTTGAAGAACACAAATACAGAAAGCTCATTGGTTCACTACTGTACCTCACAGCAAGTAGACCAGATATTCAAATTGCAGTTGGAGTGTGTGCAAGATTTCAATCAAATCCTATGATGTCACATTACAACATTGCAATGAAGATTCTGAAGTATGTCAAAGGTATAGTGGAAGTTGGATTATGGTATCAAAAAGATAGTGGATTGAATTTGGTAGGTTACTCAGATACTGACTTTGCTGGATCACTACTTGATAGAAAGACCACTTCAGGAACATGTCAATTCCTTGGCTCTAGATTGATATCTTGGTTCAGAAAGAAACAAAATTCAGTTTCCACTTCAACCACTGAAGCAGAGTATATTGCTGCTGGGTGTTGTGCTTCACAAATCTTGTAGATATAACAACAACTCAGAGATTATGAACTCAATGAAGTAAAGACTCCAATATTTTGTGACAACACAAGTTCTATTGCCATTACACAGAATTCCAAGTTTCATGCAAGAACAAAGCACATTGATGTTAGACATCACTTCATAAGAGATCATGTTGAGAAAGGCAATATAGAACTTGTCAAAATTGGTACTGAAGACCAGCTTGCTGACATTTTCACAAAACCTCTACAAGAAGGTAGGTTTTTGTCTCTAAGACATAGTCTTGGACTAATGACAATGCCTAACTAAAGGAACTTTCTAAGACGGGAACTCAGAGAGGTATCCTAGAAACTCTCTGAGACGGGTACTCAGAAAGGTATACTTACGTATTTCTGAGACGGGGACTCAGAAATGCACCTAAAACGTTTCTGAATAAGAAACAACAAAATACTAACTAGGTCTCTGAGACTGGCACACAAGACCAAACCTCACTGAAGAGGTGTTAATGCTTTCTGAAGAAGAAAGTCACACACAAAGTTCTAAAAGTTGAGACAACTAAGTGAGGGGGAACATAATTTGATGAAAGTTGACCTACAACAGTTTTCTGATAAACTGTGAGTCAACCATAGTCAGAGATTTTCAGAAACGATGCTATTTTAGTGATAAAGTTTTAAATCTCTAGATTATGACAAAATTAGTACAGAGATGTCTATACTCAATAGCATGAGCAACCTGATGTTACTTGAGACAAAAATGTGAAACGTTTTTCGGAAATGGAAGCATTAAACGGACACAGTACCATTTGCTTTTCATCATTGTTGAACAAGCAAACCAACCCGTCGCGTGAAAAGCGCTATTTTATCAATGGTTGAGATTAGAACGTGGGTAGTTACAAAGAAAGTGGGGCACGTCGCATTTAATGAAAGAGAGAAAGTAGAATTGCTAACACCTGTACAATACATACAAAATACGATTTGTATGTATTGATGCAAGTAATGTTGCACAAATTAACTGAGACATAAAAGGATTTTTTTCATCCAAGTCTCAAACATTTACACTCTATTAGCAAAATTTTCTTTCTTCTCTACAAAACACTCGCAGTTCACAGTGAAGAAACAAACAAAACACTCTTACCAACCACTCTCTAAATCCGACTACTATATAAAATGGCACCAAAGAGAATCACCAATGGTACCAAGTCACAAGGCGTATCATCTACCCAAGCACCACCACCTGCTCCGATTGAAACCACCGCCAAATCATCGGTGAAGAAGGTGGTTATTACCAACGAGAAAGTCACCGGCGATTTTGACTTTTTCCAGTGGAACGAAAAACCCTGCACATCACAGATGCACTGGGGAGGAGCCGCTGTGGAGGAATACCTCATGGGTTCCGGCATCGGCACTCAAGCCGAAATAAAGGAGGTTATCGACTGCTTAAAGGCTGCCGGAATTTTCCACTTCACACCTGTCGTCCCTACTGGGTTATCAATAGTGGATGTGATTGTGTTTTACAACAACTCAATCATCACTGAACCTCAAGAGGAAGAGGGTGCTGAAAATGCACTCTTGACCACTAAGGTTCAAGGGCATGATATTGAGCTTTCTTGGGAAAGTTTTGCTGAATACTTTGACAACGCTAAGACTGAAGAAGTCTCTGAGGTGGATGTTGAAGATGAAGAAAAAAGGGATGGAGTACAGGATATGTACTCTGAGATAAGGAATGTGGATTCTGAAGTAGGGGCTCCAAACATGTTTGATCAGCCAAACATGAGAAGGAGAATGATATCTACAGGATGGAGCTTGCTGGCGCTCATCCTGGCAAAGTGTGTGTTCTCCAATGATGGAGGGGTTGATCAAATCAACTGGGAAAGATGGATTCTGATGCACAAGTTGAGATCAAAGGACACCACTTTCAACTGGGCCAAGTACACTTACATTAAATTCGTGAAAATGGCCAGAAATTTCAAGTTGAAATAGGATGCTGAGAAGGTTTCACCTGTGGGAAATGTAAAGTTTCGGTTGAAGGTCTGTTGGTTGCTAGAGAGACTAGGATTGAAGCTCAGAAACCCAGTGGAAGTACATAGAAGCTGCCTGATAAACAAGTACATCTACTCTCTGCACCAAAAGAAGCTCCTTGCTCTGAGCTATCAGACTGCCGGTTCTTCAGCAACCGGAGTCAACAAGAAAAGGAAGCAAATCAAAGGAGAGCAGGATGCTCCAAAGACCAAGAGGGTCAAGAAAGCAAAGAAGGCACCCTCTCTAAATGTTGTTGCTTAGAAACCAACGTAACCCAGCAACCAAGAAGACGATGTTGAGGATGATCTTGCGATCCTTAATGCATCTACACAACTGGGAGACAACCAAGCTGACTTGGTAGAAGTTTTGGTTGATGATACTCCTAGTCCTCTAGCGCCACCAAGGGTTGCTGAGACTAGTGAGGCATTGAAGATTGCTGAGGAACACCTGATGATGGATATTGACATTCCTGAGGGTGATGCTGATCCTGTACAGCCTTTCATGAAAGCTGAGGAGCTTGCTGGAGAAGAGATTCAGAGATCTCAAGATAAGGCCAAATCTAGTGAGCACACTCATTTAAACAAGGCTAAATCTCCAACTAACCTGCAAAGGTTACAGGAGATCAACATTGAGAACCTCCAAGGAAAGAGCACAACTATGGATCAAGTCCCAGAAGGAAATGACCTTGTGATAGAGGAAGAGGAAGAGCAAGACAACAGGGATAACATTGGCAACCCTGAGCAAGAACTTGAAGCTGCCAACCCTGCTGAGGCACAGCAGGTTGTACCAACTTCTAGTAATTGTGACTTGTCCATTGCTTATATTCTTACTTCTTTTACTAATTTATTTCCTTTTCAGACTTCAAGTAAAAAGATGGATGAAGAACAAGTGAACCCAGAGGTTCAGAAACCTACATCTCCTATCAGAGAATAGGTTGATCAGATTACTAACCTTTGCTTTTTAATGTCTAAACTTGTCCAGAAATCTAACTCTTTACTTTCACAGGAGATCAATCAAGAGACTCCTATTTAGGAGATTGTTGCTGAACAAGCAACACCAGCAATAGAGCTTGTTGAAGCTCAGAAATAACATGAGCATGTTGTTACACAATAGGTAAACAAAGTGCTTTCTGACATACAATTGGTTGCTCACTCTTTATTGAATCTAACTAAGTGTTCATCCTTACAGACTCAAGAGAACATTGATGTACTTGTCTCCACTCAGACAAGGAACATGCACTATCATTTGTTCCAGCTGAATGATTTGCCTAAAATCATCAAGCATTTCAAGAAGTGGCAAAAGATCAGAACAATGTCACTCTCTCAGCTTGCATCTCTCCTGGACAACCAAGACAAAAGGAGTGGATTTTTGCAGCTGGAGACTTATGTAAATCCCATTTTTCCTAAAGGAAGCTACTCATTCCATGAGACAATGAAGCCATGCTTTGAGTATGAAGTAAAGAAAGGGCTGAAGAGTATGTTCCAGCAGGCACCTCCTTCTGTTCAGAAAGAGTTGGCAACAAATCCAAATATGCCAATCTTTCACAAGAACCTCACTGGAGATAATGAAGAAGAGGAAGTCTCCAGCAAGCCACCAATCATCCAAATACTTAGTGATGGTGAGGAAGAAGAGGCAGAGGAAGTTGATGAGAACAATCTGGAAGATCTGCCATCCTCTGGTGAGCCAAAGAAGAAGGATGAAAAAGATGATGGGGATGATGACTCCCAAAATAATCCTGGAGCTGGAGAGGTGTTGGCAATCCCAACACTGGGAATGAAAACAAAGATCAGAACAATTCTTTCACCCACTCCAAGGCCCCTTCAGAAAACAAGAGGGTTTCTGAGTCAACCAATAGGTAAGCATCACCTGCTAATGATCAGACATCTGAAAATTTTAGTACTGAGAGGCAATTTCAAAGTAAGGTTCAGCAAGCTACTCAACTTGCAGTAGCTAGTCTAGCACCCTTGCTAGATAGTGAAGGAATGAAAAGAAGAGCACAAGCTCTACAAGAGTCTCTTCAGAAAACTACTGAAGAAGAGGCTCAGAAAGCTGCATCAAAAGCTATTCTGGAAGCTGATGCCAGAGCTACAATAACATCACAAGCAGTTCCACCTTCTATTCAAGCCCAGCATGCTGACCCCAATCAACTACTAGCAGCTGTGGCTAAGCAAGTGGAAGAGGACAGAAAAAGAATTGAGATTGCTACTATACAAGAAGAATATGAGAAGAAGCAGCAACTTCTCATAAAGGCCAAGGGAAAGTCAATTGCTCCTGAGCCAGAACTTGAAAAGGTTGCTGGACTTGAAGATGAGGATGGAGCTAACTTCAGCTTAGGGCTATCTGGTGATAGTGAAGAAGATAGACCAGATAGAAACCTATCCCAAAGTTGGTCATCAGGAGGACTAGTTGAGAAGCACATGGTCTCTGGCTGGAAGAGGCAAATCATCAATCCAGATGAGCCTAACCCAGCAACCATGGGAGTTTTAAAAGCATTAGGGACATCTAGAACCCAATACATTGCTAATCTCATCAAAGCCCTCACCGAAGAAAATAAAAGGATTCTGAATGCCGAGAATCCCTCACTGAAGGACTTCATGGAAGTCATGCTCAAAAGAACAACAAGTCTTGTTATCACTCAGAAAGATCTAACACCAATGAGAGATGAAGATGGAAAGAAGGTGGACCAAGCTCTCTAGCAAGCACAGGCTGCTCTGAAAGCTATTGCTAAACAAACAAAGTTGTTGGAAGAGATTATGCACCCTACTATTGGACTTCTCCACAACCTGCAAGTTGATCAACAAAAGATGCAGGAAAGCTTCTCATCTCTGAGTAAGCTTGATGACAACATCAATGAGACATTAGCTCATCAATCATAGGTAAAGCTTGCCGAAGAAGAGCAACACATGTCTAAGGGGGAAGGACATGGAAAACTTCATCAGGGGGAACATTCACAACCAACTAAGAAACCTCCTATGAAGAAAAGAGGGCAGCAGTTGGTGATTTCTCCACCACCACCAAGGCAGATCAGATCCAGGAGGAAATCTGACTCCTCAGCAACAATCCATCTCTCTGCAGAGGAAATAAGGAACCTCTCTGATATACAAAGAACATGTAGAGGAAGTCTGACTCCTGAAAGATTGGATGAAGACAATGATGATGAAGAGGAGGAAGAAGAAAGACCTCTCATCATAAAGAGCCAGAGGAGCAATAGTGAGACTAACACTGAGTCTCAACCACCACCACCTATTGCAGCAAGGCCTCTCCATGCCCAGACACCTTCTGGTAGAATAATGAACTTAGAGGATGCTGGATCCTCATGAAGCAAGAGAATTTCAAAGTCTAGGCAAGCAAGGATTTAGAGAAGACTCTCAGAAAGAGCTGAAAAGCTCAAGGCTTTCCAAGAAGCCTCAGCACTCATTCCATGGGGAAAGATATGTAATGATCAAACAATGCAAAATGTCATCCACCAAAGGAATGGTTTATGGGTGCTAAAGCTTGAGAACCTACTTGCCAACTCAAACTTCCCTGAGCCCATCCTAGATCAAATGTATGTGTACAGAGGAGATGAATACAAAGAAAATAACTCAGGTGCAATGCCTAGAGGAAGTGCTCTTCTCTGGATCAACTTTGAGATCAAAACCAGAAGAATGGCGGCTAACAAAGAGCTCAGAGATGCATGCCCATTTGTAAAACCAAATGCAGTTGCCATCCAGAAGAGTGCCACTGGGTTTGGAATCACCAAGAGACCAAAGCTTGGGATCCATACCTATGAATACTTTTTCTTGGATAAGGAGCAATATGACAGAGATTTAGACTATCTGAGGAAGGTTTATGAGAAACAAAACTTCTCTGACCTGAGGATAGAACATGCCTGGTTATGGGGTAGGCATATGTATGCTACTCATTTTGACAAAACAAATCCTGAGATGGGATACAACCAGGCCTGCCAAGTGTCAAGGAAGGTGGAAATGAAGGTCAAAACCATGCTTCTAAACTACCAAGAAGATATCAAGAAATATGCAGAGTGGTAGTCATGGTTTCTGAAGATGTAGAAGAAGAACAAGTGTGAAGACCAAGCTTTCTTAGATAACATCTATTATATCTTTTCACACTTGTAACTTTACTTTTTGTTTGTTGAAGTTCACATGTATTATAACCTTACCACATTGTGGATGAATGAAATTTGAACTTATCAGCAAAGATCACAACTTGTGATTTGGTTGATGTTTACTTTCTGTACTTTAATTATAATGAAGTAAAGGATTGTTTCCTAATCCAAATTTGTTAGGAAGTTGTAGCCATGTGTTGCTCTATCAAAAAGGGGGAATTTGTTAGGATTTACTATAGATTTTGATGATCAATCTCACATGTCTACATAGCTCAGAAAGGTGATTAGTATTCCTAAGTCCATAGGTTATTAGAGGACATTGTAAAGGATAAACATTACTTAGTATGATAGAATAGTCACTTATATAGGAGTTAGGTCTCCGATGTAATTTTAATTTTATCTTTCGAAGATTTGAAGACAACTCAGCAAGGAAGACTACTGAAGACATGAAGACTCAAGTAAACTGCATAAGTTTATCTTGATCAGAAATGCAACAAATCTCGGAAAGCAACCGCTCAGAAACCATTAAGTTACGACCAAATTCTCAAGGTTTCTGAAAGGTATCTGAAGAGGTGATAGCATAGCAATAGCAAAGAGGTTTCTGAATCTTCTAGCTGTTGAGAAGCTATCTGACCGTTGTGGTTAAAAGTCCAAATAGTAAAATGCATTTAATGCTATATCAGACTTCTCTCAGAAAAGCCTGCTGGCTGAACACAAAGAGACAAAGGTCGAATGTACTATGATAGTGACATCTAGTCGAAATTGAAAATGTCTATTCAACGGATAGTATTTCAAACGGCTCCATTTTTCACTATAAAAGGATCACTTAGCAGTTGTGATGGATACACCAACACGAAGACGAATGCCCAACCAACTACAAGCACTGAAAATCACACAAGCTCACAATTAATTTAGAATCACTAGAAATCTCTTAAGTATCCAAGAACTCTTTCTCAAAAAGCTCTTGTATTCGAAGTTGCGACTCAGATTTCTTCTGGTTCACTAAGTGCCCACAACTCCAAGAACACTTAAGCGTTGATTAGCTATTTGTGAAGAAGTAGAACATACTTGTATTTATACCAAGTGTTAGTTCATTCCTCTGAACAAAGACAAGTCTTGGAACTTAGAAACACTAGACTTAGTCCTTGAAATATAGGATTATAATTGAGTTTCTTTGATTACTGAGATAACTGAAACATTGTTATCAAGGTGATCACTGCCTAGAACAAACCACTACATCAAACAACAAACAGGCGTGAGGATACAGTAAGTACTAGTGCTAAGAAAGCCAAGGAATAATCCTCGGAGTTTAACAACAAGAGAGTGATTACTTAGCTTGGGTTAGCTAAGGAAAGTCTCTTGGGAATCGGAGTACTTAGCTTGGGTTAGCTAAGGAAAAAGGATTCAAAGGATCCTGAGTTGGGAACTTAGGAGTGGCAGGGATTTGGCTAGTGTAGGGCTTTTGTAACGGATCTCAGAAACCTTACATAGTGAATTCAAGTCCTACCAAGGGCGAAGTGGATTAGTTGAAAGATTACGCCACCTTCAGATACCACTATATGTTTTGCACTTTACTTTTCATCAAAGCTTTACAATACTTTATCTGTTTATCTATTACAAGCTTTCTGACTGCACTTAATTGTATTAAAGACTTCCGCTCTCTGAACTAGTATAAGTATCAGCAAGCCAAACCTTGCTGAGAAACCGTGTTAGATAACAAAAAGATTTTAAAGTATATTCATCCTCCCCCCCCCCCCCCCCCGCCCTAGACTTTAACCTTGTTGTCTGCGGGACCAACAAGTTTCCCTTACAAAATCCTATCTCTTGATCCCTTTTACACTAGGTTCCCAACCAAGTGTTCCCCCTGAGCTGTTCCCCAGCTATCTGGGCCAAGTACTTCCTCTACCAGTAACCTTTGAGTTGTTCCTTAGTTTTCCAAACTAAGTACTTCCTATGCTCAACGCCTGTTGGTGTTGGTTAAGGTAGTTTGTCAGGTGAGCTTTCTTTATAACTTGTTCAGTTATCTTTCAGAGAGCTCTTAGAATCAATCTTCCTTATACCCTTCACAGTGTATGGGAAGTTGTTCTTTACTGACCCAAGTCTTTGTTGTTTGTTCAACTTTATCTTTGGATTCAACTCTTTCACAATGAACAATGCTTGTTAAGGATCAGGACACTTAGAACTTTCGTGCTACTTAGAATTCAAGAACATTAGTCGCAACAGTAAGCTAGAGAGTAAGTAGGTAGAAGGCTTGTATGCTTGAATGTAAGTTGTGTAAACTGAAGTTCAAGGTGTGTATGTTCTGTGTGTTTTCAAGCATTCTAAGTGGTAATATTTATAGTTGAATTTCAAGCTATTTGAGTAGTGTCCGTTAGGCTCTTTTAAATTCAAACTACTAATATCTGAAAATAGTACTGTAGCGAGCTTTGTCTCTTTTCAGAGATTTCCTCTTTTGTTCAGACATCTTTGTCTGCGTAATACATGCACTGTACTATTTTTGTCCTGTAGTCTCAACGGATAGATGCAAGGTATTTGAGCCTTGACACACTCCTTTCTTAGTAACCTTTACTCCTCAGATATCTATTAAGAAACTTGTTTATAGAAAAACACATGTTTCATTAAGGTATCTGGCATGAGATTTCTGAGGAGACATTTCTCCTTAGTCTTCAACAATCTTGTGCAGTTTCTTGATCTTCAAAAATTGAGTTCTTCTGCTGGATGCTTGCTTCTTGGTCTTCTTCAAAGATATAAAAATTATATTTTGCCTAACATCCTATACAAGATTTGCTAGACTAACATACTCAGTAAACTTCCTCTTTTACAATGTTCAAGAAAACCAAGAGTACTAATTACCTTTCTGAGCTAAGATAAGTCATAGAGGTTGCTGATCAAAATCTAAACATCTATTCCTAACAAATTTTCCCCTTTTTGATCAGTCAACCATGACTATCTGAAATCTAACATGACATGGATGAGGAAACAATCCAACACCTACACATTTCTTATGATCTTTTCAATTCATGTATTTAAGTGCAGAAAGAAACATCAACCAAATCACAAGGTGTGATCTTTGCTGACAAGTTATCTTTTATAAAACAATATCTGAGAGTAAGTTCATCAGATAGGTTACAATAGAGATCACATATAACTTTTACAAAATAGACACTACAGTCAAAAAGATTAAAAAAGAAATTACTTTGTTAAAAAGAACAACAGGTGTATCCAAGTTCCAAGTGAACATTCTAATTAACAAGTCTTCAAGTCTTCAGCAGGCAAGTTGATCAGTCTGCGAATTTCCTATCTCCAAATCTCCTTATATCATCTGATTTGTCATAAAGCAATGTCCTGACTATCATCTCAGTGTCCCTTGCAATTTCACAGATTTCTCTTTAGGATTTGGTAGGATTCTTCTTCACAAAGTGTTTTATCCACAGATACTTCCCCCATGTCCAGCATGCTCAATTCTGATATCTGAGAGTTTGAAGTATTCATATATGATCTTCAGATATTTGATGTCAGCCTTGAATTGTTCTCCAGTCATGTAGAATGACTCATAGGGTTCCACAGCAAGCCTTGGTTTCGTCCCCGTCCCAGTTAGGTTTGGGATTCTATGCACATCATCTGGTTTACCATATGGACACTCCACAGCAAGTCCTTTTCTCATGGCTCTTTGTCTTATCACAACTTTAAAATCCAGCCAGTCCTTGACATGCTTTCTGTTAACTATAATAGGCTTGTCTTTTCTCCATGACATTAATTGCTAATGGATGGGTACTGGAAATCCTCCTCATTTACCAGTAAGTGCTTGAGTTCCAGTATCCAATATGCATTTCTCTGATGAATGCATCTGTAGACAGGAGGATCATGGTCAAGTTTCACATACTCAATTTTGGCTTCTTCTGGCCTGAGTTGTGGTTGACTTCTTCTCTTTTCAGCTCTCAGTATGTTCCTCCTTTGTCTTGAGTTTTCTCTTTGGGGGTTGCTGCTTGAAGAACCATTTTGGATAGACTTGGTGTTTCCAGAAGGTGTTTTAGCTGCCAGTGGTCCTGCAGCTATAGGTTTAGATGGGCTATTATCCCTTCTTCCCTTTTTGTGAAGAGGAGATTCATCTTCATCAGTTTCCTCCTCCTCATCATCATCATCATCATCATCCTCAATCTTTGTGGGAGATTTGCAGACATTTTCATTGCCTAAGGGTTTGATGATATGTCCTTCTTCTTCTTCTTCATGATCATCATTCCCTTTGCATTGTCTTCTCCTTGGGGCCTTAGTTCCCATTGGAGGTTTCTGAGATCTGGCCCTTGTGACTACTCCTTGTGCAGGAGGTTTCTGAGTAGTGGGCATAATCTGCAAGTTTTGACTTTGACTAGGGGGCTCATTGATTATGAGTGGTGGTTCAGTTCTCTTCCTTTTGTTGTTTCCTCTTCCTTTCTAAGAACTTTCCCCCTTAGTCAGGCTTGACTGATCAAGAAGGAGAACAAAAGATTCTAACATAGAGTCAAAATTCTTTTGTAGCCCATTGTATGCAGCTACCAGTTGCTGTAGTTTAGCTCTTAGCTCATGATTTTGTTTGATGATGCCTTTGTCTTTGTGTGTTAGATCAGCAATGGCTTCACTTGTGGCATCTGCCTTTCCAGGGGCATAACTTGCTTCATTCAGGGCTTTGTGGACTAGGTTATTGTCATCTTCCCTTACCATGCCTAGGTCTCTCTGAGCAATGATCAGACTAGTAGTTCTCTAGGTGAGGAGTTCTGTGAACTTTTTCAGTTCCTCAAGGACAGATGCAATGACTTCTTGATTCTAGTGTTTCAACTCCTCGCGGAGTTCTATCAGGACCTTGGATCTGTCCAAGTAGTCATTGGAGTGTGATGTGTCCAATCAAAGTTTTAAATTTATATTAAGCCAAGAGTTAATACTCAACACTACGAAAACTTGTAGTGCAGTGAAGTTAACCCCGAGGTCGGTCTCTCAGGACTTAACTAACCTGAGTTCTTTTTACGGAATATAATTATGAACAGGAAAGCAGTAAAATGTTTTTTTGCTTCGGCAGTGAGTTCAAATTACTAATCTAACTCTCAACGCCAAGAAATCAAACACATGTATATCGATCTTATCAAGACAAGTTGTCAAATTACAGAGTGGTAACGAATAATCGCTGCTAGCTAGCACGAATAGATGCAATAATAACGATGTCAATTTACTCTAGTTATCACTGGGACACGTCATAATGATTATTACACAACTCTAGTCTCTCTAGGCAGACACCTTATATCAGATAAGGTACGAAGGACTATGACAATGAGCTAACTGATTTTGTTCTACAAAACATATGGCATTGGCGAAGGCGTCAATTTCACCAAGCTACAATTAATAAGCTAATGTAGTTATTGTGTTTGCTATGAACCTATGGATTAGCAATCTCTAGACGTTTTGGTGGTAAATCAGTTGCATAGTCCTTTGATGATTTTGTAGGTAAAACATAATACGCATAACTACATACGCATTTAATCAAAAAGGCACAGAGTAAATCCCATTTTACTTGTTATTGATTTGAGTAAACCCTAACTCGCATGCATTGAATCATCACAACCCCATAAAGGGGTGTCTAGCTACTCATCCTCATCACCAGTAAGTAAGAAATAATCAAACAATCCAACATCAATAATATTAAACTATGAAGAAGGAGAAATTGTTACCAAGAGGCTGTCACTATGCTCGGAGGATGACAAATCCTTAATTCAATCAGTAGAATATAACCAACGTATTCATAATTGACAATCACGAACAAATACAATGTAAATCGGATTCAATTCTCCAGTAATAGGTGGTGAAGGAATTGCCCATGAATGAAATCTAGGTTTTTGAGAAGAAAACAATAGAACAAATATAATGAGAATATGATAAAAAAAAAAAATCGCGACTGATCGATATATATATATATATATATATATATATATAGAGAGAGAGAGAGAGAGAGAGAGATATGCATCTGGCGGCGCTGGAGCACGCCAAGACTATGCTTGGCGTCGCAAAATATGCGCCTGGCGCGCGCCATGTTTCCCAGTCCCGATTTTTTGCCCTTTTGAGTGTCCAAACGTCGTAATTTGAAAATGTTTTCTTCAGTAAAGTTGTAGCTCTTGGTCTTATCTATGCGTGGACACCAAGATCAGGTCAATCGTAGTTCATATGTGAAAGTTATAGTCAAAATACTAGGACTGCTCCAAGTTCGCACTTTCACATATCTTCACTCGAACATCTCTAGAATCTCCATCCGAACTCCGAATCAACTTTCGTTTCAACCGTTGGACTCCGTTTTCAACCGTCTTTAAGGCCCGGGAACTTCCTTACTTCCATTAATGCATTAATATGCATTGTTTTAGCCATATTTCAATGTGATTTCACCAAACACCTACAAAACACACAAAACACGAAAACATAACAAACTCTAATAAAATAAACTACAACTACACTTAAGAATGACAACAAGATGGTAAAAAAGACCAAATATGACGATGTAAAATCGACTCGTCAAACTCCGCAAATCGAACCCTTGCTTGTCCTCAAGCAACAGACTCTTTAAAAATCTAGAAAAACAAAGAACACATAGACAAACAGATAATGTCTAGCTCCCAAGCTACCGAGTCTACGATTGCAAGCATTAAACCCGAAAGATGCAAGAGGTTTGAAATTGCACTGACGTTTGCAGAAGAATAAATAAAAATCCAAGAAGTTAGTTTCTCGAGTAAATAGAACTTAAGTCTAACCCGGTAATCCCTCACAAGTGGATCCTATGCAACTATCTCTCACTCTCTTGGAAGTGTCCAGTAAAGGTAATCACTCAAGCAATCAAAAAGAGAAAGAAGGTGACTCACATCACAAACATGCCTCAAATACCTCATGTAAAGTACTCTATTAGTTAAGTCAGAAGGGACTTTTAATCAACATTCTACAACAGCATTAGACTCGTAAATGGCAATCATTCTCTCTTTTTTCAAATTTTTATATTTTATACTTTTTTCCATACTCATTTTTTGCAGTCATTTAATGATCCATATGCTTTATTATGTCTCTTTGTTTTGGTAGTGTCTGATTTACCGAAAGTCGGCATTTTTGTGCGTGCTGGTTTGGTATACACGCCATCAACCCTCACAGACATATGGCTTTTTAGGACCACGCCGGTGTGTATGTAGTATTTGAAACGTGCCCAACACGACTAACGGTGGCACAAGTGCCATAGATACACTCCGAGACTTATGATATATTTTTTTAAATGAACAATGCCAATAACAAGTCGTATATATATATATATATATATATATATATATATATATATATATATATATATATATAACGCACAAAAACCTCCTCCCTAAACCTGTTCTTTGGAACGGGTTTGGGTTTAGAAAATAAGAAATGAAAAACATGCCGTTCGTCATAATTAACTTACACAGAGTACACATGAGCATGATAAGGAGTAAGCAAGAGAGTTTGCACTTCCTAGAAAGTCACACAAGTACAAATTTCGCAGGTACAATATTTTTTTCATCGGCTAGGCTTGCTCACAGGCTTTTTGGACTACAGAAGTAGAACAGACTTTCTATTTACAAGCAAAACGAACTTAAAGAATTTAAAACATGCCAACTACTACTAATTAGAGGTCAATCAAAACACAAGCATCAAACTGATGCAATAGATGCTCGACTTGGGAGTCAGACTTAGACACAACATAAATCACACAAACGGGAAAAACACTAACACGAAGACAGACATGACAGACACATATATGGATAAGTACATGAAAGCTGCCCCCTCCCCAAACCAAGACTAAAGCTGGTCCCTAATGAATAGGCTAGAAAGAAAGAAAGTTGAAAATGTACTTCCTAAAACGTGTGGCTGCTGCTATCCATTATCGAACGGGAAGGAATCCCTTGCGTCCTTCCTGCCAACTTCAGCAATTTGGGAGCCATCCTTAGCTCCTCTCCTCCTGTTTTCCATTATTCCCTACACACTAAAATTAAATAACTGAAAAACTAAAATAAAACTAAGGGAATCAGGGGGGAAAGTAAAAAACGATAAAAGGGGTCGAAACTCCATGGCTAGTCTCGTGTGTGAGCTGGGGCTAGTCTGTACAAATCACTGGAAGGTGGGGGAACGGAAAATGAATCCGATGGTGTCATCTGGGTGGTATAAGGTGTCTGCTCCATTTCAAAATAGCCGGAAACGGTTGGTTCAGTCTCCTCATCAGTCACATCGGTGGACGTCTCCTCCTCCATGACCCACTGATCGTCTAAACCGTCACAAACTCCTTCAACTGAAACGGGGACTTCTTCTTCAGTTACAGTGGTAGTGGTGGTAGTGGTCTCATCTTCTGCCAGCTCATCAGCATCTTCTTTGTCATAAATAGCTAGCAACTGGGCTGCTAGTCGGCTGATTTTAGAAGTTGTGTTAGGAATATCTGTTAGTATTTTGATCACTCATCACATGTTCTTATCTTAGCCAGAAAGGTGATTAAGTACTCTTGGTTCACTTGAACATTGTAAAAGAGGAAATCACTGAGTAGGATTAGTCTAGTAAATCTTGTAATAGGAGTATAGGTCTTTGAGTGTAATTTTTTATTTCAAGAAGACCATGAAGATCAATCCTAGCAATGGAGTTTTTCTGAAGATTAGAAGATTGAAGATTGCACAAGGTTTATGAAGACACAAAGGTTTAGTCTAACTCAGAAAGACTATGTCCTTAATCCTTTCTTAAGTATATTAACTTACTTTTGGAATATGATTCTGGACATATGACATCATGAGTATGGAGCATGCAAGCCATCAGAAAGGCTCATGTATCCGTTGAGACTAAAGGACAATGAACAGTACTATGCATTAAATGCATCGGCGTAAATCTTTGCAAAAAGCAAGTCCTCTCTGAAACAAGAGATAGTGACTTCTGAGTACATAGTTCAAGATATAAACGGATATAATTTGATAGAGAGCACAACGGATACAATTCAAACGCCTCTTAAATTTATCTATATATATCATACACTTAGATTCTTGAAGAACATACCTTAGAACGCTCAATTTTGCAAACTTACCATCAAGCAAAGTATTCTCTCAAGCACTCTACTATCCTTTCTGAAAGCTTACTGTTGCTTGAAGAATCACTAGTAGTTCTGAGTTGTCCTGAACCTTAACAAGAGATTGTTATTCGTGAAAGAGTTGAACTATCAGATACCCTTTCTGAAGTTCATTCTCCAGAACGGACACCAATTACTTGGGTCGGTAAAGAGCAGACTGCCATCCACTGAACAAGTGTATTAAGTAGTCTCGTTCTGTTTTGCTCTCTATAAACATAACTGAAAATTTATACAAGAAGCCTTTCTGACAAAACCTTATAACCAACACCATCAAGGCGTGGAGTAGAGGAAGTCCTTGATTTGGGAAATCAGGGAACAACTCCAAGGTTATCTGAGTAGAGGAAGTACTTAGCTCTAGGAGCTGGGGAATAACTCAGGGGGAACATTTGGTTGGAAACCATTTGTTTAGGAATCTTAGAATAGGATTATTGTAAGGTGAACTCAATTCAATTATCTGTTCTAGTGAATTCTAGGTCTCAGAAAGACCGAAGTGGATTAGTTGGAGGATTACGCCACCTCCAGATACCACTATACTTGATGTGTAATTTACCTTTCTGTATTTACATTTCAGAAAAGCACACACACACATACTTATTGTTTCTGCACTTACCTATCTTAAAGTCTTCCGCGCTCTGAATTTAAGTATCAGAAACCCCCAGGTTTCTGAGAAACTGTGTTTATCGACAAAAGTTTTAAAAGACTATGCACCCCCCCCCTCTAGTCTTTTACTTTGCCGTTATCTGGACCAACAAGTTGAGGATTCACTTGCCAGACAGTTGATCGTCTCATTTTGTTTCTGAGGAGTCAAAGTCATAATCGTTCCTCCTGCGGCTCTATCCACCATCTCTTGGCACTCACCTATTATACCGTTATAGAAACTCCACATGAGCTCTCCTAATGTCAAACCATGGTTCTTATGCCTCTGCTGCTGCTCCTTAAATCTAAACCATTGATGCGCTCAGAAATTACTACTTTATTAACCCAAGTATAAAAAGCGATTGTTGTAGACAATGCTCTTCACCACAGAATCGTTCTGTCGAGGAATTGATCAAGCTAGTTCAAATAGAATAGACTCGCTTGCATTCGTTGTAAACAGATAGTTGGATAGATTGGTGATACTTCAACCCTCGCATAAAATCTGCAATCACAAGATAAGGTAATATCTAGATCATGCAATTCTACTGACAACGAAGATAATAAATCCTTTCATGGAGTGTGCTTATATGAGAGGACCATTTAAGGTTACCTAGTCGCAGATCATCGCCATGCTATTGCTAATTCAACCAAATACGGGCTATAAGTACGTATGAACTACAAAAAACCTGTCACTAGCTATGCATTCATCCGGATATAGCCTAATTAATGATAACGATAGAAGCAAGTTCACACCGATACAACATGCGTTCTATGATCAGAGGTAACAACCTCTCACGTACAAAATAAATAAGTAATTATACGATTGATACCTGGATACGTCTAGGACACGAGATCGTCTGAAAGGAAATAAACTTCAATTGAAAGGAGATTGAATCTCTAGATTGTTTACAATGCTTCAATTGAAAGAGAATACAACTAGAGGGTATGAAGATATGACAAAACTACTGATACAAGTGGTCTATTTATAAGACCAAGGAAGTAGAAATTTGAAAGCTAGGGAAAAAACTGCCAGAAATCGTGCATTGACTCTGTATTGCCAGAACTCACCGCGGCGACGTCCCCTTTGGTGTTGGGCTCGCTGCAGTCCCCTACCTGCGAGGCAGCTCGTAACTTGGTTTAGCTAGCTGGACCTCAGTGAGCCTCCATTTGTCTATTTATGATGGAGCTCACCGCGATGAGGTACATATCCGGGCAACCTCCCATTTTTTCCACTTCTTCCTATTTTCACTCCCTTTTCTCAAACTCCATGTCACCACCTTGGAGTAATGGCCCACTACTTGGCCTTGTGTGCTTCTAGAAGCTTTGGAAAAGAATCAAATTGCACAATGGTCCTCCATCTTCTTGCATTTACCTAAAAACACCAAAAAAAGTACAAAAACACAAAAAACACCCAAACGTGAAAATGAACTAAAACACTAACAAAAAGGCTATAAGATATAAAAAAATGCGGCTAAAAAAGACTAAATGAGTCGTTAAAATATCGACTCATCAACCATGCTCTATCGAGTGTCTCTCCAGAAACCTGTCGAAAATGACAAAGCGGGTACCTATCTGCACAACTTGCTGCAACATGACCATCCATTCCACACTCATAGCAATACGAGTAATACATAAGCTCTTGTACACACACAAATGAAACCAAAGTAGTTCCACAAAAACAATCTACGCTAAAAAAGAAAAAGCAAATAACAAAAACTAACTAATATATACAGTCGAAAAATTAAATTCCATAACTCAAACAGAGAAGTTAAGTCCCCGGCAGCGGCGCCAAAAACTTGATGTGTCGAATCAAAATTTTAAATTTATATTAAGCCAAGAGTTAATTCTCAACACTACGGAAACTTATGTTAACCCCGAGGTCGGTCTCTCAAGAATTAACTTAGCTGAGTTCTTTTTACGGAATATAATTATCAACAGGAAAGCAGTAAAAGGTTTTTTTTGCTTCGACAGCGAGTTCTAATTACTAATCTAACTCTAACTCTCAACGCCAAGAAATCAAACACATGTATATCGATCTTATCAAGATAAGTTATCAAATTACAGAGTGGTAATGAATAATCGATGCTAGCTAAGCAAGAATAGATGCAATAATAACGATGTCGATTTACTCTAGTTATCATTGGGACATGTCCTAACGATTTTTACACTGCTCTAGTCTCTCTAGGCAGACACCTTATATCAGATAAGGTACGAAGGACTATGACAATGAGCGAACTTATTTTGTTCTACAAATCATATAGCATTGGTGAAGGCGTCAATTTCACCAAGCTACAATTAATAAGCTAATGTAGTTATTGTGTTTGCTACGAACCTATGGATTAGCAATCTCTAGACGTTTTGGTGGTAAATCAGTTGCATAATCCTTTGATGATTTTGTAGGTAAAACACAATACACATAACTACGTACGCATTTAATCAAAAAGGCATAGAGTAAATCCCATCTTACTTGTTATTGATTTGCATAAACCCTAACTCGCATGCATTGAATCATCACCACCCCATAAAGCAGCAATGTTAAACGCAGCGCGTTTTCGGCGAAACGCAACACAAATATTTTGTAAGTTGACGAAAATGCCCCTAGCTAAAAAAAACTTATGAAATACGAAAAAATTTAAAAAACTCGTATATATATATACGAAAACATTATACGAACATGTACGGACAGTAAATAACAACAGTAAACACAAATCGGAAAAAATTTTGAATTTTTTTTTTTTGCGAAAAATATTGCGGTTATAAAAATATTTACAAAAAACTTGAAGTAATTTCGAAAAAAAAAAAATTTTAAAAAAATAAAGGTTATGAAATGGCCGGTTTTAAAACCGGCCAGTTCATAATCTGGGTTTTTTTTTTTTCTAAAAATTGAAAGTAATTTGGAAATTTAAAAAAAAAAATTTAAAAAAATACGAAAATGGGATGTGAAACCGGCCAAACGGTGAAATGGCCGGTTTTCAAACCGGCCACATCTGATTCCTGGTTTTTTTTTCTATTTTTTTAAATTTATTTTTGTACTTTTTTAATTGGTTTTTTTTTTTAATTTTGGAAATTGATTCTGTTTTTTTTTTCCTTTCTATAAATTGCTTTATATAACTATTTGGTTGTTTTTGCATTTTGCTAATTCAAATTTGCAATCGGGTCTGAAATTTGAACAAGGATACAAACTTGAATAGGAAAATATTACATCAATAACTTCATCAAAAGTAATATACAATACGACTAGAATATCAAATAACATACTAATATGATGTGACCGGAGAGACTAGATACTTAATTTGGAATTAAATCTTGCAAGTGTTCGCAAACTTGATCAACAATCGTTAATATGTCTTGCATCTGCATATACTGCCTGTTTAGTGGAGTGATGCGTCCAAGCATTGCAGCAACCAATCGTAGCCTCTACAAATAAAAATGAAATAGAAATAAGGATTTTGATAATACGAGCAAACATCGTGTATGTATATATTGAATGTATATGAAACATACCACGCCTGGATCCATAGTGGCTGGTTGGAATTGTTGAGTTGGATTAAATGATTGGGGCGGTGTCACTTGGATATGCGTACGTTGTCGAAACCAGTTACGTCGCCGAATTGTTTCATGACCAAATTGCACTTTCAAGACTTGTTGATCGAAACTACATCGATAGTTCATGAAGTCTTCGAATGAGTCCCGAACGGAATGAGAACATCGGTAGAGTGATGGTTGTGGTGGCCTCTGTACAAGCAATGGTTTTATCAGTTCCTTAGGAATGTACTGGGGGTATCCGAACTGCCGCATAACACAGTCTGGCATGTAAGCCTCCATAACCTTCAGACAATGAATAATTCCCCTATATTGTGATATGGGGACTGCCTCATCTGCCATTGTTCCGAATGGTGTCCAATTCACCTATTCATGAGAGGCAAGTAACATAAGTGTATATAATTTTTAAAAAAAATGAAGGAAGAGTAAAACTTAATTGAATGTCATACTTCATTTGGTTTAACATTGTCCAATGCAGTTCTATACATAAGATGTATAGAATCTTCATCGTCGGTTCCCAAGCTCCATCTCTGAAGATGTGGAAAATACCGGTATATCCACGCCTGAAATAGTTTAAAGACTTGATTGAAATGATCTTTTCTAAAGTTATGTAAAAATTGTATATATATATATATATAATATAGAGGGGGCGAACCTGCAGAAGTGAAAGACAGCCATCTATCTGTTTGCAATTGATACGTGTTGCAATTCCTATGCTGTCTTGATTTGCAAGTCGTGACTCCCCATGCGTCTGAGTCAACCTCATTCAGTTAACGAGGAATCAGAGAAACCCGAGCACTTTCGATGACAAGATTTGTCGACAAATAGAGATGTGCCTAACAACCACAACAAGTACATGATAGTGTGTGATTCCGGTGGTAGAGTTTGTGCTTTTAAAGTTGCCTCAATGGTGCTACGCTTGAAACCAGCACTTTTAAAGTTGGATTTCACTACGGCTTCAGTCATTTGCATATGAGTTGCTAATGCCACCTTAAGTGCTTCTGGTGCGGCTTTTGCCTTAACAGCACGACCATGAACAGGGACTCCGAGCAAATAGTGGACATCATGCAGTGTTATTGTCATCTCACCAAATGGCATGTGAAAGGTATTGGTTTCAGGATGCCACCGTTCAACAATTGCACTAATCAAAGGCATGTTGATCTTCGGATGCATATAGTTCGGCAAGCGTGCCAGACATGTGTTGTTGACAATATGGATGACACCATCGTTCAGATAGTCTCTGAAATGGCCTAAAGACCGGGGCTTGTCAAATCCCTCGAGAATATTGCGGTCCTGTAGATTTCAAATCTCAGTAAGAATAGTCGGATTTTAAAAAACTGGAATGCACAGTTGTGAAAAAATTGAAGTAACTTACAATTCCTATTCATATGGAGTGAGCAATGTGGCCTAGAAATACGGTGAGTAACTCCGCATTTGTAGGGCCACCAGGAATACCGTGTGTGAGTTCTCTCCACGCCTCATTAGGTTCTGCCTGTCCAGGGTCTCCGCTTCCACCCTCATAATTAGGCTCTCCCTCATAATCAGGCTCTGCTTCATGCATACGGTCTCCACTTGTACCCTCTCGTTGATTATGGCCACCCCTGATAGAAGAACCATAAACATTACCAGCAGTGTTATGAATGTTGTGTTCAACTGACATCGATCTCCAGCCTGAACGCATAGACTGTCTATGTGGGGTGAAGTTTACATCAAAAGGAATTTCAGCTTCATCTCTACGCATAGACTCTGAGCGGATAGAACCGGGTGTCACGAACGATTCTTCTCTCAGCGGGGGTGATTCCATTTCATCAGAACTTCCCTCAGTTTGTTGCATTAATCTGTCCCTCATTGCTCTAGCTGATTGAGCAATTGGACCTCTAGTTTTGCCACCAATGTTGTTTAGTCGTCCAGAATATTGATCGACTGGTATTTCTGGAATCTCCTTGACCAATCTCTTGCTCCGTCTTGATCCCTCAGCACCACCATCTTTGGATGCACTGCCCTTATACAATTTCTGTACAAAGTTGAGAGTATTATCAACACAAAAAATTATGAATATTAATGTTCTAATCATATATTAATTAGAAAAATGCAATGGTTTATTAATGTATTAGTATTATTACCTTCCACATGGTCTCCACTTGATAGTCGGGATTGCTAGTTTTATTGAACTGTGAAAATGAGAGCCAATCAAGCGATTCGTCTGATTATGCATCTAATGAATTTCCAGACTGCATGAACATTTTCATCAACAATCAGATTTTCGATAGTCGAGAAAGGACAATAGCATGGACACGTGTTACTGGCCCAGAAGAAAATATATTTTTTGCGATCTCACATTTTCAACCGAAACACGTGTACATGGCATGTGAGCGTGCTGGTGCACATAGGGTCACGACAACAACAAACCCGGAGGAAAATTCCAGAAACTCAACCGGTACTAAAAAGTTTTCTTGCCCATTTCAGGTGAAGATTGTGGAGAATTTACCGGGCGAGTGGAGAGTTGTTGTGCAGAAGAATCACGAAAGACACAACCACCCCCTCGGGAAATACCCCATTTGCACACTTCCACAGCGAAGTTGACTGATGAAGAGCACGTGCGAGTAGTGCAGATGTTGCGTTCCGGAATTACACCTAAAGAAACGCTTGTTCAACTCGTACATGAATTCCCACTCAACTGCAGTGGGTTACGACACATATACAATGCTGACCAGAAAGCTCAACGGCAGGAGATGGGTGAAATGGAGCCAATGGAATATTTTATCCATTTGCTGCAACAACATAGCTACATATATTCTGCAGTCAAACATCCGGGAACTGACGTAATGGCTGGATTTTTCTTAGCTCATCCTAACACGAAGTCAATGCTACGTTTGTTCTGTCAAGTTGTCCTCATGGATGCCACGTACAAGACAAATATGTACGACCTGCCATTGGTGGAAGTGATTGGCATTTTACCGACTGGGCAAAACTACCATATCGCTTTTATTTTCATCTCGGACGAGAAGACGCTGTTATCACTTTGGGGCTTACGGTTGCGGGCATTGTTCACAGAATGTGGTGTTTTACCGGGGGTATTTGTTACGGACAGAGAGCTAGCTGCAGTGCGTGTCATAGAGGAAGTATTTCGAATCGACACATCTTGTCAAGGCATATATGTAAGGATGTCACGAGGTATATAAGTGGGCTACTGGGTACCAAAAAGTATGAACGTGCGACGAAGGCAAGATGGGAACGTATCGTTTATGCAAGTACTCCGGAACAATATGAGCAGGCTGTTGCCGAAATGGTAGAGGCCTGGGTTCGTCAACCTAAGTTCATCGCGTACTTGCGTAAAACATGGTTGGACCCATACCACGTTCGATTTGTACACGCTTGGACGAAGGACATCCTGCACTTTGGTTGTGACACGACCAACAGGTAATTGAATTTTGGTACTACATTCATTTCGTAATGTACTACTATCGACTGATCACTAACATTCAACAATGTAATTGCAGGGTCGAAGGTACGCATGGCAGGTACAAGTCATGGTTGGGGGCTTCAAACCAGAAGTTTCACCGGAGGTTCCCCAAGCTAGATAACCTGCTTCAAATGCACTATGATGCTATGCGCTCTGAGTTTGAGAAATCGCACACGAAGCATCCACATCTCTCGACCCGTGGAATATACCGCAGGCTTGGAGGTGCAGTTTCACATCTCGCTATAAAGTTAATGGTCCATGAAAGATCCACCGTTGATGCCGGTGAATGCGATCACGCATTGCGTACCAGTTGGGGACTAGCATGCACATGTGAACAGCAACAAAAGAGTGTGTGCAGGAGGAGCATAAATCCCATCACAGATATTCACGAGTTTTGGAGTACACTTCATATGGGAGAACCGTACCAGACAAGGCAACAAACAGTACGGGACCAGTTCGATGATTGGGCAAGGGACCGTAGGGAGTCTGCCACGGAGGAGGAACTCAGGTCATACTACGAAACTGAGAGCACGTCATACACGTACCTGGAGGAGCCACCAATCAGATACAAGAAGAAAGCTGGCAGAAATCCTAGAGCAACTGGGAGGAGGATCCCGTCGAGTTGGGAAGATCAACCTGCCGGTCAATCTCAACAAACTCCCTCCAACAATACAGGCACGCATACAAGTACTGGTAATTCATTCTTATATCAAAATCAGATGCCAGCACAAGGTCTACGCAACATTCGAGGTTGGAATGACGTTCGTTCGGATGGAAACTGCAGATTTAGATGTATCGCACAGCTCCAATACAATGCACAAGAAGAGTGGCCACGCGTCAGGCAAGATCTTCTTCAGGAGTTGACGGACGATATTCAGACATCGCGGAAATGGGGGCACCCCGGGTCCTGGAAATATCGAATGCACTAAACTGGTTTGCAGGATCATCCATAGACGAAGACATTTATTGGTTTACACTACCAGATATGGGGCTGCTAATAGCTACGACGTATCAACGGGTATTCTCCTCATATGTAAAACATGGGTCTCACACATACTTACCCTTGGAATGTCGTACAGACATGGATTCAGCTTCTCCGGACCCCCCACCGGTAGATCAAGAGTAGACAATCGCGTTTGTCAACGGCAACCATTACATTAGATTGCGCGTTGGCCGAGAAAGTCCACTTCCACCACTCTGGCCAACCTGGGCGCATCAAACCGAGGCAAGAACAACGCATTGGGAGCAACATTATGCCGTTCGACTACGTCAGTGGTTTACAATGTAGTGTTTCGAGTAGCTCGTGATTAAGTAATACATGTAAATTTAAAATTTTGAACGGATTCTACCGATGTCAATTGGTCATTATCGAGACAAGTCTTATGTATAGTAGTGTTATTAAACAAACATGTAATAAAAAACGCAAAACGATAAAAAAAATTGGAAAAGGCAAATTACCATATGGCCGGTTTTAAAACCGGCCACTTCGTAATTCCTTTTTTTTTTAATTTCCAAACTACTTGAAATTTGTAAAAAGAATTAAAAAAAACATAGATTATGAACTGGCCAGTTTTAAAACCAATTAAAAAAGTACAAAAACAAATTAAAAAAAACAGAAAAAAATAACGGAATCGGATGTGGCCGGTTTGAAAACCGGCCAAATCAACCCTTTGGTCGGTTTTAAAACCGGCCACATCCCATTTCGTTTTTTTTTTTTTAAATTTCCAAATTACTTTCAATTTTTAGAAAAAAAAAAAACAGATTATGAAATGGCCTGTTTTAAAATCGGCCATTTCACAATTTGGCCGGTTTTACTTAGTTTTCGAGATCCCGTTCTAACTTCTATCCATACATGTTCTGATCGCCAACTCATAGTTTATTTTATTTTATTGAAATTAAAACCGGCCAAATTGTGAAATGGCCGATTTTAAAACAGGCCATTTCATAACTTTTATTTTTTTTAAAAAAAAAAAAATTTCGAAATTACTTCAAGTTTTTTGTAAATATTTTTATAACCGAAATATTTTTCGAAAAAAAAAAATTCGAAATTTTTTCCGATTTGTGTTTACTGTTGTTATTTACTGTCCGTACATGTTCGTATAATGTTTTCGTATGTATATACGAGTTTTTTAAATTTTTTCGTATTTCATAAGTTTTTTTTTAGCTAGGGGCATTTTCGTCAACTTACAAAATATTTGTGTTGCGTTTAGCCGAAACCGCGTTGCGTTTAACAACCCCCCATAAAGGCGTGTTTAGCTACTCATGCTCATCACCAGCAAGCAAGAAATAATCAAACAATCCAACATCAATAATATTAAACTATGATGCCGGAGAAATGTTACTAAGAGGCTGTCACTACGCTTGGAGGACGATAAATCCCTAAATCAATCGATACAATATAACCAATGTATTGATAATTGACAATCACGAACAAATACAATGTAAATCGGGTTCAATTCTCCAGTAATAAGTGGTGGAGGAATTGCCCAAGAATGAAATCTAGGGTTTTTTAGGAGAATAGAACAAAAATAATGAGAATATGATTAAAAAAAATCGCAACAGACTGATATATATAGTGAAATATGCGTCTGGCGGCGCTGGCGCATGCCAAAACTACGCCTGGGGTCACCAAATATGCGCCTGGCGCACGCGAGGCGCAGCTCTGGCGCATGCCTGGCGTTTCCAAGTCTCCTAGCCCCGATTTTTTACACTTATGAGTATCCAAACGTCAGAATTTGGAAATAGTTTCTTCACAAAAGTTGTAGCTCTTGGTCTTATCTACGCGTGGAAACCAAGATCAGGGAAATCGGTGTTCATATGTGAAAGTTATGGCCCAAATACTAAGACTGCTCCAAGTTTGCACTTTCACATATCTTCGCTCGAACATCTCTAGAATCTCCATTCGAACTCCGAATCCACTTCCGTTTCGACCGTTGGACTCCGTTTTCAACCGTATTTAAGGCCTTAGAACTTCCTTGCTTCCATTAATGCATTAATATGCATTTTTTTAGCCATATTTCAATGCGATTTCACCAAACACCTACAAAACACGAAAACGTAACAAAACTCTAATAAAATAAACTACAACTACACTTAAGAACGACAACAAGACGGTAAAAAAAGACCAAATAAGACGATGTAAAATTGACTCATCAGAGTGTATCTTTGGCATCTTGCTGAAACTTTGAGGAGCAATCAGCTTTCTCTTAATATGTTATACCACCATGTGCTCATCCGGGTGGTCTGTGATTTTGTTGGTGTCTGAGTCATCAGGCTCATCACTCCAATTTTCCTCATCCTCTAGGACTTCTTCCTCAACATCTGCAAGCCCATCAACCATCTCTGAGATGGGCTTCTTTCCTTTCAATGAGGAGGAGAAGGGAAGGGACTTAGGTAATGCTGCCTCAGCATCATGCTTGTCTTCAGATACTTCCTCATCAATTGCTTGGATAGCAAGCTGAGT
This sequence comes from Plantago major, assembly GCA_026545765.1. Lineage (NCBI taxonomy): Eukaryota > Viridiplantae > Streptophyta > Magnoliopsida > Lamiales > Plantaginaceae > Plantago > Plantago major. The sequence goes on along the minus strand of CM048844.1, from coordinate 50,421,764 downwards.
TTCTTCTATTCAGCAAGGGTTTCTTCCTCCTTGCGAGTTAGCTCAGCAATCTTCTTCAGAATTGCTTGAGTCTCAGCTATCTTGGCTTCCATTTCAAGATTTAGTTGTTCTTCTTCCTCCAACAGTTGTCTGAGTTGAGCAACTCTGGCTTGTGCATCTTGTATCTTCTGAATGTTGTCCTCAGAGTGCTCAACTACTTGTGCAGTAGTGGCTTCTTGTTGGGGAGTAGGATGGGAAGATCTCTGAGGAGATGGAGGAGGAGAGTTATCTGATTTCCTCTCAGTGTGCTTTTCAGCAGCTGAGGCATTGTTTCCTTGGTTAACTCCTCCTGACCCTGGTGCAGGGGCATCATCATCATCATCCTTTTTATTATCTCCATCCTTGTTATGACCAGAAGGAGACTTTGGTTCTTCATAGTCATTTTCATCAGTCTCCTTATCTTCTTCATCATCAGAAACCAGATTGATCACTTCTGGTATAGTGACCATTTGATAATTTACTTCCTCTTGCTCAGAGGGAGCAATCTGTAAGGTCTTTGGAAGAGTTGGCTTCACAGCCATTTCAAATCTGGTCTGGCTATCTGCCTTCTCAAAGGCTTGTAGAAGCTTGCGTGCTACTTCCTTGACAAATTTCTTGTCCATCAACGTGGCAAATGAGTATTGCTCAGTTGGGAACATGGCATTCACATATGTCTCAAGATCAAGTGCTCTTGCTCTTCTTGTAGGGTGATCAGTAACCCTCGTAATCTCAGATAGATCAGAGCTTCTGAGCTTCAGCCATTTCTTGAAGCAACTAAGGTGCTTTGCCAGTGTATGATCCTTGAAGAAAGGAAGTAGGTCCTGTATGAATCTTCAGGTACCTTTATAGCACGAGTTTGAGCCTGAAAGAGAATGGAACAGTTTTGATTAAGTTTCAAAACTTGTGTGGATATCTGAGTAACAAAGTTGTCAGTTATCTGAGTTACCTGTGTTGGAACAACAGGCTCAGATGGTTGAACTTGTGAGGTGGAAGGACCCTCAGATATCTTCGTTGGAGGAGGATACTTGGGCGTCTTGTCCTCAACAACTTCAATTTCTTTCTGAACCTGAGAATTAAAAGTGGCATAACACTTAGAAATTTTGAAGAAAAGAGTTGGAAACATATGATATCTAAGATGTCAATTACCTCCACTCAAGGAGGCTCAGATACATGTTTCTCATAAACTTGTATAGTTTCTGGTACATTTTCTTGTGATGTAGGCTTGGTGGCCTCATCAATTTCCATTGCTTGAGGGGACTTGGTTGTCTCTTCCTCAGCAACTTCTACTACTTTTGGAACCTGTGAGTAGAAAGTGTTAAGTACTTAGAAAAATGATCAGAGAACAATTGAAGAATATAGATATCTGAGATAAATACCTCCGCAATGCAAGGCTCAGATACATGTTCTTCAGAGACTTGGTGAGTCTCTGGTTGTCTCTCTGATGATTCTGTCTTCTCAGCCTCATCATTCTTCTTCTCGGTTGGAGCCTGTAGTACAGGCTCATCTTCCTTGGACACTGAGGTTGTGGGAACCTCCTTCTCAGTCTCTAAGGAAAGCTTTGCAGCTTCCTCTTGTTCTTCTATTTCTTTTTCAGTCTGTAACAAAGAAAATTCATAAGTAACAAGATTTAAAATACATAGAAAGTCACAAGTAAAGATTTAAACCACTCAGTGACCTGATCATTGTCAGGCTGATTGGTATCTAGAACTCGAGGAGATTCCATGTGTCGTCTTGTAGTTGTTTTGGTGATCTTGATCTGGAAGGTGAAGGTGTGGCTATATGAGGTCTGTCCAGATCTTCTTGAAATAGATTTTTAAGTACTGATGCATTGGCAATGTCCTCCAGTACTAAGTCATCACTCATCAAAGCATCCGCCAATCGCTTGAGGGTTGCTTGCTCTGATGGTGTTGCTTCTCCAGCAACCTTAGAAACAGTTGCTTCTTCAGCAACTCTTGAAACATCTGCTTTCCCTACAACCTTAGGGTTTGTTGTTTCCCCCTCAACTTCAAAGTCCTCATCAAGAATTGGGACTGAATTATCAACAATCCCTGCTGCTTCAGTAGAGAGTCTTAGTGGTCTCTCACCACTTCCTCCAATGTGTGCTAAGGATGCATTGACATTGGTGTCCTCATCAGCACTAGGGACTGATATCTGAGAGTCTACCTCCACAATGGGAGTTTCCTCCTTCTTGACAGTTGTCTTCCTTCTGGAAGATCTAGTCTTCTTAGTTGCAAATGACCCCTCAGATATGTCCTCAGTCTTTCTTTTCCTTGAACCTTTCTTGGTCTCTTTAGGCTCAGCAACCTTTTTGTTCAGATTTGTATACTCATATTTGCAGAGTATGTTGCTTTGGGCTATAACAACCTTCTCTCTGAGCACCAAGCCAAGCTTCTCCAATAAGTAGCATATCTTTAGTCCAAAACTTACTGTGGTTTTAGGTTCAGCAAGTCCTTTGACAATAGTGGGCTCAAAGTTTTGAACCTTGTCAACAAACTTCATAAAGGCATACTTTCCCTAGTTGAAGGGGTTTTCCAGCCTTTCATCATGCTTGCTGAGCAAGAACATGATCATCCATCTCTCCAAGTTGAGTTGGTCAGCTCCTCCTTGAATAGAATCAAAGCATCTGTGGAGTATGTGAGCCATCATATTCCAGTGCTCCACTAGATGTTTTATCCTGATGGATGTGAGTTGGAAGTCAGTAGGAGTTCCAGAAACATCAAGATCACATACATCACTGTATAGATTCTTAATTCATTCATAAAGGACTTCATCATTTGTGTTTAACACAAAATCATCACCTTGGGTAGGTAACCCAAAGTATTCACCGAATGACACATAGTCTAGGAAAATTTCTAACCCTTGGACCTTTGTCTTGATCGACACTCTCTCAGTGCCATCAACAACACTTGTAATAATTTTGGAGTTGTTGTAAAATTCCAAAACATCCACAACATATACACCACTGGGAAGAGCCGAGCAAAACTCCTTGATTTTTGCCTTTTCAAGCATATCAAGGGTAAGTTGTACATCAGATGGGTTCTTTACAGCACCCACCATATATTCATCAACCACGCGCCTCCCCAAACCATCCTGTTGTTGGAAGACCAGTGCTCTAGGTTGAAATCTTCGGCAAGTCAATTGTTGTTGATGACCAAGACTGGTGCTTGCTTTGCAGCAGTACCAAAAGTGGAGACTTTAGATTTCTGAGCAATTGCGCGCTTTGGTGCCATCTCTTATATAGTAGTAGAGAGTTTGAAAAACGAGAAGGGTTTACAGAATCTGGTTAGTAATTCTTTGTAGAAAAAAACTAAACAAGAAACAGTAGATTAGCAGAGAAGTTTGCAGAAAACTTAGAGAGTTTTTGCTATTTTTGTGCAAGATCGGATGTGGGATTAGGCAAAAGTGTTTGTTTTTGCCAAAATCCTCTTTATATAGCAATGTAATCTCAACAGACAAATACACACAAATTGATTTTGCGTATATGTATCTGTGTACTTGCATTGAGGAATGGGTGAGAAACAGGCTTTTTATTAAATGGTAGTGGGCCATGATCTGTTTTTACAGTCCACTATCTTGCCGAGACCCATCTTGGTCGTTATATTTGGAACGCCATATTTTTCAAAGGCTTGGATTGCTTTCTCAGCAATGATCACAATCAACACATGTAATTTTGCCCAATAAATGAAATTTGGCGAGTAGCTATCTGATTCATGTCTTATTTTGTGTAACTAAGGGACAAATCGATATCTAAGCTTATTAAGTTAAGCCTTTGATCTGTTTGTAGTTTTCCCTAGAATGGAAAAATACAAAACACAAGAGAGTAGTTGACTTCTGACAGTTGTACTACATTTCTCTCTTGTGTTCCCCCTTACTAAGTGATTTTAAGATAGCCTTTCTACCCTTTGCCTTGGTATCTGAGTACCCGTCTCAGATACTTCTTGTGCTTAATTTCTCACTTTATCCTTGTTATCTGAGTGCCTGTCACAGATATCTTTTTCCCTCTTAAAGTATCTTTCTTTTCAGAAAGCCTTCCTTCTCTTTTTCGCTTACTGAGTTCCCGTCTCAGTGACCAATTTTAGCACCTTGGCAATTCCATTAACCCAACACTATGTCTTAAAGTTAGGAATATACTCTCTTGCAGAGGTTTTGTGAAGATATCTGCAAGTTGATCTTCTGTACCAATCTTGAGTATCTCAATATTGACTTTTTCAATATGATCTCTAATGAAGTGGTGTCTATCATTAATATGCTTTGTTCTTGCATGGAACTTAGGATTCTGAGTTATGGCAATAGCACTTGTGTTGTCAGAGAAAATGGGAGTTTTCTCTTCATTCATCTCATAGTCTCTGAGTTGTTGTTGTATCCACAAGATTTGTGAAGCATAACACCCAGTAGAAATATACTCTACCTCAGTGGTTGATGTGGTAATTGAGTTTTGTTTCTTGCTAAACCATGATATTAATCTAGCGCCAAGGAATTGACAAGTTTATGAGGTACTTTTTCTATTAAGCATTGATCCAGCATAGTCAGCATCTGAATAGCCAACTAAACTCAATCCACTCCCTTTTGGATACCAAAATCCAACTTCTACTATACCTTTAACGTACCTTAGAATTTTCATAGCAATGTTGTAGTGTGATTGCATTGGATTTGTTTGAAATCTTGCACACACACCAACTGCATATTGAATATCTGGTCTGCTTGCAGTGAAGTATAGTAGAGACCCAATTAGTTTCCTATGCTTGTGTTCTTCAACACTCATATCAGAATGGGCTTTGATGCCAGGTACTTATCACCGAATAAACTATGATTTTTGTGAATGAAATTTATTAATTACTAAGATAGATTATAATATAACACAAGTAAGTATTAGATCCAAAAGAGAATGATAATAATAACTACTAAGGCGTTAGCTAAGGAATAAAATAATAAGTAGACAAAGCATCTTATTAAATCTATACAACGAAAGAAGATCACCACTAATAACCCTCTTTCCATATTACTAAAAAAACAAAAAACAAAATTTTTTAGTATAGGTCATCTTGGTTCCAACACTCATAGATATCTTAGCAATCTTTTCAGAAGGCCTTAGATTAAACTTATTGAGCATGCCTTTTGCATACTTTGTTTGACTAATGAATATTTCACCATTAAATTGCTTGACTTGCAACCCTAGAAAGTAATTCAATTCTCCCACCATGCTCATCTCAAATTTACTTTTCATATGCTCAGCAAAGTCTTTACAAAGATGCTTATCCTTAGATCCAAAGATTATGTCATCAACATAAACTTGTACTAAGAGTAGTTTCCCATCACAGTTCAATGTAAATAGAGTTTTGTCAACTTCTCTTTTCTTGAATCCACTTTTCACCAAGTGCTTCGCTAATGTGTCATACCATGCTCTTGGATCTTGTTTAAGTCCATATAGAGTTTTCTGAAGCTTATAGACCATCTTGCTTTTTGAGGAAACTTCAAAATCAGGTGGTTACTCAACATAGACTTCCTCAGCAAGGTCACCATTTAGGAATGCACTCTTGACATCCATTTGGTAAACTTTAAAGTCATTATGAGCTTCAAAGGCTAGAAATAGTCTGATTGCATCCAATCTTGAAACTGGAACATATGACTCATCAAAATCTAGTCCTTCAGTCTGGGTGAATCCCTTGGAAACAAACCTTGCTTTGTTTATGGTTATTTCACCAGATTCATTCATCTTGTTTCTGAAAACCCACTTAGTTCATGTGACAGATATCCATCAATATAGGGAACTAGTTTCCAGACTTTGTTTCTCTCAAATTGATCCAATTCTTCTTGCATTGTTGAGATCCAGTCTTGTTCTCTTAATTGTTCTTCTATGGTCTTGGGTTCAACATTTGAGATGAAACATCCATAGAGAGAATTTGCATTTTCAGCAATTGCTCTCCTAGTTCTTACCCCTTGGTCTAAAGGACCTATCACATCCTTTGCAGGATTATCTCTTATCCATTTTATAATGGGTTTAGAACTAGTAGGATCATTATCATTTTGATTCATTTATGTATCATTATGATCATGATAAGATACATGTTCCGTATCTGAGATATCTGGCACTTGTGATGTACATGGGATATCTAACACTTGTTCAGTGTCCTGGGTATCTGAGACAGGATTCACAACATCTACCTGCTCGGTTACCTCGGCATAATGAAGATTCTTAGTGACTTGATCCATTTCTGGATTTCTCATAGGAAACTCTTCATCATGTCTTAGAGTCATCTGGTTGTTACTTGGCAAAGATTGCCTTTCGTCGTCAGAGTCATCCTCTAAGTGAATGACAGAATTATTTCCTTGCTGAGATTCTTGTTAAGAATCCTTGATCATAAGTTCTTTGAACCTATCTGAGAGTTCTTCATTCAAGCGTACATTCTTGTTTCCTTCATAGAATAATACATGGACAGATTCTTCAATCTTTTGTGTCCTTTTGTTGTAGATTCTGTAAGCTTTGCTAACCAAGAAATACACCTTCATCTGCCTTTGGTTGAAATATTCTAAGATATTCTTTTCCATTGTTAAGAACAAAACATCTACAACCACCCTTAAATGTTTGATACCAGGGGGTCTACCCATCAATAACTCATAAGGAGTCTTATCATGGTGTTTGTTGATCAAACATCTATTTTGAGTGTAGCATGTTGTGTTTACAGCTTCAACCCAATAGATTTCACTTATTTCAGTGTCAGCAAGCATTGTTGGTGCTGCTTCTTTTAGGGTTCTATTCTTCCTTTCAGCAACACCATTTTGTTGTGGTGTCCTTACTGAAGATAGTTGATGTTGTATACCTTTGCAAGTACAAAACTCTTTTATGTACTGGTTCATAAACTCAATACCATGGTCTGTTCTGATCATAGATACCTTGTCATTTTTCATGACTTCAAGTTTATTCAACAGGCTTGGTATCTTGACCCTTGCGTCAGATTCCTGTTTGAGAAAAACAACCCAAGTGAATCTTGAGTAGTCATCTACAACAACCAGACCATACTTCTTTCCTGCATAACTGGTTACTGAGGACTCAAATAGATCCATATGTAATAGTTGCAGTGGCCTCACATTGGAATGTGTAGTTTTAGACTTGAAAGATGTTTTGGCCTATTTCCCTAATTGGAAAGCTGAACATACACCTTCCTTTTTGTATGCCATTTTAGGTAATCCAACAACCAATTCTTTCTTGGCTAGCTTATTCAGAGTTCTGAAATTCAAGTGACTCATCCTTTTGTGCCATAGCCAATTTTCTTCAGTGTAGCCAGATTGACTCACCATGAGGCATTCTTCAGTTGTGGCGGATGCCCAGTCAGCAACATAGAGACTTCCTTTCCGCCTAGCAACCAAGACTACCTTCTTTGACTCCAGTGATTGTAAGGGCTCCAGTGATTGTAAGGGCTCCCAATTTTAGATCTCAAAATCCTACAGTTGGATTTACTTCTCCTCCGACAAATTTGATATCTGGGCCAGTGTTGCATACTTTGTAGTTGACCAGATTTGCTTTGTCTCCTGTCATGTGCTTCCCACAGCCACTACCAAAGTGCCATGTTGGATTCTTCTTTAGAGTGTTCTGCACAAAACAGGAAACAAGGAGTTAAGTTCTCATTCCAACAATGGAACCATCTAGACTTAAGTATCTCCCAGTAGGAATCCATTTTTGAATGAATCGCTTAGGAGTTTACTTTGTCTAGCAGGAACATAAGGAGGTATTCTAGGTAAATAACTAGTGTCATTATTATTAAGAACTATTTTCCTTCTTGGTGTGTTCCTTGGTGCTCCACGAGGTGCTCTCAGATACAAGTCAGGTTGCTGAGTCTACTTTCCAGCGAACTGAGCTTTCCTATTCAGATTTCTTCTAGCCCTGGCATTCAGATTGCTTGTGGCTTGTTCTTTCTTGCACTTCTAATGATTGTTGTGAGCAACCCTAGCTTTCATCGATCATTCTTGCTTTAGTTTGTACTCATGAGCAAGTTGTTTCCCGATGGCTTTGTAGACAATGCCATTTCGAGCACGAGGTGCCGACTGAGATCTCCTCTCAGTCGCGTTACTAGTCTCTGGGTCATCTTTCTTTATAGAAAAAGTGGCATTAGAGAATTTTCCAGCTCCAGCAATCTTCCTTTTCTTTGAGACGTAGCATTGTGGGTGATTACACTTTCCAGTGTGGTGTTCCTCTTTCAGAACACTCCCATCAGATTTCTTTGGGACTTGTTTTTTCCTCAAAGGTTTAGTCGCAACTACCTTTACTTTGTCAGCAACCTTAGCTTGCTGACCAATGCTATAGGTTGTTTGGGAATCACCTTGCTGACCTCTAACGAATGTCATTCTTTCATCATTCTTGTTCAGAGTGATGAACTATTTGTTTAAGTATATAACCCAAGCCCTCCTTTCTGTGAGGAATCTCTTAAATAAGAATGAAACTCAGTCAGAGTGTCACAAGCTTTAACATAGGATTGAAATGAAACTTTCTTTTCTTTGATCTCAGTATTCTCAATGAGAATTTTGTCAAAGTTCCTTTGAAGTTCCTCCATTTCTTCCTTATCCATTTTAGTAGTGTCAACTATCTAAGCTTTCAGGAATGCATTCTAAGCATCCTTTGATTCAGATACCTTGTGAATTTGTGCACACTCCTTTTCAAGAGTTTTCTTTTCTTCTTCAAGAATCTTGGTTCTACCTTGGACAACCATGAATTCTCTTTCATAAAGATCAAGCTCATTTCTGAGGTGTTCTAGATCTTTGATTCCTTCCTCATCACTCTCATAATTTACAACTCTAGAAATAGTGATTACCTCATCTTCCATTAACCATTGCTCGATGTTTGAGCAATCTGGATAGACCTCCTCAGCAACCCCACACAATTCTTTCTTATTTTGACCAAAGTCAACCAATTCATGAGTGATGCCACACAACTCTAGTGAAGGTAGTTTGGAATCATCTGAGTCCTCATCCTCAGACTCAAAGTCAAGATCAAGAGCATTCAATTGAATTTGGATCTTTTTCCTTTTCTCAGTGAGCATAGCTCTCTGGCCTCTCTTAACATTTTTTCTATCTTTCTTGTCATCTGACTTTAGCTTGTTATAAGTTGGGCAGTCTCTTTTGAAGTGACCAAGTTTCAAACAATAGAAACATATATCATTTTCGATTTCTGCTACCTCAGTACTTGTTGCTTGCTGAGCAGGCTTGTTCAGCAAGCTAGTCAATTGTATATTCTTGTACTTGTGATAGTTGGGACCTAGATGCTTTTTCAGCTTCTCTTTGGTCCTTCTTCTTTAAATCTCCTGACTGACATACTTTCTCATATGCTTTACAGCAAGAGCGTTTTCCTCAGTCACCTCTTTGGTATCCTTCTTCTCAGAAGAACCTTGAGTTATAAAAGCAACATTCTACAATGTTTCAGTAGTCATATGTCCTCTTTGCTTTGTGTCATAGTTGACAGTTGCCAAGTGTGAGAAAAGCTCCACTGGTGTGATGTTAGGCATTCCTTGGTTGAAATAGAAGTACTGAGTATGTTCCCAGTTTTGGTTCAAGCTTCTCACAATAGTCTTAACCTTTTCAGAGTTAGAGTGTCTTTCACTTTCACCAAGTGCAGCCATTTCACTCATCAGTGTTGTAAACCTGAAATCAAGTTCTTCAAGTGTCTCAGTAGGACCTTGTTTGAAGTTTTGGAATTTGAGCTTCAAAACTTCGAACTTATTTTCCTTGGTTTTCTCAACTTGTTTTCCTTGGTTTTCTCAGTGCTGGCACAGATTTCTTCAATCAGTGACCAGGCTTCTTTCGCCGTTTTAGCACCCCATAGTTTGCATTTTATGTGATTTGGAGTAGAACATATAATGATGTTTCTTGCTTGACCATCCAGTGTGTTTCTCTTGGAATCTTTAAATGTCCAGAGATGTTTGGGCTTTGCTTCATAAGCAACGGCTCCTGTTGGTCTTGCGCCTGAAGTTGTGTGAGATGTTGATGAACCATCGGCATCAGTAGGTTCCTTGTCTCGACCATTAGAAACCTCAGTGACTTGTTTCTCTTGTCGAATGACAATAGGTCCATTCTTTATCACTTCAATCATCTCATCACTTATAGCTTCTAGGTGAAGCATCATGTTGTTCTTCCATTTCTCATAGTTCTCTGGCTTGAGAGTGGGTGCATCGTTTAGAGACATCCTACAGCAAACACACTAAACAAATAAATCAAGTGTAGGTGGTGAGCTATTAGTAGGCACTTATCTAGGATCTAGGTTCAATGCAGAAGGTTAAAGAACCTCCCGTTCTGATACCACTTGTTGGTCCAGATAACGGCAAAGTAAAAGACTGGGGGGTGAATAGTCTTTTCAAACTTTTATCGATAAAAGAGTTTCTTAGATATCTTTACAGGTATTTGATACTTATATTCAGAGAGCGGAAGACTTTTGTGATAAGTGCACGTGTCAGCAACCTATAAAGTGTGTAAGTACTCAGCAAGTAAATAAAGCAATAAGTAAAGTGCAGTAAGTAAATAACACAAAGCTTTATCCCTCGACTAATCCACTCGCCCTTTCTTAGGACTTGAATCCACTAAGATAAGATGATAAGTTCCCCTTACAAAATCCTATCTCTTGATCCCTTTTACACTAGGTTCCCAACCAAGTGTTCCCCCTGAGTTGTTCCCCAGCTATCTGAGCTAAGTACTTTCTCTACTCGATAACCTTTGAGTTGTTCCTTAGTTTCCCAAACTAAGTACTTCCTATGCTCAATGCCTGTTGGTTAAGGTAGTTTGTCAGGTGAGCTTTCTTTATAACTTGTTCAGTTATCTTTCAGAGAGCTCTTAGAATCAATATTCCTTAATACTCTTCACAGTGTATGAGAAGTTGTTCTTTACTGACCCAAATCTTTGTTGTTTGTTCAAGAGAATGAATCTCAGATATCAGTCGCAACTTTATCTTTGGATTCAACTCTTTCACAATGAACAATGCTTGTTAAGGATCAGGATACTTAGAACTTTCGTGCTACTTAGAAATCAAGAGCTTTAGTCGCAACAGTAAGCTAGAGAATAAGTAGGTAAAAGGCTTGTATGCTTGAATGCAAGTTGTGTTCAGTGAAGTTCAAGGTGTGTAAGTTATGTGTGTTTTCAAGCATTCTAAGTGGTGATATTTATAGTTGAATTTCCAGCCATTTGCGTAGTGTCCGTTAGGCTCTTTAAAATTCAAACTACTGATATCTGAAAATAGTACTACAGCGACCTTTGTCTCTTTTCAGAGATTTCCTCTTTTGTTCTGACGTCTCTGTCTGCATAATAAATGCACTATACTATTTTTATCCTGTAGTCTCAACGGATAGGTGCAAGGTATCTGAGCCTTCACACACTCCTTTCTCAGTAACCTTTACTCCTCAGATATCTATTAAGAAACTTGTTCATATAAAAATACATAATTCTTTAAGGTATCTGGCAAGAGGTTTCTGATGATACATTTCTCCTTAGTCTTCAGCAATCTTATGTAGTTTCTTGACCTTCAAAAATTGAGTTCTTCTGCTGGATGCTTGCTTCTTGGTCTTCTTCAAAGATATAAAAATTACATTCTGAGACCTAACATCCTATACAAGATTTGCTAGACTAACAAACTCAGTAAACTTCCTCTTTTACAATGTTCAAGAGAACTAAGAGTACTAGTTACCTTTCTGAGCTAAGATAAGTCATAGAGGTTGCTGATCAAAATCTAAACAGATATTCCTAACAATCTCATTTCATAAACGATCCTTTGTGAGCTTACTCAAGAGATATAGGGTGCATCACTGGGTTGCCACCACTTATCATCCGCAAACATCTGGTTAGGTGGAGGTAAGTAACCGGCAGATCAAGAGAATTCTTAAGAGATTAGCCAAGCTGAACCAAAAGACTAGGCCGACAAGCTTACGGATGCCTTGTGGGCATACCGCACCTATTTCAAAACAGTGACAGGTACAACCCCCTTCAAGTTGGTGTATGGGAAGGTCTGCCATCTTCCCGTGGAACAAGAGCACAAAGCTGATTGGGAGATTCGAGCATTAAACCTCGACATGGAGAAGGCAGGAAAGGAGCGCCTGCTTCAAATCTCTGAGCTGGAAGAACTCCGGAATGACGCCTTTGAGAATGCACGGATCTACAAGGCAAAGACCAAGGAATACCACGACAAAGGGATAATCCGAAAGGATTTATCCCCAGGTACGAAAGTACTATTATTCCATTCACATCTTATGTTGTTTCAAGGAAAGTTGCGATCACGATGGGATGGGCCATACGAAGTGGTTGAAGTTGCATCACATGGTGCTATTGAACTCTTGAACCGAACTGATGGCACTGTTGATACAGAAATGTGTCCAATCCGTTAAGGGCGCCATAGAGCGTGTCCTAAAGCGCATCACGGCTTAACTAGCCAATTCAGTACTGGTCCGACCTCACATGGTCCGACCAAAGTGAATCGACCAGTACGCTGAAGTCACTACATCTCCACAGCTAGTCCGAAATTTGGCTAAGGAAAGGACTTCCAAACGACCATGATCTGAGAGATGCCTAACGGACCGTACGAGAGAATCTCGGACGCCACCATTACATTAAGACCAAACGTATATAACAGAACCACTGAGATACTTCCGTGAGACTCTTTGCTCGGACATCCAGAGTTACCCAAGGGCAGATCAACCAAGCAGACAGATCTGTCCGAGGGACTAACACGGACCCAACAGGCGGAACAGTACTCTCGGAGGGAAAAGGTCCAAACTACCCTCCCAAGCCCACTTTGCGGTATTGGACTACTGTTCATTATTGGGCTATGGGCCAAAGGGAGCATTGGTGTCCAAATCTGAATCGTACACTTGGCATCATCTTATGAACCTCTTCATAAGTACATGATAACTATAAATATAGCACAAGGTCCAAGACCTTAAGGTAAGCAAGATCAAAGCAATTATCCCTAAGTCTTGGGACATAATACCTTTCCCATTACTATTGCATTGAGAGCTATCATCTCTCTTTTGAGTAAAGCCTCCTTCCGGATTGACCTTGGCAATCCGGGTAACCCATTCTAACCCCCCCCCCCCCCCACTTAGTCCTTTCAGGTGCTCTTGCTCGGACAAGCCTTCTCTCGGACTTCAAGTCGGAGGTGGATCTTAGACTAGGTTACTTGCAGTAGTAGTGTTGGTGTTCGAGGTTTACACCTCAACAGGCACCACCTTCAAGGTGAACAGACATTGTGTTAAGCCCTACGTGGAAGGCTTCAAAGAAAGACCGGAGGAAGAGGTTGATCTTGCGGAGCATCTGCCACTTGATGCGGAGGAGTCTTGTACTTGAGTTAAAACGAGTACGATTGTTGTGAGTTGTTTTCTCTCTCTGTTCTGATCTTTGATGCTTAGGGACAAGCTTTTCTAGGTTTGGGGGGGGGGGGGGAGATTTTATCCTATTTCTATTTCTTTTTTGTGTCTATATATCTCTATTTTGTGTCTATTTTCATTCCCTGTGTCCTATGTTCTTTCTTTTGTGTTTTTCTTTCATTTGAGTCTGAGTTAAACTTCTAAGTCGAGCTTCCATTGCTAGCGTTAAACCTGCTTGATGCTTACGTTTTGAGTATTTATTAACTAGTAGTGGTAAGTAGGGAAGAACTGTTGCAAGTTCGTTTCCTCTGTAAATAGGAAGTCTGGTTAGTTCTGTGATCCCAAAGACCATGAGAAGCTTTTCGCCCGATGAAAAAATTTTGTACTGACTTTTATTTGTGTGATTTATGGGTTGAGCAATCTCTTTTTTGAGTTATTGCGCCACTTCATACTTATTTGTAATTGTAGTAATTGGGGATGACGAACGACATGTTTTCTTTTTTTCATTTTTTTTCTCTTCTAAACCCGTTCCACGGAACAGGTTTGGGGAGGCGATTCTCTATTTTCGCGACTGTTTCTTGGGCTGTTGTTGCATATCTGTTGAGAGTCAGTTTGCTGCTTCCCCAAGTTATCTACATTTGAGTCTCGGGGTAGATCTGTGGTCTTAATTGATCACCATTAGTCATGTTAGCCGTGTTCCAAATACTAACACATACCAGCGTGGCTGAAAAGCTACATGTCCGTGAGGTTAATGGCACGTATACCAAACTGACACGCACAAAAGTGTAGGCTATAAAACAGACACTTGCAAAAGATTGAGATGAAAAGAGCCCAATGAGGCCATTCAATAAAGCATACAAGTCATTTCTAATGATCTAAAAAATTGTATGCAAATAAAGAAAAAAAAAGGGAAATGAATAATACGAAACTAGGGGAGCAGTAGTCAGTCTTTTATTTTTTGAGTCGCGTGACAGAGTCCCTTTCGACTCAATGAACTGAGTACATCAACATAAGATATTAGTGGCACCTTGTGACGAAAGTCACCGCTTAGCTTTTCTTTTGAGAGTTTACCCTTGCTGGTACTTCCAGAAGTGAGAGAGTGGCAATTACTAATTACCTGTGAGGGACCACCGTACTAGCCTTAACTCCTTTTTACTTTGGAAACGGACTTGTTTGCTTTCTACTTGCTTGTCCACCAACGTTAGTGAAAATAAAATTTCTGCATCTTTTGGGTTTATTGCTTGCAATTGTAGATTCGGTAGCTTGGTCGTTTGACTCAATTATCTATTTATGTGGTTAGAGTCTAGTTGAGTCTAGGTTGTTTGTTTGCGCAAGGACGAGCTAAGGTTTGGTTTGGGGAGTTTGATTACACGATAATTTAGAGCCTCGTCTCGTTCTTTTTTACCGTCTTTCGTTAGTCTTTATTTCCATTTTATATGTATTTTGTGCGCTTTTATGTGTTTCGTCTTTTAGTTGTGTTGTGCAGGTAGTTGCATGATTTTGGTACTTTTTGGAGGTCATTGTCGAGTTTGGAAAGCACAAGTCCCAAGTTCGAATCCATCGAAGATTGGCGTTTCTGTGAAAAAGGGCGTGGACGCGTCCCCCTACGCTGCAATCTGGGACGCATCCCAGATATTGGCCATGATGCGTCCCAGATAATCCCAACATTCTGTTTCGATGTTTTGAACTTGGGACGCGTCCCCCTACGCTGCAATCTGGGACGCGTCCCAGATATGGGCCAGGACGCATCCTAGCATTTCCAAAACACTAAGCTCGACTGTTTTGTATTTTAGACGCGTCCTAGAATGAGAAAGGACACGTCCCAACTCCTTTCAGCGAGATTTTGACTTTTCATAGTTAGTCGAATTTAGACATAGTTTTTGGGAATCTATCTTTTATCTTTCTCTCAAAGCAAGAATGAACTCTAGTTTTGGCTTCTTGACTTAGATTTTCACCATATTGGTTTGTAATCTCCTACTTTGACATCGAATTCGGATCCAAAGGTTAGAATTATCAATCTAGTTATCTTTTCTCTTGCAATTTGTATTAATTCGTTTGTGACAATGTAGGATTAATCGTATTAGGGTTTCAAACCTAGATCGTTCGTACGTGTTAAGCTAGTTAACATTCTTCGTAACAACCCTAAATTCAATATGCTAGTTTCAAATACTCTAACCATTACGTTAAGAATCAATCGTCTGACAATCCATTGATTTCACTAGTTCGAGACTTTCAAAATGCATTGGTAGAATTGAATTTGAGTTTTTTGGTTAAATAACCATTACAAGCGTATGAACGATAGGTTTTTTTTTTGGAACAATTATCTCGTTTATTAACTTTTAAAAAGAAGCAATCATGGGGGTTTATAAGAACCCATGTACAATTCGATGAGTAAACAACTACCAAAGTTCACAACTACACAAACAAAAGAGACTAAAGTCTAGCAGTACAAAAAGGAGATAAACTAAACGGATCACTGGAAATAAACTATTGACGTTAAACTCATAGCCTTCAAAAGTCGCCGACCAATCGCAAGTTTTAACGTTGACATCCCTGCATATGTTTCTGACTCCGACCAAACTGATATTCTTGATGCCACTCACTTGCTCTTTGTATGTTCTTTCAAACCAGCTAGCAATCCACTCTTGGTATAGATCTTTCATTAGACTTTAACCACTTTAAAGGAGAGAATCCAACTTTGTGGGTCACATATAAACTTGGTATGCTCGAATATTTTCCGGAGGATGTGGACTGAGGCACAATCTTGGCAGCCATCAAACTTCTCATTGATACTTTAGAACCCGATGAGACCTAAAGCAACAAGAACAAAGTGCCAACTTTTTCGAGAAAAGGATCGAACCAAAAATTCTACAGTAAGTACAGACCCAGATTTTGACCTAAAGTGAAAATCTTTAGTACTTAACAAAGGTAGAAAAAGGTGACAACCAGGTAGCACAACAAACAAGAGCCAAATAATACAAAGCTGAGAATGACTAGAGAACCAGGGACAGACTAAGCTCATAGACCAAATACAACCAACAACATTGAGTAGTCTAAGTACAACTAAGGACCAAGGCCAAAACAAGCTAATAGTTGGTGTAAGGCCAAAACAATAAAGACACAGGAACAAGATAAAAGTGGAGTTATTGGAGAAGCAGACTAAAACCAAATGAGCCATACAAGTAGCTAACAGGAACATATTTTCTTTTTTGCTTTTTTGATTTTTCTTTGTTCTTTATTGAAAGGGTAATGTTTCTTTTTTCACCAATCCGAGGAGGAGGAATCCGAGGGTCGACACTCGCCATCTTCTTACAGTTTAGTTGTTTCAAACATGATTTCAATTCAGTTTACAGTTTGTTTAATTTCATTATGTCAAGCTAATTTACCTGTGTAAGGGTTAGCCGGGATCTTTAATTACTTGGTTTATATATGATGGAATAGTTTTAGCATCAATGTTGGTTATGCGATTGTTGTTCATACATGTGCTGTTTGAGGAAAGATGCTTTGTTTGTTTATGTTTTCCGCAGGACATGAGTATTCATTGCACTAGATTAGGAGACGTCAGCTGTGTCTATAAGTTGATGTTCTGCCTGAGGTTTGTTGTTGAGCTAGCCACTGGTGATAGCTTTGAACTAGACAATAGTCTACATGGGGTATCTTTACTGACTGCGCCTTAGTATAAGATATGTGACATGTGTGACTCTTCAGCCGTAACTATCGCTATCTGTTATTCCTGATATAAACTATTTATCAAAGTGAAGGTTAACGCTTACATGTTTTCTCTACAAGTTCTTAATTCATCAATTCTCGTTATAATTACTTTTCTGCTAACGTGTTTAATTTATTTATTCAAAATACCAAAAATTTGTTATTTACTTTATATTGAAAATCAACAATTTAATATTCTATCTTAATTGAGCATTATTCCTGAGAGACCGACATCCCGAGTTAACTTACCACTATTGCTATGTGTTTGTGAGCTTCCGGCAATAATAAAAGTAGGGGGATGCACAGCATCCCCCTACTTTTTTCTTGCCTGTACTGACTGTTTTGTTGATAGGAACTATGATGAATATTCTCCTTGTTCTGAATCCTCTAGATATATACTCCATGTTGTTTATGTATTAATGATGCATATCATATTTATTGATTGTTATCGCTTCGAGTGGAAAAATCCTATCACTTTGGCCATTAAAACAGAACATATTGGCAAGCCTTCAGTAAAAAATATGCAGCTGGAGATTACTCTTCCTGTTGATGTTGATCTTGATATCTTCTTGGATGTCTTGAAGTCTTCTTGATTGCTTGCTGACGGCTAGGGTTTCGGGGTTTCACTTCCCCAAGGACTGTTCTCTCTCAGGAGAGCTACTTTGTGGTTCGGAACCCTCCCGTTCCGTTCTCTTGTTCGGAACCCTTCCGTTCCGCTCTCTCTGTGATTTGAGACCCCAAGGGTCTTATTTATACTGAAAATTACGAGCTCTAGCCGCCTTTGATGTGTAAGGAAGGTTCAAGAAGATGGACCCTAGCCTGACAGGCCAGACTCTGGCCTGTTTCTCGAATGTTCAGTGCACTGCGGTCGACAGGCGACCGTTGTCACCCTTCTACGTCCCATTGTGTACTGCACACTGCGATTTCACCAGGCTCTGTCTGTATTTCTTTGTTCTTCAATTTCGGGCTTCGAAACTTCGTTTCCTCAAAAAAGTTGTCTACTACAAAGTTGTAGCATCTTCAATTATCTTTGCACTGGCTGGTCACATGACATGTTTTGACGCCTCGAACTCCGTTCAACAGCCAATTCAGCGTATTTGATTAGCTTTCTCGATTTCGCACAAAAATGACGTTTTAGTGCCTGAAATCGTGCAATTCCTCAAAAATACGATCATGACCTACAGAATACACAAGAAGTTGGTAACTGGCCATCAAATGATACAAATATTGAATCTAGGACAAAAAACAAGAGTCTAAAAGCATGCAGAATCGCACATTTCAATGTCACATCACACCCCCAAACCAGTTTCTTGTTCATCCTTGAGCAAAGCAAAAACGATAAAAAGTGACAGTGGAACGATGCTAAACTTAGTATAACTTTCACAAGATGATTTTTTCATATTCAACCCCATTTAGTAACTAAGTCAAATATTGGAGATCATGAAACCAACAAACAAAAACGAACATCGATCGGCATCGTCATCGTCGGGTTCTCATGTAACAAGATCAATCATAATTCACATAAGAACCTTACGGTATACGACTCATGCTTCCCTAAAAAAAGTAATTTACCGTATACACAGACTTCTAAAGCAATCAGAGATTAAGCTAGAAAAGGATTACGGTAGGGTATGCATAAGTAAGCCAAATGCCCAAATATAGGTCTTCCATGCTCCTTATGAATACTACCCTGTTAAAAGTTCATCCCTTCTTCTACACTTCCTCAGATTAATAATAATGTCTGCTGCTCCTCTCTCTCTCTTTTTTTATATATACGCATACTATTTTTTGCGGTCGTTTCGACCCGTATGCTTTTTGATGGCCATCATTGGGCTCTTTTGTTGACTTCATTAGGCTCTTTTAGTCTCTACATTTTTTGGTAGTGTCTATTTTACTGAATTCCGCACTTTTGTGCGTGCTGGTTTGGTATATGACGTGCACTTAGAGATTTTGATTTCGTTGTAGAACCTGTAATCCCTAAATACAATCAAAGATTAAATTTATTTATGTCGGAAGTCTTCAAATCCACAGTTTATAGGGGAAAGCTGACTCGGGATGTCATTCTCCACGGACACTTAGCACAAGAACAAACAAGTATCGTATTTAAATTATATGCAGAAAGTAAACAGAATGATTGCAGACAAATTGATTGAATCGCAGTAGACCCTAATTAATGAGATGAAATTGATGGTGTGTAGGTGTAAAGGATCCCTGACCTCCTTGTTCTATGCTACTCTCAACTACTTAGAATCAAACAACGTACTAGCCGTCTACAGGCAGCAAAGAAACATGCCAAAAGGATCAAGTCGTAGTTAATCCAGACACCTTCACTTATACCAACAATGTGTCGTGTCACTCAACACACTATCTCGTCACATTTTCAGACAAATCACATAGGATAATGTAAAGTCCGTTACCAAGTCGCAGTTAGTAACGATTTCCCACGTAAAGAGTCGGACGAATAAAGAACAAGTATGAAATTACGTTTCGTTTTAAAACTAATTCATTAATATATCACGGTATATAAAGAAGTAGCAAAAGTATAGTTACGGCAGTTCGCCTTTACAAGAGAAAGTTAGCTACTCATAGTATTCCTACAGACAGAACTCGAAAAGAACAAGAAAAGAAAGAAGAAGAAGAAGAGGAAGAAGAAGAAGAAGAAGAAGAAGAAGAAGAAGAAGAAGAAGAAGAAGAAGAAGAAGAAGAAGAAGAAGAAGAAGAAGAAGAAGAAGAAGAAGCTTAGTCTCTGATGTCTTCGTGCTGCTTCTAGGTTTCCTCCTTCTGGGTGCCTAACGGCCAACAGTTTTGGGGTTTCACTTCCCCGATGACTGATTCTCTCTCAGGAGAGCTGCTTTATGAGAGGTGTAGAATTATGAGACCCCTGAGGTCTTATTTATACTTGAAATTTCGTGCTCTGGTCGCCATTCTTCAATAAGGAAGGTTTAGAAAGGCGGGCTCTAGCCTGACAGGCCAGGAAAAAGGGCCAAAGATAAAACTGACACTCCACTGCGGTCCACAGTGGGCTGCAGAGAGGCTTCTGCGGTCCACAGTTGGCCACAGAGTGCGATTTCTGCAGGTTCTGTCTGTTCTTCGGTTTCGGGCTTCGTAACTTCGTTTCCTCGAAAAGTGGTCTTCTACAATGTTGTTGCATCTTCAATTATCTTCGCATTGGTTGGTAGCATGACATTTTTTGACTCCTCGAACTCCGTGCAATGGCCAATCCAGCGTATTTGCTTAACTTTCTCGATTTCGCACAATTATGTCATTTTAGCGCCTGAAATCGTGCAATTCCTCAAAAACGCGATCATGACCTACAAAATATACACGAAGTTGGTAATTGACCATAAAATGATACAAATGTTGAATCTAAGGCAAAAAACGAGGATCTAAAAGCATGCAATATCGCACATTTCATTGTCATCAGTATGCAAGCCATCAACACTCAAGGACATGTAGCTTTAAGGGCTACACCAGTATGTGGGTAGTATCTGTAACATGCCCAACACAAAAACAGTGATCACAAGGACCATAGATCCACTCCGAGACTTTTAGTACCTTTGCTTTTTATGGTACTTTTTTTTTCTTTTTCTTTTTGGTACCTTGCTTTTTTCGGTACTTCTTTTTTCTCTTTTTTTTAGAGAGAGAGAAAATAACAGCACAATGCAACCACAAACTTTCTTCTACTTCTCCTCCCCCAAACCTGTTGGTTTCACGGAGTTTACTTCTTCCCAGAATCCCTCTTTAACTAAGCAGACTCCCTTAGAGCATGAAAGACTTCTAAAACAGCGTATATAAGTGAATCAAGAGATTATGGAGAGTAAGGAAGAAAAAGTATTCTTAGATTACCTGTTTTATCTGGGTAAAATGCACAAATGTACCCTATGTTCTTCGAAATATGCATGGATGTACCTCATGTTCTTGAAATTGCACGAATGTACCTCATGTTCTATAAAAGTATGCACACTTGGTCCAATAGTAGTGTGTGCATTACACTCTCCATTTGTGCAAGTGGGCTTATATTTTAGGCATAAAAAACTTAAATATTCACTAATTATAATAACAATAAATTAATTTTTCTTAAAAAAAATGTAAGACTTTATAACAAATATTATGGAAGTTTATAAAAATTATTAAGGATTATTTAAAATTAATTTTTTTTATTAAAGGTACAAATTAAATATGAAAAATAAAATGAAAAACCCAATATATTTTTTCTTTATAATTATTTTTTAATATTAATACAAATGTATTAATATAAGGATCAATTAATTTTCTAAGCGAGTCAGACAGTTTCACTTAAATATTTTCAAAATAACAATAATTCATAATATACACTATATGATCAGAACACTTTTGCCTTCAATAATTTTGATAATTTTTTGTAGTGCTATTATAAATTTTGATAATATCACTACTATAATTTTTTATAACATTTTTATTTATATAATTATTCTTCAATTTAGTAAAGCTATTATTTATATTTCTTTTAATTTTCACATATTTCTTTTTTAGTTCATTTTATTATAATTTTTTTTGTAGTTTTAATAATTTTAAATTAATTTTATTGCTATTGGTTCCAAAAAAATTATTGTGAATTTTTAACACTTGTAAGATTAAAAAAGAAGGCGAATTCACTTGCACATGGAGAGTGTAATACACACACAATTATTGAAGCAAGTGTGCATACTTTTGGAGAACATGAGGTACATTCGTGCAATTTCAAGAACATGAGGTACATTCGTGCATTTTGTGAAGAACATAGGGTACATTTATGCATTTTACCCTGTTTTATCTTTGTGTTGCATGGAAAAAACTCATAAGTAGGTGCATATAATGTGTCTTGATTCAAAATGTAAGATGAAGATCTCTTGCTGATGAGAGAACATAGGTTGCTCAACAATCGACGTAAGTAAATGAAAGTGCCTCAATCAAAACAATAAAATACTGAAATATTAAATAGGCTTGAATAAACTTCGAGTCGCATCTCGGTAAATAAATAACAAGTCAAAGCTCGGTAAATAAATAACGAGTCAAAGCTCGGTAATCATCCAGATAGGAAAGAAATAAAAATGCGACAACCGGAAACTAAGTGCATGAAATAAGAAAACATAAAAAATAAAGGCCCTAAAAATTTTGAATTTCGAGTTACCGTTACCCTCCCCCAAACCTACGCTTGTTCTAGTCCCTTAGCAAAAAATAGTAAAAAGGAAAGTAATGGTAACAAGAAAACTCCCCTGTTAGGTATGGTGGCCGCCTCTTGGTAGATCACTCCGACTCTTCACAATCCGAATCGTAGGGGTGTAGCCTAGGTGAGTAGAATATCCTATCTTCTTTCGGGTCTTCCTCCTCATAAACAAAAGCATTTGTGTAATGACCTTACCCTTTAACTTTTCTTGATTATCTTGCTCCCTTGCTTCTTGCTTTTCAGGGTCCTCTGTTGTTTCTTCAAAGTCATTCCAGTTAATGCAAGGTTTTTTGTTTTTGTGAGTAGGGTCAGCTTCTCCCTTTGTGAGATCAATGAAGTTGGCTTGCTCTCCCATCGAGCTCAACTTCTCCTCAATGATATGCTTTTTCTTCACCGCAAGCACACTACTTGGCCTCAAGCCTCTGGTAGTCTTTCTTGCATTACGCCTCACCCTTGGTCGGAATGATGGTTCTCCTACACATGTGTTGAAGTCACCCTTTCTTTTCCTTCCAAACTCTTCTTCATAGAAGAGGTCACGAGCTCTCCTCAAGTCTTCCTCCATCTCCTTCCTAGCCCTTGCGAGTGCTTCGTCTCTTTCCTTCCTAATTTTAACTCTAGTTTGCAAGAACTCTTCCTCCAACTTAGATATTTTCTCCTCATGCTCATCTTGCAACCTTTGTTTCTTCCAATGGTACCATCCCTCGTGATCCATTGTCAAAGTCTCATAGTAGATATGTGGGAATTTCTCCTTGTTCTTCTTGTCTCCATGGTCAATTCTAGCCAAAGGAGTCTCGTATTCACGAGGTATGGATCGATGATGATCCTCTAGCTTGTGTGCCTCCTCCAACTCATGTGATGATTCTTCTTCCCTAGCTTTGCTACTTTCACCACGTTCCAACCTTTTCAAAGCTTCCAAACACTTGCCTCTTCCAACTCCACCTTGATTGAATTTGTTCGTCATGTTCTTAAGAACGGTGATGAAAAGTGTTTAAATTAGTTCACATATCCCCCAAACCTAATCGATGCAAGGTAGGTAGAATAAGCATGTTTGAGAAAAGCTAAATATAATGCTTATGCTAGAGTACAATGCTTTTGTGCTTGTGAATTTATGAGTTTAGAGAAGGTAGTGATGCATTTAAATAGGTTTAGAGTGCTAACAATTGAAGGAGATTCATGCAAAAGCATTCCATATACAAGAAACATGCGAAAGGAAATTTCCAAAAACCAAAAAAGGCAAGAAAATCTCGTAGAATCAGGCTACTGCGGTCAAGAGTCGATCAAGATAGCCCGATCATGCCCACTACCGCAAATCATGGTTCTATTTTTACTTCTCGTATGTCAAATTTTTCCTTGTTTTCTTGTTTTCTTTTGTTTTTTTTCATTTTTATTTTGTTAACTTGAAAAAAGAACATTCTAAGAAATAGAAAACTAATGCAAAAGACTTATTTGTGCGAAAAATTTTGAAAACGTGAAGTGTATGCAAACTACGTGAAATGCAATAAATGTAAATACTTACAAACCGTTGGGTTGCCTCCCAACAAGCTCTCGTTTATAGTCGTTAGCCCGACTATTCTTCGATCTTTCGCAAGTCCAACCTGCACGTCTCCGTCTGGCTGGCATGTTGTTGATCTCCCGAGATGTAAGGCTTAACTCTGTGCCCGTTCACCATGAAAATTTCCCTTGATTTGCAGTCTAGCAATTGAATTGTTCCGTACAGATATATCTTGATGACTTTGTAAGGTCCTTTCCATTTGCTTCTCAATTTTCCCGGGAACCACTTCAGAAGGGAGTCGTAAAGCAACACTTCCTGCCCTACTTCGATTTGATTTTGCCTGATGTTCTTATCATGGTAAGCCTTTGTCTTCTCCTTATATATCTTCAAGTTGGCGTAGGCCTGATTTCGAATTTTAGTCAGCTCGTTGAGATTCAGCAATCTCTTCTTCCCGCTTGCATCCAAATCGCAGTTTAGAGTCTTTACGGCCCACCACGCCATGTGCTCTACTTCAAAAGGTAGATGGCATGTCTTCCCGTATACAATCCTATATGGACTTGCTCCCAGCACAGTTTTATATGTTGTTCTGTATGCTCATAGAGCGTTCGGCAAAACATGTGGCCAATCCTTCCCGCTCGGCTTTACCACTCTCTCCAATATAGCCTTAATCTGTCTGTTGCTCACCTCCACTTGCCAGACGTTTGCGGATGATATGGTGTTGCTATTCTGTGCCTAATGTGAAACTTGCGCATACATTCCGTGAACAGCTTGTTGCAAAAATGCATACCTGCATCATTGATGATTGTCTTCGGTGTTCCATATCTGGCAAATATGTTCTCCTTGAGGAACTTCAGCACCACCAGTGCATCGTTTGTTCTTGTGGCTGTCGCCTCCACCCACTTCGAGATGTAATCGACTGCAACCAGTATGTACTCATTCCCCTCTGACTTTGGAAAAGGTCCCATGAAGTCTATTCCCCAGACATCGAAGATCTCTGCCACCAAGTTGGTAGTCATAAGCTTCTCGTCCCTCTTGGTTATGTTCCCTGTCCTTTGGCACCCGTCACAATTCTTGCAGAATTTTATTGCGTTCTTGTAGATCGACTCCCAGTAGAATCTTGATTGAAGGACTTTATGGGTGGTTTTCCTCGGTCCATAATGCTCTCCACATTCGAATTCATGACAGTGTCTTAGTATATTCTCTTGCTCATGCTCCGGGATGCATCTTCTGTAAACCATATCTCCTCCTTCCTTGAACAAATGCGGTGGATCCTAGATAAAACCCTTGCTTTTTGATATTAGAGCAATTTTCTCCCCCAGTGTCCAGTCCTTCTTCAACACTCCATTTGTGAGAAATTTCACAATATTTGCATACCACGGCTCCTTCTCAACACTGAAAACTTGTTCCCCAGGGAAGTCATCATCAATCTCTTCTCCCTCATTAGGTGCGGTGATTCTGGAGAGGTGGTCTGCTATACTATTATCTTTACCTGGCATGTCCACTATCTTATAATCAAATTGCTTCAACAGAAGTACCCACCGAATAAGTCTCGGTTTTGTGTCCGTCTTCGCAATCCTATGTCTCAGCGCGGCGTGATCACTGTGGATGATAACCTGATATCCCACAATGTAACTTCGGAACTTCTCGAGGGCGAATACGATTGCCAAGAATTCTTTTTATGTGGTGTAGTATTCTTTTGCGCATAGTTCATGGATTTGCTTGCATAGTAGATCGCCCTGAACTGCTTGTCCACCTTTTTTCCCAATACAGCTCCAACAACAAAATCTGATGCATCACACATTATTTCAAACGGAATCTCCCAATTTGGTGCAGTCATAATCGGGGAGGTTATTAACTTCTTTTTCAGGCTGCTCCATGCTTTCATACAATCTTCATCGAAATCAAACTTAACATCCTTCCTCAGTAGATTATTGAGAAGTTTAGCTTCCACCGACAAGTCCTTGATATATCTCCTGTGAAAGTTGATATGCCCCAAAAAGGATTGAAGTTCCTTGACGTTGGTTTGTGTCGGTAGCTTAGATATCTGATGAGTCGGTTTTACATCGTCTCATTTAGTATTTTCACCATCTTCTTGTAGTTCTTAAGTGTAGTCATAGTTTATTTTGTAAGTGCTTTGTTAGGTTTTTGTGTTTTGTGTGTTTTATAGGTGTTTGGTGAAAACGCATTGAAACAAGGCTAAACCAGTTCATATTAATGCATTAATGGAAGCATATAAGTTCCAAGACCTGAAAGGTGGTTGAAAATGGAGTTGATCGGTCGAAATAGAAGTGGATTCGGAGTTCGGACGAAGATTTTAGAGCCGTTTAAGTGAATGCGCGCGAAATTCGAACTACGATGGAGCAGCTTGGGCAATTTGGCTATAACTGTTGTCATATGAACTCTGATTTACCTGATCTTGGCGTCCACGCATAGATAAGACCAAGATCTACAACTTTGAAGAAGGAACCATCTCCATATTCCGACGTTTAGAGGACCAAAAAAGGCCTGGCGAACGACATTGAAGATTGGCGTTCGCCAACTCGTTTAGTGGACGCCAGAGTTCACTTGGCGGACGCCATGGATGAATTTTGGAGTCCACCAAGTGTATTTGGCGTCCGCCAAATTTCTTCCATGGCGGACGCCATTTAGAAAGTTGGTGGACGTCAATTTCTACTGTTTCCGCGCGAATTCTGCCCGATTCTTTCCTAATTCGTTCAGACTTAGTTTTTCTTTCTTTCTATTAGTTAGAAACAACATTATTATTTTTCATTATTCATTCTATTGTCAAGTATTGAACTTTTCTCTCAAGCTAGGTCTAGTTTCCAAGGCAATTACCCGTTTTGAGGTAATTGAACCGATTTTTCACCTTGTAATCCGACGATTATCATTGATTGGGAGCGCAGTCTATATACTCTTTGCATGGATTCGATTCAGATTCTTCAATTCTAACTAGGGTTTGTGATACAACGTAGGGTAAATTGTATCAATCGTTCGATTCTACGTTTCCAGTATTAAGATTATGTGTGTTGATTGTTTAATTGCTTTATTGATTATGTCTTCGCATAACATGAGTAGCTAAACACCCTGATTATGGGGTGGTGACGAATTCAAGCATGTTAGTTAGGGTTTATGCGATTACATATATTCAGGTTACGATTACTATGAGCTTTTTAGATTAATTGCATATTCTGCTATTACGTTTGATGTGCAATCCGTCAATATCACTGTTAGATTAAGCATTTGATCTTTAGAAACCAAAACGTTTTTCGTCTTGCTTCAATCTAACAGTTAGTTGCAAACGGTAATAGTAGGATTAGCTTAATTAATTACAGCTTAGTGAAATTGACGCCTTCACTAATGCTATTCGTTTTCTGAACCCAAGTAGTGACAACTTGAGAGTAATCGTTTTCCTGTTGATCGCATATTTCCTGCTAGCTAGCTTGTCTTCTAGTCACCGCTTCATAATTCTCCTCATTCATATATCAATCTCGTTAAGTGTCAATCTGTCTCTAGTTTTGTCTGATTAGTTGTTTACTCATACACTAGTTAATCATCACGTTGCCGAAGCAAACAAACATTTACTGCTTTCCATATTGTATCTACTATTCGTAAACTCAAACTCAGCCTAGTTAAGTCCTTCGAGACCGACCTCGGGGCTAACTTCACTGCACTACAAGTTTTCGTAGTGTTGAGAATTAACTCTTGGATAAGTAAACAAATACAAAACTCTGATTTGACACATCAATATCGTCTCCACCTTTGCTTCGTCCACTTTTATCCCTTCCTTTGAAATAATATGGCCCAGCCCAATTCCTTCCTTCACCATAAAAGTACTCTTTTCCCAGCTCAGAGTCAGATTGCACTCGATGCATCTTTCCAGAACTAGTGATAACTTCTGTAGACAGTCTTCGAATGAATTTCCAAACACTAAGAAGTCATCCATGAATACTTCTATGAACTTTCCCACCATGTCGCTAAATATAGACAGCATGCATCTCTGAAATGTAGCCGGTGCGTTGCATAATCCAAACGGCATCCTTCTATAAGCAAACGCTCCAAAAGAGCAGGTGAAAGTAGTCTTCTCCTGGTCTTCAGGTGCAATGGGGATCTGGAAGAATCCAAAGTAGTCATGCCACGTCAGACTGTCCATCATCTTATCTATAAAGGGTAGGGAAAATGGTCCTTCCTTGTAGCTGCATTCAATCTCCTGTAGTCAATACACATCCTCTATCCGATAGCAATCCTAGTTGCGATATTATCCTTTACCGTTATTCCTGACTTCTTAGGAACCACGTGTATCAGACTCACCCAATTGCTACTTTCGATAGGGTAAATTAGCCCATTATTCAGAAACTTGTGGATCTCCTTCTTCACCACCTCCATTACTACTGGATTCTGCCTCCTCTGAGGTTGTTGATGAGACAATAATTTAGAGTCTCATTTAGTCCTTTTTAGCGGTCTTTGTTAGTCTTTGTTTATGGTTTTATAGTGCCTTTGTGCGTTTTTATGCTTTGGTGCTTTGTTTGTGTTTTGTAGGATTTTTGTGTCCCGAAGGTGAAAATCGGAGTGAAAACTTAGGTTCTAAATCTTTGAATGTAGAGTAACTAGGCGAAAACGGAAGTGGATTCGGAGTTCGGACGAAGATTTGAGAGCCGTTTTAGCGAAGCTTGCAAAAGTGAAGTTTTGCAGAGCAGTCTAGCCATTTTGGCCATAACTCTCTCATATGATGCCTTATTGACCTGAGCTTAGTGGCCACGGAAAGATAATTCAAATGGCTACAATTTCGTTTTTGAAGCATCAGAAAATTCTGTCTGTGGAAAACGTTACGGAGGTTTTAAGCTCGCCGCAGCGAATGGATATTTTGCGCCGCGGCGAGATTTTACGAGGCAAAAAGAGGAGCTACACGGGGTTTCTCGCCACGGCGAGCTATTTTCCTCGACGCTGCGAGATTCGGCGAGAAGGCCCAGATTCAGCATATTTTTTCCTTTTTAGGTTAGAATTAGGTCTTCCTTTGCCATAACTTCTTATACTCGATTTTTTCATAGAAAAAAGCTTCTAGAACTAGGTTTTGACATTGATTGATTGATCTTTGGAGCTTGGTTTACCTCTTGTAAGAACCATCGGGATCGAATTCTTGGTAATTATTGATAACTCTCTATTGTTTATCTTCAATTCGTGTTTTCTTCTGTTTATCGAATTGTATGATCTTGCATGCAATTATCACCATGTTTATGCGTTGCGTAATCTATACCATGCATTCTTTCATCTTTGCTTCCCTCATGAGTAGTTAAATCACTCCGAACACGTAGTTATGTGATAGTCTTGCATATTCGTTTCTAGGGTTAGGATTCGTTCATATAGGTTCGTCTAGTTCAAAATCTTCGTAAAAACCTTCAGTCCAATAAGCTAGTTCAAGACTTTCAAAATCGTTTTCGGTTAAGGATCGTGGATTGACAACCCACGATTACTCTAATTTGAAATATTCAAATAACGATTGGTTGAATTGGATTGATTAATTTATGTACACCGACCGTGTGACAAATATGAATGATTGCCCTAGAACGAATTAGCATTACTTGATCATTACTACTGTATTCATCTTCTCTCATTGTTAAAAATCATTATTTGCTTTATCTTATTCTAGTTTTTAGAAACAACCAACTTACATATCAATCTATTTTCATAAGTAACTGTTTGGTTTCAAACCGTTGTGGTAGCTTAATTGGTTCCTTAGCGAACGATCTTGTGGTTAGCACTAGCTGTCTACAACAACTGCTTACTACTTGTTTTCTATGTAATAATTTGAGCACATCAGTTGTCTTACTAGTTTTGCTCCTTCCCCCAGTGTAATAGTATGCATGCATCTCACGGGGCTGATCCCCTTGATGTCATTTATATCCCATCTTACTGATTCCTTATACTTCTTCAAAACCTCTACTAACTTCTCTTCTTGACCCTTAGTTAAAGATGAAGATATAATGACAGGAAAAAACTCGTCGTCGGATAAGAAAACTTACTTGCGGTCTGCGGTAGCTGTTTAAGTTCCGGTTTTGACCTTAGCACCTCCTCCAATCCAATGGCTGGTGGATCGTCCTTCTCCTGATTTTCCATTGTATCCACCGAATAAAGTTGCTCGAGCCTCTCAAAGTGTTCTATGTCAAAATCTTCTTCATCTTCCTCTATCATTTCTGGCATCAGATATCCAAACTCAACTTCGTCTCCAACGTGGAAATCATCTGCGCTTTCCCAATATCCTATCTCGGTTCTTTTTCCTCCCTCTAGGAGTTCACCTTTAGAATTGAAACGCTTCTTCTACCCTTCCACGATCAATGTATAGGTCGTTTCTCCCGTGTCAACTACGGCTTCCATCTGATGTAGGGCTGGTCGCCCAATAAGTGTTTTAGACCTAATTACGCTTCCTTCCATATACATCATGAGGAAGTCTAGCCTCGACCTTATGCCTCCGATCTCCACAGGCAAACATCTGATTTCCCCAGAACATTTCTTTGTCGAATTGTCGGCCAGCTGGACGCTAGTTCCACATGGTTCTATTTCGTCTTCAATCCTTAGCTCCCTCGCCTTAGCCAATGACAAAAGATTTAAGCTGGCTCCAAGGTCTATCATGCAATTTACCTTTTTGCCCTTCACTCCAATTGTCATATTGAATTATCCCGGATCTCCTACTCCTCTTCTTATGATAACTTATCCTTCTCTCCATGCCACTCCAACGTAGGCCTTCTTCTGGTTAGCGAATTCCCTTAGAGCTGCCAAATAGTCAGATGGGTATAAAGTAAGCAGGTCTAGTATCGATATTGGTAATGATTGACCCTCCAAGTTTCCTTTAGCCTTCTTGACATCATTCGTGAGCCTTCCTAGATAAGGTACGTCTTTTAGATTAACTATTCGCCCATCTTCTGCTTGGACTTCCCTTCCGGGATGCTACCTTATTTTTTCTTTCCTTCTCCTGGGCTACTTTCTCCGACTTCTCTCTCTCCTCTTCCTCACCTTCTTCTTCTATCTCCACTATTTCCGCATCCTTCTTCTTTCTTGATCTTTCTTCACTTCTAGGAATAGAATCCGGGGTTGTTATCCCGCTCCTAGTGGTGATAGCCCCAATGATCTCTACTTGCTGCTCTTTGACTTCCTCCACCTTTTCATCCAGCTCCCTTACTGCATACTTCATTTCGATCAAATCACCTTTGACTGCATCAACTTCATCACTTAACCTTTCTTTTGCTTCCTCAGTCGACGTGACGTTTTCTAGTGAAAAGCTTTACCAGATAGTGCGTTTCCTCGCTTCCTTTCTCCAGCTCTTCCAGCACTACCTTTCCTCTTTGGTTATGATGTTTCTTGAGGGTTTTGATCTCCTCTTCTAACCCCTTTTTGGCAGTTATGACGCTGTCGACTACTTGTTCGATGCTGATTTTGGAAACTTCATCCTTACCTTCAATGCTCAGCTCAATAGGTTTTTCTTCTGGTACTTCTTGGCTTACTTACTTTGATATGTTTCTTTTGTCCAAGTACTCAGGAGTTCCTATGCTCTGTCCCATAGCCCATTGCGCTTCCTCCTCAATTGCAGCTACTGTCCTTACTTCTTCCATGGCCTCCATTTTGTTGAAAATCTCATTCTCCTTCAGCTGCTCACTCTTGTACCTTCAGTTCTCAGCAACACTTGCACAAGCTCTCAGAAACTGCTCGACGGTAGACTCGAATGCATACATGAACTTGCATTCATTTTCTCCTTCTCTTTCTCCAAACTTTGGTAATGAGTTAATTAGAGTTGGATCAAACCGGTGCTTCCTTACATGTGGCTAGATCCGAATTCCACACCTTCTTGGTTTCGGCACACTGATCTCTCTAATAGTTCTTTCATCTTGTTCTTCCATCTTAAATTTTCCTGTGAAATAAAAGTAGTTACCGCTTGAAAATAACCAAATAAGTTCTACACAGGCAATCTACTAATTATTCCCCGGCAGCGGCGCCAAATTTTGATGTGCACTTGAGAATTTGAATGCGTTGTAGTACCTGTAACTCTCAATTACAATCAAAGATTAAATTTATAATTGCCGGAAGCTCACAAAAACACAACAATAGTGGTAAGTTAACTCGAGATGTCGGTCTCTCGGGAATAACGCTCGATTAAGATAGAATATTAAAATGTTGATTTTCAATATAAAGTAAATAACAGATTTTTGGTATTTTAAATAAATAAATTAAACACGTAAGCAGAAAAGTAATTATAACAAGAATGATGAATTAAGAACTTGTAGAGAAAACATGTAAGCGTTAACCTTCACTTTGATAAATAGTTTATATCAGGAATAACAGATAGCGATAGTTACGGCTGAACAGTCGCACAGGTCACATATCTTATACTAAGGCGCAGTCAGTAAAGATACCCCATGTAGACTATTGTCTAGCTCAAAGCTATCACCAGTGGCTAGCTCAACAACAAAACTGAAGCAGAACATCAACTTATAGACACAGCTGACATCTCCTAATCTAGTGCAATGGATACTCATGTCCCGCGGAAAACATAAACAAACAAAGCATCTTTCCTCAAACAACACAGGTATGAACAACAATCGCATAACCAACATTGATGCTAAAACTATTTCATTATATATAAACTAAGTAATCAAAGATCCCGACTAACACTTACACAGATAAATTAGCATGACATAACTGAAAGTAAACAAACTGTAAACTGAATTGAAATCATGTTTGAAACAACTAAACCGTAAGAAGATGGCAAGTGTCGACCCTCGAATTCCTCCTCCCCGATCTCTTCCTGTTGATGTCGATCTTGATGTCTTCTTGGATGTCTTGAAGTCTTCTTGATTGCTTGCTGACGGCTAGGGTTTTGGAGTTTCACTTCCCCGAGGACTGGTTCTCTCTCAAGAGAGTTTCTTTGTGGTTCGGAACCCTCCCGTTCCATTCTCTTGTTCAGAACCCTTCCGTTCCGCTCTCTCTGTGATTTGAGACCCCAAGGGTCTTATTTATACTGAAAATTCTGAGCTCAAGCCGCCTTTGATGTGTAAGGAAGGTTCAGGAAGACGGGCCCTAGCCTGACAGGCAAGAAACAGGCATGTTTCTCGAATTTTCAGTGCATTGCGGTCGACAAGCGACCGTTGTCACCCTTCTGCGGCCCATTGTGGACTGCACACTGCGATTTCACCAGGTTCTGTCTGTATTTCTTCGTTCTTCAATTTCGAGCTTCGAAACTTCGTTCCCTAAAAAAGTTATCTTCTACAAAGTTGTAGCATCTTCAATTATCTTTGCATTGGTTGGTCACATGACATGTTTTGATGCCTCGAACTCCGTGCAATGGCCAATTCAGCGTATTTGATTAACTTTCTCGATTTCGCACAAATATGACGTTTTGGTGCCTGAAATCATGCAATTCCTCAAAAACACGATCATGACCTACATAATACACAAGAAGTTGATAATTGGCCATAAAATGATACAAATATTGGATCTAGGGCAAAAAATGAGTGTCTAAAAGCATGCAGAATCGCACATTTCAATGTCACATCAGGGGAATTCACAAAATTAAAAGTACCTAAGAGATGGAGCTGGGACCATCTCTTCTTAAGAAAAACCTTCTAACTAAAGATACTCTCCAAGCATTGTCAAGTTCACATATTAGTGCAACATCATTCCTGCCTTTAAGAAAATTCTAATAACCTTCATAGCAAAACTGCTCTTGCCAGAAAGGAAAGATGATTACAATATAAGAACCAAAAACCTTTGAAACAGCTGAGAGGATTCTTTTTTTTCCTCTTCTTCTTTTTTTTTTCTTTTTTTTTTTTTTTTTGGGTCCTTTACACATCACCACCATCGATTTCATCAACAATATTAGAATTCAATTGCGACTTAATCTTTGGTTTACTTACAATCTGTCTGCCTTCTGCACACATAATCATTACGTTATTTGCTTGTTCCTATGCTAAGTGTCCGTGGAGAATGACATCCCGAGTTAACTTTCCGCTATATATGTGGATTTGTAAACTTCCGACAATAAATAAATTTAATCTTTGATTGTATTTGAGAAATACAAGTACTACAACAAATACAAATTCCTAAGTGCACATCAGTACTTTACTTCTTTTCAGAAGGTGGCAGAGCCACATTTTGAATTGTTTCAGCAATCATGTATCCTCTTTGCTTTGTCTCATAGTTGACTGTAGCCAAGTGTGAGAAAAGCTCTACTTGAGTGATGTTAGTGTTAGGAATATCTGTTTAGATTTTTATCAGCAACCTAATAACTTATCTTAGCTCAGAAAGGTGGTTAGTACTCTTGGTTCACTTGAACACTGTAAAAGAGAAAAATCACTAAGTATGTTAGTCTAACAAATCTTGTATAGGATGTTAGGTATTTGAATGTAATTTTTTATATCTTTGAAAAACACTAAGAAGAAGGAATCCAGCAGGAGAGTTCAACAAATTTTGAAGTTTTGAAGACTGCACAAGATTGCTGAAGATGAAGGTTATCAGATACCTATGTCCAGATATCTTTGATAAACAAGTGTTTCTCAATAAACAAGTTTTACAAAAGATTTCTGAGACCACAAGGTTTCTGAACAAGGAAAAGTGCCCACAGATATCTACACTCAGATATCCTGGATAAAACTATATTTCTGGAAAACAATGTTTCAACTGGTATCTGGAGATGTGAAGGTTTCTGGAAAGGGACATGCAATGCTTCAGAAAGCGTGCATAGTTCCGTTGGCACTACAGGACAAAAATAGTACAATCCAATAAATGCGCAGACAGAGATATCTGAACTAAAGAGGAAATCTCTGAAAAGAGACAACGTCTTCTGCAGTACTACTTACAGATATCAATAGTTTGAATTTCATTAAGCCTAACGGATACTATTCAAACGGCATGATTTTCAACTATAAATATCAACACTTAGAATGCTTGAATACACACACATTGAACACGCCAAGAACTTACATCGACGAACTCATTCAAGCATACAAGCCTTCAACTTACTTACTCTTTAGCTTACAGTTGCTACTAAGCTCTTGAATTCTAAGTAGCACGAAATTCTAAGTGTCCTGATCCTTAACAAGCATTGCTATCTGTGAAGGAGTTGAATCAAAAGATCAAGTATCTAAGTTTCATTCTCTAGAACATTTAACATAGACTTGGGTCAGTAAAGAACATATCACCACACATTGGGAAGTGTGTTAAGTGATTCTTGTTCTAACAAGTATTCTTACATAACTGAGAAAGTTATAAAGACTACTCACCTTAAAGTTACAAACTACCTTAACCAACACCTTAAATGGCGTGGAGTACAGGAAGTACTTAGTTTGGGAAACTAAGGAATAACTCCAAGGTTACTGAGCATAGGAAGTACTTAGTTTGGGAAACTAAGGAATAGCTCAAAGGTTTCTGAGTATAGGAAGTACTTGGCTGAGAAAGCCGGGGAATAACTCAGGGGGGACACTTGGTTAGGAACCTAGTGTATTTAGGAATCGAGAGAAGATATTTGTAAGGTGAACTCAATTATCTGTCTTAGTGGATTCTAGGTCTGAGAAAGGCCGAAGTGGATTAGTTGAAGGATTATGCCACCTTCAGATACCACTATAAAGATCAGTGTTATTTACTTTCTGCAATTTATTACTTGCTTTATTTACCTTGCTGAGTATTTACACATATCATGCTGAGCACGTGCATTTATCACAGAAAAGTCATCCACTCTCTGAAATTAAGTATCAGATATCTGAGAAATTGTGTTTATAAACAAAAGTTGTAAAAGACTATTCACCCCCCCCCCCTCTAGTCTTTTCCCTTTGCCGTTATCTGGACCAACAAGTGGTATCAGAGCAGGAGGTTCCCAAGCCTTCTGCACTGAACCTAGATCCTAGATAAGTGCCCACTAACTGTTTTTCACCTACACTTAATTTGTGTGTTTAGTGTGTTTGCTGCAGGATGTCTTTAAGTGACGCTCCAATTCTCAAGCCAGAGAATTATGAGAAATGGAAGAACAACATGATGCTCCACCTAGAAGCCATCAGTGACGAAATGATCGAAGTAATAAAGAATGGCCCCATAGTCATTCAACAACTCAGGCAGGTCATGGAGGTTTCTAATGGTAGAGACAGAGTTTCCACTGATGAAGAACCAAGTGGTGGTTCCTCACAAACAGGTGTTTCAACCAGTGGAAGACCTACTGGTCAAATTGTTTATGAGCCAAAGCCCAGAGAGCTCTGGACAACGTAAGATGGCAAGAGAAATCGACTAGATGGTCAGGCTCGCAATATCATCATACATTCTACTCCAGAGCACATACAGTGTAAACTGTGGGGTGCAAAAACGGCGAAAGTGGCACAGCGGTGATTGAAGAAATCAGTAGACCTTGAGAAAACAAAGGAAAATAAGTTCGAAGTTTTGTAGCTTAAATTCCAAAACTTTAAGTAAGGTCCCACTGAGACTCTTGAAGAACTAGATTTCCGATTTACAACACTGATGAGTGAAATGTCTGCACTTGGTGAAAGTGAGAGATACTCTAACTCTGAAAAGGTTAAGACTATCGTGAGAAGCTTGAATCAAAACTGGGAACACACTCAGTATTTTTATTTCAACCAAGGAATGCCAAATATCACTCCAATAGAACTCTTTTCCCACTTAGCTACTGTCAACTATGAAACTACTCAGAGAGAACAAACAATTGCTGAGAAAGTTCACAATATTTCTTTAGTAACACAAGGTACTTCTGAAAAGAAGGATACCAAGGAAATGACTGAGGAAGATGCTCCAAACTACCTTCTCCAGAATTATGTGGCATCACTCATGAACTAGTTGACTTTGGTCAAAAGATGAGGGAATTATGTGGGGTTGTTGAGGAGATCTATCCAGATTGCTCCAACATTGACCCTTGCCAAATGGCTGACGAGGTAACCAACATTTCTCAATTCATAAATTATGAGAGTGATGAGGAAGAAATCAGAGATTTAGAATATTTCAGAAGAGAACTTGATCTCTACAAGAGAGAATTTCAAATGATCCGAGCTAGAGCCGACATTCTTGAAGAAGAAAAGAATTCTCTTGAGAAGGAAAATTCACAATTACTCAAAGTATCTGAGAAAAAGGATGCTGAAAATGCATTTCTCAAAGCACAGATATCTTAAATGGAGAAGTTACACAGAAAGGCAATGGATATACTCCAAAAGGAAAATAAAGATCTTCTTTCTGAAAATGAGGAACTCAAGAAGAAAGAATTACCTTTTCAATCCTATGCCAAAACTAGTGACACTCAAACTGAAGTGCACTCATATTTAAGAGACCCTTCAGCAAAGGGAGGACTTGGGCTGGACACACAAACAAATAGCTTTACTACTTTGAATAAGAGTGACGAAAGAATAACGTTTGTTAGTGCTCAGCAAAATGGTTCTCAAATAACATACAGCATTGGTCATAAAGCTAAGGTTGTTGACAAAGGAAAGGCAGTCGCGATCAAACCTTTGTGGGAAAAACAAGTCCAAAAGAAAACTATTGGGAATATTTCTCTAAAGAAACATAACACTAAAAAGTGTAATCACCCACAGTGTTATGTCTCTCAGAAAGGAAAAATTGCAGGAGCAGGCAAATTTTTCAACATCACATTTTCTGGAAAGAAAGACGTTCCAGAGACTAGCAAAGTCACGAGAAAAGAACTCGACACCGAAGTGCTAGAAATGGCATTGGCTATAAAGCCATCGGGAAACAACTCGCTCATGAGTATAAACAAGAGCAAGAACGATAGATGAAAGCCAGGATTGCGCATAGCAATCATCAGAAGTGGAAGAAAGAATAGGTTACGACCACTCTGAATGCCAGGGCTAGAAGAAGTCTGGCAAGGAAAGCTAAGTTTGCTGAAAAGCAGACTCAACAATCTAACAGGTATCTGAAAGCACCACGAGGAGCACCAAGGAACACACCAAGAAGGAAAATAGCTTTAAATTCCTCCTTATCTTCCAACAAGACAAAAGAATACCCCAAGGAAGTTCATTCAGAAATGGATTCCTACAAGGAGATTCTTTAGTCCAGAAGGTTCCATTATTGGAATGAGAGCCTAACTCCATGTTTCCTGTCTTGTGCAGAACCAAAGCCTACAGAATCTACAACAAAAGAACGCAAAAGATTGAAGAATCTGTTCATGTTGTCTTCTACGAAGGAAATAAGAAAGTACTCTTGAATGAAGAACTCTCAGATAGGTTCAAAGAACTAATGATTAAAGATTCTGAAGAAGAATCCTCAAAAGAAAACAACTCTATCATTCACTTAGAGGATGAATCTGACGATGAAAAGCAACCATTGCTTAGTAACAACCAGATGACTCTAAGACATGATGAAGAATTTCCTATGAGAATTCCAGAAATGGAACAGGTTACTGAGAACCTTCATCATGAAGAGGTTTCTGAGAATGAGATTGCTGAAAATCAAATTCCAGATATCTCTAACACTGAAAAAGTGTCAGATATCCATGGCATTTTCCATGTGCCAGATATCTCAGATACTGCACAAGTATCCTATCAAGATCATATTGATTCACATTCAGATCAAAATGATATTGATCCTACTAGTTCAAAACCCATTATGAAATGGATAAGAAATCATCCTGCCAAGGATGTAATCGGTCCTTTAGACCAAGGAGTTAGAACTAGGAGAGCAATTGTTGACTCTCTCTATAGATGTTTCATCTTAAATATTGAACCTAAAACTATAGAAGAAGCATTGAAGGATCAAGATTGGATCTCTGCAATGCAAGAAGAGTTGGATCAATTTGATAGAAACAAAGTCTGGAAACTATTTCCATTTGTTGACGGAATATCTATAATTGGAACCAAGTGGGTTTTCAGAAATAAAATGAATGAGTCTGGTGAAATAACCAGAAACAAAGCAAGGTTGGTTGCCAAGGAATTCACCCAGACAGAAGGACTAGATTTTGACGAGTCATATGCTCCAGTTGCAAGATTGGACGCAATTAGACTATTTCTAGCCTTTGCAGCTCATAATGACTTTAAAGTTTATCAGATGGATGTTAAAAGTGCATTCCTAAACGGTGAATTTGCTGAAGAAGTCTATGTTGAACAACCACCAGGCTTTGAGGTTTCCACAGAAAGTAGAATGGTTTATAAGCTTCGAGCTCGCATGGATCGCAACAGCTCAAGAGCATGGTATGATACTTTATCCAAATACTTGCTGGAAAGTGGCTTCAAGAAAGGAGATGTTGATAAAACACTCTTTACTTTGAACCATGAAGGGAAACTACTTTTAGTTCAAGTATATGTTGATGACATTATATTTGGATCTAAAGACAAGCAACTTTGTGAAGACTTTACTGAGCTCATGAAAAGTAAATTTGAGATGAGCATGATGGGAGAATTAATCTACTTCCTAGGATTGCAAGTCAAGCAACTTAATGATGGAATATTCATTAGTCAAACAAAGTATGCAAAGGATATGCTCAACAAGTTTAATCTAAAGCCTTCTGAAAAGAATGCTAAGATACCTATGAGCATTGGAACCAAAATGACCTATACTGAATCTGACAAGAGTGTTGTAGAACAAAAGTATAGGAAATTGATTGGGTCTCTACTATACCTCACTGCAAGTAGACCTGATATTCAATATGCAGTTGGAGTGTGTGCTAGATTTCAGACAAATCCAATGCAATCACACTACAACATTGCTATGAAAATATTAAGGTATGTAAAGGGTACTGTAGAAGTTGGATTGTGGTATCCAAAAGACAGTGGATTGAGTTTAGTTGGCTATTCTGATGCTAACTATGCTGGATCATTGCTTGATAAAAAAAGCACCTCAGGAACTTGTCAATTTCTTGGTGCCAGATTAATATCATGGTTCAGCAAGAAACAAAACTCAATTGCCACATCTACCACAGAGGCTGAATATATTGTTGCTGGGTGTTGTGCTTCACATATATTGTCGATACAACAACAACTCAGAGATTATGAGATCAATGAAGAGAAAACACCGATTTTCTGTGATAACACAAGTGCTATTGCCATAACTCAGAATCCTAAGTTTCATGTAAGAACAAAGCACATTGATGTTAGACACCACTTCATTAGAGACCATGTTGAAAAAGGAAATATAGAGATACTCAAGATTGGTACTGAAGACCAACTTGCAGATATCTTTACAAAGCCTTTGCAAGAAAGCAGGTTCTTAAACTTGAGACATAGTCTTGGGTTAATGGAGCTACCAAAGGAACTGAAAAGTTCTAATCTCTGAGACAGGAACTCAGTATGATTGAGAAAGGAAAAAGAAGAGATATGATATCTGGAACAGGAATCCATAATATCAAAGACAAAAGGTGAAACACATAGCAAAAAGATATCTGAGACGGGTACTCAGATATCAAAGGTTAAAGGGTAAAATGGCTATTTGAAGATTTCTGAGAAAGGTACTCAGATATCTAGATCACTTAGTGAGGGGGAACACAAAAGAGAAATGTGGTACAACTATATTCAGTCAACTACATCTCTGGTGTTTTGTATCTTTCCATTTTTATGTTAAGTTACACACAGTCTCTGAACTGACTACATAAGTCCAAAGACTGTCCCCTAGTTACAGAAAAGAGATGTGACTCAGAAATCCTTACGCCAAGTTTCATTAATTGGGCACAATTACAATTACTGATTGTGATCATTGCTGAAGAAGCAATCGTGACCCTTGATGAAATGGGCGTTTGATCTTAACAGACGAGATCAATTCTCAGTAAAATAGTGGACTGTAAAAACACAGACGTAGCCCACTAAGCATTTAATGCAAAACGAATTTTACCCACGCCTATCTGCATTTGCACAGATACATATGTACAAAATTAATTTGTATGTATATGTCTGTTGAGAGTAAGATGCTATATATATAGGATTTTGGCAAAAGAAATCACTTTCACCTAATCCAACATTCACACTTACACAGAAATAGCAAAAACCTTTCAAAGTTTTCTGCAAATCTCTATTCTTCACTTAGTTATTTTGCAAAGAATCACTAAACTCACACCTTAATCTCTTTCCGATTTTCAAAAACTTTCACTATTTAAAGAGATGGCACCAAAACGTGCTTCTAACCAGAAATCCTGTTACTACCTGCATGCTTTGAAAAGCAAGCACCAGTGTTGGTTATAACAAACAAACGATTGACTGGAGAGTTCAATCCTGATCATTGGACTTCAAATCACAGGATGATTTGGGGTGGTGCCATGATTGAGGAATACCTTGTAGCTGCAATAGAAAACCAAGCTGACAGAAAGTTGGTACTTGATATGCTTAAAAAGGCACAAATCAAGGGCTTTCTATCTGCTCTTCCCAGTGGAGTCTTTTCACTGGAGTCTCTTCATTGGATGTCCTGGAGTTTTACAACAACTCCACGATTATTTCCAAAGTCTCTGAAGGCACTGAGACAGTGTCTATCAAGACTAAAGTACAAGGACAGGAAATCCTGTTGGACGAAATAGCTTTATGTGAGCTGTTTGAACTTCAAAATCTTGAAAAGGATTTTGAAATTGACACCAAGGATGAAGATCTCCTTGAGGGTGTCAAAACGCTCTACAGTGATGTGTGTGATCTTGACAAGCCAGACACACCTATCGACTTCAAACTTGCTGACATTA
The DNA here is from genome assembly GCA_026545765.1 of Plantago major. Classification (NCBI taxonomy): domain Eukaryota; kingdom Viridiplantae; phylum Streptophyta; class Magnoliopsida; order Lamiales; family Plantaginaceae; genus Plantago; species Plantago major. The sequence continues at coordinate 50,380,389 of CM048844.1, read as the reverse complement.
GAACCAGACATCTGTTGGTTCACTGGGATGTGTTGTCATGTATCCTTCACAGATGCTTTGATGGTCTACAAGGAGGAGCTGACCAGATAAGCCAAGAACGCTGGATGATGATGTTCTTGTTGAATCAACAAAACAAAAGGTTGGAAAACCCTTTTAATTGGGGGAAGTACGCCTTCATGAAATTCGTGAAGAAAATACAAGGCTTTGAGCCAAAAATCATTAAGGGCCTTGCTGAGCCAAAAGCCACAGTAAGCTATGGACTGAAGATATGCTACTTACTGGAGTGCCTTGGCATTGAGCTCAGAGAGACGGCAGACATTGCCAATAGTAACCTACTCTACAAATATGAGTATACAAACATGATGAAAAAGGTTACAGCATCTCAGAAAGGTTCCAAGAAACGAAAGACTGATAAGGTATCTGAGGGTTCCGTTGCGACCAAAAAGCCCAGAACTTCACGAAAGAAGTCTGCTGGCAAATTAGTAGACATACCCTATGTTATGAAACCCGGTGGGTCGACCCGGGTCGACACAGTTTAACCACGACTCGGAGAGGGGTCCGGGCCGAAAACCCCCCAAAACCGGAAAAAATCGGGTTTCGGTAAAAACCCGGCGGAACCGGTTAAAAACCGGTTCCAACCGGGTTTTAAAAAAAAAATTGAAGTCTAAAACAGGAGAGGAGAAGTTACCTTGGAAGAGGTACTTGGAGATTTCTCTGCGGTTCTTCTCAGAGATGATCTGAAAAGCACGAAAAATTAGTTAATCATTCAAGTGGATTGACAATATTGATGAATATGGGAGAGCAATTTACCATGGCTGGAAGCTAATACAGCTGAGATGCGCAGATGATCGAGTGAATAGCCACAGATGGATGAACATATACAGAGAGGAAGGCTTTTATTGTAGGTTTGCTTGATGAATGGGCTTGTATGTAAGGAGTTGGGCAGGTCCATCTAGTTTGGACTTTGGGTGTGGGAAGGCCCATATAAAGGGTGAAGTAAAACAGGAAAATTATATCTAGAGATTCATAGGTTGACCCGAGTTGACCCGGTTGAACCTCCTACAGTAGGTAGGCTGGGTCAACATCCGGGTCCGAGTTTCAAAACATAGGACATACCCATTGTGGATGTCGACTCTCAGATATCTGCCGCCACTGCTGATGAACTCATAAATGAAGATGAACTCATCAATGTTGCTAAGACCACAACTGATGAACTCATCAATGCTGCAGAGTGCCTTGTTGATGAGTACTAGTGTAGTTAGGTTTCTGAGTTACCTGAATGAGTACATCAGGCTCAGAGACTTGTACTATTGAGGCAGGGGGTGCCTCAGATATCTTGTTGTGAGGTGGAGACTTGGAAGTCTGGTCCTCATCAACCTTTCTTTCTGCTTGAACCTGAGAATTAAAATTATCACAATACTTAGGAAATTGTCATGAAAGAGTTTATGGAATAAAGCTTCAATGATCTCTGAGTTGTTCACTTACTTCCTTAATAGGAAGCTCAGAATCATTTTTCTCATAAACTTTCTCAGTTTCTGGTGTTCTTTCTGGTGATGTTGCCTTGGGGGCTTCATCAATTTCCATGGGTGCAGGGGATGTCGCAATTCTTTCCCCTTGCACTTCTACTTCTGAATGAGCCTGTAAGTAGAAAGTATTGAGTAATTAGAGAAGAATTCATATTAACCCATAATGAAGAATGTTTATTACTGATTTTTATATACCTTCATACTAGAAGGCTCAATGACATTTTCTTCAGAAACCTTGACGGTTTCTGGGTCCTTTTCTGGCATTTCTGCCTTGTCTTCTTCTTTCTCAGTTGGAGCCTATTAGAAACAAACACTTAAGAGTATTAGTCAAGTGTATAAAGTACATATCTGAGATGTTATATCTTAAGGAACCATCTTCTACCTGTGAGACAGGCTCCTGTTCCTTAAGTGGTGAGGCTATTGAAGCCTCCTTCTCAGATTCTAAGGCAAGCTTTGCAGCTTCCTCTTGTTCTTTTATTTCTAATTCAGCTTATAACAAAGAAATTTTATAAGTAACAAGATTTATAAACATAAAATATCACAAGTAGAGAGTTAAACCATTCAGCTACCTGAGCTTTGTCAGGCTGACTGGTCTCTGGTACTTGTAAAGTTTCCATGCGTTGGTCTTGTTGTTCTTGGACCACTTCTTTATTGGAAGTTTGAGGTACTTCGGACCTATCCTGAGTATGGAACTCAGTTGCCTCCCCTGGTTGATCATTCTGAGCAGATGCCTCAGTTTGATCCCTCTCATTGAGTTGGGGAACCTGCTCATTTGCAGGATTTTCTTCAGTAACCAGGAGTGCTGGTATGTCAAACTGTAATTTATTCACCATGGCTTCATTATCATCTGGTGAATCATGTGAATTGGTTGAATTAAAGTGCGGCTCATCTTGATCCTTTTGTGACAGTTTGTATAGTGTGGAGGCAATGTCAGAATCCTCCATCACTATGTCACCACTTCTCAAAGCTTCTTCTACCAGCTTGAGTGTGTCTTGTCCAGATTTCTTGGACTTAGGTGCTATCTCAGCAACCTCTGTACTAAGTGCTTCTTCAGCAACCTTAGTAATGGGTGCTTTCTCAGCAACCTCTGAAATTAGTGCTTGTTCAGCAACCTTTGAACTAGTTGCTCTTTCAGCAACCTTGGGGATTATTGCTTCCCCCTCATCTTCAGATTCCTCATTGAAATCTGGGACTGAGTTATCAACAATCCTTGCTGCTTCTGCAGAGAGTGTTTGAAGTTTCTCACTGCTTTTATCAGCATTGATGGGTTCATCAGCAGTGGACTTAGCAGCATTAATGAGTTCATCAGCTGTGGACTTAGCAGCATTGATGAGTTCATCTTCATTGATTAGTTCATCAGCAGTGGCGGCAGATATCTGAGAGTCGACATCCACAATGGGTATGCCTTCTAATTTGCCAGCAGACTTCTTTCGTGAAGTTCTAGACTTTTTCGTCGCAACGGAACCCTCAGATACTTCGTCAGTCTTTCGTTTCTTAGAACCTTTCTGAGATGCAATAACCTTTTTCATCATGTTTGTATACTCATATTTGTAGAGCAGGTTACTGTTGGCTATGTCAGCCGTCTCTCTGAGCTCAATGCCAAGCTTCTCCAGCAAGAAGCATATCTTCAGTCCATAGCTTACTGTGGCTTTTGGTTCAGCAAGGCCCTTGACTATTTTATTCTCAAACCCTTGAATCTTCTTCACAAATTTCATAAAGGCGTACTTCCCCCAATTGACAGGGTTTTCCAACCTTTTGTTCTGTTGATTCAATAAGAACATCATCATCCAGCGTTCTTGGCTTATCTGGTCATCACCTCCTTGTAGACCATCAAAGCATATGTGAAGAATGCATGCCAATACATCCCAGTGAACCAACAGATGTCTGGTTCTGATGTCAGCAAGTTTGAAGTCGATGGGTGTATCTGATTTTTCAAGATCACACACATCACTGTATAGTTACTTCACACCTTCAAGGAGATCATCATCTGGTGTTTATTTCAAAATCATTTCCCAGATTTTGAAGTTCAAACAACTCACAGAAAGTTGTTAAGTTCAAAAGGATGTCCTTTCTTTGAACTTTTGTTTTTATAGACACCATTTCAGTGCCTTCATCAACACAAGAAATAATCCTGGAATTGTTGTAAAATTCCAACACATCCAGTGAAGAAACTCCACTGGGGATAGCATATAGGAAACCCTTGATTTGTGCCTTTTCAAGCATACCAAGAATTAACTTCCTATCAGCTTGGTTTTCAATTGCAGCAACGAGGTATTCCTCAATCATGGCACCACCCCAAATCATCTTGTGATTTGAAGTCCACTGATCAGGATTCAACTCTCCAATCAACTGATTGTTTGTTATGACCAGGACTGGTGCTTGCTTTTCAGCAGTATCAGATGTAGTAGCTTGGGATTTCTGGGTAAGAGCACGTTTTGGAGCCATCTATTTAAATAGTGAAGTTTTTGAAAGTCGAGAAGAGATTAAGGTAGGAGATTAGTGATTCTTTGCAGAAAAACTAAGTAGGAATCAGTGTTTGCAGTGAGGATTTGAAGAGAAAATTTGGGAGATTTTGCTATTTTTATGCAAGTGCAAATGTGGGATTGAGCAAAAGTGAATTCTTTTGCCAAAATCCTATATATATAGCAACGCAAATCTCAACAGAAATATGCATACAAATTTATTTTGTGCATATGTATCTGTGTACGTGCATAAGGTTGTGGGTGAAAACTACTTTGCATTAAATGCTAGTGGGCCATAATTTACAGTCCACTACTTTTTAGCGAAATCAAATCTCGTTCGATAAGATCAAACGCCCATTTCATCAAGGGTCACGATTGCTTCTTCAGCAATGATCACAATCAGTAATTGTAATTGTGCCCAATTAATGAAATTTGGCGAGTAGCTATCTGAATAACATTTCTTCTGTTGTGACTAAGAGACAGTTTTGTTTTCAGAATTTATCTTCAAATAATACATCTGTTCATATGTTTCACAACTATAGAAATAATACACAATACGAGAGAGTAGTTGACTACGGATAGTTGTACTACTTTTGTCTTTTGTGTTCCCCCTCACTAAGTGATCTACATATCTGAGTACTTGTCTCAGAAATCTTCAAATAGCCATTTTACCCTTTAACCTTCGATATCTGAGTACCCATCTCAGATATCTTTTTGCTATGTGTTTCACATTTTGTCTTTGATATTCTGAATTCCTGTTCCAGATATCTTATCTCTTCCTTTCCCTTCTCAATCATACTGAGTTCCTGTCTCACTCACACTTTAGCTTCTTTTAGTATATGAGTTCCCGTCTCAGATACCTTTTTGCCTTGAATATCTAGATGCCTGTACTAGATATCTTTCTCCTTTCTAAATTTCTGTCTCAGAGATTAGAACTTTTCAGTTCCTTTGGTAGCTCCATTAACCCAAGACTATGTCTCAAGGTTAAAAACCTGCTTTCTTGCAAAGGCTTTGTAAAGATATCTGCAAGTTGGTCTTTAGTACCAATCTTGAGTATCTCTACATTGCCTTTTTCAACAAGGTCTCTAATGAAGTGGTGTCTAACATCAATGTGCTTTGTTCTTGCATGAAACTTAGGATTCTGAGTTATGGCAATTGCACTTGTGTTGTCACAGAAAATCGGAGTTTTCTCTTCATTGATCTCATAATCTCTGAGTTGTTGTTGTATCCACAATATCTGTGAAGCACAACACCCAGCAGCAATATATTCAGCCTCTGTGGTAGATGTGGCAATTGAGTTTTGTTTCTTGCTGAACCATGATATTAATCTGGAACCAAGAAATTGACAAGTTCCTGAGGTGCTTTTTCTATTAAGCAATGATCCAGCATAGTCAGCATCATAATAGCCAACTAAACTCAATCCACTGTCTTTTGGATACCGCAATCCAACTTCTACAGTACCATTTACATACCTTAATATTTTCATAGCAATGGTGTAGTGTGATTGCATTGGATTTGTCTGAAATCTAGCACACACTCCCACTGCATATTGAATATCAGGTCTACTTGCAGTGAGGTACAGTAGAGACCCAATCAATTTCCTATACTTGTGTTCTTCAACACTCTTGTCAGATTCAGTATAGGTCATTTTGGTTCCAATGCTCATAGGTATCTTAGCATTCTTTTCAGAAGGCTTTAGATTAAACTTGTTGAGCATATCCTTTGCATACTTCGTTTGACTAATGAATATTCCATCATTAAGTTGCTTGACTTGCAATCCTAGGAAGTAGTTTAATTCTCCCATCATGCTCATCTCAAATTTACTTTTCATGAGCTCAGCAAAGTCTTCACAAAGTTGCTTGTCTTTAGATCCAAATATAATGTCATCAACATATACTTGAACTAAAAGTAGTTTCCCTTCATGGTTCAAAGTAAAGAGTGTTTTATCAACATCTCCTTTCTTGAAGCCACTTTCCAACAAGTATTTGGCTAAAGTATCATACCATGCTCTTGGAGCCTGTTTCAATCCATACAGAGCTTTCTGAAGCTTATAAACCATTCTACTTTCTGTGGAAAGTTCAAAGCCTGGTGGTTGTTCAACATAGACTTCCTCAGCAAGTTCACCGTTTAGGAATGCACTTTTGACATCCATTTGATAAACTTTAAAGTCATTATGAGCTGCAAAGGCTAGAAATAGTCTAATTGCATCCAATCTTGCAACTGGAGCATATGACTCATCAAAATCTAGTCCTTAAGTCTGGGTGAATCCCTTGGCAACCAACCTTACTTTGTTTCTGGTTATTTCACCAGACTCATTCATTTTGTTTCTGAAAATCCACTTGGTTCCAATTACAGATATTCCATCAACAAATGGAACCAGTTTCCAGACTTTGTTTCTCTCAAATTGATCCAACTCTTCTTGCACTGCAGAGATCCAGTCTTGATCCTTCAATGCTTCTTCTATAGTTTTAGGTTCAATGTTTGAGATGAAACATCCATAGAGAGAGTCAGCAATTGCTCTCCTAGTTCTAACTCCTTGGTCTAAAGGACCAATCACATCCTTGGTAGGATGATTTCTTATCCATTTCATAATGGATTTTGAACTAGTAGGATCAATATCATTTTGATCTAAATGTGAATCAATACGGGAAATGCCATGGATATCTTACACTTTTTCAGTGTTAGAGAAATCTGGGATTGGATTTTCAGCAATCTCATTCTTAGAAACCTCTTCATGATGAAGGCTCTCAGTAACCTGTTCCATTTCTGGAATTCTCATAGGAAATTCTTCATCATGTCTTCGAGTCATCTGGTTGTTACTAAGCAATGGTTGCTTTTCATCGTCAGAGTCATCCTCTAAGTGAATGACAGAGTTGTTTCCTTTTGAGAGTTCTTCTTCAGAATCTTTAATCATTAGTTCTTTGAACCTATCCGAGAGTTCTTCATTCAAGGGTACTTTCTTGTTTCCTTCGTAGAAGACTACATGAACAGATTCTTCAATCTTTTGCGTTCTTTTGTTGTAGATTCTGTAGGCTTTGCTATTCATAAAATAACCAAGAAATACTCCTTCATCTGTTTTTGGTTGAAATGTTCTCAAGTATTCTTTTCCATTGTTAAGAACAAAACATCTGCAACCAAACACCCTTAGATGTTTGATACTAGGGGGTCTACCAATCAAAAGTTCATAAGGAGTTTTGTCATGGTGTTTGTTAATCAAACATCTATTTTGAGTGTAGCAGGCTGTGTTAACAAATTCAACCCAATAGATTTCACTTATTTCGATTAATAAGCATTGCATTGTTCTTACGCTTCTTTTAGCGTCCTATTCTTCCTTTCAGAACACCATTACATTTGTGGTGTCCTTCTGAAGATAGTTGATGTTGTATACCTTTGTAGTAAAACTCTTTTATGTCTTGGTTCACAAACTTCGGTACCATGGTGCATTACGATTCTGAGATACCTTGTCATTTTCATGAATTCAAGCTTATTGACAAGTTGGGTATTTCAACCTTGCATCGATTTTGTTTGAGAAATATAACCCAAGTGAATCTTGAGTAATCATCAACAACAACCAGACCATACTTCTTTCCTGCATAGCTAGTTACAGAGGATTCAAAAAGATCCATATGTAACATTTGCAGTAGCCTTTCACTGGAGTGTCTAGTTTTAGACTTGAAAGATGTTTTGGATTGTTTTCCCATTTTGCAAGCTGAGCATATACCATCTTTTCTATATACCATTTTGGGTAAACCAACCACCAATTCTTTCTTGGCTAGCTTGTTCAGAGTTTTGAAGTTCAAGTGACTCATTCTTTTATGCCATAGCGCTTTTCTTGATGTGGCAGATTGACTCAACATGAGACATTCTTGATTGTGGCGGATGCCAACAAGAACATAAAGATTTCCTCTCCGCTAGCAAAAGCTGCTTTGACTCATTGTCAATTAATTTGCATAGTTTTGACTTGATCTTTACAGTGTACCCTTTGTCTACCAATTGACTCATGCTTAGGAGATTATATTTTAATCCATTTACATGTAATACATCAGAGATTGTAAGAGCTCCAAGCTTCAGATTGCCAAAACCTATGGTTGAATTTTCATCTCCTCCAACAAATCTAATATATGGTCCTTTATCGCATTTTATGTAGTTAACCAGATTTGCATTGTCTCCTGTCATGTGCTTCCCACATCCACTATCAAAATGCTGCTTTGGGTTCTTCCTCAGAGTGTTTTGCACAAAACATGGAAACATGGAGTTAGGCTCTCATTCCAACAATGGAACCTTCTGGACTAAAGAATCTCCCTGTAAGAATCCATTTTTGAATGAACTTCCTTGGGATATTCTTTTGTCTTGTTGGAACATAAGGAGGAATTTTAGGTAAATGATTAGTGTCATCATCATTTAAAGCTATTTTCCTTCTTGATGTGTTCCTTGGTACTCCTCGTGGTGCTTTCAGATACATGTCAGATTGCTGAGTCTGCTTTTCTGCAAACTTAGCTTTCCTTGTCAGATTTCTTGTAGCCCTGGCATTCAGAGTGGTCGTAACCTGTTCTTTCTTCCACTTCTGATGATTGCTATGCGCAATCCTGGCTTTCATCCATCGTTCTAGCTCTTGTTTATACTCACGAGCGAGTTGTTTCCCGATGGCTTTATAGCCAATGCCATTTCGAGCACTTGGTACTATCTGAGTTCTCTTCTCAGCAGCTTTGCTAGTCTCTGGAACGTCTTTCTTTCCAGAAAATGTGATGTTGGAAAATTTTCCTGCCCCTGCAATTTTTCCTTTCTGAGAGACATAGCACTGTGGGTGATTACACTTTCCAGTGTTATGTTTCTTTACATAAACATTCCCAACGGTTTTCTTTTGGACTTGTTTTTTCCACAAATGTTTGGTCGCGATTGCCTTTCATTTGTCAACAACGTTAGCTTTCTGACCAATGTTGTAGGTTATTTGAGAACCATTTTGCTGAGCACTAACAAACATTATTCTTTCGTTACTCTTATTCAGAGTAGTAGAGCTATTTGTTTGTGTGTCCAGCCCAAGTCCTCCCTTTTCTGAAGGATCTCTTAAATAAGAGTGTACTTCAGTAAGAGTGTCACTAGCTTTGGCATAGGATTGAAAAGATAGTTCTTTCTTCTTGAGTTCCTCATTTTCAGAAAGAAGATCTTTATTTTCCTTTTGGGGTATATCCATTGCCTTTCTGTGTAACTTCTCCGTCTCAGATATCTGTCTTTGAGAAATGCATTTTCAGCATCCTTTTTCTCAGATATCTTGAGTAATTGTGAATTTTCCTTCTCAAGAGAATTCTTTTCTTCTTCAAAAATGTCGGCTCTAGCTCGGATCATTTGAAATTCTCTTTTGTAGAGATCAAGTTCTCTTCTGAGATATTCTAAATTTCTGATTTCTTCCTCATCACTCTCATAATTAATGAATTGAGTAATGTTGGTTACCTCGTTAGCCATTAGGCAAGGCTCAATGTTGGAGCAATCTGGATAGATTTCCTCAGCAACCCCACATAATTCCCTTTTCTTTTGACCAAAGTCAACCAATTCATGAGTGATGCCACATAATTCTGGAGAAGGTAGTTTGGAGTCATCTGAGTCTTCTTCCTCAGATTCTGACTCAATATCAAGAGCATCCAGTTGGATTTGAATCTTTTTCCTTTCTTCAGTGAGCATAGCTCTCTGACCCCTCTTGAAGTTTCTTCTATCTTTCTTGTCACCTGTCTTTAGCTTATTGAAAACAGGGTAGTCTCTTTTAAAATGACCAGGCTTCTGACAATAGAAACAGATATCGTTTCCGATTTCTGCTTCCTCAAGATTAGATGCTTCTTTGGCCGAGCTTGTTCAAATGAGCTGATGACTACATATTTTTGTACTGGTGATAGTTTGAGCCTAGATGCTTTTTCAACTTCTCTTTGGCTTTTCTTCTGTCAATCTCCCTACCGACATATTTTCTCATTTGCTTTACAGCAAGAGCATCTTCCTCAGTCATTTCTTTGGTATCCTTCTTTTCAGAAGTACTTTGTGTTACTAAAGTAACATTGTGAACTTTCTCATCAATTATTTGTTCTCTCTGAGTAGTTTCATAGTTGACAGTAGCTAAGTGGGAAAAGAGTTCTACTGGAGTGATATTTGACATTCCTTGGTTGAAATAAAAATACTGAGTATGTTCCCAGTTTTGATTCAAACTTCTCACGATAGTCTTAACCTTTTCAAAGTTAGAGTATCTCTCACTTTCACCAAGTGCAGCCATTTCACTCATCAATGTTGTGAACCGGAAATCTAGTTCTTCAAGAGTCTCTGTGGGACCTTGTTTAAAGTTTTGGAATTTGAGCTTCAAAACTTCGAACTTATTTTCCTTTGTTTTTCAAAGTCTTGCATGATTTCTTCAATCAGTTGCCGGGTCACTTTCGCCGTTTTTGCACCCCACAGTTTACACTGTATGTGCTCTGGAGTGGAACGTATGATGATATTGCGAGCCTGACCATCCAGACGATTTCTCTTGCCATCTTCAGATGTCCAGAGCTCTCTGGGCTTTGGCTCGTAAACAGCTTGACCAGTAGGTCTTCCACTGGTTGACGCACCTGTTTGAGAGGAATCACCACTTGGTTCTTCATTAGTGGGAACTCTGTCTCTACCATTAGAAACCTCCATGACTTACTTGAGTTGTTGAATGACTATGGGGCCATTCTTTATTACTTCGATCATTTCGTCATTGATGGCTTCTAGGTGGAGCATCATGTTGTTCTTCCATTTCTCATAGTTCTCTAGCTTGAGAATTGGAGCGTCACTTAAAGACATCCTGCAGCAAGCACACTTACAAACAAATCAAGTGTAGGTGAAAAGCAGTTAGTGGGCACTTATCTGGGATCTAGGTTCAGTGCAGAAGGCTTGGGAACCTCCTGCTCTGATACCACTTGTTGGTCCAGATAACGGCAAAGGAAAAGACTAGAGGGGGGTGAATAGTCTTTTACAACTTTTGTCGATAAACACAATTTCTCAGATATCTGTGAAGATATCTGATACTTAATTTCAGAGAGCGGAAGACTTTTCTGTGATAAGTGCACCTGCTCAGCTAGATATAATGTGTTTAAATACTTAACAGGATAAATAGAACGATAATTAAATTACTGAAAGTAAATAACACGTCTTTTGTAGTGGTATCTGAAGGTGGCGTAATCCTTCAACTAATCCACTTCGGCCTTTCTCAGACCTGGAATCCACTAAAACAGATAAATGAGTTCACCTTACAAATATCTTTTCTCGATTCCTAAATACACTAGGTTCCAAACCAAGTGTTCCTCCTGAGTTATTCCCCGGCTCCCAGCCAAGTACTTCCTATACTCAGAAACCTTTGAGTTGTTCCTTAGTTTCCCAAACTAAGTACTTCCTATGCTCAGTAACCTTGGAGTTATTCCTTAGTTTCCCAAACTAAGTACTTCCTGTACTCCACGCCGTTTAAGGTGTTGGTTATGATGGTTTGTCAGGTGAGTATTCTTACTAACTTTTCAGTTAATTAGGAATAGTTTATAGAACAAGAATCACTTAACACACTTCACAATGTGTGGTGATATGTTCTTTACTGACCCAAGTCTATGTTAAATGTTCTGGAGAATGAAACTCAGATACTTGATCTTTTGATTCAACTCCTTCACAGATAGCAATGCATGTTAAGGATCAGGACACTTAGAACTTTCGTGTTACTTAGAATTCAAGAGCTTAGTCGCAACTGTAAGCTAAAGAGTAAGTAGATTGAAGGCTTGTATGCTTGAATGAGTTCGTTCTGTGTGTAAGTTCAAGGTGTTCAGTGTGTATTTCAAGCATTCTAAGTGGTGATATTTATAGTTGAAAATCATGCCGTTTGAATTAGTATCCGTTAGGCTTAATGAAATTCAAACTATTGATATCTGTAAATAGTACTGCAGAAGACATTGTCTCTTTTCAGAGATTTCCTCTTTTGTTCAGATGTCTCTGTCTGCACATTTATTGCATTGTACTATTTTTGTCCTGTAGTACCAATGGAACTATGCACGCTTTATGAAGCATTGCATGTCCCTTTCCAGAGACCTTCACATCTCCAGATACCTATTGAAACATTGTTTCCCAGAAACATAGTTTTATCCAGGGTATCTGAATGTAGGTTTCCGTGGGCACTTTTCCTCGTTCAGAAACCTTGTGTTCTCAGATATCTTTTGCAAAACTTGTTCATTGAAAAACACTTGTTTCTTCAAGATATCTGGACATAGGTATCTTATGACCTTCGTCTTCAGCAATCTTGCGCAGTCTTCAAATCTTCAAAATTGTTGAACTCTTCTACCGGATGCCTTCTTCTTGATCTTCTTCAAAGATATAAAAATTACATTCAGAGACCTAACATCCTATACAAGATTTGCTAGACTAACATACTTAGTGATTTTCCTCTTTTACAGTGTTCAAGTGAACCAAGAGTACTAACCACCTTTCTGAGCTAAGATAAGTCATTAGGTTGCTGATCAAAATCTAAACAGATATTCCTAACAATGTGGTTCCGACTCCAAACAATAAACGGAAAGTTAAAGATTGAGTAGTATTTAAGTAAAAAAAAATGGTAGTTGTTGATAGATTAGAAGTTGAATATTATTTAAATAAATAAAAATAAAGAATAAATAAAAGATGGATCGTAGCCTGATAAAGTTGAAGTATAATTATTAAGGGTATTAGTTAAGTTGTCTAGGATGGAGTTACTTTATATGAAGATTTGAACGGGACTACTAAATCTAAAATGGTATGAGTAATTTTTACGATAGATCGTATCCCGTAGAGACCAAATGACGTATCACATGATTTATCACAAACATCACATGCTTAGCTGCAAACATCACATGTTAAAAATGCATATAATGCGAGTATAATGTAGGTTTATTATACATACGATACTAGTACTAACCCGTGGCGATGCCACGGTATAGTTTACTCTTAATAATAATTAGAAATGTGAGGATAAAATAAATTAATCAAGACAATAAAATAATCAAAATTCCTTGCAAACAACGTTAGTTGTGGTGTATGTGTGTAGTCCTTCGTCCAATACTACATCACTATGTCTTTGTTTATGGTAACTATGGAAAATGTAAAATACGACTCATCATGACGTATATGATTTGAAAGGGTAGAACTCAACCCGAACACGTTCAGGACCCGACGGTTGACAACATATGGTAGTATATTATATTGAGTCATCTACACGTACCTAACATGTTAATTAATAACTTATACTCCAATCTGAACCAAAATAAAATACAAAAGTGTATAACTCAGTTAACATGGTTGGTTCCCAACAACCCCTGGAGTGGTATGTGCTCCTCCCACCACACAAAAAAAAAAAAGTATTCTACAAATATAATTTCAATTATTGTGGTGGTTTTTTAGGCAACCACCCCCAACATATCCCCCCCCCCCCCCCCCTCCCCCGGACTTTTTACTAACTTAACCATAAAATGTTGCAGTTCGGGTATTGTCACAAAGGTTTGGAAAGGGTTCGAGTATATGCCCGATCCGGACATGAACATAATTATTTCAAAGGGGGTTGGATAGAACCCGACCCGTTTAAAAGTAAAATGACGGAATACCAGTGTAGAGTGTTTCTGACTCTTGTTAATTGTCATAACTTAAACATGTATAGAAAAATGTATGCTAGTGGCTAAAATACAACTAATTCCATAAAATTCCATGTAGGACTGAATTAATCTGGTGAGGTTTAGACTTGTACTTTACATAATATATGGATGGATTTAAAGTTAAATATAATGTTTATAATATAATATTCATATTCACATATATGTGAATATGTGAATATGAATTGGGCTAGGTAGTGATGGAGTAATAAATTTCCAAGGCCCGCCAAATCCAGCATGGTACTGACCTCATTCCCGCCATTGGCAGGAAAATCCTTATAGCAGCCGCTTGCCAATTGACACTCAGTCATCTCTGTTGTTCACCAAGGGTCGGGAAAAGCTTACTTCTCCACTCAAATGGCCGACAATTTTGAGGAACACAACAAGCTTCCCGAACTCAAACTCGGTAAAAATCAAGCCTTTCTACACCTAGTCTTAGTGTCATTTTCACCGATTCTCCTGTTATTTTGTTAATTTATTACACTAATTTGAGTATTTGGGATTTGATTCTACGCTAGATGCTAGGCAAGCTCAAGGGTTTCTCTCGTTCTTCAAAACCCTACCCAGTGTAAGTGAATGTGCAATTCCTCACTTTTTTTTTTTTTTTTTAATATTGGAAAAATGTTAATTTGATATTTGTCCCCCTTGTTGGCTTTTGGTTGCAGGATGCTAGAGCTATTCGATTCTTCGACCGTCGGGTTAGTTAGTTCTCCTTTCGTTCACCCTTTGTTAGTTTCAGTTTGCAAGTATTGCTTTTGGTTAGAAATGTTATGAACTCAAGTCACTATCAAAGTATTGCTTCTATTTGTTGTTAATTACTTTTACAAATTGTATATACCATGCGTGATTGGTTAAGAATAGCAAGCACTTTTGTGAAAGTCACTTGTATAGCTTGGTGGTTCAGTTTATGGATCCATTAACTCGGAGCAATGACCGTTTTCTGTGTGCAGGTAACCATATGAAACTATGGAGACACTATTAATTGGTCTATTAGCCAGTTCGATTTGTATTTGCTAATATGCTTTCTCTGGTGTCTGTCTTGGTTTGTATTGATACCTTTTAGTCTCTTTGCATTGGAAAGCTACTAATATTATTTCATCTCAGTTTGCACATAAAAAATATTTCTGAAAATGAGTATGGCTTCTAATTTTATATGACTGTCTATATGCTTGTGAAATTTTTCTGTGGTACATAAGGTGAGGTCTTATATACGATTCCTTTTACGTTGAAAGAATTGGGGGTTCAATTACTGATGTATTTTTTATGTGTTTTGTTGTAGGATTATTATACCACACATGGTGACAATGCAACTTTCGTTTCAAAGACATATTACCACACTACAACAGCTTTGCGTCAAATAGGAAGTGGATCTGCTGCCATCTCCAGTGTTAGTGTGAGCAAGAACATGTTTGAGACTGTGGCACGTGATCTCCTTTTGGAGAAGACAGATCACACTCTTGAATTGTACGAGGGTAGTGGAGCAAACTGGAGATGCGTAAAAATTGGAACCCCTGGGAATCTGGGGAGTTTTGAAGACATTCTGTTTGCCAATAATGAAATGCAAGATGCTCCGGTTATTGTTGCTGTTACTGCGAATTCCCGTGAAAATGGATGGACTGTTGGATTAAGCTATGTTGATCTTGCTAAGAGAGTTCTTGGACTGTCAGAATTTCCTGATGACAGCCACTTTACAAATCTGGAGTCAGCTCTTGTTGCTCTTGGCTGCAAGGAATGCCTTTTACCTTTAGATATTGCCAAAACGAGTGAATATAGATCATTGAATGATGCACTGACCAGGTGTGGTGCAATGGTAACTGAAAGAAAAAGAGCCGAGTTCAAAGGAAGAGACCTAGTGCAAGATCTTCGAAGGCTTGTCAAAGGTCCTTTAGAGCCAGTGAAAGATCTGCTAGCTTCATTTGAACTGGCCCATGGCGCACTTGGTTGTGTAGTGTCATATGCGGATTTGCTTGCGGATGAGAGCAACTATGGTAGTTATATTATCCGGAGATACAATCTCGATAGTTACATGAGATTGGATTCTGCTGCTATGAGGGCATTAAATGTCATGGAGAGCAAAACTGATGCTAACAAAAATTTCAGTTTATTTGGGCTTTTGAATAGAACCTGTACAGCAGGAATGGGCAAGCGGTTGCTTCACATGTGGTTAAAGCAACCTTTGTTAGATGTAGATGAGATAAATAATAGGCTGGACATGGTTCAAGCTTTTGTGGAGGATACTGCCCTTCGTCAAGATCTGAGGCAGCATTTGAAAAGAATTGCAGATATTGAGCGTCTTATGCGTGCGCTTGAAAAGAAAAGAGCAAACCTAGCTCCTGTAGTCAAACTCTATCAGGTAAAAACACTTTTTGGTCTGGTGCTTATAATAGTAGGCATCTCAAACAAACTTCATGGATATTTATGATGTCCTAAAACATTTATTATGTCAGTTATCTGTTGAACACTTGCACTTACTTCATGGTTTTTGTACCACATACCAAACTGTAGACTTCTCCCTCGGATACATCTGTCTGTCTCTCAAAACAAACACCAACTGTTTCACATAATTCCAATTTTTTGCTTCGCAAATTCAATATTTAAAAATGATCGAAGTTTTCTTTTCCTGTCACTGACATCTAAATTATAACCGAAACCACTCGTTCCGTATTTTGCATGCAGTCAAGCATCAGGCTTCCATACATCAAAAGTGCACTGGAGCAATATGACGGCCCATTTGCTTCACTAATTAAGAAACGGTACTTGGATCCTCTAGACAACTGGATTGATGAAAATCACTTGAATAAATTCATTGGGCTTGTGGAAACTTCTATTGACCTTGATCAACTTGAAAATGGAGAATACATGATTTCATCTGGATATGATTCACAGTTGTCGGTTTTGAAAAATGAACAAGAGTCATTCGAACAACAAATACACGATGTACACATGAAAGCGGCTGATGATCTTAATCTCGCTCTTGATAAAGCTCTAAAGTTGGAAAAAGGGACACAATATGGCCATGCCTTTAGAATTACAAAAAAGGAGGAACCAAAAGTGAGGAAGAAGCTAAATACTCATTTTATTGTTCTTGAAACTCGCAAGGATGGGGTGAAATTCACAAATACAAAGCTCAAGAGGTTAAGTGACAGCTACCAAAAGATTGTTGAGGAATATAAAAGCTGCCAAAAAGAACTAGTTGCTAGAGTAGTGCAAACTGCTGCATCTTTCTCTGAGGTATCTATTTTCCAGAAGTTTAACATGAACTCCACAGTTCTTCGTCCTTGGCTACGGTCCAGTTATTCTTAAAGTTGAATTGTTGATATTTCTCGTATTTTCTCTATATGCAGGTATTTGAAGGACTGGCTCTTGTGCTTTCTGAATTGGATGTTTTACTTGGTTTTGCTGATTTGGCTGCTAGTTGTCCCACACCATATACACGACCAGCCATCACTCCATCCGTAAGAATTATTATTATTATTTATTATTATTATTATTATTATTATTATTATTGTTGTTGTTGTTGTTGTTGTTGTTGTTGTTGTTGTTGTTGTTATTGTTATTGTTATTGTTATTATAGTTATTGTTATTATTATTTATTATTGTTGTCGTCGTCGTCGTTACTATTGTTGTTGTTGTTGTTGTTGTCGTTGTTGTTGTTGTTATTATTATTATTATTATTATTATTATTATTATTATTATTATTATTATTAAGATCTGTTTTCAATAAAAACTTTCTCTCTTTTCATGATTCACAGGACGTAGGAGATATTATATTAGAAGGGTGTCGGCACCCTTGTGTTGAAGCCCAAGACTGGGTGAACTTCATCCCAAATGATTGTAAACTAGTAAGTTTTCCCATAATTTCCATATGAACAAATGAGCTATCTCTGGCAGCTCATGTCATGGTGGCCTATTCATTCATGTTCCCAGGTAAGAGGAAGCAGTTGGTTCCAGATAATCACCGGACCCAATATGGGTGGAAAATCAACATACATTCGACAGGTACTTAATTCAGGCTGATTACTTTGGTTTTAGCATAAGATCATTTTAAGAGTAAAGATGGTTTGATACTATTGATAGGGAAACACTGATAGTTCAGAACTTCAGATAAGCATTACTGATTAGAATGGCGACAGAAAACTATAAATTATTTGATTTTCTGTCAAAAGAATTTTATTTTGCAAGTCCAATCCTGTTTGGTTATTTCATGGGGATATTTGAAGGTAACTTTCAACAATCCAGTGATAGCATTTTTGGAGTTCTTCATTTTCAAATGTACTGAGTGGATCTATTGGATTATTCTCATCAGTTCACATTGATCTATTTATCTATCGGCAGGTGGGTGTGAATGTTATGATGGCACAATTGGGTTCTTTTGTTCCATGTGACAATGCCAGTATTTCTGTCCGTGATTGCATTTTTGCACGTGTTGGTGCTGGTGACTGTCAGGTATATGGTTTACAGTTCCCATATTGCAGTTTTCGAAGTGTTAAGATATTTATCTTGCAATGATTCACACTTCCATATGTTTCTTTTTGCCAAACTGAATTAGTACAACTATCTGCTATTCTGTCCCTGACTTTGTAACTGCTCATGGCTCTCTGATGATTGGCACCTGTTACGGTAGTAATCACATGAGTTTAATGCAATTTTGGGCTTTAATATGTCTAGGAATTAAGTTTATAAGCTGTTGATGTGAATAACAGACAAGTAGTAAAAAAATAGAGGGGGAGGTTTTACAATTATAAAAAACAGTTTTTCATATAAAGCATGAATATTATATGTATGAGTATATACATGTGCTTTAATTTGTGGTAATTCATTTTATCTGGTGGCATCTACTTTAATTTTGTCCTTTCGACAGTTACGGGGAGTTTCCACTTTCATGCAAGAAATGCTCGAGACTGCATCAATTTTGAAAGGAGCTACTGCAAGGTCATTAATAATAATTGATGAGTTAGGTCGGGGCACATCGACATATGATGGATTTGGTAAGTGTCGAACATTTGTTTTGATTTTGACCACGTCCCTGCATTCAACTTCGTTATACATAGACATGGATAGGTATTTATACCTCAACAAACACATCTTTTATGTAGTTTGATGGAACCCAGTCATAGGATGTACATATTGCTTTCCAAAAAAAAGGCCATTTTCGACTTTTATTTTTTCGTTTCTGTATTTTACTTGAAGTTTGTAAAAGAAAAGTACATTGAATAGAGAAAGTCATGTACAAATCTTTATTATTATTATTTTTTTTTTTTTTTTTTTTTTTTGCCTTTTTGGTTTCTTTGATGTGCAATGAGAAAACGAGTGACATCTAGAAAGACGTAAAACATTAAATGTTCGTGTTAACACAGTTGAAGCAAATTAAGTTCTGTAAGATGGTAATTTCCATTCATAACCATATGCTTCTTAAACTGCAATATGAAACAGCTTGATAGCCACCACAAAGTACAAGTCCCATTTGAGAAGCATGTTTTTTGTTGCAAATGAGTTTCATATTACAATCTGATAGTATCATACTTGGTCAGATTATACAGCTGTTACTGTGTTCCGGATCTATTATTTAAATTGTGGAAGCGTGACTTAGGTATCTCAAGGTATATATGTATCTCAAACATCTGAAGTGGGAGACACATAAGTATGTATTGGATATTTGACTTGTGCTGTTACTAGGTTACAGATTTGGATCAAAGGATTCAAATAACTACCTTTGGTCGATTTAGATTTCAGGTCATGGAGATGGAATAGGGCAATAAATATTGAATTTAGTAAAAGCAATAAATATCAATTGTGATAGGCTTGAATATCTCAATCCAAAAACAAGTCAGCAAGCACGCGTTATAATTTCTAGCTATTGTAATGGACCGAGGCCTCCTGAGATTGACTTGTATCTCTCTGTACAGTAATTTAGAGCTTTTTTATGGTTAAGGCTTCAAAGTCAGACAATCATATAATTTGCAACTTATGTGTTAACTTGGAACAGAGTGCATTCTTGTTGAAGCTTTTTATCTATAGATTTTTGCAGGCTTTTCAAGTAGCCTTATGTCATTTCCATGTATGGTTGCTTCTCGATATAGATTGTAGCTCTGATTCGTTTTTTTTCCCCTATAATTGCAGGTCTTGCTTGGGCTATATGTGAGCACATAGTTGAAGTGATTAAAGCACCTACTTTGTTTGCAACTCATTTTCATGAGCTGACTGAATTAGCTCATGAGGATGGTACTCATGACCTCATTGGAAAGAAACTTGAAGGATTATGTAATTATCATGTGACTGCACATATTGACTCAGCAAGTCGCAAGCTTACAATGCTTTACAAGGTAATCTCTTTCTCTCTCTCTCTCTCTTTCTAAAGAACCACATCCAAGAATCTTCTTGAGTTAAAGTAAAAGAAAAAAGAAAAGAAAAAGAAGTAAGGTAACAGTAAAAAAAAGAAAAATAGATACCCAATAATATGACATTTCTTATCTTTTAAATGTGGCAGAGAAATTCAAAGTATCATTTGGCATTTAAATGTATTTTAATTGACATTTGATCAAAGGGTGCTTGGTCTCTCAGATATCATCACCCATTAGTATTTATATTTCCTTCTGCTATTGTAATGATATGTACTTCATTCAATGTATATTTTCTCTATTTTTAAGGTTCTGACCTGATAGAATGATTATGCTCAAGTCAGAATCGACACTTCAGTACTGGATAATGCGTTTTGAACATATGGATAAAAACTGTTTACCATGTCTACCGAGATACTTGTATGGGTACTTTAGATTACTGAATACTGATTTAAAGTGAACTTTCGTAGTTAATTCTTACAAGCACAAGTGTAGGTTTACTAAAATAGAGAATTACACAGCATTAGCATAAAAGTAGCATATCTTATATCTTTGGTATCTGTATACATTTTTGGTGAAGTCGATTCCTGACCAACATAAACACGAATGTTACCTTTTTCTATTCTGTATGATAGTCGTATGACTAGTACTACACGTAAAATTGACTCATTTAGCATTAGAATCTTCTAAACTTTTTGGGCCAATTCTTCCAAAGCAAAGAGGATTCGATACAATAAACCTGCTACTCATAATTTTGGCTCAATTATTTGCCTTTCTCCATTTTTTTTTTTTTAATTTTAACAAGTAATAAAAGTAGCTCTTGGCTCAGTTCTTTTGTCCTTCCAACTCTGCAGTTTAGTAACTACTCATGTCACTTTTTCACTCATTGTCGATGTGTTCATGGACTATCTGTTTTTCAGGTTGAACCAGGGGCTTGTGATCAAAGTTTCGGCATACATGTTGCAGAATTTGCCAACTTTCCAGAAAGTGTTATTGCTCTTGCCCGTGCAAAGGCTTCAGAGTTGGAAGATTTTACGCCTGCTGAAGTTGCGTCTCATGATGTCAAGGAGGTACTAACTTTCAAGATTCTGTTTAAATTTTCTGATTTAAAGTTGCGTCTCATATTGTGGAAATAAAAATTATATGCACTTGGAAACATTTCTGCACGAGAGTGGACACCAAAAAAGATTGCCTTTATGACTTTTCTCTAAGTTTCTCACTATTTCACTCATACAAACTTGTTATGTATTATGATTGTCCTTGTTTCATAGATTGCATCTAAGCGGAAGAGAGAGTGGGATCCTGACGATGTAACTATGGGTGCTGAACGAGCTCAACAATTCATAAAGGACTTTTATGATCTACCACTAGACAAGATGGATTCAAAGCAAGTAATTGACAGATTGAAAGGGTTGAAAGGTGAGTTGGAAAAGGATGCTATCAACAGCTGTTGGCTGCAACAGTTTTTCCAGTAAATAGTGCAGTTTGTAAAATGTTTTGGTCATTGAGCTGATAACATGTGAAGCAGATGCTCTAATTTTAACCCTTTCAAGTACAGGAAGAGAACTTTTGGTCGGAAACCTTCCATTTTTGTGTTCATGGATGACTGGAATCGTATCCTCAGTTATTATGTTCATTGCACTGCTTCACAACAATGCATGGTTGTCACATGTCATTGATGTACATAATTATCTGCCATGTAGTTTTTCTCTGAATTTTGTCAAGATGTTACGGTTTCACGTTTCATTTATGCTGTCAATCCGTATACAAGGCCGGACTCCGGACTGTTGGATTGAACTTGTCAAGTAGTAGCATAATGCACAGAGGCAATTTATAACCAATATTTTAGACCAAGCACAAACAGTGGTCAAGAAGTAGCATCTGCAGGTTCAACATCATCTTGTGCAATGATGAGAGTCTGAGTTATCTCTTCAATTGGTTTGTATACATATAGGCTTGCACATATGAGATAATATACTAAATTCACAGCTTGCACTCCTGTCATCAGCCAATAGTAGCTATCCAGTTCCCCTCGGTTGAGGTTCCGGTCTGGTAGCCAGTTTTTGTTGCTTCCAGTTCCTGTATACTGGTGCACCATAGATACCATGAATGTGCTGAGATAGTTGGCAATGGCTATTGATAGCCAGTACAGGGCAGCCCCAGTGGTTCTCATACTCTCGGGGGACTGATCATACAAGAACTCCATATGCCCAACAACCATATAAACATCACTTAACCCATGGAGCACATTTTGAGGGACCAACCAAAACACGCTTATCGGGATAATCTCCGTGGGGTGATCCAAAAGGTTATGATCTGCGGCTACTGATTTTCTCTTGGTTTCTACTATCGCGGAAGCAATAGTGGCAATAATGTTTATGGCAAAACCTATTCCCATTCTTTGTAGGGTTGTGATTCCTACAGGGTTTTTAGTAAATTTGCGTATGAAGGGAACAAATTGGCGCTCGTATAGAGGGAGACATATTAGTAGTGTTAGGACTTTGAAGATGGCCATTGAAGCTGGTGGGATTTCGAAAGATGGTGATAAGTAGCGGTTCATGCTTCCAGCTTGTTGAATGGCGAAGCTGTTAAGATGGGATTGCGAACTACGTGTAATATGGTTGCAGCCCAAACAGGTAACATCCTAATCATGCTTTTCACTTCCTCTACTCTGTGAACTGTTGCTAACCTCCACAAGTTCGGTTCGTTTGCTTCAAGATTATCATTATCGTCCCCCTTTATAGCTGCTCGATCAAACCACCTAGGCAGAGCACTTGAAGTGTCATAACACAAGTACGTAGACAGGCAGTTTTTGTTCAACTGTTTGCATTGTGCAAAAATATCTGTAAACTTTACGAAATTAAGCTATCATATAAAAAAACTAGCTAGCATTTGGAACTTACTTGAACTGATCCGAGTGCAAAAGCGTCCCATTAGTAGAGATATGAGCATCAAGCTCTTTGTTTTGATACAGGACACCGGGATGAGCTTTCCGTTTCCTTATGGCAGCAACAATGACCTGTGCTACTCTGACGAATGGACTTCCAGCCGGTTTGATTTTATTGTACAAGGGAGATCCAATAACGAAAAGGACAAGAGATAAAGCCATGGCTATAGTTGGGATGGCAAGACCCCAAGTCCAAGATACATAATCTTGGATATAAACAACAATAGTAAGAGCTAGCAAAGAAGCTAGGCCAATGCAAAAGTAAAACCAATTGAACAGGTTCCATCTTCTTGACTCTACTTTAGCTTTTCTCATGTCGAATTGATCTGCTGCAAATGTTACCACACAAGGCCTTAGACCTCCCAGACCTAACGAGGTCAAGATGAGCCCAGCATACAGAATCCATAGCTGCATTGTGGAAGCTTCTTGGCAGTTAACCTTAGTCGGGCATGGAGATGGCCGAAGCCCGTGCAAGGTCGATGATACGGTGATAATGATCAATCCCTGTCACATACAATTATGGATCAGTCGAAAGTGTTTAGTAGTATTCAAATCGAGTTGAATTTACTTAACTTGAATTGAGTTGGACAATAAAACGTGTTTGGTATTAAAATGAACACTATACTGGATGATCGAATGGAAATTACTTGTTGGTACGGTGGGACCAGCATATCACCAAAGAGCAGTCCACCAGTAACCTCACTCGATCGATTAGTGGTCGGATCGTTACAAATGATATCGGAGATGAACCAATCCATAACCCTCCAATCGTACAAGGTGCAACGGGGACGTCACATAATTTAATAGGGGTGAATATAATGGTACTCATACTAATAAGGTGCACCTTTATTTTTGGGAATCCATCAACTCCAAAGTTATTTGTACTTGTTCTGGTGCAATCTTATAATGAATGATCAACTAGACAGTTTCCCGATGTGTACACAAGTGTGGACAAAGTGTGTGATAAAGGACTTTTGTTAGTACATTGGGACCAGCATATCATCCGGAGAGTAGTCCATGAGTAACCACGCTGTCCTAAAGGGTTGGGGCTCGATCGATTAGTGGTCGGTGCGTTACATACTCCATAAAAACTTCGAGTAGTATGTTGAGCATCTAAACGGACTTTAGATTAGTGAGAGATAAATTTTCAAAGTCAAGAGGTTGAGTGGGTTTATCCGACATTTAACGTTAACAAGTTCTTTTTCTAGTTCATAAGAATATAACAATGTGTTATTTATCACAGTGGCAATGGCTGATTGATATAGCGTTAAAAAAGTGAGTTAAGAAAAAAAAAATAGTTGATGAATAGTATCTGAATTAAATGTGATTTATAGAAAATAGTATTTCAGACAAGAGTTAAAATTTATAGAGTTTATAGAGTGGTTATATAAGGTGTGTAAGAAGAAGTGATGGGTTTGACTTTTTAAGGTTATTTGATTGGTTTTAATGTTGTTTGATTGGTTTACGTTGTTAGTTTAATTGAAAAATTAAAGGGAGGAAAAGTAGAGTAGAAAGAGGATCAAAATGTTTTAGTGGAGAAAAACTTGACTTAAAATAATTACTTTTAACCTACTCACAAATGCCTCAAAAAAATTTAAATTAGTTTTTGTTCATTTAATGATATAACAACAGGCGGACATAATTCCTGAAGTAACAATAACAATTTTTAAACGTATATCCGGATGTTTGGTGTAGAGTTAATCGGAATATTATAATAATTGGATAGTAACTGAGTTTTAATTGAGTTGGAAAAAAGTATATTCGGTATAGAGCTAAAAGATTATAGGTTTTATAGGGTTGTTAAGGTGTGTATCGTAGTGAATTGATGTTTGCAAGAGATAATTGATAAGTTTTGCTATTTTTAAAGTTATTTGATTGATTTTAAAATTGTTTATTTGTTTCAGGTTGTTAGTATAAATAAAATTCAATGTCTTGCAAGGGACCTGATTTGTATTATTGAGGGATATATAGACCAAGTGATGTTTTTAAGTATAAATATATTATGTTTTGAAAACTATGAATTGCGTTTAATGAGTCGACATTACATGCCATATTGTATGTACAGTATAACATCAATATTTTAGTAAAACCCTTAATGTTTATCGGTTCCTTTTAATCACTCTATAAAGACGGTCCAAATAGAAAAATAATGAGAGAGAAATAGTCGGATATAAATAGAACGATAATTGTTTTTGATTGAGTAGAGAGTCACATAGATTTGAAAAGGGAAAATTACAGATACTACCCCTTAAATTGACCCTCATTTCAGATTCACTCCCGGATTGGCTTAAATTACAGATAGATCCATTTTTTACAAAGGCCAAATTCAACAATTACACCCAGCCCTAAAAGTCAACTTTTTCTCCTATTTTTTCTTTTCTTTATAATTCCATAATTATATTAGTTTTAGTTTATTACAAAATAAGCCCTAACAGTTTTCAATTTTTATTAAAAGATCCCCAAAAATTTTAATTATTAAAATTTTAACCCTCTTCTCCACCACCCATCTTCTTCCCCACCACCAACACCACCACCACCCATCTTCTTCCCCATCGCCACACCACCACGCCACCACCACGCCACCACCACACCGCCACCGACACCACCACTACTTCCATGGCGGAAGCTTGAGCCTTGTACAGATCTTCCATGGCGGAAGCTTCTGCCATGGAAGCTCCTTTTCCGGGAATGAAGCTCCTTTTCTGGCAGTGGTGGGTTGGTGTTGGTGGTGGTGTGGTGGGTGGTGGTGGTGGGGAAGAAGATAGGTGGGTTATTTATGTTAGTTAATAAGTTTTGGGGATTATTTAAAAATATTTTGGGTTATTTTTGTAAGTTATAAAATATTAGAGTCAAGTATGTAATAAAATGAAACTTGTAAATTGCAACTGAGTTCATTTAATTTAATTTTCCTTTATTTTTTGTTTGATCAACTCAAAAATGGGAATTTGGACCTATCTGTAATTGTTGTCAATCTAGAGACGAATCTGTAATTGGACCAAATTTAAGGGGAAATATAGGTAATTCGCCCATTTTAAAATGTAGCAACTCAACTAAAGCCCCATACTAATTAAACCTTCAACTGGATATAAGCCCGTGCCCAAGAGCATGTATGTTTTTTTTTATCGATATGGAAGAGTACGTTCTATCAAGTGTTAATGTGGGTAAAATAAAAGGTAGATATATAGTAATCCTCACATCTCACTAAAATCTTTACACTTTTTTTTGTATGATTCACTAATGGCTTCACAATTTCTTTTACGAACCCACTATTTTCACTTATTAAATTTTTAATCACACTTTTTTCATACTTTATTTATTCTTTCTCTTACTTTTTACAATCAAATCTATATATTATCAATATAAACTAAATTATAAATGTTTTAGTGAAATTTAGAGAATAGATATTGTCTCACTTTTCTTTTATGGATGTCCGTTTGCTAATATTTCACAACCAAAATAGCAAAAAGGTAAATCTCACTAATCAATATTCTTCTTACTTTATTATATATTTATCAGATGTTTCCATTTCTTATCATGTATCTCTCCTACTTTTAACACACTAAACAATTCTACAATATTTATTCGTCTTCCTTAAGAAAAAACACGAAAAAGAGTGAGATGATATTAGGAGGACGAGTATATTATACCATGACGTAGATTAAAGAGCCAGCAATAATGGTGGGGTATCTTCCAGCAAATGAATCTGCTAGGAATGCCCCGATGATAGGGGTCAAAGCAGCAGTACCATCAAAATTGGTGATCGTGTTAGACGCTTTAACAAGAGGCAAATTCAATATCTGTGTCAGGTATGTTATCAGGTTTGCATGAAAACCAGACGCTCCAAATCTCTCGCACATTTCATTTCCTGCATGTACGCAAACATAAAAATGTAACATTTGTATTGTAATATATATATATATATATATATATATATATATATATATATATATATATATATATATATATATATATATATATATATATATATATATATATATTTTTAGAAAAATGTGTGGTTTCGTAAAAAAGTCAATACAATTGTTTTAACTACCTTTTTGCTAGTATATTTTTCATTCATATTTCATACTTGCCCCTTCTGACGTTGACATATAACTTTTTGTTAGAACATATCTTATCCTTCATGTCCTCTCATTTAGCTTCATCAATAAATTTATTTTGCTGCTAAATTAAAAGGCACCTTCATATAATTAAGGGTATATTACTGTAGGCCAACTCTAATAAAATTCCTAATTATTGCAACAATAACACTGGTTGATAAATGATTTTTCACTTTGAAATTAAAAGAATATACTGCACATCAACCGATGTCGAGTTTATAAAAATCTCGTAATTGACCCCAAAAAAACCAATCTTTCATTGTCATCTTCTTCTCTTCTTCATCAAACTATTTTTTTTTTCAAATTATATTTCATCTTCTTCATCATAAATACAACACTTGCATTCAATTAAGTCATAGACACAACACAAACACAACAATTAACCCAGATTCAAGATCCATTGACAAGCTTAACAGCTCCATGACATGGAGTTGATGTACTACAACTACATTAAAAATGGAGTTGCGCAACATCTCTATGGGAGTGGAGCTCAACAACTCCATTTATTGAGCCAATTTTGGATCCGAGCTTTTAAAATGATGGAGCTTCTCTACTCATTGAGTTTAAGCAAGCTCCAATTTAATCTGCATTAATGGAGGAATGGGACTAAATATAAATGGGCTTATGAAGGAAGAAAATTGAAAGTGTTCAATCAGGGCGAACGCAAAAAATAAAGTGAGGGGTAGCACAATTGTTCAAAAAGAGAATCATATAGAATATAAAAATCGTTAAAAATATTGTACCTAAATTTCAAAAATAAAAATTTACAATTGACCACGACGCTTTGTCATACTTTGAAATCTATCAATGATAGCTTCATTCGACACTTTGTTAAAAGTATTTTTTTAATATAAACAACCAAGTTGTCATTCATCCACCCGTCACCCATCCGGTTGTGGAGCCAATTTTTCACGATATTCATTGCAGAAAAAGCTCTTTCCACAGTAGCAGTTGCAACTGGCAAGACCAAGGCTAAGGTAATAAGTCTATGAACCAATGGATACACCACATGTCTTCTAGTCTCAACCATTTCTTGAGATACATCACCAAGGTCATGTATATCGGACATGTCAACATTTTTAGTCATATCCTGATAGAAATTTTCAAGTTGGTCTTGTAATGCTAAAAGCTCAACATCTGTAAAATCATTTGGATAAAATTTTGCCAAGCGCACTAACTTCTCCTTATCAAAAGCTTCGAAAGAGTGTGATGGGTTTAAAGAAGCAACACAAAGCAACAATTCGGTGTTTACCTCATCGAACCGACCATTCAACTCAAGCAACTGCATATCTAATACGGTAGTAAATACCTCTACACGATAACGATGATCGTTGGTCATCTCCCCGTCATTCCGTTTTCTTCTCTTTCCATCCATGTATAGATCATCCATATCAGGAACCTTAATCTTGTGATTTACACAAAACTTGGACACCTCATCTATCAAATCTTCCCATCCACTATCTCTCATTGTTTGAAGTCGTCCCTTAGAAACACCAACCAAATTCATAGCACTCACAATGTCTTGCTCTCTCATTTGCAATGCTAGGCACAATTCATTTGTTATTCCCAATATTTATTTCATCAAGTGTAAATCAAATACAAAGTCAAACGCTAGCATGTCCCTTATCAAACGTGATGCTTCACCCCTTTGATTAGAGTGTGTTCCGTCTTCTACAATCAAGCGAAGCACATGAATTATGGAGTCAAACAAATTAATCAAGCTTAGAATAGTACCGTAATGAGAACTCCAACGCGTATCACAAGGACGTATAAGAGTCTTTTCTTGGTTCAATCCTCGCCCACTGGAAATTTCTTCATTTTCCAAGTCCTCAATAATCTTTGCTGCTTGTCTTTCTCGTAAGCTATCTTTCCTCTTACATGATCCTCCAACCACATTAACCAAATTAGTTATCAAAACAAATAGCTCACAAATACGAATATGATTCTTTGCGACAGCTACAAGGGCAAGTTGAAGTTGATGGGCAAAACAATGGACAGAATAAGCTGTTTTGTTTTCTTTCAAAATAAGAGCCTTCAATCCGTTAAACTCCCCTTTCATATTGTTAGCCCCGTCGTAACCTTTTCCTCGCAACATAGAGATGCTTAATCCATGTGAACTTAAAAGATCTTCAAGTGCACTTTTAAGTGTGATTGCACTTGTAGACTCAACGTGTTTAAAACCCAAAATCCTTTCAAGCACACGACCTTTTTTATTCACAAATCTCAACACTACAGCCATTTGTTCCTTTGTCGACACATCACGAGAATCATCAAGAAGAACACAAAAAAAACCTTTGCCAACCTCTTCAATGATAGCTTTGGTTGTTTTGTAGGCACAAGCACTAACAGTATCTTTCTGAATACGAGAAGATGTTAATTGTAGATTTCTAGGGGCATTCTTCAATACTACCTTTCTTACATCTTCACTATGGTCTGCGAGAAATTTCAAGAGTTCCAGAAAATTTCCTCTGTTTTTTGATTCTTCAGACTCGTCATGACCACGAAAAGCAAGCCCTTGCCTCAAAAGCCATTTAATACAATCAATTGTAACATTTAGCTGAGCCATGCAGTTTTTCTTTGCTTCATTTGTCATTTTAGATACAATTTTCTCAATATGTTGCTTCTCATTGATTAGATCTAAACATATTTGAGAAGCTTGAGTATGGACACTGCTAGGACCACCCATATGTCTGCGAAGCTTATCTTTCCTACTCCAATTTGTAAACCCATCTTTAACAAATGCATCGACACCCCCTTGATTCGCGAGTTCATTTTTGAAAAGGTAACAACATAGACAATAGGGAACATCCTTTTTTATACTATATTCGAGCCAATCAAACTGATCGAACCATAAATAATTAAACCTTCGCATTTTCCCACGCATCAATTTCTGAGGGAAATTCAGGAGTTTAGGTTGGCAAGGACCATTCAAAATGTACTGTCTCCGAACTCGATCTCGAATGTTATGATGATAACTTGTTATTGGGGGCCGTTTTGCTAGATCAGAAGGAAGTTCTATCAAGCTTGAATCTTGAGTAATTATTTCGGGTACCTTTTCCACTATTTCAGGTGAAGGGGAATCTACTAGAGTTTCTGGCAATTCATCCTCTAACGGTTTCGGCGGACTAGCAATAGGTAAATGAGGATTGTAATCGACTTTCGAAAAATACCTCTTCATAATTCTACATTAAAAAAATAAACATTGTTGAGATAAATTAGTAGTAGTTCATTTAAAATATGAAACGTCGAACCATAATATAAAAATTGTATTAAAATTAGTAGTAAATGTAGTGAACAAAATGTTTTACTACTTGCCAATTGCCATAGTTCACTAATCACTATATTGAAATTTATATCCACTTGACTTGCCTTGGTCAATGGTCATAAATAATTACAAGACCTTGTGCAGTGTGTAGTTGTCTAGCTAGTGTCTATCTTCTTGCTTTTCTTATTGTAATAAATTGTACTATACTACTATCAGTCTCTTCTACTATTCCAATTCCATCTTCTTCTACTTGTGCTTGCCGTCTGCACTCTTCTACTTCCCAATTCTATCTTCTTTTACCTTTTCTAATATTTCAATCCCTAACCTTTAATCACAATTCCTAATTTTCTACTATCTTTCACACCAAATACTCTTAAAAAACGAGATCAAAGTTCAACCAAAACATAAATTAGCGATGGTGATTCAGATCGGAGCTCGATTGTTCAAGGAAGCACATACCGACATACATCAAACTCATAGTCAGATTCATCATATTTCGCAAAACGTAGGGTCCAGTAAAATTCAAGATCGTACCAATTGAGAAGGAAGGTGATTCGAGATTGGTTATCCACTGATGGAGGAGGCCAAGCTATTTGATTTGAGGTCAATTTCTGCAACTCCACGAGCACAGGTGCAAGGTATTGTTCTCTGAGCAACTTCGATAAAGGAAGGAGAAAGGAGTTCGAATTTATTCTTCTGTACCTTGGGCTGAATCAGACTTAGATATGAAATTAATTAGGTTTTGATGAGTAATTAGGTGTTTTTATAGTATTAAATTTTGACTCAAGGGTATAATAGTAATTTCACATGCCAAAAAGCAGGGGTAGCACTTGCTACCCCGTGCCCGTGCGCCCCTGTGTTCAATTGGAGTTGAATATGAAAAAAGAAATATGGGTTGGTTTGAACCTAAAATAAACTTTAGTGATATGAATTTAGTGTTAATAAATATGAAGGGTTAATTGCAATTTGTTTTTCTAAAATCTGAGTATAAAATAAGGAAAAAGATTTTCGAGAATTTCCATGTCACCAATTCATCGTCACGTAGGAAAGAGGCATTGACTTTTGGGCTTCGTGTTATTGTTTTATGACTCTTGTCCTATCGTGTTATTGGTTTATAAATCTTGTCATATCATGTTATTGTTGGAGGGACCAAAGTGAGCAACCCCTGTTTATTGGGGGATTTGGTGTAGTATTATTTATAATTAATAGGGCAAATTTCATTTGGCCCCCCTAATAATGTTCATAATAACATCGGGCTCTCTAACTTTTCAACAGTAACACATTGCTCCAAAAACGTTTTTTTTTTTGCATTGACCAAATGAAAATGGATTTTCGCGTGGAAATTGAAAAAAAAAATTGCAAATAACCCATGTGAAGTTTATAAAAATTTCATAACTGAACAAAAAAAAACTTTAATATTTCATCTTTATCTTTATCTTGATTTTATCCATTCTTCATCTTCATGAAACCATTGATATTCATCAAACCATAAAATTTCATCTTCTACATTACCAAGTAAGGACCCTCCTTCTTCTTCTTCTTCTTCTTTTTTTTTTTTAATTAATTCACCATTAATGGAGCTTAAAAGCTCCATCACACTACAAGAATTCCGTCAAATTGTGACGTAAATTAGTAACGAACACCTCGGCCGCTAAACAACGACGGACATATGACAATACTTTCTTGATCGACGGATTAGCAACGGTGTATACATGGATTACCCGTTCGCTCAAATTCGTCCAAAAAACCCGTATATAATCCGTCACCATTTAGCGACGAAATCATGTTCCGTCTCTGATATGTCTCCTGTTAGCGACGGTCTAAATATCTGTAACAAATATGTCGCTAATTCGGCGACAACAATGACCACCGCCTCTTTAGGAGTTGCGGCGGTGGAGATGTTCCCCAAAATAGGTAAAGAAGTTCACCAAGCCAATGGTTGTGAGGTAGAACATCTTTTGCTTCCAGCGTTTGAAGTTGCTTCCTCCTAACTTCTTAGGCTTCTCATTGGGTACCGTTGGCGAAACACTAGAGCATCATTCATTGTTGTTGTCATCTTCTTTGCTTCCAGAACAGATAAAGTCTTAATATTGTAAGGGATAAGGGGGTGGTAAGCAGAATATGGAGTAGAGACGATAAATAACAAGGGTCGAGAAGAGTCGATAGTTAGACTATCTCTCCTTAAGACTTTATTGCCCCGCTACGGTGCACACGGGTGTTATGCAATAGTCACCCAGGATAAAACCTCTCTTAAACAGCTAGGTTGCACTCCGATAGCCGAGTCTGTCGAACCTTAGTTTGAGTGTATAAGGGTGCACAAAAGAGCAACATGGAATGGAAATTGCAAAGCAAGTAGGCTTATGTTGTGTTTTTCTGTGAAGAACATCTCCACATATTATACTTGCTTCGTGATCATTCCCAAGAGTTATCTCCTTTCGTTAAAAGTGTTAACCCTTTATAAAATAGACACAAGTTAAAAAGAAGACAATTATTCAACTCAAAGGATGTGTCCATTCATGAAAAGGCAAGGAAATTCGAGCATTCTGAGGAAAAACGTGCCCTTTCGGACGCTACAGGGCTCGCTGCGGTCGGTCTGCATAAACTAAAGTTTATGTCTCACCCGGCTGCGGTGAGCCCCCAAATTTTCTCCAGAATTCGAATTTTCCGCTTGCTTTTTGATTCCTTAGCTCTTTGAACACAATTTTTAGCACATAGGATTATAAATCCTCATGTAAAGAACGACTTGACTCATTCATACATTGATCAAACACACCTATAGCTTAATCACTCTTTCACTACTTTGGTGATTTTAGTGACTTAACACGTAAAGTTTAATTCGTTTTAACAACGATATTCACGCTACACGGAATGCTTGTTTCCGACGTGTTGAGCCCACTTGATCAATACATCGAACAAATTGAAAGCTCATTCACTCATAAAAATTCCAACAGTGACTCATGTTACTTTACAAGTTGTACCATAGTAATATCATGTGCATTATATGTTGCACAACACAATACACCCAAACACAAGAAGACAATATAATATGTTGCACGGTAGAGGAAACGCTATAGCAGGTGTCTGGAAAGTCAAAGTTACAATTATTATGTCATGGTCCACCTTAATAAAAAAATTTTGTCTTCCATAGAGGGAAAAAAAAGGAGGAAATCCAAAGAAAAGAAAACAAAAATCAAGAGTACCAAATTATAGAGTATACCATTGTGAATTTTAAGAAAATTTAGAATACTCTTTAGTTAAACCTAGATGCCAAACTAATTACCCACCTAAGCTATGTTTACCAGTAGTTTATCAGCTCGACAAAATTATTTTTATTATAAGCATGTTGCGTAAAGTTTACATGAAAATAAGGTAGCTAATCTGTTTTTATAAATATTATGTTTGGATGTTCACTTAACTCAGTGGCGGAGCCACATGGGGTCCAGTGGGGGCACTGGTCCCCGCTGAGATTTGAAATATAATTATACTTTACATGGAAGTTCCTGAAAGATGTTGTGGCAGAGTGGTTTTTATGCCATGTTTTGTACATATTGGTTCAGGTTCAATTCATGATAAATTTTTCAATAGGTAATAAGCTATGTTTTATTCAACATCAATTTTTCAATAGGTTTTTGGGATGTTTATGTTTAAGTTATGTTTTGATTATTTGTAATTATTACCTTTTCCATTTCATCCCTTGGAGAAAGGGCATATTGCATTTAGTTTGGGTTGAACATATATATACAATATAATGAAAAAAAAAGTGGGTTTTCTTTACAAAAATTACAAAAAATGATTGAAAAGAGTGGGTTTTATATAAAATTTCCTTATTGTTATTAACATTTAAAATTCATATGTAATTTTTCATAGCATAGTAACATAATATAAAATTTGAACCCCACTGAGTTTTACTTCTGGATTCGCCACTGAGTTAACTTATCAATTAATTAATTTATTAAACAACTCCATAAAAATCAATTAGTTTATCAGCTATTCAATTGACTGTCAGCTAACTTATAAGCATAGAATTTAGCAGGTCCAAGTTGTAGCATGCGCAAATTGCTCATTTCCTATTTTGAGTACCAATTTTAAATTTGAGGTTATATATAAATTTGTTTCCATGTAATAACAGAACATAAAAATCTATTTCTCCAAGTGGTAAAATTGATATCTAAATTATAAAAGGTCTCGTGTTCAATTCATGATGGTGTAAATTTTTTTATTTTTCATATCTTGAATATTTTTTCTTCTATTATAATCAATATTTTTTATTATTAGGTACCAAATCAAATTTCAGACTTACCATAAATCTCTTACCTACTGAAATTAGTATACTAAGTTATGATATCATTTCATGGACAATTAATATTCCACTCATGACTCATATATATTCCATCCGTCCTGAATTCAACTTCCCGCATTTTATTTTGTTACATATCAATTTCAATTTTCCAATCCTTAAATGAAAAATTTCTCACCAATTTCATTCACTATCTCTCATATTTTATTCGACCTCTTTTCTTACTCTATTTACTATTTATCCTATTTTATTCGCTCTTATCTTAAAACTTGTATATTCTGCGGGAAGTTCGATACCGGACTGGGGATTATCATTTTGAAGTCGGTTATGAGAATTAAACCACTTTTGTTAGCAGATGTACGTACGAGTAGGGAATACGGATTTTGTCGAAGAAGACATTGAAAGAGAAAAAAGAAAATGAATTGATTACTAGGCCAAGAAAATTTATAGAACCCTACTCCGAAAATGGAATTGGCGCAATACATATGTAAATTTTATGAATTTAAGTTGATAATCTATGATGAGAAGATATTTAATTAATACACCCCTAACTAATTATTAAACAAAAAACCATGTACTACTTCAAGTTTAGATCGAAAATACTTTAAAGTATATGAAAATTAAGGTTATAATAAAAATGGATCAACTTACCGAGAATGAAAGGCAAGGTTTTAAGACCTCCAAGCTCTTTTTTTTTCATGATTTGATCATCATCACCTTTTGCCTCTTCAATCCTACCCATCTTCTTCAATTCTCCTTTAATCTCCAAAAACCGTTGAAATATCTCTCCAATATATTGGAAGAATAGCACCCACCCATCATTGATTTTATCTAAGAGAAAAATTGTTGATGTCATCAAATTTGGCCGTGCTAGGTGTTCAATAATTTCACACTGATAGTGATGAGGATAAAATGGAAAAGTTGTAGGAAGTACATTTCGGTACTTTGTGTGGATTGGATTCAAATAAATTTTATCTGATTCTAGTACAATAGATTCTCTATAAATTAATACTCGATAAATTAATAATTTCGATAAAATTAATAATTTGTTCAGTCTCAATTTAGGGCCAGTACAAATTTGGACCCCAATTAATAAAATAACAAGATAATAGTTTTTTTGAAATCCCAGTGTATATATATTGGTCCCAACGAAACTATAAATTAATAATTACTAAAAAATTCCATATATATATATATGTGTGTGTGTGTGTGATACACTTCAAAATTCTAAAATTGTTTAGTAAAAAGTGATTCTATAGTCACTTATTTTTTGTTGAACTTCAAATATATATTGAGTTTATCTATAAATCTTCCTATTGCACTAAAGAGTTGGGACATTATCTTCTCGTATTGCAACAAAAAGTTGTGAAGAGTTGTTGCCGCTTGCAATGCTTCTTTTCGAGTGACCGGTTCCAAAGCTATTGAATCATCCTCAGCTTCATCATTGACCAGATTTTGAATGGTATCCGCCACAATTTCTTAAATGCTTTGAACTTTGTAACATTCATTATTTTCACCAGGATAATCTAGCAAGTGATTTACATCCATTTTGTGCCGATAATGCATACCCGTAATGAAGTTCTCAAGCCACGAATGTCTTCTCCATAATTTGCATCGTTTAAATCACTTGAGTCGGTTTGATTCGCCGAACGAATTTTGCAGTGTCGAAAGCAATTTGCTATGGCCTCTTGTTGCAATACGAGAATGTTAATTGGAATTTATTTTTCTAATTTTTTTCATCTCTAACTAATATACATTTTAACTAGTATATTGGACTTGGAAATTTAAAGGTCATACGTGAAACCTCTTTAAATTAATATATTATTAATTTATCGATATAATAATATCTCGCTAAATTAATAAAATATCCCGGTCCCAATATTATTAATTTATAGAGGTTTTACTGCTACCATTCAATTCCCTTACCTCAAATTTTGCTTGTCAGACTTATCAAAATCAGCTCAATTAAAACATCAATTATTATATTAAACATAAACTATTCTACGGCCAGGTAGGCTTTACCCTAAATGACATGACGATTGATTGTAACCCATTAGATTTTTTATTTAACAGTCGATGTCAAATCGCCTAAGCTGACAAGATGATTGCCCTACCGCCTATAGGCGTCAATACGATCGCCCTGAGGATATTTAAATTAATAAAAAATATTAATATTAATATTAATAGAAGAGTATGCTAAGGTTTTGGATATTGAAACTTTAGAATTTCTATGTCAATGACAAATTCCCATACCTTATTGTTGATCAAATGTATATCTGAAGACCAACGGTTGTTGGCTCAAGTGGTAAGGGACTTGAGTTCACTTAAGTAAGGTCTCGGGTTCGAGCCTTGTGGATGTAAAATACATCGCTGGGAGAGCCGCCCCCTTGTAGGGCCCGACAGTGCTCGGCTGGATTAGTCGCTTGTAGCGGATACTAGTGAGAAATCAAAAAAAAAACAAAAAAAATGTATATCTGAAGAGAAGAGTAAGCTAAAATCCAACCTCTATGACAAAGGAGCAAGCACAACTCTTGTTGGATTTTAAAATTTCAGTAAGAAGGGAAGCTCAGGCAATGAATACATATGAAGAATGCCCCTTCTACAAACCTCCTGAAATTGCTCTGACAAATTAAGCAAAATAAAAGCCAAAACTCCAAGTACCTAACTTTGTATACTTCCAACTCACCAAATAAGATTTTGAGTGGGATCATGAATACATGAAGAAAATCTAAAAGAAGAAGAATTCCTCTGCATATCAATTGCATCATTGGTGGATCTGAGGAAGACTCTTATGGACTAAAAATTTCTCTCATATCAGTTATCAGATTGCTAACAAAAGCTCAAGGGAAAAGGAACTCAAGGCCATAGACCTGTTGCTCAACTATAACATTGGTAGTAGTCTTACAAATAGAGTTTTCTACCAATCACCTAAATGTGTTTATAATACTCTTTCCGTCCCGAATTCAACTTTCCGCATTCCGTTTGGGACATCCCAATTTCAACTTCTCATCTCTTTAATGGAAAATATCTTTCCGACTTTATTCACTATCTATCGTACTTTATTCAATCAATTTCCTACTTTATCACTATATGACTTACTTTATGGTCAGTATCACTGTATATTTTGGTATGAGATTTACACACATTTTCAGAGTTTTGAACGCATTCTAAACACATTTCTTACCAATCACTACTTATAGGTATTTCAGAACACATCACCCCCTCATGTATTAATGGTTTGTTAGACCCCGGTCTTACCCCGATGGTCACTCTCTCACTGTAGCAGTGGGACCCACAGTATGATGAGTCTGTCTCCTGAGATCACAATATAATGAGAGTCCTACATAATAGACAAATATATACAGTTTATACATAAAACTATACAATATGATTTTTTTCGCGGGTTGACCCGCTTGACCCGGGCCGACCCACATTTTTCCCTTATAATACACAACCCGCTTTCATGTGTCCATTCAATCATATTGATACTTTGGGACAAATTGCTTATATTTGATATATAATTGTCTATGTTTAATGTAAAATTATTGATGACAAGCTATTTATCTCAAAAAACTCAATATTTATAAAATAAACATAGAAATCAATTTCATTCATCAATCAATAAAATGTCATTACATAAAAAACAATACAAAAAATTTAAAATCACTATATCCAAACTACGTTCATCCTCGCAAACAAAAAAAAAAACACCCTTGACTTGTTCGTCAACTCCTCCATCCAGGCCTCCATCTTTATCATCAATCATTCAACCACCATTTCTATGAAAACCTACTATATGCAACAAAAAAAAAAAAAAACAACCAACATCAACAATTTACATATAGACATACACAATTAACATAAAAACCTAAACAATTTTTTTTTTTTCAAAGGATGAAATAAAATACCTATATTCAAGAATCACCAATTTACCCTTAACAATCAACAATTGCAATATAAACATAGGCTATTCATACATAATAATCGAAGGAAAAAAATGAAGCATGATAACCGAAGCAAAAATGAAGCATAAACATAGACATCTCCAATTTACCCTTAACAATCAACAATTACAGTATAAACATAGGCATCACCAATTTACCCATAAAAATCAACAATTACAGTATAAACATATGTTATTCATACATAATAATCGAAGCAAAAAAGAAGCATAATAACCGAAGAAAAAATGAAGCATAAACATAGGCATCACCAATTTACCCTTAACAATCAACAATTACAGTATAAACATAGGCTATTCATACATAATAATCGAAGTAAAAATGAAGCATAATAACCGAAGCAAAAATGAAGCATAAACATATGCATCACCAATTTACCCTTAACAATCAACAATTACAGTACAAACATAGGCTATTCATACATAATAATCGAAGCAAAAATGAAACATAATAACCGAAGCAAAAATGAAGCATAAACATTGGCATCACCAATTTACCCTTAACAATCAACAATTACAGTATAAACATAGGCTATTCATACATAATAACCGAAGCAAAAATGAAGCATAAACATAGGCATAACCAATTTACCCTTAACAATCAACAATTACAGTATAAATATATGCTATTCATACATAATAATCGAAGCAAAAAATGAAGCATAATAACCGAAGCAAAAATGAAGCATAAACATAGACATCACCAATTTACCCTTAACAATCAACAATTACAACCAAAACAACAGAAAACGAAGCATATCATGCACAACAACAATCACTTCAACATTATCAATAGAGTTCAAACACGCAAACATCAACAATTACAGGTCAAACATGCACAATTAAGGTTAAAACATCAACAATTACACATGAAATAACAACCAAAACAACAGAAAACGAAGCATATCATGCACAACAACAATCACTTCAACATTATCAATAGAGTTCAAACGCGCAAACATCAACAATTACAGGTCAAGCATGCACAATTAAGGTTAAAACATCAACAATTACACATGAAATATAAAGTTACGCGAAATCAATAAAAATCACCAAAACCAAACAAAAAATGAAAAAAACTGAAGAATCGAGAGAAGAAACCTGAAAATCGAGGAAACAACAAGGTTATGACTTATATGTGTTGTGTAGTCGGAGATCCGTCGGAGAAGATAACCGGAAAAGCTTCGAATTCCGACCAACCGTTTCAAAAGTCGACCAAATGAAAAAACGAAACCGGTAGAAAGGTAGATCGGGCGATGGGCTACTCAAATATGCCTTCGGATTTAAGATTGGTGGCCGGACGACGGAGATATCGCCGGAAAAGCCTTCGAATTCCGGCCAACCGTTTCAAAAGTCGACCAAATAAAAAAACGAAATCGGTAGAAAGGTAGATCGGGCCATGGGCTACTCAAATATACGATCGGATTGAAGATTGATGGTCGGAAGGAGATATCGCCGGAAATGTGATCGGAAAAGAGAGAGAGAAAGGAAGAGGAGAGGGTAGAGAGAGAAAAAAAAAGAAGGAAATGAAAGAAAAAAATAAAAATAGGGTATTTATATTAATCTGACAACCCGTTTTTAGATCCATATTACCGAACCCGTAACCCAGGATCCGCAAATTGATCCGCGAATTTGAATAGAAACAAAGTCATCTCCAAATCAGATAATCACAGATTTGTTCGGACTTCACGACTTTCATAATATATAAGACTTCTTTTAAGTTTTAAGACAAGATGACATGAAAAAGGTGAGAATAGGTTGTCGAATTTTCCCTTCCCGTAGAAGCTCAACCATGATGCGATGTGATTTTGATTGTCAAACAACTTAAAACCCCTCTTTACATGCATCCAACCAATCGGTACCTTAAACCCCCTCTTCTCCAATAAATTGAATTCATTCAGATTCAGTCGTGTACCTTTTTCTTTCTTTCATTCGGTATTTAACTACTGCAACTTCACGAAACCATCAAATTTTCGACTTTTGTGCTCTGAATTTCATGGAAGGTAGGTTACTCTTGTTCAATTGCACTCTGCTCAGACTTGATGATGTATGATTCTGTATATTTTCATCATATTCGAGTATTTATTATAAACAAAACTCGAATTGTTCCCATTTCTTCTGTCAGTTGTAGTTCAATTCGAATGGAACTTGATTTTGATTCTCCGTCAAACATGTGGAGGTTTCGGAAACACCTTTTCTGGTGATTCTGCTATAATTTTGCTATAATCCGTTTTCAAAAATCTTTTACAAATACTCACTCCAGTCCCATGTTGTCCGGTTTTGACTTTTTCAAAGTGTATTTGACTACGAATTACTCTCGAATCGTACTGCGGAATTTTCAATTATATCATATAATGAAAATTTAGATGTATGCGTTTAGATCAAATTCGGTTTGTCTCAAGGGATATATCAACATTTCCACTTGTTGTAACATTTTGTTTTATCTTACTAGACATGCAATGCACATTGGATGGTGGAAATGGAAGGATAAATCAATCTGTAGGAGCAGCTGTAAGTTCACAATTACAAGGCAATTCAGAAGTAGAACCCTCTGAAGGTATGGCATTTGACTCCGAAGACGCTGCTAGAGCACACTACAATGAGTATGCCGGACGTATGGGTTTTCTGACCCGCGTTTTATCATCTCGTAGATCAGAGCGTGACGGATCAATTATATCACGTGGACTTGGATGCAGAAGCATTCCTGACAGTCATAAGTCTGCTAAAATCTCCAATGAAATTGGGGAAAAACGGCGGGAAGGTTGCACGGCGATGTTTGTAGTAAAGAAAGAGATGCCAGAGCGGTGGGTTGTTCGGAAGTTTGTGAGGGACCATAATCATCCTTTGGTGCCGGGAAACCGTACTGCTTTTGTAAGTTACTTGGTTCCAACACTAGTTACTCATGCCATACCCTGTCATCAGCTTAAGCTTTTGTCCACGTTTATTTCTTGTCTCACTTGGCATTTACTGTATATATTTTGTTTGCTTTATTATAAATGTCATCAGCTAATGCTGCTTGTTGGTGTCAAAATCGTTTAGAGTTTTAATACTCATTATGACTTATTTGTTTACGTGATTAATTTCATGAACAATTGCATTATTGTTGCTCTATTATTATTGAGATTAGCACATGTTGACTTGTCCAGTTTGTTTAGCTATCTCCCTGATGACATTAAGGTCTGGTCATTCTTGCCAAAACTGTAAAGTTCATGTGGTGATAGGAATTGTTATGTTTTGGACCTTGGTAAGAAGTCATAAGGTGTTTAAAATGTCAGGGTACAGGTAGCAATCGGTTTATGTACATCAAATAGATGCAAATTGATAGGCTCGACCAGAAGGCTGTGGCCTTCAGCCAATATTTTCTCCTGCTTCTATTATTTTATTTATTTATTTTTTATAAGATAATCTCATTGCATGAAATAATAATTCAAAATTTTCGTAAAAAGATGTAAATTGTTCTGTGGTATAGTATAATGGGATTAGGAAGTCACTCTCTTGTATTGGTAGGGAAGTCTCCTTTTGTTGGAAAATGTCACAGTTACATATTTTACATTTCCCATTAACTTAAGTTTAGCCTTACGTTTGTGTTCAACACTATTATATTTCCTGTGTCATATATAGAAAGGCAAGGTGATTAGCAGTTTCTAGCTTGTTATAGTAGGCCTTTGAGGCCTGTATGTATTTGTGGTTTTTTTTTTTTTTTTTTTTTTTTTTTTTAATTTTACCTTCAAGATTTGGACTTGATTTTAGTAATTATTTTGCTTATCATTCACTTGGATCAGGTCAAGTGTTCTTCCTGAAACTTTTTGGTGGTATATATTAGACCATCGTGCTTTCTAAGACCGTCTCTAACTGTAAAACCCTCTCTCCCGCCAGCTTAATTTTAGACCCAAACAAAACCCTCTTTCCCGCAAGCTTAACTTTCCACTCAACTCCTCCAAATATTTGATCTAGCAGTAAGACTTGGAAACACAACTAAATCTTTTTTTTTTTGGGAACCAAGTTCATTCCTGTTTTATTATCCAAAAACATACAAAGTACGTACAAGCAGATCAGGGATCCAGGCATCCCAAAAAATCAAAAGAAAATTAAAAAAACCAAAAAATTACCTCGACATGAGCTATCCACAATCACTCTTAGTACTCTATCCGTCCAGGCCCTATAAATTATGGATCTAATATTTCTTGATTATCATCTTTCCCATGAACTTGTTCTCTAAACTAAGCATTTTTGTGTCTCCAGATGCCATATACTGTCTCTGTAAGAGTCATCTTTAGCTATGTTACTCTTCAACCTTTCCCTCTCCATCTCTGCTTGATCCTTGCTTGCTCTGTATCCCAGCCCGTGCGATTTCTTTTTATCTGTAGCCACTCCAATACTTTGCTCCATATATTCCTTGTTACTGCACACTCAAAAAACAAACGTGGCATTGTTTCTACCTGTCTGCAGACTCCGCACAACATCCATCGTTTTGGATTCCAAATCCTTAGTTGCCAATCTCCCATGATATGCCATCCAAAAGTGTAACTGGGCTCTTGGTGTTGCTAGATTCTGATAGAACATCTTTCTCCAATCAACTTTGGTTTGCAGTGGTCTGAGTTCTTGGTACGCTGCCTTCGTACAGACATTTCCCCTTCCTGGAATATTTCTCCAGTTCTGCAGATTGCTGAACTTATCCATGTGCTTGAGTAAGTATATCAGAATCCAAGAACTATTGGTATGTATTTGTATTGTCATTACACCTGCTTCCTTTATGTAGTAGGAATGGACCATTCAATCCTTAATTTGTCAGCTTTGTCTCTAATATTCGAGAGCAGTTTAGCCATACTGGCCTCATTCCATACTTCAAGAGCTATCAGGTTGAGTCACCTATATTCTTTGGTTCACATATCTTTTCCCAAGCTATAAGAGCTTTCCTCGTGAACTCATCTACGCCGGTCCATAGAAATGATCTGTATATTGCTTCGATCTTCCTCAAGCCTTTTGTTGGCATAGGGAAGCATTGCATGCTGTAGTTTGCAACTGAGAAAAGAACACTAATTTTAAAAAAAATGTGATACTTGACAAAATTAATTTTTTCTTTTCTTTCCTCCTTGTTTGGCTTTCTAATCAATTATTCAATTTCATACACGTACACACACAGAGACATATAGACATACATGCATACAATGCCGCAAAATTAAATTAAATCTCAACAATTATAATAAAGTCACACTTTTTAAAAAAAAACGTTGTACTTGAAAATTAAAGATTAATCCTTTGCTTGTGTTGGATGATATATGTATTCCATCTTTTTTCCGTTCCACCAATTGTATACGTTTCCTTATTTGCTAAGGTTGAACTCATTTTACTAATGGATCCCACCAACATGATAATTAAAATACTCCATTTACTCTACTTGTTAGTCACCTATATACCATTAATGACAAGAATGTCCAATATGTAACATATAATACTATATCACACAAACCCACCTAAAAATGATCCAAAAGCAAATATATACAAACTAATGGAACGGAGAG
Source organism: Plantago major (assembly GCA_026545765.1). Taxonomy (NCBI): domain Eukaryota; kingdom Viridiplantae; phylum Streptophyta; class Magnoliopsida; order Lamiales; family Plantaginaceae; genus Plantago; species Plantago major. The sequence goes on along the minus strand of CM048844.1, from coordinate 50,336,300 downwards.
AGTACAATATTTCCTACATATTGAACACACACTTGCTGAAATCAAAACATAAACAATGAAAGTAAATATAAGTATAACATAAAAAGTATTCCTCGTCATAACCTAAATACTCACACGCATCCTTGTTCATGCATGTTAAGAGGGTATTAGGGGTTCTTTAACCCTACTTAGGCTTTATGAGTCGTAATGACATGCATGGGCTTGGTCTTCGAATAATCTTGAAGAACATGGAGTTGTTTCTTTGATTTATCTCTTTCCATGAGGCTCGGGGTGGATACTTTCGGGGTAGATTTTGTTACGTTAGACTCCGGTTATATTGGTGTTTCTCCTGGAAGAGGATGTGTATTGGCCCATGTCGTTGATCCGAACATGTTTCGAAGCCGTAGCATCAAGAGGGTTGTTTGTCATGTTGACGTATGTTCTCTATTTTGGCACATGCTTTAGAATTTAAAAACAAGTGTCGTATGTCCAAGTGGAAGGGAACTTCTGCTTGTCCTTACATGCACGTTTAACCCACATCTTGATGGCCTTATTCTTGATGTATTCGACGCCAAAACCACTTCTAATTTGCTCTTTCCACCTCCGAGAGGGAAGCTATGAACTCGGCCACATACCCGCTAATAGTGCGGAATTTGATTTTGATTGTGGTGTGTTGCCTAAATTTTGAATTGTAGAAAGCCGTGGCACGTTCCCAAATCGTGTTATTGTCTTGGACCGTTCCCACAGGCGCATCATGACCTGTGTTTGATGACGACGCAAATAGAAGTGTGGGCTTCATCCGTCCACGTAACTCAGCATTTTGAACCTTATTGTTTCTATTTCTCTCTCCTCCCCACTTTTTATTTTTGCTCTTCAACATCCTGTTCAACATCTCATTTCTGTGTTGAAGTTCATGGATGGTGGTGGAGAGTGGGTGAAGTGTCATGAAATGATATTGCCATTGTAGGGTTGAAAATGGTTTTGGCTAGATGGATTTTTTTTTGGTGGGAAGTGAGTTATTTCTTTGTTCGCCATGGTGTTGACTAAAGCTTAAAATTTGACGGGAATGAATATCTTGGAATTTGAAATGATGAGAAAGTTAGGTGTGACTGTGAAGAAATTTAATGCGTATTTTCTCTCTTGTGACGAAACACATGGATGTGGAGGCGGGAAGAACCCCAAGTGCCTCTTAACATGGATGTAGAAGGATGAGTGCATGTATTTGGTTATGGTAAGGAATTGTTTCTTTTCATGTAATATTTTTGCTCATTGTTTATGTTTTAATTTTTTGGAAGGGTGTATGTATTTAGGATTTATTGTAACTTTAAAATTAATGTGATTTTTATTGCATTGTTGGGATTTTATTAATTTTGTCATGTTTTAGCTATTATATATATAAAATAAGTAAAATGGAATTGAAAAATAAATCAGAACATAAAAGGGAAAATTTGGTTATATGGAGGCTTACTGCTGGAGCAGATTTTGGTTTTGGAGGATGAGTTGAGGGGAAAGCTGATGTGTAGGAGATTGGGTTTTACTGCTTGAGATGGTCGGAGATAGCCCTTTTCTCCTCTGTGAAAGAAAGGCATCACTTGGAGCAATTATCCACCTCGAAGTACGGCTCTTAATTAAAGTAAGGCTGGGTGTGGATGACTACATTAGCTAGTTTCGATGAGAACAGATAGCCAAATATTGCCTGAATGGTTAAAAAAGCACGGTGATGACTGATGAAAACTTTAGAGTGATGGTTGAAGCTTGAACAGTGTCTGTTTTATTTTTATGTCATCCCGGACTGTCCGTATGAGTTTATTTTAAACTGTCTATCAAAAAAAGTGAACGCTGAGAGTGAGATTTTTTTTTACCGTAATTCATTTGTTTCATGAGTTTGATTGAGGATGATTGTGGTTGTAGGTTCTAAAAGTAAGTGCCCTATGATGTTTTTTATAGGATTATATATAAATTTCCCAATTATTTTCTCGGTTCAAACTCTTGTTCTTAAATGTCACCGCATTCCTAATATTTGGTTTCACTACCTTGATAGTTCTGTGACTAGATGCAGGAGGCTTGGGCTTGTTGATTTAGAGTTATGTGCCATGATTTAATTATGTACATCAGGTCACCAAGAAGTAAGGGTTGCTTAGAGATTGGCATTTCAGTTCTAAATTCACTCACTAATGTCGGTAGGAATCCTCATGGTACCAAACAAACTAGTCTCCATTTTCTTTGTGCCTCCAATTTCATTATATTTTTTAGCTTTTTTTTAAAGAATGGATATTCTGATATTGGTAAGCTAATTAGTAATTAAATTGACTGTACTTGCTGACTACTATAATTTTAAGGGGCAAAAGTCAGAAGAAAATTTATCTCAGAATATCGATTTGATACATCTTGCAGTCTGCATGAACCAATTCTGATGCATGAAGTTTCTTATCTGGACTTGGCATATTTGTATTGTGTTCAACCTGGAGTCAACTTTATGAAATAGTCATGCTATGTTACTTGCTATCAATGTTACTTACCGTCAAATTGTAAAACATATATGCAGGATGAGAGAGACAAAAAGATTCAGGAATTAACTGCTGAACTCAGGGTAAAGAAACGTTTGAGTGCAGCCTATCGAGAGCAGTTGCTTAGTCTAATGCAAGATGTTGAAAACCATACTGATCATTTGACTGTAAAAGTCCGACTAATCCGTGACAACTTAAAGGAACTTGAAACGCAAAGGTTGGAATTTCCAAACCAGGGAAAACCAAGCTGAAGGTGTGAGTACATCACCTTGTGTTACCTAACGGACTCTAACTACTTGTTAACATAGCTGCTGGTTATTTTTTTGCTCATGGTTATGTCTGTTAATTTCCTTCTCCTGGGGTTGTTTCTGTTCTTACATTTGATTGGTGAAGTTGTCTAGACATACTAGAGGACGAGGTGGCCATCTATTAAATCCCAATCTGGTAACTACTTCGAGAATACCACCTATTTCCTTGAAAAAAATCCACCTCTTGTATCATCTTGAATCTGGAAATGTGAGTTGATGATGTAATTCTTTTAACAAAATTTTTAAATCTTGAAGGTGTAAATGACATTAAGCGAATTCATTGGTGTTAGAAGGTGTAACTAGAAACCCATTTTCATTTTCGAATTTGTAGCTGACTGTTCATATATCTGTTTGTCTGAATGAAGCAGCATACTAGAGAAAAGTGTAGTTAGTTGTGTCTAATTGGTTTGTTTTGTCTTATGATGCAAAAAAAATCTCTGTACGCTGAAACTTCCACTCTAATGTGCAGCGAGATTCCTGCAACATTTCGAATTTGTTCCTATCAACTGCTTGTCCTGGTCATGAACTGGCTGTTACTACCATTTAAGTTGGTGCTGTCAATGTTTCTGATCTTAGCCCTTACAATTTTTCTTTTGCAATCATATAGGAGTAAAAATTTTCATATCACATGACACTGCACGATATACCCTTTAATACCTGCATATGCTAGGCGAGACGGGATTACATTAACTGTAAGTAGTGGTGTGAATTGAAGTAGATATTTTTTCTGTTACATACCGTATAGTTTTCCGAGTTAAACCAAGTAGTGTTCCGCTTTAGTATTACCTCCCTTGCACATCGGTAAGTTGGCCCGCGGGAAACCTACAGGCGACGGGTCCGCTAGTAGAAACAAAATTTTGAGAAATGCAACAGTGAGGTTGCATAGAGTATATGCTACACTTTGAATTAAACTAGTACATTTTGTTTCTCTTGATTCTCCTCTACTTTGCTCCAAATCTTGAAGCTAAGCAGCATTTGGTTGTCATATCATGGCAGGGCCATACATAACAAATGTATCGGCTGATGAGGTCCGGTCCGGTGGGGGGTTCCGTGTGTGTGTTTAGTGAGTGAATATGGTCTTAATTGACCTAAGAAATAAGGAAGCTGGTCCAACCAGATGTTTTGTACTCCCTCCATTCCGGGGAACTTCATACATTAGTTAATGCATAGTTTTATGCAAAAAGTTAAAGTAGTGATAAAAGATACATAAAAGTGTAATTTTAGTGGCAAAATGTGTAGTTGATACTCCCTACATCCCGGAGAACTTCATACGTTAGGGTTGACGCACAATTTTATATAAAAATTTAAAGTAATGATAAAATATTAAAAAGGTAGGAAAAAATGTATTTTCAGTGGCAAAATGTGTAATTTGTGTGTAAGGTTGAAAGGAGTATTGTTTATTACAGTGTTGTTAATCGTGTATCGCGAGGCGTCGTGCCAGGGCCAAAAAACCGGGATCATGGATCGTGGTCGTGGGCGGTAGGGCTGAGCATAAAATGAACCGAACTAAAAAACCGGTCGAAATCGAACCGAAAATTGGTTTTCGGTTTGAACATTAACCTATTCGGTCCGGTTCTCGGTTCTAACTTTTTGAAAAATTTGGTTTTCGGTTCGGTTTGGTCCAAAATCGGAAAAAATCCTGTTCCAACCAAACTGAACCGAATTAGAGTATATATATAATTTTTTTTTAATATTCTTCCACTACAAAAAATCTGGCCTGTAGCGACGGATAGATCCGTCGCTCAGTTATCATCCGTCAGCCTCCGCAACGGATCGGGCGACGGATAGAAAATCCGCCTCGAGCCGTGGCGACGGATAACAATCCGTCGTCAATTCACGACGGATTGGACGACCATTGACCATTTTTTTTTTTAATTGATAATGGGCGGATTCTATCCGTCGCTTCACGCATGACGGATAGATCTATCCGTCGCCCATTTCTATTTTTTTAAAAATAAAATCAGATTCAATTTTTATATTCGTATACGGATTAATTCGTATCCAATTTGTATTCGTATACGAGATATTGATTTGTATTCGTATACATATTAATTTGTATTCAAATTTTATATTCAGATCCAATTTGTATTAAATGCGTGGTGGTGGTGGGAGGAGAAAGGTGGTGCGGTGGTGGCAGGGAAAGTGGTGGTGGTGGTGGTGGTGGTGCGGTGGTGGTGGGAGGAGGAAAGGTGGTGGTGGTGGAGATGGTGGTGGTGGAGAGAGGTGGTGGTGGTGCGGTGGTGGAGATGGTGGTGGTGGTGGTGGAGATGGTGGTGGTGGAGGATGGTGGTGGTGGAGGAGAGGAGGTGGTGGATGGTGGTGGTGGAGGAGAAAGGTGGTGGAAGGAGAAAGGTGGTGGTGGGAGGAGAGAGGTGGTGGTGGTGGTGGAGATGGTGGTGGAGGTGGTGGTGGGAGGAGAGAGGTGGTGGTGGTGGTGGTGGAGATGGTGGTGGGAGGAGAGGTGGTGGTGGTGGAGATGGTGGTGGAGGAGGATGGTGGTGGAGGATGGTGGTGGAGGAGGTGGTGGATGGTGGTGGTGGAGGAGAAAGGTGGTGGAAGGAGAAAGGTGGTGGTGGGAGGAGAGGAGAAATGGAGGAGAAGTGGTGGAGGAAAGGAGGTGGTGGAGGAGATATATGGTTTTTTTTTAGTTTAGCGACAGATCTAGATCTATCCGTCGCTAACTTTTTTTTTTTTTTTTTTCGGCTATAGCGACGGATAGATCTATCCGTCGCGATTTTTAGCGACGGATAGATCTAACCGTCGCTAAATTTATTTTTTTTTTAAATTGGTCAACGCTCAGAAGCGACGGATAAACTTATCCGTCGCTGAGCGACAGATAAGTTTTATCTGTCAAGAACGGGCGACGGATAGAATCCGTCGCCTGCTTGGCGATCCTGTCATGAGGCGACGGATAAAATCCGCCTCTTCCGTCTCACATGAGAATTCTTGTAGTGTTCTCTTCCACTCTCAAAATCAAACCCTAGCCCCCAATTTGCTCACCCTAACAACCATCTTCCGCCTCTCAACTCTCCGCCCACCTCTGCCTCTCTCCTCTCGTTTCAGACGCCCACCAGCCTCCGTTCACTCTCTCCGTCCACCTCCACCTCTCTTCGATCTCCGTTCAGTCCACCAGTCGAGCTCCGCCAGTCCACCAAAAGGTTGAAAGGAAGAAGACTTCATGAATTAAGAAGATTGGGCAGATCTTATAGAGTAATTACAGTCTGTTTGACAAGCGATTAAAATCGAGAAAACCAGGTTAAAATATGTATTTTTAATCAAATTTTGGTAATTTTAGTGATCAGGAAAACAATCACTTATTGATTAATCACACACAATTAGTAATTACTTCTTCTCCACTATGTTAGCCATCTCTTTCTTCTTCGTATGGCTCTTTCTTCTCTCTTATTTTGTTTGTTAATTTCATAGCTAACAGAGAACTCTTTCTTCTTCTGGCCCTCTGTTTAGCTAAATCTAAACAATTTTTCTTTTTTCAACTTCGGTTGAAAGTCGGTCCAGGCCCGAACCAAATCGAAAATTCCGGTTCGGTTCGGGCCAGAACCGAGTATCACTAGGGTCGGTTTTTTTGTTCGCTAAAAACCAGTGTTTAGAAAACCGGACCGGCCAGTCAGACCGTGCGAACCGAAAATTTTGGGAATAGCGGTCCGGTTAGTGCATGTAACTATCCTAGATATCCAACCCCTGAGAACCGGCCGGTTCATTGGTTTGACCGGTAAACCGTCAACCGGTTGAGAACCGGTTTTTTTAATTTCATTTGATAAATATTGAATAAAATGAAAGTGGTGGGAATTGAACTTGGGTTTAGAATATAATAACTTAGTTACTTACCACTTGGATACAAGTTATTTGTGCAAAAGTTTTGTTTTATTCTAGTAATAACCCAAACTTGGATATATGTTACTCCCTCCGTCCCGGAGAACTTCATACATTAGGGTTAACGCGCAGTTTTATGCGAAAAGTTAAAGTAATGATAGAATATAGAAAAAGTGTAAAAAAGTGTACTTTTAGTGACAAAATGTGTAATTTGAGTGTAAAGTTGAGATTGTTTATTATTTGTTGGGTGTGGGGTAGCTTCCTTTTTTTGGTAATATATGAAGTTCTGTGGGACGGCTAAAAATGGAAAATGTATGAAGTTCTGCGGGACGGAGGGAGTAACGTTTTTCAAGTATATCAATCCTCTACTAAGTAACACTACAAGAATTCTGGTATTTAGCAACGGTTTGGGGCGACGGATTTTATCGGTCACCCCATAGCGACGAATCGCTAAGGTTGGCGACGGATAAAATCCGTCGCCAACCTTAGCGACGGATAATTATTATCCGTCGCTAATTTTGTTGACCATAATAAAAAGAAAGAAAAAAATAAAAAAAATTTAGCGACGGATAGATCTATCAGTCGCCAAATGACCGGAAAATAAAAAAAAATAGAAAAGTTAGCGACGGATAGATCTATCCATCGCTAAAAGCCTAAAAAACCTTAACATATCTCCACCACCACCTCTCTTCCCTTTCTCCTCTCCTCCACCACCATCTCCACCACCACCACCTCTCTTCCACCACCATCTCCTCCACCACTTTCTCTCCTCCTCCACCACCTCCTCTTCCTCCCACCACCACCGCACCACACCCACCACCACCGCACCACCACCTTTCTCCTCCCACCACACTGCCACCACCTCCCACCACCACTGCACCACACCCACCACCACTGCCATGCACCACCACCTTTCTCCTCCCACCACACTGCCACCACCTCCCACCACCACTGCACCACCCACCACCGCTCTTCCTCCTCCACTCCACCACCCGCCTCTCACCACCACCACCACCACCACCACCACCCGTCTCTCCACGCCACCACCGCCACCGGATCTCCACCGTCCTCCTCCGGATATTCGATTTATCTTTTTGTACATTTTCGGTATTTTAGGTATTTTAGTTTGTACATTTTAGGTATTTTAGGTATTTATCTTTTATCTTTTTGTACATTTTCGGTATTTTAGTTTGTATTGTATTATTGTATAATGAATTTGTATTATTGTCATTGTATAAAATTTTCGATTTATTGTATAATCGTATTGAATATTGTAGTTTCGATTTGAATATCAACCGAATTATTGTCCGATTTGAATATTGTAGTTTCGATAAATCAATATCTCGTATACGAATACAAATTGGATACGAATTAATACGTATACGAATATAAAAATTCGAATACGGATTTTATTTTTTTTTAAAAAAATAGCTTTTCAGTGACGGATAGATCTATCCGTCGCCCCATGTATCGACGGATAGAATCTATCCGTCGCTACACTGGGTGACGGATAGATTCTATCCGTCGCCAATAATCGATTTAAAAAAAAAAAGAAGTCAAACAGGATAATCCGTCGTCCAATCCGTCGCGAATTGGACGATCGATATCTATCCGCCGCCATCGCCTCCGATTAGACGGATTTTATCCGTCGCCAGAATGACGGATCGCTGGTCTCAGAGCGACGATCTATCCGTCACTATGCATCAAAGATTTTGTAGTGTAAAAGAACAATCACTTAATATTTTTGACATTTATTTTTCATTTTACAAGTTACAAATTTACATATTTGAAATTCTAACATTTGAACCATCATAAATTAATATGGTAGATCTAGTATTTTAAAAATGTTTTCTTTTATAATTCAATATAAGTTCGAATTATTACAATTCAAAATAGGTTCATATTAGACAATTTATTTATTAGTTACGTTGTAGTAATCATATGTAGTCTAATCTTTTTACTATCTGTTGTGATTGTTCAACTTAGTAAATACTCCCTCCGTTTTTTATAAAACTTTCCATTTTATTATTCTGCGGTCAACTGTCTCCGACTTTGACCGTTAATTACTTCCAAACTATAATAGTAAATAATTTAATAAAATCATATAATGAAAATTTAATTACTAAATTTTCATTATATGATTTTATTAAATTATTTATTATTATCGTTTAAGAGTAATTTATGGTCAAAGTCGAAGACAGTTGACCGGTCAAAGTCAAAATGGAAAGTTTTTATAAAAAACGGAGGTAGTATTAATTACAAACCACATATTAATTAGATTTAGTAACAAACACACGTATAAGACGTCATACCGGGTCAATAAGAGGTTTGACCGGTTGAACCGATTGAACCAATATTTTGTAGCATGTCCGGTTCTACACCTGGTCCGGTTTTTTGTACACTACTAAAAACACTAAATTTCGGTTCGGTTCCAGACCGATGCTCAGCCCTAGTGGGCGGGATAGTGAGTAAAAAAACCCCAGTACTTGATAAGTCATATATTACTCATAGTCTCATAATATTACTCATAAAGAGTCTAAAACAAGCAAAGTCAAGGAAAGCATTCTATAAAACCCACAAATTTTTATTCACTAAAACGCATCCTGGGACGTGTTCCCGCGCGACAGCCCGCTATACTAATGTTCCCGCTACAGGGTGCCTTGTAGCGGGCACATGGTAATACGGCTCGATAGCGCCGCGATCAACAACACTGGTTTATTATTTGTTGGGTGTGTGGTAGCTTTCTTTGTTTAGTAATGTATGAAGTTTTGTGGTACAGTTAAAAATGACAAATGTATGAAGTCTTGTGGTACAGATCCGTCCCAAATCAAAATTCTTGTTTGGTTTTGGACACAAAGATTAAGGAGAAATGTATTTATAAAATTTAATTTTGGGCTTATGTGATTTACTAATACATTTGTTATGTCAAAATTATGATTTGGTTTTTTAATTAGGTAATTAAATATATTAATTAATGACATTTTATCTAAATATATTTTTTTTAGGGATTTTGCCAAAAAAAGGAAATTGGACTTTTGTAGTGAGATATATATAAATGGAATATAGTACATTTAATTTGGGACACACAGAATATTATTTATTGCATATGATATAGACTTTTAATAATGTATAAAGTTGTGTGGGACAACTTAATTTCTGGGATGGGATTATTATCTATTTGTCTGAGTTGTTTATGACAGGCAGATACCTCGGATCTCAAGGCATAATCATTTATAACAACGCGTCTTGCAATTTAAATTAGTCTTTTTTTGCCGAACCACCAATACAGTGTCAATAATCTGTACTTGATTCCATTTCTGACTTGTTAGTGGTTAGAGTAGACTACAACAAGAAAAAAATAAACCAGCTACTTTAAATTATAGTATAAATTAGTTGCAATATATATTAAATAAATAATTAAATCCCACCATCAATTTTTTCTTATAAATTAGGGCTGGGGTACTAGTTATTTATAACCACCATTTCCTATCTCAAGTCCAAAATATTCTCAACAATTTCACAACCACCAAAAAGTAAGAAAACTTCACACACCGAATCCACCACTCATTTATCAACTTTTCTGGCAGTAAGCATAGAAATTTGTCCGTAGCTGAAAGCTTGCAATTTTCCGCCCCCGCTCCGCCTCCCGTACGAATAGAATGGACGCCGACGAGCTGAAACGAGTATTTCAAATGTTCGACCGGAATGGAGACGGACGGATTACCCAGAAGGAGCTGAATGACTCGTTGGAAAAGATGGGGATCTTCATTCCGGACAAGGAGTTAAGTTCCATGATTGAAAAAATCGACGTGAATGGTGATGGTTGCGTGGATATAGATGAATTTGGGTCGTTGTACCAAACGATCATGGACGAGCGGGACGAGGAGGAGGACATGCGGGAAGCGTTTAACGTGTTCGACCAGAACGGGGACGGATTCATCACGGTGGACGAGCTAAAGTCCGTCCTCGCGTCGCTAGGGCTGAAGCAGGGGAGAACGGCAGAGGATTGCAAGAAGATGATTATGAAGGTGGATGCTGATGGTGATGGAATGGTTAATTTTACAGAGTTCAAGCAGATGATGAGAGGAGGTGGTTTTGCTGCATTAACAAATTGATCCATAAATTCATTGGTTTAATTTTAAATATGCTTGCTTGCTACTATTTCCTAGATCAGTGGTAACCTCCTCTTTTTTTTTCTCCATAGCAATTAGCTCTAGATTAATTGTGAACTAAGTGTATATACAAGTTCATGTAGCTCTTGTTTTTGTTTCTTTTTATAAAATTTTCTTTTCACTTTCTTGAATCATATTTCAAGGTGTTGGCTTTAGATTCCTTTCCTGTTTTTCCCTTTATCTTTTGTTCAAAAGTCATCGTGCTGCTATTGTTGTTTGATTGAAGCTGCTGGAAACGGTGTATTTGAACTATAAAACAAATACGGTCATATATTTGGGTTGCTATACGGAGGCCGGAGCTTTAGGTGTTTACTTGAAACATTGCTTATTTTCATAAACAAACATGTATTTTCGTAACAAAAAAGAAACAAATTTGGAAATGTAATTGGCCTCTATTCCTCAGACTCATCCTCTAATTCAATGATGAATTTATTTCCTTTCTAGTTCTCTTCAATTGATTCTTCCATGATCAATTTCTTGAACCTTTCTTCAAGGTCAGTTCTAGTCCAACAGGCTCTCGTTGTTTGTTTTCATAGTATACAATATGAACAGATCTTCGATCTTTTAAGTTCGCTTGTTGTAAAATTTATAAGCCTTACTATTGAGAGAGTAGCCTAGGAATATTCTTTCATCCGCCTTTGGTTGAAATGTTCCCAAGTATTCTTTGTCATTGTTGAAAACAAAACATTTGCAACCAAACACTCTTAGATGTGAGATAACAAGGGGCCTTCCAACCAATAGCTCATATGGAGTTTTGCCATGGAATTTATTCATCAAACATCTATTTGAGTGTAGCAAGCTATGTTAACTTCTTCAACCAAATAGGATTGACTTATGTTAGTGTCACCGAGCATAGTCATTGCAACCTATTTAAGGGGGTTTTTTTTTTATGCTTTCAGCAATACCATTTTGTTGTGGTGTTCTTACTGAGAAAAGTTGGTGATGTATACCTTTGCAGGTCCAAAACTCATTGATGTACTGATTGACAAATTCAGTACCATGGTCAGTCCTAATAATAGAAACCTTGTCATTTTTATGACTTCAAGCTTACGAGGCAGGGAATGTATTTCTATTATTGTTTCAGACTGTGTCTTAGGAAAAGTACCCTAGTGAATCTTGAATAATCATCCACAACAACCAGGCCATACTTCTTTCCAGTATAGCTAGTTAATGAAGATTTAAATAGATCCATATGTAACAACTGCAATGGTCTTGTACTGGATGTATAGCCTTTGTCTTGAATGAAGCTTTGGTTAGTTTACCAAGTTGACATGAGCATATTCCATCTTTCCTATAAGCCATACTTGGAAGACTGATGTGACCATGAAATATGCGATTTAACACACTTTTAGACCCTCGTTTTTTGTCCAAGATTCAATATTTATATCTTATTATCACTTTCTTGTGTATTTTGTAGGTGATGATCGTGTTTTCGAGGAATTACACGATTTTCGGTGCCAAAACACAATATTTATGCCGAATCATAGAAAAAAAATAAGGAAATACGATAATTCAACCATACAAGGATTTAGAGAAATCCAATCGAGTCACATGACCTACCGTTGTGAAGTTTATTGAAAATGTTAAAACTTTGTAGAAGACCACTTCTCAAGATAACGAAGTTTCGAAGTCTAAAAATAGTCCTGAAGACGAATCAACAAACACCTACCAGAGTCAAAGGACTACGGCCCCAAGGGGACCACAATAGGGCTATTGCGGCCACTAGGTCGCCGTAGTGAAGGTTCTTTTATGCAATTTTGGCCCCGTCCAAGTCCGTTAACTCAAAGTCCCGTCATTCTAAACCTTCCTTAATGATACATGGCGGTTATGGGCGTCTCCCAGCACTATAAAAGAGCGCCTTGGGGTCTCATAATTCACACACCGCATTCAAAAGAAGCTATCTTGAGAGAGAACTAGTCCTCGGGGAAGTGAAATCCCAAAACAGCGAAACCCTGACCGTCAGCAACGAAGAAGACGAAACCCTAGTCGTCAAGAACATAATGACTAAGCAATCTTTTCTTTTCTTTTCATTCATTAATGATGAATTATGTTTATGTTATGAGTAGCTAGACTTTATTAGTAAAGACGAACCGCCGAAACTCTTCTGCTGTTTAGCGACGGATTTATCCGTCGCTAAACAGTGAGCGATCTGTCGCTAAGCTCCTAGCGACGGATAAAAATGTCGTCGTCATTTTCTTCGTCACAATGATCCTAACTGTTAATACAAAAATATGTCCAATCCGTCATAGACGCCTTTGGAACGAATCCTAAGGCGTCCCAAGTTGACCACGAGTTCAGGATCTTATAGTCCGACCCGGAGCCTCTGTAGATCTGACCCACCCGGGTGGAAAGCAACAGGAGGGCCCAAGGGCAGTGGGTCCGACCCTGACGAAGGTCCGTAACCTTACAGTCTGACTCGGATACCCGTCCGGACTTAGCACAACAACCTCATAAGCAACCAAGTAAACTGGCACTTGAGAGCATTGAGGTCCGAATCACACGTCTCGGACCGCCTCCTTTGGACAGTATATGGACTGGAAACCCCCAGTCCAACCTAGTACGCTCCGGACCTATGGTCCGGTCCTACCTCCTCGGATCTCATGCATGGCAGACGGCAAAAGGTCTCCAAAATCTCACATTAATGACTAATCTACCCCCGAAAGCCCAAGAGGGAATGGGTTTAGGGAGTCATTAATGGGCCATGGGCCTATTGAGGCATTGTTGGCTCAATCTGAGCTTGACACTTGGCACGATCTGGTGGAACCCTCCCAATTGGGGTGAAATCTATATATATGGCACACATTCCCATGATAACGGTAAGCGATAATCACTTCCGAACCCTGACTATTATACCGAGCAGATTCTCATTCTCTCGCAAGTAAAGTCTCCATCCGGTTTGACATCACGCAAACCGGGTATAAGGTTCTAACCCCCTCCTAGCTACCTGTCCAGGTCCTCACGTGTCGCTTCTTACCAGTACGGCGGTTCTTACAGGCTCCTTGGCCCTTACGAGCTAGGCACTTAGGGTACTTAGTGTAAAGGAAAGCACGAGAAATTCATTAAGTGGTTGGGGGACTTATACCCTCAACATTTTGGCGCCGTCTGTGGGAATCTTTACAGAAAGTTCTATTCTCTTCAGTAATGGCAAGAACAAGAAGGTCTGTAAGGACCAACGCTACTGCAATCGACATGCCCGCCCCAAGACAAAGAGGCAGACCTCCCACTCGGAGGGTAAGAACGGCGAGAGCTACTTCAAGAAACCCAATGGACTATCCAAGTGATGGTCACACCGCTAGTCTCTCTTCAGAGGAGGAAAGAGCCGCTGATCCACCAATAAGGACCCAAGTACTCGCGGTTGAAGGACAGGTTCCTCCGTCAGGAACGCATGGTCCTCCTCCAGGGAGAAACTTCACTCTCCCTAACGGGAAGATTATTCGCCCCAGTGAGTTTGGAATGAGTGAAAATCAGTTTGGCCTCTTACTCACCAATATCCAAGGATGCTTTGGATCAAACAACCTCCAACCAACTCAACCCACTCCTCCTTTGGCAATTCCGAGACAAGCTGAACCCGCACAATCAAGGAACGAGCATCGTCCAATCCAGCAAGGGTTAGGGGAACCAACCCAACCAGAGGATCTAAGGAACCTTCTCAATAGGAGAGCCGCTGCTTCTCACGAACACCGAGAAAGAAGCCCGGCAAGACCATAAGCAGATGAAGCTGGAACCAGCCGACGTGGGGCTCTTCAGCATGGACCGAGAGACCACGTGGCAGAGAGCATCTCGATAGTCCCGTTGATGATCTTCCTCCAGATGTGGCAATCAACCCAAGGACGGGCGAGAGGCTAAACGCCGAGCAGATCTATGTCCAGCAGAAAGCCTTGGAGACTCAAATTGCTACTTTGAGCAGAATGGTGAAGGCACATGAGAAGGTGACTCTTAGAGCTCCCAATCCCTTATGTGATGAGATAAGAAGGGAAAGGAAGCGCCCCGACTCCACTATCCCAAATCTTGAGCTCTATTATGGGGATACTTGTCTTGTGGGGCACCTTACTAGGTATGAAAGCAAGATGGAGACCAACAGCCTGAATGACAACATAAAGGCTCTTAACTTTTCCAGTACTCTCTTTGGAGAAGCAATGGAATGGTGGACCTCCTTGCCCAATGGTTCCATCAAGTCTTATGCGGATATCGCCTCTCTCTTCCTCAAAAGGTTCGATAAAGCAAAGAAGAGGAAGAGATCAGTGGAACACATGGCAGGAGTAATCCAGAAAGAGCACGAGGATCTTAGGACCTTCCTTGACCACTTCAATGCTGAAGTGCGCCAGGTCGAGCCTCACAGCATCAAAGAGCGGGTCCGAGACCTATATGCTAACACTTACAACGAAGATGTTAGAAGAAAGCTTTCAAATGAAGAAATTACGACCGAAAAATACTTGGAAGACATCTGCGAAGGAGTCTTGTATGGGGAGGAGTACCGACGAAATGTTCCAATAAGAGCCGGGGCCAGAAAGGGGAAAGAGCCAGTGAAACAAGAACCCCCTCCCCGGCCTGGAAAGTTTGAACAAAAGAAGGAATTTAGAGACAGGAGGGAGTTCCGCAGGGAGAGAACCCCTCCGAGGAGATATGCCGAGTATACTCGCCTTAATAGACCGAGATCCGACATCTTGACCTCTATTGTTGAGAAAAACTTAGACATACAATGGCCAAAACCTACAAGGAGTAGTAAGAAGAACAAAGCTTCAAAGGAATATTGTAGGTTCCACAAACAAAAAGGTTACTCAACAGAAGACTACATCCAGTTGAAGACAAAGATAGAAGGGTTGATAAGGAGTAGAAAATTGAAAGAGCCACTGTATGAAGAAGAGCCCTCTAGACACCAGAGGAATGAACGAAGAAGGGAGGGGCGTGGATCAGAACCCCCAACAAGATCCTTACCGCCACCCCCTACCGAAACTCCGCCACAACACACCCAAAGGTACCACGGATACCCCGAAGATGTGGAAATGGAGAACGTTCCCTACAGCGGGGTTATCAACGCCATAGCAGGAGGCCCAACTGGAGGGGACAGTCAAAATGTAAGGGAAAGAACCGCGCAGCATCTGAGAAACAATGACAGAACCTATGCTCCACCGATTCTGAAAGGAACAAATGCCATCACTTTTGATGACAGTGAGATACCCCCACCAATGTCTGGTGGAGGAGATCTCAAAGATCCTGACGTTCCTCTAGTCGTTTCTCTAGTCATCGCCACTTACAAAGTCAACAAGTTACTTGTTGATATAGGGAGTTCCTCCAATGTCATATCTAGGAGAACTGTGGAACAGATGCACTTGGGCAACGTTCAGTATGGGCGAGTACAAACCTCTTTGGTGGGATTCGGGGGCTCTATAGTTCGCCCCATTGGAAGTTTACCCTTACAAGTCTCTTTGGGAACCTTCCCGACGAGAGTTACAGAGACGATCCTCTTTGTGGTGGTCGACAGCTCGTTCGACTACAACGTAATCTTGGGACGCCCAGGACTTAACCAGTTTAAAGCAATTGCATCTCCCCTGCATAACAGGGTGAAGTTCCCTACTTCGAATGGTGTGGGGGAAGAAGTGGGCAACGTTAGGGAAGCGTGGGAATGTTACATCATGTCAACCAAAGGAGCCTCAGCACTCGTCCTCTCGCTCACCAAAGGACCCAGGAGCCCTCCCGTAGTGCCTCTTATTCCGGCAAAAGAGGAAATTGGGATTGGGATACTCAAGGAGAAATTCCCCAAAACTGCGAGGATCGAGCCCCATGAAGCCTTAAAAGAAGTTCAATTGGTTGAGGGAGACCCAGATAAGATAACCCGCATTGGGACTGAGATGAGTGATGAGGTAGAAATGAAGCTAGTCACCTACCTTCGGGACAACCGTGATGTCTTCGCTTGGAGCACTGATGACCTCAAGGGGATAGACCCAAGGATCGCGGTTCACCGTCTGAACATGGATCCTACGGTTAAACATATCCGACAAAAGAGAAAGGACTGCGGGTCCTCTGAGGATGCTATTATAGCAGGAGAAGTAGAAAGGTTAATGAAGGCAGGACACATTGAAGAAGTCAGATATTCTGATTGGGTCTGTAATGTGGTCCTCGTTGAGAAAGCTCCAGGAAAGTGGAGAATGTGCAATGACTTCACCAGGCTCAACAAGTTTTGCCCAAAGGATCCTTACCCCTTGCCTCGCATTGATCAATTAGTAGACTCCACCGCAGGATGTGCGCTCCTAAGCTTCATGGACGCCTACCAAGGCTTCTATCAAATCAGAATGGCCCAGGAAGACGTCGAGAAGATGACCTTCTTTGCAGCGGGAGGAGTCTACTGTTTCAAAGTCATGCCTTTTGGCCTCAAGAATGCGGGCGCTACTTACCAACGGCTGGTGAACAAGATGTTCAGGGAGGAGCTGGGCAAAACTATGGAAGTCTATGTGGACGACATGCTAGTAAAAAGCAAGGCTGAAGAACAACATGTAGAGAACCTGAACAAATGCTTTTCCATCCTTAGGAAGTATGGAATGAAGCTAAATCCCAAGAAATGCACGTTTGGTGTAAAGGGAGGAAAGTTCCTCGGATACATTGTCACGGAGAGAGGCATCAGCGCCAACCCTGAGAAAATAAAGGCAATCTTGGATCTATCACAACCAAAGACAGTTAATGAAGTACAAAAGCTCCTCGGGAGGATAATGGCTCTGAGCCGCTTCATCTCCAGGTCCGCTGAGAAGAACCTTCCCTTCTTTAAAATCTTGAGAAAGGGAGACAAGTTTGAATGGGCAAAGGAATGCGAAGAGGCTTTGGAAAATCTAAAAAACTATCTCCTTTCACCTCCACTCTTGTCCAAACCAGTAGAAGGTGAACCTCTCTACCTCTACCTAGCAGCTACTGCCGAAGCCATGAGCTCTGTATTAGTACGGATTCAAGGGAATGACCACATGCAGGTCTATTACCTAAGCAAGGCCCTCATGAGTGCCGAAGCTAGGTATGTCAAGATTGAAAAGTTGGCCTTTGCGCTATAGTATACACCGCCCGACGACTGAAGCCTTACTTCAAGTCTCACCGGTTTGTGGTCCTCACCAATGAACCACTCAAGCATGTCCTTGGTAAGCCGGATCAATCAGGACGTCTGTCCAAGTGGGCGATTGAATTAAGTGAATACGATATCGGGTATCAGGCTCCGTCAGCCAAGAAAGCTCAAATCCTTGCTGACTTCCTAGTAGAGTACCCCGAGGAAGTTAACAAAGAGACTGACAGTTCACAAGGTGACATAAGTTATGTAATGCTCACCCAGGAGAAAGAGCACGGAAGGATATTTGAAGGAGATGTCCAACTCTGGACTAAATATCAGGAACCCATGGAAGACCCCCTAAGGGTGAGACATATGTTTCTCCTAGATGAAGTAGCTAGCTCCCCGTCACCTGTTTCTTCGGTCAAGGAGCAGGAAGAGGGGAAAGTCCCCGCTCCCACGATGGAGACAAAACCTGAAGACAAAAAATGTTGGACACTACAAGTGGACGGATCCTCCACTGGAAAACTCGGAGGAATAGGGCTTCTCCTTGAGAGTCCAAAGGGTGCAAAGCTGGAATACGCCATCACCCTCAACTTCAAGGTGACAAACAATGAGGCCGAGTATGAAGCACTCATCACCGGCTTGAGAATGGCCAGGTCTCTTCAAGTGAAGAGGATCAAAGCTTATACAGACTCTCAGCTCGTCGAATCCCAGTTTTCCGGGTCTTTTGCCACTAAAGGACCCAACATGATCAAGTACTTAGAACTCCTAACGAAAGAAGCTGAGCACTTCAAGGAATTCACGCTGAAATGATTCAACAGGGAATGGAATGAGAAGGCTGACTCTCTCTCCAAATATGCCTCTGCTTTAGGAACCCTGGATATGAGAAGCATCATTCTGAGGACTCTCACAGATTCTTCCCTGGTGAACCCTACTGGTCAAGTCTTCCTCCTAGGCACCGAAAGGAATTGGATGACTGATATATTTTGGTATCTCAAAGATGGTTCTCTACCATCAGACCCTAGAGAAGCAAGGAGGATCCTATGCCGAGCCAACATGTACTTTGTTCTAGGAGAAGATCTCTACAAGAGATCTTTCACTGGTACTCACTTAAGATGCCTTGGACCTCACGAGGCAAAAACCGTTCTGGAAGAAGTCCACGTAGGAAGTTGTGGAAGTCACTATGGGGGACGAACATTGGCTCAAAAAGTCATAAGACAAGGGTACTACTGGCCTACAATTGATAAGGACGCTGCTAGCTTCACGCATGCCTGTGAAGACTACCAATACTATGCCAACGTACCACACCGTCCATCTAATCCTATGATTCCGTCAATCATTGCTTGCCCGTTTGATCAGTGGGGGATAGACATAGTTGGCCCCTTCCCTCGTGGCACGCATCAAAAGAAGTTCCTTATTGTTGCAGTTGAATACTTCACCAAATGGGTTGAGGCTGAGGCAGTGGCCACCATCACAGAGAGCCGAGTAAGGACCTTCATTTGGAAAAACATCATCTACCACTTTAGACTTCCAAGAGTCATAGTCTCCGACAATGGAGCACAATTCTCGGGAGTCAGGTTGAAAGAGTGGCTCCAATCATTCAAGATAGAACAGTGCTTCACTTCCGTTGGTTTCCCTCACGCCAATGGCCAAGTTGAAGCCACTAACAAAACCATTGTGAAGATTCTGGAGAAGAGGCTGAGAACTTCTCAAGACAGCTGGGTAGACGACCTCGACGGGGTCCTATGGGCACACCGAACGACAGCTCGCACTTCTACTCAGGAGACACCCTTCGCACTAGTTTATGGCTCGTAAGGTCATCCCTCCGAAATTGCGGTGAAACTCAAAGGATCCAAAGAATACCAACCTCATTGGAAATGAAATTGCAAGGATCTACGACCTTGAGCTCCTCGAAGACAAAAGGAGCAAGGCACTAGCTAATATCCTCCGATATCAAGCTATGTCTGCCCGGGCCTATAACAAGCATGTTCCTCCCAAGGATATACAAGTCGGGGACTCGGTCCTCCGAAGAGCTGACATCTTAAGCAATGTTGGTAAACTCAAACCCAAATGGGAAGGACCCTACAAGGTCATTGGTCCCAGGGTCAATGGAAGTTTCGAGTTAGAAGATGATCAAGGAAGAGCCCGAGAACATGGAATGCTTGGAACTTACAAAAGTTCTATGTCTAGAATTACTTCTCTAAAGCATACTACGCCAGTTGCTAAGTTTTTGTCATTTTCTTTTCCTGGCCTCGAAGCCCACCAGTTGTACTTGAATTTCCGTCAAATCAATACAACTTTTATTTGCAAACACAACTGCGCTATAGTTAAGTAAACACACTGCATCAGACTTTTCAACAAAGATCCGAGTCAATTGCAGGACAGAGGCCAGAATAGTAAACCAATTTGTTGAGAGAATACTAGTGCAATTAGTTCGGACAAGGAGATACGACAAAACAGAAAAAAGAAACTGCAACATCCAGAATAGTAATTTTTATTTCTCAAAGTACGAATTACAAAATTCGTACATACCCGTCCGAGTCACTTAAAGGAAAGGAAAAGTACATATCATTCTTTACAAATAGTTATTGGTGGAATATTCAGTGTCCGAAATGGACCAATCGTCTCCATTTCGAGTCTGAACTTCCTAACGGAACAGGAACAGCATCCTTTCGGGCAGAACAGCCAGAGATCGGGGTTTACTCTCCGAACCGAGCCTAAAATGATACGGCGGCATCAGTCACTTCTTCCCAATAACTCGGGAAAACCCCCACGTGAGTCCCAGTTACTGGCAAAACGCAACTGATGCGACCGGACCAACATAAGACGGTCCGAGCACAACAGTAAAAGGAATCAGACAGAAGAGACGAACAGCTCAAACCAATTGGTCTCCGAATAGCGCATCCTCACTTCTGAACAAAGGACGAATTGTGTCCGAGCCGGATATCTTTGGTACGGAGAGGCAATTCATTGGCATTCTCAGACGATCCGCATCTTCCACCACAACCACTTTCTGGTTTGCACTCTTTGGCACCACAAGAAAATGGTAAATAGTGGAAGGAGCAGGCAGCCCGAGGATTCGACTCTCCGACGTAACAAGTCTTTCATAATCCCTAGGAACAGCGAGCTAGTCCACTTCCCCGGGGCTCAGGTTGTCGGTACACACCACAGCCCCGGGGAGAGAAGACTAGCAGGCTGATCCGAGGAGTATTTCCGAAATTAGTATATTGCAAGGAGCAAGTTACCCAAAGAATTAGCTCTTCGAAGTAGAAGGTGGGTTATTCCTAGAACCGGCGGGCTAGCCCGCTTCCCCGGGGCAGAAATTATTCATGCACACTACTGCCCCTGAGAAAGAAGGCTAGCCCGGTGACCCGAGGAGTACTAAAAATGGTGAAGGGGAGGAGGCCCGAAGTAACAAGTATAGGAATCCTCAGGACCGGCGAACTAATCCGCTCCCCCGAGGCTGAAGTTATTGATAAACATTACAACCTCGGAGAAAGAATATTAGCACGGAGATCCGAGAAGAGTTCCCTCCGAGCAACCTAAATCCGTCATCCTCCACATGGTCCGACTCAAAGGCACATTCGGATGACCGAAGAACCCACCGAGACGAATCAAATGGGAAGGCGGAATCAGCCTACTCTTTAAAAAGGTCCGGACCTAAGGATCCGAATCCTTTATTGTAAAAGGAATGGAATGATCTGGCAAAAAGCCATACAATCCAGGGGTATATATAGAAGTGAAGAACCAATCATCACTCGCCACGTGGCCCGTAACCGTCGACAATGGGCTTGGGCCTGGACTTGGACCTAACAATTGGGCCGCTATTGGGCCAACTCGTAACCCTTCACATTCCCCGCCTTATTGAGCGAATTATTTCCAACGGTAGCCCGATCGGATCCGTCGGATCCGTCAATCCGAGCCAGTCACAAAAAACACCCACGACACCTATGACCCACACCAGGTCAAAACTTTTCTATTCTGGTTATCCGTCCGGACAAGCTCTTTACCCGTCCGAAGCTATTTGGTCAACCGGTTCAGTAAGAGTTGCCTTATTCCGGAAGCATTTGGTCTCGTTGACTCGGATCCTCTAGCCGACGTCCGAACCAACGACGCTTATTGTATAACTTGAAGTGTGCAATAAAAAGTACTCATCCGATTAAGAGGTTTCGAGACATTTTTTACATTCTAACCGCATCCGGCAGACTCGGACGATTCCTGCTGGTCCCTGAAAATGACACTGGTCATTCAGTTCCGAATTAATCTTACTGGTCAGAAGTTCCCACCAATACTTTCCTCAACCAATCAAGGTTTTGGTTCAGAAGGGAATGACGCACGAACCGAACGCAGGGATTGATTGAGAGCCGTTTAGATGAGCACATAATATGTCATTTCGTGGACCTGGATTAATTGTTTGACATCCGAGGCAATATTAATTCCAGAGTTAACAGAAAGATCAAACGAGATAACAGACATAACAAGCCATCGATATGATATACGAAAACCCGGGGCACTTACCCACCCGGACCAACTCGCGCTTGGCCAAAGCAATTATCCGAGACAAAACCAGATTATCCGAATGATTAGTACATACAAACAACAGAAATAGAACAATTGTTTTGCGGTCCGAAGACCGGCATTACAAATTCTCCGGGGCATACCCCGTCTTTACTTCTCTTGACGACCGGACGAGACAGCTTGCGCACCGGATGGGCCTGCGGTCTCTTTTGCAGGGGACTCTTGTGGATCAGACACCATTCTTTCTCTCGCTTCCTGGGCCAACCTTCTTTCCCTTCGGACCCTTACTTCCTTCAGGAAAGCAGGACACTGCTCCATCAGGTCCAGATCAGAAGAGAAACCCTTGACACGACCGGGCAGAGTTAGCCAGTCCCGGTTATGCTCCTCATGATCTTCCAACGGGACGAAAACACTAGACATCAACACCCGTGGCACAAAGGAAGGAAGGTACGAACCGCCATGATCGTACTTCTTATCCTCGGTCTCTTCACAGACAAGCTCTACAAACTCACATTTGAGCAAGTCCTCATCTTAGACACCTTCCGGAGCGAAGTCCGAGCCATCTGCCTCTTTGAAAGCAGTAATGCCTTTAGCCTCCAAGTCAAGGTCGCTCGGGATCTGTTCCCTGTACCGGAGTTGCCCAATAGCCGCATCAAAGCCATCCTGTCGAGCCTCATCGTACTTGGACTCGAGCATGAACTTGCAACCATTCGACCCCAAGAAGTCTTGGACAGCTTGCGTCCGGACCTTCAACATCTCCTTAAGCATCATATCCTTGAAGGTCCGAGAGACGTTGACATACTCGTCCACACCCTCCTGATGAGCTTTGAGGTCCTTCTCCAGGGACATGATGGCACTTTTCAACTTTGTAGCCTCCGCTCCGGATTCCTTCTTCGCCGCGAGGGCCTTTTTCAACCTCTCGGACAAGGAATTCACCTTCGACGTTTCTGTCGGTCGAGCAGCCTCAGCTTTGGCCAGATCCTCTACCATCGTGGCCCTCCGACCCGCCACCATGGAACATGCCCGAATAGCGGCTGTAAGCTACGATACACAATAATACAAAGTTAGCATCGGTTCCGAGTGAAAAAAGATATATTTTACAAGTTATAAGAATTTACCTTTTGGTGAATTGCGGACAATTCCACAATTCGATCCAGCTCCGGAACAACAGTCAACCGAGCTACCTCCGCTTCCAAGTCCGACTCGCCACTCGCCTTCCCTTTGCCTTTCTTGGCAGGAGGAATCGGACCTTCAGAAGGGCGCTTCTGCCCGGCAGCTGCACTCGAGCCACTAACAGGAGGTTCCTGGGACACGGACCTCGGAGGTTTCTTTGCCCCCTTCGAACCCGCCACCTTGCCCTTATTCGGGGTGGGCATTTCCTGAGCTTCCTCGCCCGCTGCAGCCCTCCGAGTCTCTTCCACCCGGAAGGTGGCCGCATCCCTCGGCTCGTCCATCGGGAGCACAGTGGATGTCTTTATAATCTGGATCCGAGTGCCCTCCTCCATCTCCTTCCTTTGAGCGGCATTCTGCTTCCACTTCAACTCACGCATGGTCGACATGACGTACTCGAACCAGAAATCTGCACATCCGAAGGATAAAAAGTTGAAACAACATATCCTTGTGCGACACTAAAAAGAAACAAAACAATGAAGTAAGCAACTGACTCGGAAAAGACAACTACACGACCGGATAAGGACTTACTCAAATCCTCCTTCCCATCACAAAAAATCGGCCCAGAAAAGCCCATTCATACGGAAGAGGTCGCGATTAGGCCCGGAAAAAATACTTATCCGGGTCTTGATTCTTGTGGAGAGCTTGCATCCACAATGGAATGTTCCGAGCCAGAGGCTTCCAGTCTGGCAACCTACCTCGGAAAAACTTCCTCTCAAAATGCCATTGGACCCGCTCCGCCTCGGATTGACCCTGTTCAAGAGCGGGCCGGACGAAGATGTACCTCTTCCAGCAATTGATCCCCAAGAAAGAGAGAAGATCCACAAAAAAAGTATACGCCTGGCGACATACCAGCGTATAAAACAATGTGTTCCTATTGCTTACACTTACACTAAACAATTTACGAAAATTATCAAAAGTAACCGGGATTCCCTTGTATTTACACATCACCCCGAAGCACATCAAGTTGCCGAGGGAGTTGGGAATGATCTGGTGCGGACTCAACCCCATATCGTTCAAAATGTCCATCAACTCGGACGACATGGGCAAATGCCACCCACAGTGCAGACTTATCTCGTGCACACACATGTATCTGGGAGGCGGATTATAAAAGGCATGAGACTCGTTCGGAATAAGGATCTCCACAGAATCCGGGATCTCATACCTCCTCCGAAGCTCCCCCACCTCCTCGGACGTCACAATAGACGGGCACGTTGGCAATGAACAATCCTCGTTTAGCTCGCCATCCGGATCAGGATGAGTAACATCGTCCCAGGACCGAGGAAACTTCACCCGAAACACATCTTCACCCTTTCTACTGCCCTCAGGCAGCTCTTCTTCAGTCAGCCGGTGACTCGTACCCGCTGGTCCAGCTGTTTCCCTCCAGAAAACATGAGCGGAAAGTATCTCCTACTCTTCATCCTCTTCAGAACCAACATTATCAGTACGACCCTCCTCCTCAACTCTGTCATCCCCGGATGACAAACTCAATTCCACTACCGTCCGAAGCAGGGCAGCAATCTGAACACGGTCTTTCACACTATCTTCAAACATGCCCAGCTCGGGCGGTGCCTCAGAGGTGTCGTGCACTTCCTCTATGTTTGGCTCCTGTGGATCCGGAATGAACGGCACTCGGTTAGGGTTAATCCTAAAACTATAACCTAAGTTGCATATGAGAGATCGAATCTCTACCGGGAGTTCGGGCTCTTTCCCAGCACGGTGCGGACGGACATCCCCTATAGTCCGGGAGGTAGTCTCTTGCACAGCACCAACACCCTGCACATTAGAGACTTTCGGGTAATCCTGACGCCTCGGGAACCCTGAACCCGAAACAACTAACCGAAGTAAAGAGCTTACCTCGGGCTCTTCCCGGCTCGGATGAGCAGAATGAACAGGCTCTTGTAAGTCCTCCATACTTCCTACGTCAATCCCCTCAGAGCTCTCTGATAGAGATAACGCCTCGGAAGCATATCCTTCAGCTTCGGACCGATTTTGACTATCACTCTCGGACATCCTAGGGAAAAAAGGTAGTTTCATGAGTCTTAAGATGGCAGTCCGAGAGGCCATTTAAGTAGATTGAAATTAGACATTCTATGATCGGAGGAGAGAGAACGACTCCAACGGACGTGTTTTAGCTCCAAGTTAGCGTAAAGTTAGTACGGTGTTAAAACTTACCACTCAGCGTATCCGAAGCAAACTATGATAAACTACTTGTCCCTACGACGGACCACGGAAAATATACATACATCCAAACGAACAACATTTGACAATAAACGAAAAATGCACAAAGAACTTGAAAGCAACGAAAGAAAAGAAGCAACTTACTTGCACTCGGATGATTGGATCGAAGGCAGCTAACTTGGCTTGGATAGTTCGCTAAGACTTCTTCTGACTCGCTTCGGATTGCGTGTACTAGCTTCGGATGTACTAAAAATTCGAAAATCTTCTCTCTATAAGGGTGAAAGTGACATCGGTGAAACCCCTATTTATAGAGGGTTAAATCAGGAAGCCCAACCGTCACCATTTTTCGGGATTAAATCTCAGTCGTAGATCAAAGTTCATCCAACGGCATAGTACAACAATACTAGGCGAAATGACGCATTGGTACAAATAATTTACCTAGCGATGACAACAACACATACAACAAACTCCACCACTCTCGGGAACAAGACACCATTCCACCTTCGGATATCCAACCTATCTTCTGCCTCGGCACCAAATCCTTCTCAACAAGGGAGGTTGATTTAACTCACTGTTACACGGACACTCATCCGTTCGGATGTCCCTCTCCGGACCATCCCAGCCAGGTTGATAAAAACCCTATCCTTTTTACAAGGAAGGATGATTTACCTCACCATCACACGGACCCTCGTCCGTTCGGATGTCCCTCTTTGGTCCATCCCAGCCAGGTTGATAAAAACCCTATCTTTTTTTACAAGGAAGGATGATTTAACTCACCATCACACGGACCCTCGTCCGTTTGGATATCCCTCTTCGGATCATCCCTTCACCCACAAGAGGTACAACTCTGACGTTCTCTGTCTTCACCTGGTCTCGCTTACAAATACCCCTTCTTTCTTTAATTTTGTTACACTCCGAACCTCCTTCCTCAGACTGCAACAAAAGAAAGAAAAAGAGGGGGGGGGGGGGAGATCAAGATTAAGGACGACAAGAAGCACAGATTACACCTTTTTTCTGCTTACGAGGGACGGATTGGACCGAGAAACAAACGGTTTTCTCCACTTTCAACTATAGTTCCACAACTATCTTCTACTAAGATACTTGGGAACTAGGGGGACATATGTTAATACATAAATATGTCCAATCCATCATGGACACCTTTGGAACGAATCTTAAGGCGTCCCAAGTTGACCAAGAGTTCGGGATCTTATAGTCCGACCCGGAGCCTCTGTAGATCCGACCCACCCGAGTGGAAAGCAACAGGAGGGCCCAAGGGCAGTGGGTCCTACCCTGACGAAGGTCCGTAACCTTACAGTCCGACTCGGATACCCGTCCGGACTCAACACAACAACCTCATAAGCAACCAAGTAAACTGGCACTTGAGAGCATCGAGGTCCGAATCACACGTCTCGGACCACCTCCTTCGGACAATATATGGACTGGAAACCCCCATTCCAACCTAGTACGCTCCGGACCTATGGTTCGGACCTACCTCGTCGGATCTCATGCATGGCAGACGGCAAAAGGTCTCCAAACTCTCACATTAATGACTAATCTACCCCCAAAAGCCCAAGAGGGAATGGGTTAGGGAGTCATTAATGGGCCATGGGCCTATTGAGGCATTGTTGGCTTAATCTGAACCTCACACTTGGCACGATCTGGTGGAACCCTCCCAATTGGGGTGAAATCTATATATATGGCACATATTCCCATGATAACGGTAAGCGATAATCACTTTCGAACCCTGACTATTATACCGAGCAGATTCTCATTCTCTCGCAAGTAACGTCTCCATCCGGTTTGACATCACGCAAACCGGGTATAAGGTTCTAACCCCCCCCCCCCTCCTAGCTACTTGTGCAGGTCCTCACGTGTCACTTCTTACCAGTACGGCTGTTCTTATGGGCTTCTGCTCCTTGGCCCTTACGAGCTAGGCACTTAGGGAACTTAGTGTAAAGGAAAGCACGAGAAATTCATTAAGTGGTTGGGGGACTTATACCCTCAACACTAACGACGGATAAACTATCCGTCGCAAAATAACGACGGATTTAGAGACGGATTTTATCTGTCGCTAAAAAGCCGTATTTTCCTTTTATTTAAAAGTCAAAATCTGCTCTATTTAGCGACAAATAATTATCCGTCGCTAAATAGAGATGGAATTGGCGACGGATGATGTTTTTCTGTCACTAATTCCACCACAAATTTTCCAGATCTCTTTTTAAAAATTTTGATGCCTGTTTTCATATTTCACCCGTTTCACAAATATAATGTCTGATAATTAAGCTCAAAGTAATTAAACTGTATTAATTAACAAAAAACATTCGACGAATACAAATTATCCATAATGAAATTAAATATCCGTACATAAACTAAAACAAGAGGTCAAGTGGCAAAAAAACAGAAGTTCAAAACGAAATATCTAGGAGAAGCATAACAGAAATGTATCAAGGCTAAGAAGATGTCGTTTTCTTCTTGAATTGACAGCTCCCGAATGTCGATCCTCCTCACCACCTGAGCATGAAATCGTCAAGTGCATACCATGAGTTACGGATGAAAAATTACGCATACAACACAAATGGTGACTAACATATCACCGACATATAGTGGCTAACATACCACTCATATTGTCGTAAAAGCAGCTAAGACAATGGTGACTAACATATCACCCAAGTTCAGTCTCACATATAGTGGCTAACATACCACTCACAAATAAAGCACAAACAAATAAAGAAGAATGATCATATTATCACAAATAAGATAAGAATATATACACTAACCTAGAGATGATTCCGTCTATATTCAAGCATGATAAACACACTTGCAAATAATCGAAAGTTCATCATCCTCTCAATGGTCATGTCAAAATCCTCATCATCTTCATCAACCATTTCTTTCCCAACATTGGTTTTAGCCATGTTTGCATCTTCGCCGGCCTTCATTTCTGCCTCCAATGCTCTACCGAAAGTAGAAAAACCTGTCCACATGTCTGCATGGGAGAGTGTATCGCAATTTCTACATATATAAAAAAACCGAGGTTAAATATCAATTGTGCTAAATTAACTACAAAATACAGTTTACATGTTAGAAATGTCATCACTACTAAGAAAGACGAAATATACTTACTCGACAGAACTCCAACGATACTCTAATGAATCGGGTGGAGCCGACAATGGTGTAGGCGACGGTGGAGGAGGCGACGAAGGTGGAGAAGTCATCCTTGAATAAAACAGTAGTAATTCTTTCTAAGTTAATACTAGCCAATTATACTACAACCACCAAAATCACTCAATGGTCTCCAAAAACTCAACCAAATCTCACTAATCCTACTACATATACGAAAATATCAAATTAAATACCATACATACTTACAAACATCCTAACATGATGCTAACAATTCAAATTGACCTAAATCTATCAATTAAACAATCTCAAGCTTAACCCACTACTTAATATAAGCTAAACTAGCTAGTACAAACTTCTAAAAACATACAATTGCTCGAAATTAGCAAAAATTTCAAATTTAACAAAGTAAGGGTTTTAGACTAATACCTTCAATTGCGGGAAAAATAGCTGAAGAAAGATGAAATTGAATGGCCACCAGAGTCCCTCGTTCCACGAGCTTCAAAAAGAGTCCAAGATTAGCCAGAATGGTGGAGTTTTGGCCGGAATTGGAAGGTGGACGAAAATGGCGAAGAGAAGAAGAAAAGAAGAAGCAGAATCGAAATGGGGAAGAAAGAGGGCTCTGCCTGTTTTTAAGACAGTTAACGACGGATAATCTATCCGTCGTTAGATTTAATTTATTTTTCATTTTTAATTAAATATTTAACGACGGATAATCTACCCGTCGTTAAAATACTATTTTTGATTTTTTAAAAATAAAAAAGTCAATAAAAACTAACGACGGATAGACTATCCGTCGTTATTTAGCTACGGATAGAAATATCCGTCGCTAAATAACGACGGATTCTATTCGTCGCTATTTAGCGATGGAAATAACGATGGATTAGCGACGGATAGGGCGAAACGCTCTATCCGTTGCTAAATTTGACCGATTGGTCGCTCTATCCGTCGCTAAATAGCAGAATTCTTGTAGTGGATGTGTTACTTCTTTATATACCTTGATATATTAATGAATTAGTTTTAGATGTAATTCGTATTTGGATCTATATTCAGTGCTGCTACAATTTCAAAGTTGGCTTCTTACTATCGGGAGTCTGGGGAAGATCCCGAGATAGTGATTGGGGGTAGCATCGTGGATATTGCTAAGATCGAAAATTAGACTAGGCGTGTTCTTTGTTGTGACTACATTGATCTTGGTAGATTGCTTGTCCCATTTTGTGTAGTACGGATATGTTGGGACTAATTTTGTATGAGGACCATGCCTTGATCCATTTTGTTTGTATGACAGTACGATCAACTTTAATTTATATGCACTTTGGCCTCATAGAAAGGCTAGGATTTCATCGTATATTAGAGCTTTTGAAAATATTTTGCGTATATGTTATATTTTCCCTTAAAATGTGTGGTTTCGGGGAGAAGTTATTCCCTACACCCCTCTTGCAATCGATAAGTTCATTTTATCCTTCTCATGAAAAGCTTAAAGGGAGCTCGCTGGTAGCCTTCTAGAGGCTTAGTTGTAGCTAGGGAGTAGTTCTGAGAGCTTGGAGTGGTCACCCGAGAGTAGCCTCCCAAGAGCTAAGGAGCACTCCCTTGAGAGTTAAAGGGTAGTCCTTTGCGAGCTTGGTGAGAGCTCAAGAGTAGTCCACCAGGAGCTAAAAAGTAGTCACCCGAGAGCTTGATGCGAGCTGAGGAGTAGTCCTCCAAGAGCTTGATATGAGAGCTCAAGTGTAGTCCCCTAGTAGCTAAAAAGTAGTCCCCCGAGATCTTGATGCGAGTTGAGGAGTAGTCCTCCAAGAGCTTGATGAGAGCTCAAGAGTAGTCCTCCAGGAGCTAAAAAGTAGTCCCCCGAGAGCTTGATGCGAGCTAAGGAGTAGTCCTCCAAGAGCTTGATGAGAGCTCAAGAGTAGTCTCCCAAGAGCTATAGAGTAGTCTCCTGGGAGCTTGGTGAGAGCTCAAGAGTAGTCCCCCAAGATCTAAAAAGTAGTCCCCGAGAGCTTGATGCGACCTGAGGAGTAGTCCTCCAAGAGCTTGATGAGATCTCAAGAGTAGTCTCCCAAGAGCTACAGAGTAATCTCTTGGGAGCTTGGTGAGAGCTCAAGAGTAGTCCCTCAAGAGCATGGGGTAGTTTCTTGAGAGTTTGGTGAGAGCTCTAGAAGCACTTGATAGAGCTTCCAAGGAGCTTCAGAAGAGCTTGTGGGATCCTTGCTCTTTTTGGTGTTGCTCTCGTGGGGCTGGATTGACAAGTTTGTTTGGAGTGTTTTTGCATGTATCTTGGGTTGTTCCCAGAGTGTCTTGAGCCAGGTGGGCTTCTTAGTGTTGTGTCCCATATTTTGTAGGACCTTTTGGAGTGTAACCTCGTGGGTCGTTCATATGTCTCGTATTGGACTTACATGATAATTATAACGAACAAGATTTTGAACATGCAATTTAATAGGTGTGGGTACTTGACAAAAATTATCAAACGTGAGTAAAGTTGCTTCAAAGTGAGTAATACATATGAAATTGTAGATGCTTTTTTCCTCAATATTTATACCAAAATGAGGTTCATTGATAGCATTAATGTAGACATATGTCCAAATCATACTCATGTAATTGGGGCACTAACAGAGAAATTTATAACATGTAAGGTTTGTTGAGCAAGCATACATGCTGACAGTGTTGCTAACTTAGATGCCTTGAGAAGGATGAGTGACTGAATGATAAAAGGTGACAACATATGAATGGTTGACTAGCTAGTCTTACTCATGCGATCATGCTTATCTTACTAATCTGACCGAATGATACATAGCGGACTAACCTCGAAGCAACACGCTTGGCATTGTTGGACTTTTTCTACTAGGTTTGTCCCCCAGTTTAAGCTCTAGTCCGAAGGAGTAGTGCTTGAACTATTATTGCGCTCGTCTGCCTACTTCATTTCATGGTCCTCAAACTTTTTAGTCAGTCATTCAGCTTGCCTTCGTTGTCCAGGCTTCGATGCATCGAGCGTTTACATCGACTTGTCTTTGTTTGCCATGCATTATGCGGGCGTATTGTGTCAGTCAACTTGCATTTGGTTGTCACGTTTGATCTTTCTATACGGATAGTGTGGCAACATGTCATGCTTTTCTGTCTGTTTTTGTTGCAACCAGACTCGGTAAGTTGATTGAGATGGTTGGAGTAGGCAGAGAACTCTTGTCTGCCTGAGCTCTTTGTATGTGAGTGAGCATCAATTTTGATGACTTCAACTTGTTTAAACCACTGAGCCATTTGTTGGCGCGAGGTGTGGGTTAAACAAGTTGAAGCCGATCAAAATAAATGTGAGTCCATATGTTTGTATTGCTCGTTTGATGGATGGTTGGCACTATTGTGCTTATGTTCCTGAACGGTTGAACACTTTGAAACATTGAGGTGCTTTGTGGGCTTCACTTTAGCCGTACTCATTGGACGTTGGTCTGCAACATGAGATGGAATGGTTCCCTTTGGGGAGGATGGGAGGGGTGGGGCGGTTGACCGACCTGCCTAGCTGGCTTAGGTGACCAGCTAGCCCCTGGTCAGGTCGGCTGATTTTAGTGAGAAATCAATCTCATGGATGTAAGTAATGGTACCTTGGTAGCGGTAGCAAGCTGCATGTGGAGCGATGTTTGTACACATCAGACGAAGTGGATGACCAACCATCTTACTGTTTGGATTGTGTAATGACGAGGGCCTTGCTGGTCAGCCGATGACTTCTCATGGATCATTGTCGTCGAGATGTTCTGACGGCTTGTTCATGTCTTGCATTGGACCGACCTGCCCAGCCGAGTTAGCTAACCGGCTTGCCCCTAGTCAGATCGGTTAAGGAGAAATCAATCTCGCCAGACAAAGTTGGACCATACCTTAGCCGTGGGTGACATGCTGCCCGTGGAGAGAAGTTTCTCTGACAAAGTAGATGATCAACTATCAATCTCTTAGGTTGTGTGATTGTTTGGACCTTTCTAGTTGGCTGACGATTTCACATGGATTCAGTCGTCTGGTGTCACGATGGAATAATTAGCACCGTGATTGGTTAGCTACAAGAAATTTGGACCCCCTTGTGGAGGGTGGCATTAGATCGACCTACCCAGCCGGGTTAGTTAACCGGCCTACCCCTAGTCAGGTCGGCATTATTTTAAAGAGGAGCTAACCTCAAACATGAGCATATGGAATGTGTAGCCTCAGAAGTGATACCTTTTAAGGTGGAGAGCATTCCAAATGTTGGCTATCTATTTTCCTTCCTTAGTTTCCAGCTTGTAAGCTCCATTGCCTACTACCTTTGTGATTTTGTAAGGACCTTTCCAATTTGGTCCAAGCTTGCCAGCTCATGTCTCCTTAGTGTTCTGGAATACCCTTCGTTGAACCCAGTCATCTTGTTTGAAGGTTCGTATGCGTATGCTCTTGTTGAAGTGTTGTGCAACCCTCTGTTGGTAGGCGACACTCCGAATCATGGCTCTTTCCCTGAGTTCATCAACCAAGTCGAGCTCGTGCGCCAATGCTGCATCGTTGGTCTGTTCATTAGCCATTTTGTATCTTGTCGTGGGTAATCCTACTTCTATGGGTATGATTGCTTCAGTCCTATATGTCATGATGAATGGTGTTTCTCCAGTTGGAGTCCTTGGTGTGGTTCGGTAAGACCAAAAGGACGCCTGGGAGTTCATCGACCCATGCTTCTTTTGCTTGTTTTAGCCATTTTTTGAGACTGTTCATGATGGTCATGTTGGTAGACTCCGCTTGTCCGTTTTCTTGAGGGTGTCGTGGGGTTGAGAATGTAAGCTTGATTCCCCATTTCTTGTAGAAATCTTGAAATTCATAGCTTATGAACTGGGAGCCATTGTCTGTCACGATTTCGTAGGGGACTCCGTACCTGCAAATCACATGTTTCCAAATGAAATTTTTTACCTCTGTGTCATAGACTTGCTTGAAGGCTTCTGCTTCCACCCACTTGCTGAAGTAGTCGGTGACTGCCAGAATGTATACTCGTTGGCCTGGTGTACTAGGTAGTTTTCCTACTATGTACATCCCCCATTTCATAAAAGGCCAGGGAGCAATGGATGGATGTAGCTTCTCTAGTGGAAGATGGCTAATTTGTGAGTGCCTTTGGCATGAGTCGCATCTTTTCACAAAGTCTACGGCATCAGCCCTCATAGTTGGCCAATAGTGCCCTGCTGTGAGTGCTCGGTGTGCAAGGCTTCTGGCTCTAGAGTGGTTGCCACATTCTCCTGCATGCAACTCAGTCAGAACATGTCTGGCTTCATTATCAGCTGTGATTTCAGCCACCGTCTGGTCAGCGGGTTCACCCTTACATGTTGCAGGCCATTGTACATACACCACATGAATAGTCATTGGCACTGTGGTATGGATGGCTGCTCCTAGGTTGGCAAGGACGTCTGCATGGCTGTTGTCCATCCTTGGTACTTGCAAAATAGAAAACCCCTCGAAGGAGGACTGCAACTCTTTGGCTATCTTAAGATAAGCAGCTATCTTGGTATCCCTGGTTTGATATGAGCCCTGCAATTGGTTAACTACTAATTGTGAGTCTGACTGAACCTGAAGATTTTTAATGCCCATGTCACGAGCCAGGTTGAGGCCAGCTATCAATGCCTCATATTCAGACTCGTTGTTGGTTGCTTTGAATCCACATCGGATGGCTATTTAAATTGTGTCTCCTTCTGGTGAGGTAAGGACTATGCCAAGTCCACTTCCTTTGGTGTTACTGGAGCCATCGACTGAAAGCTTCCATTGCAAGTTGTCCTTCTCCTGCAAACAAAACAATTCATTTTCTGCTTGACCTAATTCAGTTAGAGTGAAGTCTGCTATGAAGTCTGCAAGTGCTTGTTACTTGATGGCCGTGTGGAAGGAAACGTCATACTCGCTGAGTTCAACCGCCCATTTTGAAAGTCTACTAGAGACCTCAGGCATGTGTAAGACATTGCGGAGTGGAAAGCTGGTGAGAACTATGATTGAGTGGCATTGGAAGTAAGGGCGTAGCTTCCTTGCTGCAGTGACCAGTGCAAGGGCTAGCTTCTCCAACTGGCTGTACCGAGTCTCTGCGTCCAAGAGGGACTTGCTCACATAGTAGTCTGGGAGCTAGTTTCCATCTTCTTCTCTGACTAGGACGCCGCTTAGTGCTGTGTCAGAGACTGCAAGGTAAATGAACAGAGTCTCTCCAACCTTGGGCTTTGAGAGTACTGGAGATGTGGTGAGGTAACGCTTGATTTGTTGCAAGGCGTCCTCACACTCGTCTGTCCACTAGAAGTCTTTGCTCTTCCGTAGAGTGTCAAAGAATGGTCGACACTTCTCGGAAACCTTAGGTATGAATCTGCTGAGGGCTGCTAGCCTCCCAGTCAATTTCTGCACATCTTTAAGACACTTGGGGGAAGGGATGTTAGCAATAGAACGAATTTGATTGGGGTTAACCTCAATACCTCTTTGTGTGGCCAAATATCCAAGGAATTTCCCAGAGGAGACTCCAAATGAACATTTGGCTGGATTTAACTTCATGTTGTACCTGCGGAGGACTGAGAAGGCTTGGCGTAGGTGGTCAAGGTGCTGATCGGCAACCAAGGACTTGACCAGCATGTCATCAATGTACACCTCCATGGTTTCCCCTAGCATGCTAGCGAACATACGGTTGACTAGTCGTTGGTAAGTGGCTCCTACATTCTTGAGTCTGAATGGCATGACCTTATAACAGAAGGTTCCTCTCTTTGTGACGAAGGCTGTCTTCTCGTGATCTTCAGGGTGCATCAGTATCTGGTTGTAACCTGAGAACGCATCCATGAAGCTTAAAAGCTCATGTCCTCCAATATCATCTAGTAGCATGTCTATGTGCAGGAGTGGAAAGGAATCCTTCGGGCATGCCTTGTTGAGATCAGTAAAGTCGATACACACGTGCCATTTGCCATTCTTCTTCTTTACTACCACGACGTTGGCTAACCAATCCAGTTAGTATACTTCATGGACTGATTCGATATCGAGAAACATCTGGACTTCTTCATTGATAACCTTGTTTCGCTCTGAGGCGAACTTTCTTCGTTTCTGTCTGACTGGTGGGTAGTCTGGGTCTACCTTAAGCCTGTGGGTGATTATTTTCGGGTCAACTCCTGTCATGTCTGCATGTGACCAAGCGAAGCAGTCATGGTGAACTTTGAGAAATGTGATCAACTGCTCCCTTAGTTCTGGTGTCAACCTTGCCCCAATCTGAACTTTGTGATCTGGATGGTCTGGGTGAAGATGAACTTTGTCGAGCTCTTCCATCCCTGGTTGGTCTGGGTCGACTGGGGGTTGAGGTGCTGTAATTGCTATAACTCAGCTTCTTTTGGCTTCAAGGCCTCCATGTAACATGTCCTCGCATCACGCCGTTGTCCAAAGATCTCCTTCACCCCCATTTGGTAGGGATGCGAATCACTTGATGGTAGGTTGATGACACTGCTTTCATCTCATGAATCCATGGTCTACCAAGGATGGAATTGTAGCTTGACGGACTATCTACAATCAAGAACTTCGTCGGTAGGTTTGACGCCTTTTGCGTAGACAAGAAGGGTAACACTCCTGACTGTGTACTTCCTTTCTCCACTGAAACCATATAGGGTTGTCGGCTGGCGGAGGATGGCAGTCTCATCTATGCCCATTTCTGTCAGGGCATCTAGAAAAATGATATTAGCAGAGCTCCCATTGTTAATGAGAACTCTCTTCGTAAGACAGTTAGCAATAAGAATGGAAATTACTAAAGCATCGTCGTGAGGACTGATTAGTTGCTTAGACTCTTGGTCTGAGAAGCTAATAGTCAGGTTAGACGAAGAGGTGTCCGATGCTCTATGAGCATTGAGCTCAGGCCTTACTGTTTGCCTACCGTGGCGCTTTGCCGCGGAGTATGAGACGACAATGATCTTTGACCCCTAGAGATGACGTTGATCACTTTGTTGGTCTGAGGGGGCTCAGGTGGATTAGTGCCCTGCCGACTGGCTAGGGTCTTTTTACCTTTGTCAGAGAGGTACTTCGTCAAGTGTACTCTGTTCAGAAGCTCGACTACTTCCAATCGCAGAGAGATGCACTCTGCAGTTGCATGCCCATGGTCTCCACGGAACTCACACCACTTGTTGGAGTTTCTTTGATCTGGAGGTGTTCTAAGTTTCTCTGGCTATCTAACTCTATCGCCCATGCTCTTCATGACTGCCACACACTCCTCCAGTTCAATGTTGAGGGAGTACCTCGAAGGTGGTGCTCGGGTTTCTGTCCTCCTTTGTTGGATTGGAGGGTGAGGTGGATTCACAATAGGTCCATGCCTTCTCTCAGTTGGGTATGGCCTAGCACAGTAGTCTGGAGCCCTTCGCTCAACTCGTCTATCAGGTTTGAGTTCCATACGACCACTCTGGCTTGACACGTAAGGTCTGTTGGCATCATCCTCTTCCCAATTTATCTCGACCCATGCTTTGGCAAGCACGTCTTCCATTGTTCGACAGGGGTACATGGTTAGCTCCTTGTACAACCCCGAGTTGGGTGGTAACCTTTTGCTGAAGGCATTGACAGCAATGTCCTTGTTGCAGTTGGGGATTGACACTTTCTCCATGTTGAAACGTGCCACGTATTCCCTGAGAGATTCGTTAGGTCTTTGTCGGACACTATACAAGTCGTTCGACAGTTTCAAAATCTTGTGACTGCTTTCGAATTGTTCCACAAAGCAGTCGACTAATTGTGCAAACGAAGAAATAAAATTATTAGGTAAGTTGGTATATCATTGTAGGGCTGGTCCGATCAAGTTGGAACCAAACCCTTTGCACATGTGCCTCACAAAGATCTCTGGGGATGGCTCTGGTGAACATCCTTTGCTTGTACTGCGATACATGGTCGTCTGGATCTGTTGTCCCATCATAAAGATTCATGCTTGGGAAGGTGAATTTGGTTGGCATCTCCACCAATGCTATAGTGTCGGCGAAGGGAGAGACAACAAAACTATTTGGTAAACTTTTCTTGATCGGTGCTAGCACTCCATGGATCCTTTGGATCATCTCCTCCAAGCTCACCAGTTTGGAGTCTAGCACCTCGTTGCTACTTCCTTGAGCTACAGAGAGGGTGGGTTAGCAAGTGATCTACCTGACTTGCACTTTGGTTGCGTTGTTGTGGTAATTCGTCGCTCATCCTTGGGTTAGCACCCTCGAACGAGACCCTCCTGTTAGTAATTCCTGGAGTGACCTCAAGGGCTGGTCTTGGCGGAGCATTTGCCACTTGAGAGACTGGAGTTATGGGAATCACCCCTTCCATATCTTCGAAAGTTAGCTGGCGACCCTCGATCGTGTTGAGTGGTGGGTTCTCCACCACAGTGACGTGAGTCAGTCGTCGACGAGATGAGGCCGCATCCGGTGTTAGCATTTCTTGGTGGACAAAGGATTCCACCTTTTCCTTCAAGATCGAGTTCTCCTGACGGACGGCGCGGTTCTCATCCTCAAGGAGCTTGATCTTCTTGGTGTTCTCCTGCATCTGAGCCGTCAAGGCTCTGATCTGAGCGGTGACGTCCATCTCCTCTTCCTCTTCGAGAACGTATTCGTCTGAGTGC
This sequence comes from Plantago major, assembly GCA_026545765.1. Lineage (NCBI taxonomy): Eukaryota > Viridiplantae > Streptophyta > Magnoliopsida > Lamiales > Plantaginaceae > Plantago > Plantago major. Next base: position 50,297,943 of record CM048844.1, on the reverse strand, counting down.
GACATGCCAGATTGCTTAGTATGTTGCGGTTATTGCTACTGGATTGCCTCTTTTGATAGCCGGGGCCCCACGGTGGGCGCCAAATTGTAGACGCTCAGAAATCTACAATCAAATTTAGGTTAAGGAATTGGGGGCACCAGCGACCTGCAAGGCAACAGAAGCAAACCTAGAGACGTGAGGTTCCAAGGTGACACCAGTGTGGTGCCAACCGAAGGGACTCCGATGCTCAAGTCAGTAAATTGGAATAAGATGTATGAATTGAAGGAGACAGAGAGAAGGATGATGAGAGTCGACTTATCCTGTTGATTTAGTCAGTTTGGAAAAATATGGATGAGCATCGACGAGACGCTAGCTGACCCTGTTGGAGGAAGCTAGCAAGTAGTCGTCGGTTGGTGATGAACGGTGGTGGTGAAGATGGACGATGGAGGATGATGATAGGCGATGATGATGATGATGATGGACGATGGTGGACAATGATGAACGTTGATCAGAGCACTTGAGAGTGATGGAGGCGTCAGAGAGATAGCTAGGGTTTGTTCAGTGAGTATCCGATGATCTCTTTCTTGCTCACATGCCTCCTATATAGCTCAACTTACCGTTGGAGTCCTCCTTCCCATATCGGTGAGTAGGGCTGAGCATAATATGGCCTGGACAGAAAAACCTGATTGAACCGAACCGAAAATTTAGTTTTCAGTTTGAACCTAACCAACTTCGGTTCATTTCTCAGTCCAGACATTTTATGATTTTCTGTTTTCGGTTTGATTCGGTCCAGAACCGACAAAATTCCGGTTCAGACCGAATCGATCTGAGAGTGAGGTAATTAGTTATTTTTTATGTCAACCCTCCTTACCCAAATTTCATTTCAAGCCCTTCCCAACAGAAACCCTAGCCGCTCTCCTCTTTCTTCCTCCATAAACTAGTTGCTCTCCTCTTTCATCTTCCATAAACAAAGATGAATCGAAGATCTTTTCCTTTGTATCCGCAAAAAACCCTCGCCTAGCCCCATACCGACCTAGCTCGAAGGAGAGAAGGAAAAGCAAAGCAAAGGGATGAATCGAAGAGGACTGTGGATCTCCTTCCCCAGGATCCAGAAGGAAGAGTGAGGAAGAACAGAACCTAGAAGCAATGATGAGATGAGAGGAGAAAAGAATTAATGATTTTGTCATCATCCAATGGTTAGTTTGCTGTAGAAGATCTAGTTTTTTTACCTTTTCAATTCTAGGAATAGTAGGATTGTGTATTGTGCTGAAGAAGAAGAAATGGAAATGGAGTTTGATGGTGTATTAGGAGTTAGGATGTTTTTTTACGTCTCTAGATGCTTAATTTTGCAAATTTTTTGTCCTTTTCTTTTTAGTTCTATTTACTTTCTGTCCAGATTCGGTTAATAACCGGAACAAACCGAAAAAATCGGTTCGGTCCGGGTCTGGACCGAATGAAATTCGGTTCGGTCTTCGGTTTGTGAAAAATGCTAATTTTCGGTTCAGTTTTTTCGGTTCCGGTTCGGTTCGGTCCGACTTTGGCCCGATGCTCAGCCCTATCGGTGAGGAAGTTGGAGTCTCAAAGTGAGTTGGACCACGTCTTGGTTAGTTGGAGGAGTCGTGGGTAGTTTGGCTTGTCAGCTAAACTAGCTTCTTAATGAGGCGGTCGATTGAGTAGCTCTATTGACTGAGTGAGTGAGGTGTCGGATGGTAACCTACGCACCATTTGGTTGGTTCCATGAGGAAGGTCGTGTACCTTGGCTTTTCTAGGACCAAGCGCAAGAGCTAGCTCTCGTAGGTTGGTCAGGTGCCATAGCCTCTTCGAGGATTACTAAGGAGAGAGCTTGGCTTGCACTTGATTGGTCAATGAGAGATGAACCTTGACCGGTCAATGTGAGATGAGCCTTGACTGGTCAAAGTTGTTGAGTGACTGAAACTTATGGATTGGGCTTGACCTGCCGACTGATGGGCCATAAACGAGGCCATATCGAATAGTACTTGGACTAAGTTCTGGACTGGACCAAGATACGAAAATTTAATACAACTACAATCATTGTATTGTTTCTAACGATGCTTGTACTGTTCTCAGATCCTAATTATCCTTATAACGTTTCCACTATAATAATTCATTCAGATAGCGACGGAAAAAAAGTGGTCGTTATTTAGCAAGGGATGCTTTCTCGGTCGACGGATTAGCGATGGGATTGAGACTATTATCCAGTTCGTCTTAATCTGGCTAGATTTCTGTCGCTAAATGACGAAGGAACATTATTCATCTCTAGGTAGTCGCTAAATAACGAGCGAATATCAATTCATTACAAATTTGTCTCGAATTTAGCGACGGTTTTCCTAATCCGTCGACAAGTTTATTTTGTTGATGGAAAATAAATTAAAATTGATTATGGCGACGGATTAAGTCAACGGTCTCTAACCGTCCATGACGGATGATTAGGGTATCAACCTCATCCGTCGTCAATTTATGATGCAATTTTTTAACTAGACTTTTTCCACTTGATATTTACTAAAGTAAGGTTTAACGAGGCACATTCTCAAGTCGACATTCAAGAGGGAGTATTATGAAATAATATGATACTTGATAAATGTACATTTATCCATATTCCCTTATTATTGTGGATTAAAGTGCACATTCTCTATACTATTGTATAGGGTTGGGCATTCGGGCCGGGTTCTCGAATACCCGACACGACCTGATCGAGTTCGGGTCTTGTTATCATTACCCGACCGGGTTTTTGGTACCCTTTTGGAACAAAATTAAAATCTGGGTAGATGAAATTTTTGGACGTTTTCATCATTTTATTCATTTTTTTGTTTAAGAAGTTAAGAATTTATTGATTGAAATGAGCACAAGTAGTGCAAATTTACATTCGCAGTTTGGTCCTTAAACCAACTATTAGTGTCCCAAACTGAATTGGTCCTACTATTAGTGCATCTTATATATTCCGGCTAACAGCAACACCAGAGCCAGAAATTAAACTTCCCACTTGATCCTTAATGCAGTCATCAGTTACTACCCACATTTTACCACTGACCATGTTGCTCTACTTTAAAACCTCCCTAGGAAATCTCTCCCAATCCACAAACTCATACGAATGATGCGCCAAGTTCCTGCCCCTTATACAATATCAAACATTACACATGATCGATTCAAAAGTTTCAGTCGTTGTTGGTAGCTTTCCTTGGAAAATACGCTCGTTCCTAGCTTGCCAAATAAACAAAAGAATTCCATGCCACATCATAATCCATTCCTCTTTTCTTCTGACCAGAGTGGTGTATGCAATGATCAGAAGTAAATCTTCCATGTTATCTGCCTCTTCAAGGTCCAGCTCTAGCCATTCCTGAATCTTGGCCCAAATTGCAGCCGCATACTTACACCTGTATGAATCTTTACTTGCAACACCTTTGAAATCTGTATGAATGTTTACAGATATTCTTCCGTAGATGTTTTAACATTTAGGAATGTTCAGTTGCTCTTTAGATTTGCAAATACAAACATCAATGTTATTGTACCCGCATATATGTAGATTGCATAAAATTTGAGATGTAACAGAAATCCAGTTACATTAAGAAACTGCTGCAACATAATATGAACTTGGGTGGGCAAATCTTTTTCAACCAACAGATGTCTTGTAACCAAGACACAACCAGGGGCGAACGCAGAAAATTTGGTCAGGGGTAGCGAGATTTATGATTTATAAGATTAGAAAAATGTCTTACACATAAAATATAAAATTTACTCTACAATTGACCCCGACGATTCGCCATACTTTGAAATTTCTGAATAATAACTTCGTTTGATACAATTAATCAACAATGTAAATCCAATTAATGTCACAATTTATATATAAGAAAGACTATTAGTACTTGTTTTGCAAGCGATTAAAATCAACAAAATCTAATTAAAAAGACCTAAAACCATCTATTTTAACCTGATTTTCGTGATTTTAATTGATGAATCTCACAAGTAAATCATAACTTAAAAAAATAAGTAGAGAAATTAAACAATTGAAGAACACACCACACGTCACACACATGCACACTTAATTAACTCCTGTCATCCACTAGTTCCACACTCCACGCCAACTCCACTTAATTTACCCAACTGACCAACTCCATTTATTAACCCAGCCCCCAGGTCGGCATAGCCGCATAGGCAGCCTGTGTCCATCTATTTTTTTTTTTGTCTTGAGATCCCGAAAAATCATCAATCACACCACTCATCAAAATCACCATTGTTGTAGTCTTGTAGAATAGTACAACTTCAGTAAAATCGGAACTGCGGCATCCATCAAACTTCCGTCGGCCGTCGCTTGGCGGCTTGGGCTTGGCAAGACGATGGAAGGAGTAGGCGAGTAGCTCGTAGAGGCAACGAGTAAACAAGAAAAAAATTAACATAGATCGAAGGTATTGGAGATGGAATATGAAGGTAAGCATAATGTTAATTCGATTTTAGGGGTTTCTCTATTTGCCAATTGGGTGTAGAATCAAAATTTAAGGATTTCTTACCAATTATGTAGATGCTTCTTTGTTGATTGAAGTCGAAGAAGTCCAAGAGTTCCTCAATTTTCGGTTCTGCAACTTCTTTCTACGCTTTTTTTTTTTCTTGCCTTGGTGTTTTATAGTTTTTTGTATTCAATTAGAGTAGTTTGAGGATTTCTAAATAGGTTAGAGATCTGTAATCTGAGAAAATTTCCTTTTCCCTGTAAATTTTGTGAAGTATTTTGTAATAAAATTCTATTTTATTAAATATGTTAATACCCAGGGGTATTTTAGTAAATTCGCATTAAAATTTTCAGGCATCAATTGTCCCTTGCTCTTGAATGGGCTCGCCCCTGGACACAACAATTGCATGTTCCGGTAACTTCTAAAGGAAAGATCATCATGAGGATCTACGTTAGCGTGTTATATGTAATGATATATGCACACCAGCTAACTACTGATCAGATCATATATCATGATTCATATGTTTCGGCTGAATGTCAAAAGCAGAAGATCGAGGATGTTGGTATCCAACATGCTCTTGAACAAGAACAAACCAGAAATGGCTCGTGGCCTAGATCTTTATCCACGACAACACCACAATTCTCTTATCATTCCAAATTAGACTCTTCTGATCCTTTTCAAAAATCCGGAATTGTTTTCAGCTCTTTTTTTTTTTCCTTTGTATCTCTGTACTCCACAAATTGTTTTACTCAGATCTCAAGTATATACTCTTATTTCTTTAAATGTACATCCAGAAAGAACTGGGGCCGCTCAAGATTAGAGAAAATTGTAACATGTCCTAATTAGAAAAGACACACACAGCAACAGTACAGCACAAACATTTAGCTTATGATCCTTCTTTTTCCGGGCTTGGAACCGGCTGCATACAATGCAGGCGGAGTTACACAAGCACATTCTACAAGCACAAACAAAATCCTCTACAGGCACACACACATTCCACAAGCACTTCACAAAAGCACAGACAATCAGGCAAAAAAAAAAAAAAAAATCACTCTTGCAATCATGATAGAGAATTAAATGCTAAAATGCTGATAAATTTCACCTAAACTTGGAGTCATACATGGAGAGACAAGTTAATACAAGATAGGATAAAAATAAAAACCAATCAAATATGAACACAAGCAAAATCACATTTCAAAATCAAAACATACAGGATCAAATGAGCTATTAAATGGAAGAGATAATAGAATCTTAATTACAGAAGGAAATTGCAATACGTCACACTTCCAAACCACATGTCATAGCAAAGAGAGAGATAGAAAAAATACAATGCTACAGTAGAAATTGATGGTATTCAAGTCATGGAGGCGAAAGTATCATTTATATCACGCAGCTAGGCAAGAAACATGTGACTGTCGAGAACCAAAGTAGAACTACAGTCACAAACTATATATAACCTCATCAGAGAATACATCCGACACAATGGCAACAGTAGGCAAAAGATATGTTCATCATTAATTTCAAATGAGAGATGATACAGCAAAAACACCACTATATTATATAAGATCATTCATGAACGGACATTTACAAACTGAACTTTCTTGGTTTGATCTCTAGTACTGCTGTAGAATCCAGATGATCAAGACTGTGATGACAAAAATTTTCTTAGATAACTTTGAGCACGGGCATTCTTACGCAATAGTTGATGACAATTCTGAAAGAAAAAGTATGGCAGCAGATAAGCTAGAACAACAATAAGCGGTACAGCCTGAAACAGGACCAGCGAATGACAATCGAACAACTAACAAAAGAAAGCTTTCGTAATAATTCCCTTTCCACCTCAAGAAATGTACAATCTACAAGTCCTACAACCTTCAAGTCCAGTATGGTTTGAATTATTCAATCAAATCTATGTGGTAAGAAGAAACTTCTACACAGTTTTTCTTAACACACTTCCATTAAAAGAAACACCATAAGCCACAGCAAGAACAACAACCATTACCCTGATGGAAGAAGTACTAATTTAAGCTGAATATCCAAATAGCAATGATTTAATAGTAGGGGCTAGAACCTTCTCCAGAGAACATAACACGCCAAGCACACATTTCGTCCTTTAAATATGAAGTCAAACCAGCATGTGCAGTACTGTTGCAGAATCATACGACAAACGAAGAGCAAACACAGTACAACTGATCCTTGAATTATAAACCTCTCACAAAAGGATCTCAAACCAGAACTAAACTTGTATGGAGAATCAGTCATATTTTAGGTTTTACAACATATCTACACATCAAAAGGTACAGATAATCAGAGCAGGTAGATCCTATGGAACAACATGTACTAAAAAACTTAATACATGTCCAGAACCAGACAACACACATCTTTCACCTTAAAAAAATTATGATTCCTTATCAAGTCAAATAACTTCATAATCCTTTAATACTGCATGAAGAAAGCCACATTAATGTGACAGAAATAGATTTGGTAAGTGGACAACTATTGAAGTTATGCAATTGAGTACTTAATTTAAGTTAAATTGGACTCATTTGTAATATATATGTAAATTAGACTTTAATTACAAAAAATAATCTGTTTTATTCAATCAAATTACAAGCTCTAATTCAATCTCAACAAAATCAATAGATCACAACAAAAACTAATCTTCCTTCCCCATTTAAATTTTAAACACTAATTCAACCCAAAAAAATCAATTCATCATTAAAGGGGAAATTTCTGTAGGTCCCCCTTACAAATTTGCTAATAACACTTTAATCCCTCTGATTCTAACAATAACACCATTGGACAGAATTAACAAATCAATTACAACACAGTCCAAAATTCAAATTGCTACCAAACACATCCTTAATTTAAACTTCTACACAATTTAAATTTTCATTATAAATTTTGATTTTAATATAAAATTGATCCAAACAATTTGTATTTACTTCCTATTACTTTTTTTCTACTTTCAAACTTACCAACAAAAATTGTAAATAATCCTCTTAACAAATTTAATAATTATTTTAAATATAAAAGTTTATTATGAAATAACAACATTTTACAAAAAATAATGAAAAAAAAATAGAAAATAAAGAAAATTGTAATATAAAATATTTATTTGTTAATAATTTTGAGATTTTTTTATAAGTTTTTGCTATTTCTTACTTCCTTCCCCGCGGGACAAGGTTACCACATATTTTTAGGTCAATATAATAAGCACCAATTACTTTTTTTAATAAAATAGTGTAGTGGTTGCACTATATTGGATGTTACTATTGCTTAAAGTACGTATTACTTCGTACTATTTTTTTAGGTCACTATTACTAAAAGTATAACTATTAGGCTAGTCATGTTTGTTGTGATTTATAACTTAGATGTTTGTATTTGTATAGTTTGGATTATGATGGATCGACTCTGCTTTGACATTGTTTGGAAATGAAAAAAGTATGTTCTTTGTTCAAATAAAAGTATTTTTTTGAAAGTTATGAATATTTTATATATTAATGTGGAAGAAACATTTGTAAAAACGGGAGATTATATTTGAAATATCATTTTATTTCATTTTTGTAATCATTTTATGTTATTAGAACTAGTTTTAAAAATTAGATTTTCATTTAATTTATTTTAATTTTAAGTTTAATGATTTGAAATGTTTTTTTTTTAATTTATAAATATTGCATATTGGACGCTCGTGAAAGGGAAGAGAATGAAACTAGAAAAATGTGAAGGTAAAAAATAAGGCCATGTTTGGAAAGCATATTTTGAAAGTAAAAAATGAACCAATATGTTATTGTTGAAATTAGAGGGACCAAAGTGTTATTACCTTATATATTGGGGGGACCCGTGGTAATTTTCTCTTAAAAAAACCAATATGTCTTCTCCAATCAAATTTTAAACCCTAATTCAACCAAACAAAATTAATTCATCATTAAAAAAAAAATGATAATCAATCTTTCTGCTCCATATTCTCCAATTAAATTAAAACAGATCGACTCAAACACTTCGACTTGGAAAAAAATAAATTCATTATCAGAAACAACAATATTACTTGCATTTGTATACGTCCTCTATAACTGTAACTATGTGCCACAATAATACGCGTAGTGTGCGTTCTAGTATAAACATCACACTTCCATCCAGCAGTTAAAAGAAAAGCATGCAAATTCACAAGCAAGAATAGTTTAAACAGACAAATAAAATAAAAACTTAACAATAAGTAGTTAAATAAATATAATAAATAAATATAAAGGGTATATGGCCACACCACCACCACCTCATGGAGCATACGAGAAGTATGTTCATAGTTTTCCGAAATGATCATCCTCTTCATCGCTGCCTGTAGCAGAGAAAAGAATCCAAGAACATAATCCTTGCGGAATGAAACGAACGGTCTACATAAAACACATATCATCAAGCACAAATATCAGGGTTTCCTTTGAAAAACAATATCCATGACCATGATCACGCGAAGTTTTACATGAAGCTAAATTTGAACCGTCTTACATGGTTTCCTTTGAAACAGATATCATCAAGCACAGCTCCCTGGGAAGAAAAATCAATATCCATAACCATGAGTGCACCAAGTACTATGCTAGAAGTTAGACTGCAAGAAGTTAAAAGTAGGGACAGGAAAACTTCTCCAAAAGAATATAACACGCCAAGTGCTCCTTCCCTTTTCATGTTTCATGCCAAACCATTGCAGTTATGTCGTTGAAACACTCAGCAAATAAAGAATAAAAGGACGGAATCAGACTGTTCAAACCTCCCATAAAAGAATCTGTTACTACAATGTTCAGCTTAACCGTACTAGATAATCATGGTCTTTTTTTAATGCATATTCGTGTTAGTTTGTAAAAGTCAACACTCTCTTCTTTTGTCTGTCTGCCTGCAGAAGATAAAAGATCCAATGAACATACTTTTCCAAATAAAATCCATACAGGGGAGGACAATGACCTGGCACCCTGTAAAGCAAAACAAAAAAATTTCTCCGACCACAATTGTGCAAGTTATGTTGAACCAAATTTAAGAGTAGGGACAGGAAAAACTTAACAATAAGAAGTTCGAAAAATATAAAGGGCATATGGCCACGCTACCACCTCTTAGAGCATACGATAAGAATATTCATAGTTTTCCGAAATGAACATCCTTTTACATCTCTCTCTGCCTGCAGCAGATAATAGAATCCAAGAACATAATCCTTGCAGAAGGAAGCGAAACGTCTACTTAAAAGACATCATCAAACAGATCTTACTCAAAAGAAAAAGGGATATCCATGACCATGATCGCGCAAAGTTCTACATTAAGCTGAAATTGAACCGTCTTACACGATTTCCTTTGAAAGAGATATCATTAAGCACAGTTCCCTGGGAAGAAAAATCAACATCCATGACCATGAGGGTGCACTAAGTACTAGGCTAGAAATTAGACTGCAAGAAGTTAAAAGTAGGGACAGGAAAGCTTCTCCAAAAGAATATAACACGCCAAGTGCTCCTTCCATTTTCATGTTCGGTGCCAAACCAGAATTTGTAGTAATGTTGTTGAAACACTCTGCAAATACAGAATAAGAACATAATGCAATGTTCAAAACCTCCCATCAAAGAATCTCTGACCAAAATGTTCAGCTTAACCTGTACTAGATGATCATGGTATTTTTTATTGCATGTGTTAATAGTTTGTAAAAGTGAGCACTCTCTTCAATTGTCTTGCTGCCTGCAGCAGATAAAATATCCAATGAACATTTTCCAAATCAAACCCATACCAGGGAAAGGACAGTGACATGGCTCCCTGTAAAGCAAAACAAAGAACTCCCTGACCACAATTGTGCAAGTTATGTTTAACCGAATTTAAGCGTAGGGACAGGGAAAACTTCTCCGGAAAAACGTAACACCCGTACTTCTTTCTTTGTTCATGTATGATGTCAAGCTAGCATGTGCAATACTGTTCCAGAATAACAGGGCAAATGAAGAGCACAATAATGCAACTAAACCTTCCATAAAATAAACTCAAAGCAAAACAACAAAACCTGTTTGAAGATTCATGGTCCAATAGTAGATTGATTTCATGAAACATCTACGTTCAAACGAAGAAAACAAAAATCATAACCTGTAACCTTAGGTAATATGATGCACTCAAAATTTAAATAACCGGATGGGAAGATATGCACTGTATGTAAAAATATTCTGCTTATAATCTTAAGGGGATAGTACTTCGCTTTCGTTTAAATAAAAGGTTAATCTTTCTCTAGATTGAATTCCAGCCGATCCGTTATTAGCCCAAAACAATTTTTCGTCTCTCGCATGGGGTCGAACAAGCCCGGTCGCTGATATGATCACGAGATAAAATCAATATCAGTAGCTGAACACAGAATGATTGTAAATAGCTAAGAACATATTGTATTTGTAGATCTGATGTCCTTAAAGTCGTCCTTTCTATGTACAACCTACATAGACATCAATGACAGAGAGGGGACTTGTGTGCCATAATTAGCCGACTTCCGTGAATAACCCACTCGGAACAGACCAGTTGCACATCTCAAATTCTGAACTTTCAGTGGTTCACCTACACGGTATAATAACAGAGAGAGAACAAATTTCATCATTTTGCCTGAAAACATCTATAAACTTTTCTACAAAGGCTGCCACTTTGATATATTATGCCAGATTGTCAATTACAGGGTCCCAACAGGCCAGTTGCAAAATTTTATAATGTGATGAGAACAAGTCAACCAAGTGGATCTGGCAAAGCATTGTGTAGAATGAGATACAACAAATTAGCAAATCCATAACACTGTTGATACGGAAATATGTCCAGAGCGTCAAAGGCGTCCTAAGCACCCCAAGTCTTTCAAAGGGTGTGAACTACAGTCCTAAACAGTACGTCCTAACCGCTCCACCCTAAGGGTGCGGACTACGGTCCTAAGCTGGACGTCCTAACCTCTCTTAAAGGAGCGGACTACGATCATAAGCGGGACGTCCAAATCTCTCCATCCTAAGGCCGTGGACTTCGATCCTAACCCTCAAATCCATTTAGGCTGGTGAAAGGACGACAATGCCCTCAAAGGCCCAAAAGGGGACATGGGCTAAGTCAACCTAATGGGTCATGGGCCTAATAAGGCAATGGTGGCATGATCTGGAACGTCCACTTGGTACGATCTTGTGAGTTCTCCCATTCTCATGGAAAGCCTATAAATATGGGACATATCCCCATAAACAATAAACTTGGTAAGTCATCTTCCCATATTCATACCTAAAATACTATACAGAGTAGACCTTCCAATCTCTCTTGAGTAAAGTCACCGCCCGATTTGACACTAAGCAAACCGGGTCTACGGTTCTAACCCCCAACACTATTTTTTGTGCAGGTCCTTATCAGAAGTCACTTCGAAGAACTTAGGACCAGCTCTAGCGGACTAGGATGCATTTGATGGTTGGGACAAATACTTAGCAATAACTTAGTAGTGTTGAGGATTCACCCCTCAACCAACACCTTCAAGCTCAATATTAACATTCCGTATAGTATAGCCACCAAAAGGGGTCTGGTTCTCATGAAGCAGAACTCAATCACAGAAGAGAAGGTATCAACTCCACTGACTGCACGAAACAAAAGCCAAGTAATTACGCATTCTTTATCACATATCAGAGCCAACTACATCATTCAAGAGATTAGAAGCTAAATGAAATTCAACATGTACCATCATATATGAGTTATAGATGCAACCTCAATAACCAGTCAAGCCAACTGGAGGACTAAAACAGAACACCTACACAAATCAGAAAGATAAATAACATATGCCCTTTATGGCACACACCTACATAAACCATTTATACATGATGTGTCCTCTGATCGGAGATCCCTACATAAGGCCAAAAAAGGAATAGGGGAACCAATAAAGCATGTCAATGAGAATGAAATTTTACACCTTCCATCCATAAAGAATCATCAGAAACCTAATGGAGGATGATTCCGATCCCATCAAAGATCTGTCGTTAATCTGGTCAGAAGACAAAGGCAAGAATAGGTAAACGAAACCTTGTGAACACGACTGCTTAAGAAAATGAAAATAAAAACAGCAATCTAATGAAATATGATCTGAATTCAAAACCATCTGGCAAACATCTTTCTCCCTTTGCACCCATTATACACAAAGAAATCACATCTGCACTAACAGAAAGTGGCAAAGATACATGTCACCGAGTAACGCTGGTCACAACGGCAAGAATTGGATAAAAAGAAGTCTTCAAAAGTAAGGGAGATAACCGAAAATCATATGGAATGAACGGAAGCATATCCACTCGCCAGAATTCGTGGACATCGAGGGTAATAGAAGAGATCAGGGTTAAATAAAACCTTATTACACAATTCCCTTAAAAGACTCATCATCACACAAAGCTCCCTGAAAAGAAAACCATGACCATGATTGCACTAGTACTGAGTTAAGCTAAAGTTAAACAACAAGTGTTACAGTAGGGTCAGGAAAACTTCTTCAGTAGATCATGACATGCCAGGTACACCTTCATGTACTATGCTAAGCTATCAATTGCAATGCTGTTGTTGAATTATATAGCCTGTACCAGATAACGATGGTGACATTCTAAAATAGACAAACGAAACAAGGTGTCCGGACATGCCTACATTCCAAAATATTCTAAAAAAACACAAGGCTAGCAAGATCTTAGGAAAAGATTGCACTCCAGAATTTACTAGCAACAATTTTGAAAATAATGTGCCAAATGAAATGCATGGAAGAGACTTAACCATCTTACAAAATTCACCAAGAATATTTTAGTCAGACACACAGCTCTAAGTCAAGTTGAAAACCAAACAGCAAGGATTTAAGTGTAGGGACAGAAACTTCTCCAGGGAAACATAACATGCCAAGTAATCCTTCTTTTATGCCAACTTGGCATGTTTATACTGTTGCAGAATTAAGAATGAAGAGATTGTGCAGGGATCCTGATTCCAAACCTCTCATAAAAGAAACTCTAACAAGACCAACTAGACCTGTTCAAAGAACCATGCTAAATTGAAGCTTGCATTAGATACCTACATTCCAAAGTTGACAAAAAATCGGAACTGGTAGACCTTAGGAAAAGAATGTACTCAAAAAATGAATCACCATATCGGAAGAGGATGCTCGCAGAAATCACGAGATAACAGATTCAAAACAAATAGCCACATTCAGCTACAAAATACACAACTGAAGAACCCAGTCCACTGTGATAGATGGCACATCTCAAGCAAGAGCATTTTAACCATCCTTTATACACACAAACAAGACAAGATACACCGATAATCTCACTCTGTCATGAATGACTTGCTCAGTAAACGAGACATCAAACCCACTCTTAACCTCTCAGCAGTCCACCTACACATGAAACAAGGAAGAGAAAAATAGTTTTGTCCATTTACCTCAACACCAATGTCATCTTTAAAGCTTCACAAAGAGTTGTTACCTAGGCATAATTATGCGAGGCTATCAATTACAGGGTATCTTAAAGGGCCAGTCATGAAACATTAGAATGGGCTGAGGTACAGACAAACCAGGTTCAGAAGTGTATTTCCTGTATGCCCTATTCCAAGGGGTTGGAGGTGGTCAACATAGCATCTTGAGTAGAGCATCCATAGCATCTAAACGATAGTTTTTAAAAATAATCACTTTCTAAAGTGAAAGAAAAACTACAGAACATAATTTTCGAACTTAAACCCCTCTGGAAGAAAAATAACTTTCCTGCACGTTTTTCTCCCTGAAACAAAAAAAAAAAACAATAATCATGACCAAGACAGCGTGAATCAACAACCAATAACCACAAGGATCTAAGTCCTGAGTATAGACAAGAAAAGATCAGAAGGGCACAAGGCCAAGTACTCCTTCCATCTTTCGTGTGCGATGCTAAACTAGTACATGCAATACGTACTGTTGCAAAAGCAGACAAGTAAAAACCAAAGCAATGCAAGGGATCCATCATAGATTCTAAGCATCTGTCAGAAGGAACTCAAACCAGAATATATGAACTTGTTCGGAGATTGATGGTTAAATCCCTAGCTTCGTGACATCAACATTCCAAAATAGACAAATAATCATAATTGGTAAACCGTAGAGGAAATGATGTGCTCAAAGATTGAATGACCTGACAGGAAGAAGATACGTACACGCAGAAACCACAAGATGAAAATATCCATAGCAGTACCCGAACAAGAAAAGGATACCCAACTTACAGCAGGTTCACCACATCCAGAACAAATGATCTCCAGGTTGAAGACAATACATCTTTAAAACTTGCTGCCAAAATACACAACTAAGCAGGAAACCAATTGGCTGTATATAACTAAAAACAACTTACAGTATGTAGGGCATTAAGACCTTTCTTTGTATAGACTAAGGCAAACAAGGAGGAGAAACCATCATAAGAGTGGAGTTGCAGATCTTTTATCCAAATAAAAGCATCATTAGAAACCACTCTTAAATCAGTAATACTTCAGTTCTTCAAATCCATATATTGCAGTCATTCAATTCCGAGATAAAAGGCATCAACTCCATGGACCACACAAAAAATATCAGTGCAACTACTCTTCGACACATCATAGAAAATGTCACTGTCCCCAGGAAAAGAAAGCACATTCAAATACGAGAAGTTGAAAAAGAAAAATCAAATATATAATAACTAATAAAACAATAAATAAATAAATAAACCCACATACACAAAAAGGGTATATAGCCACCACTCAGACAATACAATAACTTAACTCCTTTATGTCAAAATGATCACTCTCTTACGTACCTCTACCTGAAGAAGAGGAAAGAATGCAAGAATATGATCCATGTGGAAGAAAAAGAACCACCTTACAAAGTTCCATAAAAGTGACATCATCAACACAGCTCCCTGGAAAGAAAAATCAATAGCCCTCACCATGATTGTGCAATGTACTATGTTACGTGAAAATTGGACTACAAGGAGTTAATAGCAGGGACAAGAAAACTTCTCCAGAAAAATATAACAGTCCAAGTGCTCCTCCCTTTTTCATGTTCGATGCCATGCCAACTAAAATTTGCATTACTGTTCTTGAAGCACATGACAAATGAAGAATAAAAACATATTGCAGAATGTTCAGCTCTGTACCAGATAATCCATGGTCATATACTCATATCCAATATTGGCAAATAATCAGAACTACTTGTCCTTATGTAAAGAAAAGCACTTCCAAATTCACGTTTGAATAGTGTCTCTCTGGATGCAGGCAGATAAAAGACCAATAAATATATTTTCCAGATCAAAACCAAGAAATGCGACCATGATTGTGAATAGCTTAGGCAAAAATGATATCGCTGAACATAAAATGATACTTCTGTGAATAGCTAAGGCACTATAGTTTATACAACATCTCACCATCCTTGAGCCATAATCACCTACAAAAGCAACAAAGAAAACGAGGGGAACTTATATGCCATGGTCAGCCAAACTGCCGTGAATAACTTACACTGCACATACCTGTTGCACATCTCGAATCCTCTCGTCCCATTATATACTTTACGGTGTTCACCTTCACACGGTACACAGAAAAGATAAATTTCTTAGTTTTCTACCTTTGAATGCATAACCAACACTCTTTGAAAATTGGTAGGAAAGCTGCCACTATGACATAATCATGCCAGACTGTCAATTACAGGGTCCTAAAAAGCCAGTTGTGAAATCCTATAATGTGTTGAGGACAAGTAAATCAAGTGAATCTAGCAAAGCATTATGAGGAATGAGATATAGAAACCCTTAAGTTAACATCCTTTAATCTCCATCTTAACTTCCCATATATTCTAACCACCAAAAGGTTTGGTCCAATTCCATATGAAGCAGCACTCAATCAAAAAATAGAAGGCATCAAACTGCACTGACTGCACAAGACAAAAGCGAAGAAAATTACACATCCTTTGTCACAGACGAGAAACAACAACCACATCGTCCAAGACGGAAGAAGCTAAAAGAAATTCAGCATAATACAATCAAATATGAGTTATATATGCAGCCTCAAGAGCTGCCACTTAGCCACCTGGAAGACGAAAACATAAAACCTACGCAAATCAGCAGGATAGATACCACACACTTGTTGGGTTATGTATATGGCTATACGGGAAACAGGACAAATTTTTTTTTGCAGAGTCGAGTGATGGCACTCTTTCCTTAAGACTTTATTCGCTCTGCACTTGGTGTTTACAGAAATTTAGCGAACAGTCTCCCAAGATAAAACTGCAGTTGAGATCGTTTACAAACACTTGAAATACGACGCTCGAATGTACTACAGCAATATGGGAAACAAGCAAGCTTAGAAGAGAGGGAGAAGGAGAGCAGAAGAATGAGTATTCGATTCTGCAACAGGAAGGGACTATAAATAGCAGCCAGGTGGTGCTAGCAAGCATACACAATCTTTCGTCTAGGTGGTGCGATCGAATATACACAATCTTTCGTCTTCAGTCACAACGAACGGACTTATCTGTTCGCTGAAACAGAGTGTATGTTTGTCGAGAGGTTTTTTTCCAGAGAAACCTTTTCGCTGAAACGTTTCGAACCAAAATTATAATCAGTTTTTGGTCCAAAAATATAATATCCTCCACCACCAGCAAGCCCAGGCCCAGGCCCACGAACTCCGGACCCGGCTCCTGGCGGAGCCAGGCGAGTGCGTATGGTCAATGAGGAGCCATCTAGCTCCTCCCCCTTCCAAAAGCATGGGTACCCCTAAGGGTCCAACCCTTAATGCAAAACTATGCACTTATAATAAGTTACTCATTCCCATATTTTAGCCATGTGGGATGTCCATCCCACTACCAACCTTTAGACTTCCAACTATGTTTCAACCAACACACTTTGAGCATCAATTACTCTTTCACCTCAAAAGGAATTTTAGTAATTCTTGTTCAAGTGTCTTCTACTACTATAGTAGATTGATACATGTTCGAGAAATCTCCGTTTCTGACGTGTGGGGCCCCTTTGGTTGAGGTACAAGGTCATGGACCGTCCTTTGGTTTCTTGCTAAAATTCCTACAATCCCCACATGAAAGAGAATTGAGGCTCACAGCACTACATGGTGCTTTAGCTTGACTTCCCAGCGGGAACATTACTGCATCGGGGTAGATAGCTTTGGGCTTTGAATCATCCCTAGTAGAATACCATCGGATTTACTTGCCACACGGTGAACGCGATGTCTTGAACCGGTCGGCATTTTTGTGTAAACCAAGACAATGATATCAACACAATAAAGTTCCCTTATTGTTTCGTTCCGCCTTAGTCTGTCCATTAAAGGCCCTGGACACCCTTGGATTCTTAAGTGTTTCGTTTGAAGCGGCCACACTTCACACACTTAAATAGGTGATCTCGTTATTAGAGCATTCTGCCTCGCAATGTTCTGCTCGAAAGCTGAAGAAGTCCCATGAACTTCTTCAGAGATCATTAAGAGTCTAGTAACTCAACCTCCACCCGTTTTGGCATTCAGCACTTAATGTCTCTACCGGGAATGGCGCATGGAGAATAACTCCTGTTGGTCCAGATAACGGCAAAGTAAAAGACTAGAGGGGGGGGGGGGGTGAATAGTCTTTTAAAACTTTTGTCGATAAAAAATATTTCTCAGATATCTGTGTAGATATCTGATACTTAGATTCAGAGCGCGAAAGACTTAAGATAGATAAGTGCAGAAACAGTTAAAGTGTGTGTGTGTGTTGGTGAAAAGTAAGTACTGTAAATAACAGCAAGTATAGTGGTATCTGGAGGTGGCGTAATCCTCTAACTAATCCACTTCGGTCTTCCAAAGACCTAGAATTCACTAGAATAGATAATTGAGGTCACCTTACAAAAATCCTATTCTAAGATTCCTTAAACAAATGGTTCCCAACCAAATGTTCCCCCTGAGTTGTTCCCTGGCTTTCACAGCCAAGTACTTCATGTACTCAGAATCCTTTTTGAGCTATTCCCTAGCTTCCCAAGCTAAGTACTTCCTGTGCTCAATAACCTTGGAGTTATTCCTTAGTTTCTCAAACTAAGTACTTCCTGTACTCCACGCCAGTGATGGTGTTGGTTTTGGTTTGAGTTGTCAGATGAGCTTCTTTAATAACTTTTCAGTTAATCAGATAGCTCTGTGAATCAAGTATACTTAATACACTTTTCAATGTATGGTATCTTGTTCTTTTTACTGACCCAAGTCTTAGATAAATGTTCAAGAGAATGAATCTCAGATACTTGATCTTTCAATTCAACTCTTTCAAAGATAGCAGTGCTTGTTTAGGATCAGGACACTTAGAACTTTAGTGCTACTTAAGATCAGGAGCTTTGGTCGCAACAGAAAGCTTTGAGGATAAGTAGTTTGCTTGAAAGAATATGTTGTTCAGCGTGTTTATGGAGTTCAAGGTGTCTTCTCAAGTAGTCTAAGTATTGATATTTATAGATGAATTTGAATGCCGTTGAATAGTATCCGTTAGGCTCAAATTCAAACTATTGATATCTGTATAGTATCTTTGAGATGTCTTCTTCTTGAAGGTACCGTTGCTTTTATTCGACATCTCTGTCGTGCATTAAATGCATTGTCTTGTACTTTTTGTCTCAGTAGTGCCAGCGGAACTATGCTCGATGTCGAGACTAGTATTATCTGATTCTTTGCACGTCCTTATCTTTAATCTTCAGATACCACATTATTGAAACAACTTTGTTGCAATATATTCCTTTTTCAGAAATGTGGTTAAGGCTCAAGGTATCTGAGAGTAGATATCTGTGGGCACTTTCCTGGTTTTCAGAAAACCTTCTAGTTCTCAGATATCTCTTGTGTCACAGCTTGTTTAAAACTATTCGTGTCTTCAAGATATCTGACCAAGGTATCTGCAAAACTATTTCAGTAATCTTGTGCAGTTTCTTCAAATCTTCAATGTTGTTGAACTTGTTCTGCTTGGATGTCTTCTTCTTGGTCTTCTCTTCATAAAATAAAAATTACATTTTGAAACCTAACATCCTATACAAGATTAGCTAGACTATCATACTTAGTGGGTTTCCTCTTTTACAATGTTCAAGTGAACCAACTTTCCTCTTTTACAATGTTCAAGTGAACCAACAGTACTAATCACCTTTCTGAGACTAAGATAAGTCATCATGTTGCTGATCAAAATCTAAACCGATATTTCTAACAAAATATCTAACAAATTTCCTAACAAATTTCCCCCTTTTTGATCAGTCAACGATGACTATCTGACCTATTACAAATCTGGATGAGTGAACAGTCCAACACTTAATCATTTCTTAAGATTTTTCAAATCATTCAATTAAGTGCAGAAAGTAGACATCAACCAAATCACAAGGTGTGATCTTTGCTGACAAGTTATCTTTTATAGAATACTATCTGAGAGTAAGTTCTTCAGATAAGTTACAAAGAAAGATTACAGATAACTTTAGTACATAAAACAAGTTTAGCTCAGTCAGCAAAAATACAACAAAAATACATAGTAAATTAGGACAACAGGAGTAACCAAGCTCCAAGTAAACATCCTAATAGACTAGTCTTCAAGTCTTCAACTCTTCAAGTCTTCAACAGTAGTTCTATGGATCAGTCTGCAAATTTCCTATCTCCAAACCTTTTGATGTCATCAGAATAATCATAGAGAAGTGTTCTGACGAGCATCTCAGTGTCTCTGGCAAATCCACAGACCTCTTTGTAGGTTTTGGTAGGATTTTCTTGACAAAATGTTTGACCCACGGATACTTTCCCCACTTCGGGCATGCTCTATTACGATATCGAAAGCTTGAAGTATTCGTAGATAATCCTCGGATATCCGATGTCACCTTGTATTGATCTTGATTAGATAGAACGATTAATAGGGTTCCACAGCGAGTCTTGCTCTTGTGCCTGTTCCTGTGATATTCAGAATTCTGTGCACATCATCTGGCTTTCCATATGGGCATTCATCAGAGAGGTCCTTTCTCATGGCTTGTTCTCTTGACAACTTCAAAATCCAACCCGGCTTTAATGTGATTGGTGTTGATCAAGGTTGGCTTATCTTTTCTCCATGCCATAAGTTGTTTGTGGATTGGTTCTGGAAATCTTGAATTTACCAGTAGATGCTTAAGTTCGTAATCCAATAACCATTTTTCTGATTGATGCACATGTAGACAGAGGAATCATTGTCATTCTTCACATACTCTATTTTGTCTTCTTCTGGCCTGAGTGGAAGTTGACTTTGTCTTTGCTTTCGACTCTCGATCATTTCCTTCTCTGTCTTGAATTCTCTTTGGGGTTGTTGCTTGAAGAACCACCTGGATAGACTTGGTATTTCCGGAGGGTGTTTTAGCCGCTAGGGGCTTTGCGACTATGGGCTCGATTAGGCTTTCAATTTTCCTTTTTTACGTGAAGAGGAGCTTCATCTTCATCGGTTTCCTCATCATCATCAAGATTAGATCTTGTGAGAGTTTCTGACCTTCTTCATTGCCCAAGGACTTGATTTGACCTTCTTCTTCTTCAGAAGATTCATCAATCCCTTTAACCTGTCTTCTCCTTGGAGCCTTGGTACTCCTTGGAGGTTTCTGTGCCATGGCCCTTGTTATCATTGTAGTTCCTTGATGGGTTTACGGAAGCGACTACTATTTGCAAAGCGCTTGGCTTGAGGAGGGTTCGTTGATTACGAGTGGTGGTGGGAAGTTTTCATGTTTCTTCTCCCTCTGAGCCGCACTGACTCAGATTTCTTCTTGTTTTCTTCTCCTTCTTCCCATTCCCCCTGACTTTGAGGTCCAGATTTGTACACTCTTTCCCCCTTAGTCATTGTTGGCTGACTCAGTCTCATAAAAGAATCTGAGAGAGAGTTAAAATGCCCTTGTAAATAATTATAGGCAGTGACCAACTTCTGAAGTTCGGCTTTGAGCTCCTGATTTTGCTTGATAAGTCCATTGTCCTTATCAGTGAGCTCTGCCAATGGGCCTAGGATGGCATCTGCTTTTCCAGCAGTGTAACTTGCCTCTTGGAAAGCTTTTTCAGCTAAAGACGCATCATCGTCCCTTATCATTCCCAGATCTTTCTGAGCAATGACTATGCTAGTTGTTCTCTGAGTAACGAGCTCAGTGAACTTTTTCATTTCAGAGGGGACGGAGGCAATTACTTCCTTGTTCTGTGAAGACATCTCCTTTTTCAGATGAGCCAGTACTTGGTATCTGTTCATGTATTCATGGGAGTGGACATTTGGCAGTTTGCTGAAAGTTTCAGGAGCAATCAGTTTCCTTTTCAAGTGTGAAACTGCTAGATGTTCATTGCGGTGCTCTGCCAAAGTCTTGTCTTCTTCATCATCTGAGTAATCAGCCCAGTGATCTTCATCTTCTTGGACATTCTCATCGATAGTGTCGAGTCCAGCAACCATCTCAGAGATTGGTTTCTTCCCTTTTTGGGAGGAGGATGGTACTTCTTTTGAAGATGATGCAGCCTTAGCATCATGCTTAATTTCAGATACTTCTTCAGTATCGAGTTCTTTGGTGATGGCATTTACAGCATCCTGTAGATCTTTAACCTCAGAGTAAGCAATCATCTCTTGCAGATATTGATCTTGTAGTTGGTCAAGCTTGTCTCTGGATTTGGCTATCTGGTCTTCCAGTTGAAGATGGAGCTATTGTTCTTCTTCCAACAATTGTCTGAGTTGAGCAGTTCTGGATTGAGTATTCAACAATTTCTGAGTGATTTCTCAGAATCCTCAACTACTTGTTCAGTATTAACCTTTTGTTGGGAAGATGGATGAGTT
Organism: Plantago major; assembly: GCA_026545765.1. Lineage (NCBI taxonomy): Eukaryota > Viridiplantae > Streptophyta > Magnoliopsida > Lamiales > Plantaginaceae > Plantago > Plantago major. The sequence continues at coordinate 50,275,764 of CM048844.1, read as the reverse complement.
GACTTTTGAGGAGATGGAGACTGAGATTTCTGTGCTTTCCTCTCAGTTTGCTTTTCAGTAGTTGAGGCATGATTTCTTTGTGAAATTCCTCCGGTCCCTGGTGCAGGGGCATCATCATCATCCTTTTTGTCTGTGTCATCCTTTTGGTGATGATCAGTGGGAGGTTCATTGAAATCGTTTTCGTTTATCTCTTCCTCCTCATCATCTTCAGATACAAGATTGATCACTTCAGGAATAGTGATCTTCTGCCCATTAACCTCTTCTTGTTCAGAAGGTATAAATTGCGTGCAGGGCGACGGCTTGAATACCATCTGTAATCTTGTCTGACCATCTGCCTGTTCAAAGGCTTGTATCAAACTGTGCGCCACTTCTCTGGAGAAATCCTTATGCAATAAAGTCGCAACTGTGTACTGTTCGATAGGGAACATTGCATGGATATATGTCTCCAAGTCAAGAGCTCGTGCTCCTCTGGTTGGTTGATCTGTGATTCTCAATATTTCAGAGAGATCAGAGCACCTTAACCTTTGCCATTTCTTGAAGCATTGTATATGCTTTGGCAGGGTTTGAGCTTTGAAGAAGGGAAGTAGGTCCCTTTTCTCATCATTGGGAGCACCTTTGCACTTGTTTGAGCTCGATAGAAAGAGTTTTGAGTGAGCTTCAAAACTTTTATAGATATCTGAGTAGAAGTGTAGTTTAGTTTCTGAGTTACCTGAGTAAGTACTTCAGGCTCAGAGACTTGTGCTACTGAGACAATTGGTGGCTCAGATATCTTGTTGTGAGGCGGAGACTTGGAAGTCTGGTCCTCATCAACCTTTCTTTCTTGAACCTGAGAATTAAAATTATCACAATACTTAGGAAATTTTATCAAGAAAACTTTAAGTGACAAATCAGATATCTGAGAGGTCAATTACCTCCATGGGAGGCTCAGATACTTGTCTCTCAGAGACTTGTGCAGTCTCTGGAATCTTTTCTTGTGATGAAGGCCTTGATGCCTCATCAATTTCCATAGGTTCAGGGGATGTCGCAACTCTGTCCCCTTGCACTTCTACTTCTGAGTGAGCCTGTGAGTAGAAAGTATTGAGTAATTTAGAAGAAGTTTGAGATAACCCAAGGTGAAGAATTTTTATCACTGATTTTCATATATATATATATATATATACCTTCATATGGGAAGGCTCAATGATGTATTCTTCAGAAACCTTGTTGGTTTCTGGGTTCTTTTCTGGCATTTCTGCCTTATCTTCCTCTTTCTCAGTTGGAGCCTGTTAGAAACATTTACTTTAAGCACATGAACATATGACTAAAAAGTGTTATCTTAAGAATCAATTTATCACATGTGGCACAGGCTCAGATTTCTTAAGAGGTGAGGTTGGGGGAACCTCCTTCTCAGTTTCTGAGGCAAGCTTCCCAGCTTCCTCTTGTTTCTGTGTTTCTAACTCAGCCTATAACAAAGAAATTTTATAAGTAACAAGATATATATAAGCATAAAGTTTCACAAGATGAGAGTTAAACCATTCAGTTACCTGATCCATGTCAGGCTGATTGGTCTCTGAAACTCGTGACCCTTCTATACCTTGGTCTTCTTGTTCCAGTAACACTTCTTTGTTTGAAGTTTCAGGTACTTCACACCTTTCCTGAGTGTGCAACTCAGTTGCCTCCCCTGGTTGATCATTCTGAGTAGATATCTCAGTTTGATCCCTCTCATTGAGTTGGGGAACCTGCTCTTTTGCAGGATTTTCTTCAAAGATATCTTGCATTCTTTGGTAATTCAAAATGGAGTTCATTTACCATTTCATCAACCACTTGTGGCTGTTGTGGTTGTGGTTGTTGTGGTTGTGCAGGCGAAGATTGGTCAAGAGAGTGTTCTTCCGATTTTTAGATGTGGCATTTCCATCGATCTGCCAAAGACTAAAATACCACACATCAGGGCTTTTTTAAGTTTTGCGTAAGAAACGTTCCCAGATTATGTGTATGCACCAACAACCTTTGCTATAGGTGCTTGTTCAAGAACTTTGAGGTGTAGGTTCTTCTTGAAACCTTTTCACCGATTACTATTTGAGAACCTTAGCCCTTTTGTTCTTTCTAGGACTTGAGAGATGACTAGCTTCTCATCTTCATCGTCCGAGCTCTCATCGGATTAGAAGGCGATTGGTCCATTACTCCTGCAGCTTCGCAGATAGGGCTTAGTGTTTTCACCACTTTTGGCGCAAGATTTATGAGTTCATCGCCAAGGCTTTACGTAATAGTCTTCACATTTCGAAAGCACTTTCTTCTTTGAGTCTACTTGTTCGATGGTTGATAACTCTTTTGCGGCATTGATGAGTTCATCGCCTTTATCGGTTCATCGGCAAGGCTGCAGATATCCGAGAATCGACAACCTCAATGGGTATGTCTTACGATTTGCCAGAGACTTCTTTCTTGAAGTTCAGGCTTCTTGGTCGCCTTTTCTTCAGATACCTTTTCAGACTTTCGCTTCTTAGAACCTTTCTGAGACCCAGTAACCTTTTTCAACAAGTTTGTATACTCATATTTGTAGAGTAGGTTACTGTTGGCAATTTCAGCTGTCTCTCTGAGCTCAATGCCAAGCTTCTCCAGCAACTAGCATATCTTCAGACCATAGCCTACTGTGGCCTTTGGCTCAGCTAGTCCTTTGGCGATTTTAGGCTCGAAGCCTTGAATCTTCTTCACAAACTTCATGAAGGCGTACTTTCCCCAGTTAAAAGGGTTTTCCAGCCGTTTTTCTTGTTGATTCAGCAAGAACATCATGATCCATCGTTCTTGGCTTATCTGGTCAGCACCTCCTTGTAGACCATCAAAGCATCTGTGAAGAATGCAAGCCAATACATCCCAGTGAACCATCAGATGTCTGGTTCGGATGTCAGCAAGCTTGAATTCAGTGGGTGTATCTGATTTTTCAAGATCACACACGTCACTGTACAGTTCTTTAACACCTTCAAGGAGATCATCGTCCTTGGTGTTTATTTCAAAATCCTTTCCAAGATTTTGAAACTCAAACAACTTACAAAAAGTTGTCCAGAAGGATTTCCTTTCCTTGGACTGAGGTTTTGACAGACACTATTGCAGTGCCTTCAGAAACACAGGAAATTATCCTGGAGTTGTTGTAGAATTCCAACACATCGAGTGATGAAATTCCACTTGGGCGAGCAGATAGAAATCCCTTGATTTGTGCCTTTTCAAGCATGTCAAGAATCAGCTTTCTGTCGGTTTGGTTTTCAATTGCAGCCGTGAGGTATTCCTCAACCATGGCACCACCCCAAATCATTCTGTGATTTGAAGTCCAATGGTCAGGATTAAAATCTCCTACCAGTCGGTTGTTCACAATAACCAACTCTGGTGCTTGCTTTTCAGCAGTACCAGTGGAGGATTGAGATTTCTGTGTGGAAGAATTCTTTGGGGCCATCTCTTTATATAGTGTAGGGAATTTGGATTGGTGTTTGAAAGAGATTTGATTCAGTAATTCTTTGCAGAAAAACTTAATCTTGATTTGCAGAGATTGTAGAAGGTTTGCAGAGAATCAAGAGAAGGTTTTGCTATTTTTGTGCAAGTCGGAATTTTGGATTAGGCGAAAGTGATTTCTTTTGCCAAAATCCTATATATAGCAATAGAATCTCAACAGACAAATACATACAAATTGATTTTGTGTGTACGTATCTGTGATTTACAAGCAGGCGTGAGCAAAAGCTAGTTCGGCATTAAATGCAAAGTGGGCTTTGTCAGAATTTTTTACAGTCCACTATTTACTGTGAATTAATTTCCACCGTATAGATCAATCGCTTAATTTCATCAAGGGTCACCATTGCTTCTTCAGCAATGATCACAATCAACAAGTGTAATTGTGCCCATTTAATGAATTTTGGCTAATATCTATCTGAATCACGTTTTTGTATGACCAAGAACACTGTTTGCATCTGAATCTGTCTTATACTTAGGATTTTTCCAAGTTTTTCATCAAGATAGAAATAATGCGAATTTCAAGAGAGTAGTTGACTGCAGATAGTTGTACTATTCTCTTTTGTGTTCCCTGTTTATTGAGTGATTCAGATATCTGAGTTCCCGTCTCAGAGATCTTAAGCTGTCTTTTTGCTCTTTAGCCTTTTTGACTTCTGGATACCCGTTCCAGATACCTCTTCTCTGGATGCCCGTTCCAGATACCTCTTCTCTGGATGCCCGTTCCAGATTCCTGAACTCTTTTAGTTCATTGTTAGTTCCATTAGTCCAAGACTATGTCTTAAGGCTAAGAATCTACTTTCTTGTAGTGGCTTAGTGAAGATATCTGCTTGTTGGTCTTCAGTGACAATCTTGAGTATCTCTATATTGTCTTTCTCAACATGGTCTCTGATGAAGTGATGTCTAACATCAATATGCTTTGTTCTGGCATGAAATTTAGGATTTTGTGTAATCGCAATAGCACTTGTGTTGTCACAGAAAATGGGAGTTTTATTTTCATCAAGTCCATAGTCTTTAAGTTGTTGTTGTATCCACAGAATTTGTGTTGCACAACAACCAGCAGCAATATATTCAGCCTCTGTGGTAGAAGTTGCAATTGAGTTTTGCTTCTTGCTAAACCACGAGATAAGTCTAGTACCCAGAAACTGACAAGTTCATGAGGTGCTTTTCCTATCAAGTAGTGATCCAGCATAATCAGCGTCTGAGTACCCAGCTAAACTCAATCCGCATTCTTTAGGATACCACAATCCTACATCTACTATACCTTTTACATACCTTAATATTTTCATAACAATGTTGTAGTGTGTTTGCATCGGATTTGTCTAAAATCTAGCACACACTCCAACGGCGTATTGAATATCAGGTCTACTTGCAGTGAGGTAAAGTAGTGAACCTATCAATTTCCTATACTTATGTTCTTCAACACTCTTGTCTAATTCAGTATATCTCATTTTGGTTCCAATGCTCATAGGTATCTTAGCATTCTTTTCAGAAGGCTTAAGATTGAATTTTGTGAGCATATCTTTTGCATACTTTGTTTGACTAATGAATATTCCATCATTGAGTTGCTTGACTTGCAATCCTAGAAAATAATTCATTTCTCCCATCATGCTCATCTCAAACTTGCTTTTCATGAGATTTGCAAAGTCATTACAAAGTTGCTTGTCCTTAGATCCAAATATGATGTCATCAACATATACTTGAACTAAGAGTAGTTTCCCATCATGGTTTAAGTTTAATAAAGTTTTATCAACTTCACCTTTCTTGAAACCACTTTCCAGAAGGTATTTGGCCAAAGTGTTATACCATGCTCTTGGAGCATGTTTCAGTCCATACAGAGCTTTCTGTAGTTTATAGACCATTCTACTTTCTGAGGAAACTTCAAAGCCAGGTGGTTGCTCAACATAAACTTCTTCTGCAAGTTCACCGTTCAAGAATGCACTTTTGATATCCATCTGATAAACTTTAAAATCTTTATGAGCTGCAAAGGCTAGAAAGAGTCTTATTGCATCCAATCTGGCAACTGGTGCATATGACTCATCAAAATCTAAGCCTTCAGTCTGGGTAAATCCCTTGGCAACCAATATTGCTTTGTTTCTGTTGATTTCACCAGATTCATTCATCTTGTTTATGAAAACCCACTTGGTTCCAATCACAGATATTCCTTCCACAAATGGAACTAGTTTCCAGACTAAGTTTCTCTCAAATTGATCCAACTCTTCTTGCATTGCAGAGATCCAGTCTTGGTCTCCTAATGCTTCTTCTACATTTTTAGGTTCAATATTTGAGATGAAACATCCAAAGAGAGAATTAGCATTTTCAGTTATTGCTCTCCTAGTCCTAACACCTTGATTAATTGTTCCAATCACATCTTTTGCAGGATGATCCTTGATCCATCTCATCATAGGTTTAGTGCTAGTAGGATTAATATCCAAATGATTTGAATGTGAATCACTGGGATTTTGATTTGATACTTTTTCAGTATCTAAGACATTTTGCTCCTCAGAAGGGCAATTAATGTCTGACACTTGTTCAGTGTTTGAGCTATCTGGAACATGTCTTTCAGAGAGATTATTTCCAGAGATAGCTTCATGATGAATATCTTCAGTTTTCATTTCTGGAAGTTTCATAGGAAATTCTTCATCATGTTTGTGAGTCATCTGGTTGTTACTAGGCATATCAAGCTTTTCTACGTCAGAGTCATCCTCACTTTTCGTAATGATGTTTCTCCTTTCTGAGGATTCTTCTTCAGAATCGCTCAACATTAGTTCTTTGAACCTTTATGAGAGTTCATCATTAGGAGGTGTTTTCTTACTTCCTTCATAGAATACAACATGAACTGATTCTTCAATTTTCTTTGTTCTTTTGTTGTAAATTCAGAGCTTTGCTATTCGTGGAATAACCAAGAAATACACCTTCATCTGCCTTTGGTTGAAATGTTCTCAGATAATCTTTTCGATTGTTTAGAACAAAACATCTACAACCAAATACTCTCAGATGTTTGATATTAGGGGGTCTACCAACCAAGATTTCATAAGGGGTCTTGTCATGGTGTTTGTTTATCAAACATCTGTTCTGAGTGTAGCAGGCTGTGTTTACAGCTTCAACCCAATAAACATCACTTATTTCAAAGGTCATTAGCATCGTCCTTGCGGCTTCTTTAAGGGTTGTTTTCCTTTACGCAACACCATTTTGTTGAGGTGTTCTTACAGAGGAAAGTTGGTGTTGTATACCTTTGCAGTACAAAACTCCTTTATGTCTTGGTTGACAAACTCGATACCATGGTGCTACGATTCGAGATACCTTGTCATTTTTCATGACTTCAAGCTTTTTCAGCAAGTTTGGTATCTCCACCCTGGCGTCTGATTTGTGTTTCAGAAAGACAACCCAAGTGAATCTTGAGAAGTCATCTACAACAACCAGACCATAATTCTTTCATGCATAACTAGTTACAAATGAGTCAAAAAGTTCCATATGTAGTAGTTGCAGTGGTCTAACACTAGAGTGTCTAGTTTTGGACTTGAAAGAGATCTTAGATTGTTTCCCCATCTGACAGGCAGAACAGATACCATCCTTTCTGAAAGATGTTTTGGGAAGGCCAACCACTAACTCTTTCTTGGCAAGTTTGTTCAGAGTTTTGAAGTTCAAGTGACTCATTCTTTTGTGCTATAACCAGTGCTCTTCTGTGTGACCAGATTGACTCACCATGAGACATCTTCAGTTGTGGCGGATGCCCAATCGGCAACATAAAGACTGCCTTTCCGCCGAGCAACCAAGACTGTCTGCTTTGACTCATTGTCAATTAGTTTGCAGTATTTTGCTTTGAATTTTATAGTAAAACCTTTATGCAAAAGCGGCTCATGCTAAATAGATTGTATTTCAAATCCTTAACATGTAATACGTCAGTGATTGTTAATGTTCCCAATTTGACGTTGCCAAATCCCAGAGAGGGATTTAATTCTCCTCCAACCGTCGATATCGGTCCGTGTTGCAAGCTTTGTAATCGACGGATTTGCTTTGTCTCCGTCATGTGCTTTCCGCATCCACTATCAAATGACCATTGTGCTTTAGTCCATGAAGAATTACGCACATAACGAGGAACAGAGATTAGGTTCTCAATTCTGATTGGAACCATCAGACTAAACAATCTTCCAAAGGGAATCCATTTTTGAATGAATTTCCTTGGAACATTCTTTTGTCTGATAGGAACATAAGGAGAAATTCTGATTGAATGATTATCATTATTAAGAATTATTTTCTTCCTTGGTGTGTTCCTAGGTGCTCCATTTGGTGCTTTCAGATACAGTTTTCGAGTTTGCTTTTCAGCAAACTTAGCTTTCCTTGCCAGATTTTTTCTAGCCCTGGCATTTAGATTTTCAGTGGCTTGATTCAACTTCCACTTCTGATAATTGCTTTGGCAATTCTAGCCTTTAGCCATCGTTCTTGCTCTTGTTTGTATTCATGAGCAAGTTGTTTCCCGATGCCTTTATAGCCAATACCGTTTCGAGCACTTGAAGCTATCTGAGATCTTTTCTCAGCAGCTTTGCTAGTCTCTGGTTGATCCAATTTCTTTCCAGAAAAAGTGACATGAGAGAAATTGCCAGCTCCTGCAATTTTACCCTTTTGAGAGACATAGCACTGTGGGTGTTTACACTTTTCAGTGTTGTGTTTCTTTTCGAGACCTTATCGGTTTTATTTTGACTTGTTTTTCCCACAAAGGTTTAGTCATATCTTTTCCTTTGTCAACAATCTTCGTCTTCTAACCGATACTGTAGATTGCATGGGAACCATCTTCCTGAGTACTTACAAATGTTCTTCTTTCCTCACTCTTATTCAGAGTGATAGAACACTCTGTCTGTGTATTCAGCCCAAGTCCTTTCTTTTCTGAAGGATCTCTTAAGTAAGATTGTACTTCAGCATAAGATTGAAAAGATAATTCTTTCTTTTTGAGTTCCTTGTTCTCAGAAAGAAGATCTTCATATTTCTTTCGTAATTCAGCCATTGCTTCTTTATGTGACTTTTCAGTCTCAGATATCTGAGCTTTGAGAAATGCATTTTCAGCATCCTTTTTCTCAGATATCTCAACTAATTGAGAATTTTCCTTTGCAAGAGAATTCTTTTCTTCTTCAAGATTTTCGGCTCTAGCTCGGATCATTAGAAATTCCCTTTCATAGATCTCAATATCTTTCCTGAGATTTTCTAGATCTTTTATTTCTTCTTCATCACTTTCATAAGTATAACAAGAAGTATGTGTTACCTCATCAGCCATAAGACAGATTTCTATGTTAGAGATGTCTGGACCGTCAATCTCAGCAACTCCACACATTTCATTCTTCTTGAGGCCGAAGTCGATTATATCATGAGTAACTCCACATAATTCTGGTGATGGTAAGATTGAGTCATCTGAATTGTCATCTTCAGAATCTGTTTCATAGTCTAGAGCATCCAGTTGAGTTTGGATTTTCTTTCTTTCTTCAGTTAATAAAGCTTTCTGGCTTCTTCTGAAGATTCTTCTATCTTTCTTGTCACCTGTCCTTAGTTTGTTGAAGGCAGGACAATCCTTCTTGAAGTGACCAGGTTTCTGACAATAGAAGCAGATATCGTTTCCAATTTCTACTTCCTCAGTACATGATGCTTTCTGAGCTGGCTTATTCAGTGAGCTTTGCATATTTTTGTACTGGTGATAGTTTGAGCCTAGATGCTTTTTCAGCTTCTCTTTGGCTTTTCTTCTCTCAATTTCTCGACTGACATATTTGCTCATTTGCTTTGCAGCAAGAGCATCCTCAGTCTCTTCCTTGCTTTTCTTCTTTTCAGAAGTTCCTTGAGCAACTAGAGCAATATTCTGCAATTTTTCAGTTGTTTGTTCTCTTTGTGTTGTCACATAATCAACCGTAGCAAGATGTGAGAAGAGTTCCACTGGAGTGATATTTGGCATACCTTGATTAAAATAAAAGAATTTAGTATGCTCCCAGTTGTGGTTAAGACTTCTGACAATAGTCTTAATCTTTTCCATCGAGAGTATCATTGCTTTCCCAAGTCTTTGCCATATCACTCATGAGAGTGGTAAATCTGAAATCTAGTTCTTCCAGAGTTTCAGTGGGTCCTTGTTTGAAATTTTGAAATTTCAACTTGAGAACTTCGAACTTGTTTTCTTTGGTTTTCTCAGTTCCGGCACAGATTTCTTCAATCAGTTGCCAGGCAATTTTCGCCGTTTTAGCACCCCACAGTTTACACTGTATGTGCTCAGGTGTAGATCTGATGATGATATTACGAGCTTGACCATCCAGACGATTTCTCTTGGCATCTTCCGATGTCCAGAGTTCTCTGGGCTTTGGTTCGTAAATAACTTGACTAGTAGATCTCCCACTTGTTGGCCGCATCGGTTGTGAAGATCCTTCGCTTTGATCTCTGTCTCTACCATTAGAAACCTCCATGACTTGTTTAAGTTGTTGAATGACTATTGGGCCATTTTTTATTACTTCGATCATTTCGTCACTTATGGCTTCAAGGTGGAGCATCATGTTATTTTTCCATTTCTCGTAGTTCTCTGGTTTGAGAATGGGTGCATCACTCAGAGACATTCCTGCACACTTAACACACAAATTAAATAGTCCTCGTAAATGGACAAAGTTCCTTCACCTATCTGGGGATCTAGGTTCAGTGCAGAAGGCTTGTGAACCTCCTGCTCTGATACCACTTGTTGGTCCAGATAACGTCAAAGTAAAAGACTAGGGGGGGGGGGGTGAATAGTTTTTTAAAACTTTTGTCGATAAAAACTATTTCTCAGATATCTATGTAGATATTTGATGCTTAGATTCAGAGCGCGGAAGACTTAAGATAGATAAGTGCAGAAACAGTTAAAGTGTGTGTGTGTGTTGGTGAAAAGTAAGTACAGAGAAGTAAATAACACATCAAGTATAGTGGTATCTGGAGGTGGCGTAATCCTCCAACTAATCCACTTCGGTTTTCCAAAGATCTAGAATTCACTAGAATAGATAATTGAGGTCACCTTACAAAAATTATATTCTAAGATTCCTTAAACAAATGGTTCCCAACCAAATGTTCCCCCTGAGTTGTTCCCCGGCTTTCACAGCCAAGTACTTCCTGTACTCAGAAACCTTTTTGAGCTATTCCCTAGCTTCCCAAGCTAAGTACTTCCTGTGCTCAATAACCTTGGAGTTATTCCTTAGTTTCTCAAACTAAGTACTTCCACATACTCCACGCCAGTGATGGTGTTGGTTTTGGTTTGAGTTGTCAGATGAGCTTCTTTAATAACTTTTCAGTTAATCAGATAGCTCTGTGAATCAAGTATACTTAATACACTTTTCAATGTATGGTATCTTGTTCTTTTTACTGGCCAAAGTCTTAGATAAATGTTCAAGAGAATGAATCTCAGATACTTGATCTTTCAATTCAACTCTTTCATAGATAGCAGTGCTTGTTTAGGATCAGAACACTTAGAACTTTAGTGCTACATAAGATCAGGAGCTTTGGTCGCAACAGAAAGCTTTGAGGATAAGTAGTTTGCTGAGAGAATATGTTGTTCAGCGTGTTTATGGAGTTCAAGGTGTCTTCTCAAGTAGTCTAAGTATTGATATTTATAGATGAATTTGAATGCCGTTGAATAGTATCCGTTAGGCTCAAATTCAAACTATTGATATCTGTGTATAATACTGCAGTAGGTTTGTCTTCTTCTTCAGAACGTACCGTTGCTTTTATTCAGACATCTCTGTCCGTGCATTAAATGCATTGTACTATACTTTTTGTCCTGTAGTGCCAACGGAACTATGCTCAGTATCAGAGACTAGTATTATCTGATTCTTTGCACGTCCTTATCTTTAATCTTCAGATACCACATTATTGAAACAACTTTGTTGCAATATATTTCTTTTTCAGAAATGTGGTTAAGGCTCAAGGTATCTGAGAGTAGATATTTGTGGGCACTTTCATGGTTTTCAGAAAACCTTCTAGTTCTCAGATATCTCTTGTGTCACAGCTTGTTTAAAACTATTCGTGTCTTCAAGATATCTGACCAAGGTATCTGCAAAACTATTTCAGTAATCTTGTGCAGTTTCTTCAAATCTTCAATGTTGTTGAACTTGTTCTGCTTGGATGTCTTCTTCTTGGTCTTCTCTTCATAAAATAAAAATTACATTTTGAAACCTAACATCCTATACAAGATTAGCTAGACTATCATACTTAGTGGGTTTCCTCTTTTACAATGTTCAAGTGAACCAAGAGTACTAATCACCTTTCTGAGACTAAGATAAGTCATCATGTTGCTGATCAAAATCTAAACCGATATTTCTAACAAAATATCTAACAAATTTCCTAACAACTCCTAAGTGCTTTGATCATCTCGAAGTACCAATACTTCACGAGGTAATCTATTGGTCATTCACAACTTCGTTTTCCACATTGAACCAAATTCTTGGGATCTCCAGTCAGTACGGTTGGGTTGCCACTGTGAAATTCCTTTATGATATGGGTTTTAAACCCATTCCCGTAGACAACGAATATACTTGATCTCTACCTAATTCCTCTGTCAGCGGATCCACGGTGTTATCCTTTGATTTTACATAATCAATAGAAATAACTCCGGTAGAGATCAATTCTCTAATGGTGTTGTGTCTTCGACGAATGTGTCTAGACTTACCATTGTACATAACACTTAATGCTCTCCCTATGGCCGATTGTCTCAACGTATGGCTAAAGGAGGCATAGGTTTTTCCCAACTTGGGATGTTCTCTAAGAATTCTCGTAGCCACTCTGCTTCTTCCCCACATTTGTCTAAAGCTATGAATTCTGATTCCATAGTAGACCGAGCTATGCAGGTTTGCTTAGAGGATTTCCATGAAACAGCTCCACCACCTATGGTGAACACATACCCACTGGTGGCCTTGCTGTTTCAGCATCGGATATCCGATTCGCGGTGTACCCTTCTAATACGGCTGGATATCTTCCATAATGTAATCCATAACTCATTGTGTACTTCAAGTACTGCATTACGTGACGTAGTGCTTCCCAATGGTTACTTCCAGGATTACTAGTAAACCTAGCCAATTGATTGACTGAGTATGCAATGTCTGGAAGTGCAGTTACTAACGTACATCAAACTGCCAATTATCCTAGCATATTGCCCTTGGTTTACAAGATCACCATTGTTTTTGTCTAAACACTGGTTCTTTCTTATGGGTATTTTCACAAATAGCTCATCGTATATTCCAAATCTCTTGAGAACATCTTCTATGTAATGAGATTGGGATAGTACTAAGCCTTCAGATGTTTTAGAGATCTTGATTCCTAATATCACATCCGCTATACCCATGTCTTTCATGTCGAATTGTTGTTTCAACATATTCTTGGTTTCCAAGATTAATTCAATGCTACTTCCAGTTATGAGCATGTCATCGACATATAAGCATATCATCACAAAGGATTCATAATTCCCTTTGACATAGACACACTTGTCACCCTCATTTATGAAGAAGCCTTTTGATAGTAAAGTGTTGTCGAATTTCATATGCCACTGTTTAGGAGCTTGCTTAAGTCCATATAGTGACTTGACAAGACGACATACCTTTCTCTCTTGTCCTGGAACAATGTACCCTTCTGGTTGTTCCATGTAGATTTCTTCTTCTAAATCACCATTTAGAAAAGCAGTTTTAACATCCATTTGATGTATTTCAAGGCCACGAAGTGCAGCAATAGCAATGAATACCCTTATGGATGTTATCCGAGACACAGGTGCATATGTGTCAAAGTAATCAAGGCCTTCTTTTTGTCTATAGCCTTTGACTACCAGACGTGCCTTGTATTTATCAATAGTTCCATCTGCCTTATACTTACGTTTAAGTATCCACTTACAACCCAAAGGTTTCGTTCCTGGAGGAAGATCTACCACTTCCCAGGTGTTATTGTGCAATATGGAATTCATTTCACTTACAATTGCTTCCTTCCAGAGTGGGGCATCTGGTGTTGACAATGCTTCTTTGATTGTCTTGGGATCATTTTCTACCAAGAAGTTGGTTAGAAAATCAGGCCCGAAATTCTTCTCTTTCCTTGGCCTTTTAGTTCTTCTTGGTTCAACATCAGGACTCGTAATATTCTCTTGATTTGAACTCACAGGTTTTTCTATTGAACTACTCGGTTTGTGAATTTGTTATTGAACTTCTTCATTTGAACCACTTTCAACATTTTCAGGATGTTGTCCATACAATTCAATTGCAGTTTCATAATTTCTCTTGCGAGAGATTAGCTCTTTCTTTTCTTTCTTGGGAAATATTTCTTCAAAGAAGGAGGTGTTTCTTGATTCTATGACTGTTCCTTCATGAATGTCAGGTATCATCGACTTATGTACTAAGAAGCGATACGCACTACTGTTGTTTGCATATCCTATGAAAATGCAATCTACAGTCTTAGGACCAATTTTAATTTGCTTTGGTTTAGGCACTTCGACCTTAGCCAAGCATCCCCACACTTTCAAGTGTCGGTAAGAAGGAGGATGTCCTTTCCATAACTCGTATGGAGTTTTATCACTCTTCTTCCGAGGGATTCTATTGAGAATTACTGTGGCAGTGAGAATAGCTTCTCCCCACATGTTCTGGGATAGCCCTGAATTAATTAGCATGGCATTCATCATCTCTTTTAGAGTACGATTTTTGCGTTCTGCAATGCCGTTAGATTGAGGCGAGTAAGGTGCTGTGGTTTGGTGAATAATACAAAATTACGCACAATAAGCCTCAAAAGGGGCTCCATATTCACCGCCTCTATCACTACAAATTGCTTTAATTCGTGTGCTTAATTGATTCTCAACTTCTGTTTTGTAATGTTTAAGTGCCTCTAAGGCTTCATCCTTACTTCTTAGCAAGTAAACATAACAGTACCTAGTGCAATCATCGATAAAAGTAGCAAAGTACTTTTTACCTCCTCTAGTTTGCACGAATTTTAAGTCACACAAATCTGTATGAATTAATTCTAGAGGAACTGTGGTTCTGTTAACCGAATGGAATGGTGTCTTAGTTAATTTTGCCTCCACACAAACCTCACATTTATTTTGAGGGTCGATTTCAAAGGACGGCAAATTTTCAAGTCTTATTAACTTTCGTATTGCATTGTAGTTGACATGCCCTAATCTATTGTGCCATAAATTAGAAAACTCAGACAAGTAAGTAGAATGCTTATTTATTTCATCATTGCTCTCAAAGGAGCGGAGTACAGTCATTACATTTATTTTGAAGAGGCCATCACACATGTAGCCCCTTCCTACAAGCACACCATTCTTAGTAACTACAAATCCATTAGCAACGAAAGTTATCTTGAACCCTTTCTTCACCAGCTGTGGACCAGACACCAAATTCTTACGGATGTCAGGCACATGCATAACTTCGTTCAGCACCAATTCCTTTCCGGATGTTAACTTCAGAACCACCTTCCCTACTCCTTTCACGTCAGAAGTAGCGTCATTTCCCATGAACAGTTTCTTGCCACTTATTGGGGAGTATGTTGAGAACGAGCCCCAGTCTGAGCATATATGGCGAGTGGTACCAGTATCGATCCACCACTGTTTTGGATTGTCAACTAGGTTCGCCTCCAAGACAACTGCGGAGAATGACCCGACCAAATCGTCAATTTCTGCGGTAGTCTTCTCCTCCACAACATTGGTGTTTGCGTTTGTTTTGTTGAAGGAGAAGCAATTAGCCTTCATATGCCCAGGTTTTCCACAATGGAAACAGTTTCCCTTGATCTTTTTCGAGTTACTGGGCTTGCCTTGAGACTTGACGTCTCCATCATGCCTTTTGCGCTTCTTTTTGCTAGCCTTGGAGTCGACCAAGTGTGCTTTGGCTTCCATAGGTTGCTTACCCTTAACCAAAGCCCTGCGGTTGTCTTCCTGAATTTGAAGTTTGACAATCAACTCTTCAAGCCCCATCTCCTTGGTTTTCAACTTGAGATAACTCATGAATTCGTTCCATGAAGGTGGTAGTTTCTCAATCAGGGAAGCGACCAAGAAAGGCTCATTTGGTTTCATTCCTTCCTGTTCCAGTTCATGAAGAATGGACTGAAATTCCAGAACTTGACTCATCACAGATTTTGAATCAGCCATTTTGAAGTTCAGAAACTTGCCCACAACAAACTTCTTAGTACCAGCATCCTGGCATTTCTTCGATTTTCCCACAAGTCCTTGCAATCTTGACAGAGCAGAATGCGGTATAAAGAGTATCAGAAAGGCAATTGAGAATGTAGTTCTTACATAGGAAGTCGCTGTGAACCCATGCGTCATAAGCAAGTTGCCTCCTCCGGTTGTCATCCTGAGCGGCCTGAGCAGCTTCTGCAGACATGGCATTTAGGTCGGTATCTTGCATGACTGGAGCGGAAGGTGTATTAGCATTGAGGTAGTTCGCCAGCCCTAAGGTCGTCAGGTAGAACAACATTTTCTGTTTCCACTGTTTAAAGTTGGAACCCATAAACTTCTCCGGTTTTTCTCCATGGTGGTTGTGAGCGGCATTGGTACGAACATGAACAGCAGGAACATCAGGAAAATCGTTTTAAGTAGCAGCCATTGTAGGATAAAGTATTAATTTTTTGGGTTATGTATTTGGCTATACGGGAAACAGGACATAAAATTTTGCAGAGTCGAGTGATGGCACTCTTTCCTTAAGACTTTATTCGCTCTGCACTTGGTGTTTACAGAAATTTAGCGAACAGTCTCCCAAGATAAAACTGCAGTTGAGATCATATACAAACACTTGAAATACGACGCTCGAATGGACTACAGCAATATGGGAAACATGCAAGCTTAGAAGAGAGGGAGAAGGAGAGCAGAAGAATGAGCATTCGATTCTGCAACAGGAAGGGACTATATATAGCAGCCAGGTGGTGCTAGCGAGCATACACAATCTTTCGTCTAGGTGGTGCGATCGAACATACACAATCTTTCGTCTTCAGTCACAACGAACGGACTTATCTGTTCGCTGAAACAGAGTGTCTGTTCGTCGAGAGGTTTTTTTTCCAGAGAAACCATTTCACTGAAACGTTTCGAACCAAAATTATAATCAGTTTTTGGTCCAAAAATATTATATCCTCCACCACCAGCAAGCCCAAGCCCAGGCCCACAACCCGAGACCCGCGAACCCACGGACCCCGAGCCCGGCTCCTGGCGGGTGCGTATGGTCAATGAGGAGCCATCTAGCTCCTCCCCCTTCCAAAAGCATGGGTACCCCTAAGGGTTCAACCCTTAATGCAAACCTATGCACTTATAATAAGTTACTCCTTCCCATATTTTAGCCATGTGGGATGTCCCTCCCACTACCAACCTTTAGACTTCCAACTATGTTTCAACCAACACACTTTGAGCATCAATTACTCTTTCACCTCAAAAGGAATTTTAGTAATTCTTGTTCAAGTGTCTTCTACTACTATAGTAGATTGATACACGTTCGAGAAATCTCCATTTTCGACGTGTGGGGCCCCTTTGGTTGAGGTACAAGCTCATAGACCGTCCTTTGGTTTCTTGCTAAAATTCCTACAACACTTACACAAACCATCGTGTTGTTATATCTCTACGTTGTGGATCCCTACAGAAAACCTGATAAAAAAAAAAAAACCTCAAGCGAGAACAATGTCCATCTCGTCTGACAGCTGTCGTTTATCTGATAAGAAGACAAAGACAAGGAATCCATATGAACCTGACTGATGCAGGTGCAACGATTTAAGAAAAGGATGGTTGAAAAAGAAATCTAAGGAAATATGATGTGAATTCAAAATCAGTTGGAAAACATCCTTCTCATCTTGCACCCATTAGACACCAAGAAAGCATGATTGCTTTACGTCTGCAACAACAAAAAAAAAAGAAAGAAACAGAGATATAGACTCAAGAACTGGGAAAAAAAGGGAAGTGTTTAAAAATAAGAACTCTTCAAAGTGGTGAAATGACCAAAAACCAGCAAGCTCGTTCATGAAGCCCAAAGCTCTTGGTCCAGATAACGGCAAAGTAAAAGACTAGAGGGGGGGGGGGTGAATAGTCTTTTAAAACTTTTGTCGATAAAAACTATTTCTCAGATATCTGTGTAGATATCTGATACTTAGATTCAGAGCGCTGAAGACTTAAGATGGATAAGTGCAGAAACAGTTAAAGTGTGTGTGTGTGTGTTGCTGAAATGTAAGTACAGAAAAGTAAATAACACAGCAAGTATAGTGGTATCTGGAGGTGGCGTAATCCTCCAACTAATCCACTTCGGTCTTCTAAAGACCTAGAATTCACTAGAATAGATAATTGAGGTCACCTTACGAAAATCCTATTCTAAGATTCCTTAAACAAATGGTTCCCAACCAAATGTTCCCCCTGAGTTGTTCCCCGGCTTTCACAGCCAAGTACTTCCTGTACTCAGAAACCTTTTTGAGCTACTTCCTAGCTTCCCAAGCTAAGTACTTCCTATGCTCAATAACCTTGCAGTTATTCCTTAGTTTCTCAAACTAAGTACTTCCTATACTCCACGCCAGTGATGGTGTTGGTTTTGGTTTGAGTTGTCAGATGAGCTTCTTTAATAACTTTTCAGTTAATCAGATAGCTCTGTGAATCAAGTATACTTAATACACTTTTCAATGTATGGTATCTTGTTCTTTTTACTGACCCAAGTCTTAGATAAATGTTCAAGAGAATGAATCTCAGATACTTGATCTTTCAATTCAACTCTTTCACAGATAGCAGTGCTTGTTTAGGATCAGGACAGTTAGAACTTTAGTGCTACTTAAGATCAAGAGCTTTGGTCGCACCAGAAAGCTTTGAGGATAAGTAATTTGCTTGAGATAGCAAGATATGTGTTCAGTGTAAGTTCTTCAGGTTGTGTGTCTTCTCAAGCTGTCTAAGTGTTGATATTTATAGATGAATTTGAGTGCCGTTTGAATAGTATCCGTTAGGCTTAAATCAAATTCAAACTATCGATATCTGTATAGTAATCTTATGTGAGTTTGTCTTCTTCTTCGGCTACCGTTGCTTTTGTTCGTACATCTCTGTCTGTGCATTTAATGCATTGTACTATACTTTTGTCTCAGAGTTAACGAACTATGCTTTGTATCGAGACAACCTTGATCGATTTCTCGATTCTTTGCGTTCTTATCTTTATCTTCAGATACCACTTTTATTGAAACAACTTTGTTTGCAATATATATATTTCTTTTTCAGAAATGTGGTTAAAGCTCAAGGTATCTGAGAATAGATATCTGTGGACACTTTCCTTGTTTTCAGATAGACCTTTTATTTCTCAGATATCTCTTGTGACACAGTTTGTTTAAAACTATTCGTGTCTTCAAGATATCTGGCCAAGGTATCTATAAAATTGTTTCAGTAATCTTGTGCAGTCTTCAAATCTTCAATGTCGTTGAACTTGTTCTGCTTGGATGTCTTCTTCTTGGTCTTCTCTTCATAAAATAAAAATTACATTTTGAGACCTAACATCCTATACAAGATTAGCTAGACTATCATACTTAGTGGGTTTCCTCTTTTACAATGTTCAAGTGAACCAAGAGTACTAATCACCTTTATGAGACTAAGATAAGTCATCATGTTGCTCATCAAAATTTAAACAGATATTTCTAACAAAATATCTAACAAATTTACCCCTTTTTGATCAGTCAACTATGACTATCTGACCTATTACAAATCTGGATGAGTTGACAATCCACCACTTAATCATTTCTCATGATCTTTCAATTCATTCAATTAAGTGCAGAAAGTAAACATCAACCAAATCACAAGGTGTGATCTTTGCTGACAAATTATAGGCAGTGACCAACTTCTGAAGTTCGGCTTTGAGCTCCTGATTTTGCTTGATAAGTCCATTGTCCTTATCAGTGAGCTCTGCCAATGGGCCTAGGATGGCATCTGCTTCAAAGATGTAACTTGCCTCTTGGAAAGCTTTTTCAGCTAAAGACGCATCATCGTCCCTTATCATTCCCAGATCTTTCTGAGCAATGACTATGCTAGTTGTTCTCTGATTAACGAGCTCAGTTAACTTTTTCATTTCAGAGGGGACGGAGGCAATTACTTCCTTGTTCTGTGAAGACATCTCCTTTTCGGATGAGCCGCGATTGCATCTGTTCATGTATTCATGGGAGTGGACATTTGGCGCTTTGAAAGTTTCAGGAGCAATCAGTTTCCTTTTCAAGTGTGAAATTGCTAGATGTTCATTGCGGTGCTCTGCCAAAGTCTTGTCTTCTTCATCATCTGAGTAATCAGCCCAGTGATCTTCATCTTCTTCGACATTCTCATCGATTGTGTCGAGTCCAGCAACCATCTCAGAGATTAGTTTCTTCCCTTTTTGGGAGGAGGATGGTACTTCTTTTGAAGATGATGCAGCCTTAGCATCATGCTTAATTTCAGATACTTCTTCAGTATCGAGTTCTTTGGTGATGGCATTTACAGCATCCTGTAGCTCTTTAACCTCAGAGTAAGCAATCATCTCTTGTAGATATTGATCTTGTAGTTGGTCAAGCTTGTCTCTGGATTTAGCTATCTGGTCTTCCAGTTGAAGATGGAGCTGTTGTTCTTCTTCCAACAGTTGTCTGAGTTGAGCAGTTCTGGATTGAGTATTCAACAATTTCGGCGATTTCTCGAATCCTCAACTACTTGTTCAGTAATAACCTTTTGTTGGGAAGATGGATGAGTGGACTTTTGAGGAGATGGAGACGGAGATTTTTGTGCTTTCCTCTCAGTTTGCTTTTCAGCAGTTGAGGCATGATTTCTTTGTAAAATTCCTCCGGTCCCTGGTGCAGGGGCATCATCATCATCCTTTTTGTCTGTGTCATCCTTTTGGTGATGATCAGTGGGAGGTTCATCGAAGTCGTTTTCGTTTATCTCTTCCTCCTCATCATCTTCAGATACAAGATTGATCACTTCAGGAATAGTGATCTTCTGCCCATTAACCTCTTCTTGTTCAGAAGGTATAAATTGCAGAGTCTGGGGCAGAACTGGCTTGAATGCCATCTGTAATCTTGTCTGACCATCTGCCTATTCAAAGGCTTGTATCAAACCGTGCGCCACTTCTCTGGAGAAATCCTTATGCAATAGAGTCGCAATCGTAATCTTTGGTAGGGAACATTGCATGGATATACGTCTCCAAGTCAAGAGCTCGTGCTCGTCTGGTTGGTTGATCTGTGATTCTCAATATTTCAGAGAGATCAGAGCACCTTAACCTTTGCCATTTCTTGAAGCATTGAATATGCTTTGGCAGGGTTTGAGCTTTGAAGAAGGGAAGTAGGTCCCTTTTCTCATCATTGGGAGCCTGCTTTGCACTCGTTTGAGCCTGAGTAAGTACTTCAGGCTCAGAAAATTGTGCTACTGAGACAATTGGTGTCTCAGATATCTTGTTGTGAGGTGGAGACTTGTAAGTCTGGTCCTCATCAACCTTTCTTTCTTGAACCTGAGAATTAAGATTAATACAATACTTAGGAAATTATTTGAAAGAATTTGTGCAAGAATGCTTTAATGAGTTCTGAGTTTTGGACTTACTTCCTCAATAGGAAGCTCAGAGTCATTTTTCTCAGAAACTTTCTCAGTTTCTGGTATTCTTTCATGTGATGGAAAAAGCCTTGGTAGCTTCATCAATTTCCATTGATGCAGGGGATGTCGCAACTTTTTCCCTTTGCATTTCTACTTCTGAATGAGCCTGTAAGTATAAAGTATTGAATATTTTAGAAGAAGTTTAAGATAACCCATGATGAAGAATACTTATCACTGATTTTTCATGTACCTTCATGCTAGAAGGCTCAATGATGTGTTCTTCAGAAACCTTGTCGGTCTCTGGGTTTGTCTCTGGCATTTCTGCCTTATCTTCCTCTTTCTCAGTTGGAGCCTGTGGTACAGGCTCAGATTTCTTAAGAGGCGAGGTTGGGGTAACCTCCTTCTCAGTTTCTGAGGCAAGCTTTCCAGCTTCCTCTTGTTTCTGTGTTTCTAACTCAGCCTGTAACAAAGAATTTTTTTATAAGTAACAAGATATACAAGCATAAAATTTTTCACAAGGTAGGAGTTAAACCATTCAGCTACCTGAGCATTGTCAGGCTGATTGGTCTCTGGAACTTGTGACCCTTTAATACTTTGGTCTTCTTGTTCTAGTACAGCTTCTTTGTTTGAAGGTTTATGTACTTCACACCTTTCCTGAGTGTGCAACTCAGTTGCCTCCCCTGGTTGATCATTCTGAGTAGATGTCTCAGTTTGATCCCTCTCATTGAGTTGGGGAACCTGCTCTTTTGCAGGATTTTCTTCAGCATACTGCATTGCTGGTAAGTCGAAATGGAGTTCATTTACCATTTCATCAACCACTTGTGGCTGTTGTGGTTGTCTGGAAGCAGAAGAATTATCATTAGTAGGTTCTTCCAGACTTTTAGATGTGGCATTTTCATCAGCATCTGCCAGCACTAAGTCACCACTCATCAGGGCTTCTTGAATTTGTTCATAGGAGACCTTCCCTGATGGTGTGTTTGCACCAACAACCTTTGCTATAGGTTCTTGTTTAGCAACCTGTGGTGTAGGTTCTTTTTCAGATACCTCTTCACCAGTTACTATTTCAGTAACCTTAGCCTGTTTTGATCTTTCTAGGACTTGAGAGATGACTAGTTCATCATCTTCATCGTCAGAGCTCTCATCAGCATTAGGAACTGATTGGTCCATAATTCCTGCGGTTTCTGCAGATAGGGCTTGGTGTTTTTCACCACTTTTGGCAGCATTTATGAGTTCATCAGCAAGGCTTTCTGTAATAGTCTTCACATTTCTGAAAGCACTTTCTCTTGCTGAGTCTACTTGTTCAGTAGTTGATAACTCTTTTGCAGCATTGATGAGTTCATCTGTATTAATTTGTTCATCGGCAATGGCTGCAGATATCTGAGAATCGACAACCTCAATGGGTGTGTCTTCTGATTTGCCAGCAGACTTCTTTCTTGAAGTTCTGGGCTTCTTGGTCGCAACCTTTTCTTCAGATACCTTTTCAGACTTTCGCTTCTTAGAACCTTTCTGAGACCCAGTAACCTTTTTCATCAAGTTTGTATACTCATATTTGTAGAGTAGGTTACTGTTGGCTATTTCAAATTGCCTCTCGAGCTCAATGCCAAGCTTTTCCAAAGAAGTAGCATATCTTCGCACCATAGCCTCGTGCCTTTGGCTTAGCTAGTCCTTTGGCGATCTTAGGCTCAAGCCTTGAATCTTCTTCACAAACTTCATGAAGGCGTACTTTCCCGCTTAAAAGGGTTTTCCAAATTTGTCTTGTTGATTCAGCAAGAACATCATGATCCATCGTTCTTGGCTTATCTGGTCAGCACCTCCTTGTAGACCATCAAAGCATCTGTGAAGAATGCAAGCCAATACATCCCAGTGAACCATCAGATGTCTGGTTCGGATGTCAGCAAGCTTGAACTCAGTGGGTGTATCTGATTTTTCAAGATCACACACGTCACTGTACAATTGTTTAACACCTTCAAGGAGATCAACATCCTTGGTGTTTATTTCAAAATCCTTTTCAAGATTTTGAAACTCAAACAACTTACAGAAAGTTGTTAAGTCCAGAAGGATTTCCTTTCCTTGGACTGAGGTTTTGACAGACACTATTGCAGTGCCTTCAGAAACACAGGAAATTATCCTGGAGTTGTTGTAGAATTCCAACACATCGAGTGATGAAATTCCACTTGGGCGAGCAGATAGAAAACCCTTGATTTGTGCCTTTTCAAGCATGTCAAGAATCAGCTTTCTGTCGGCTTGGTTCTCTATTGCAGCCATGAGGTATTCCTCAACCATGGCACCACCCCAAATCATTTTGTGATTTGAAGTCCAATGGTCAGGATTAAAATCTCCTACCAGTCGGTTGTTCACAATAACCAACTCTGGTGCTTGCTTTTCAGCAGTACCAGTGGAGGATTGAGATTTTTGTGTGGAAGAATTCTTTGGGGCCATCTCTTTATATAGTGTAGGGAATTTGGATTGGTGTTTGGAAGAGATTTGATTCAGTAATTCTTTGCAGACAAACTTAATCTCGATTTGCAGAGATTGTAGAAGGTTTGCAGAGAATCAAGAGAAGGTTTTGCTATTTTTGTGCAAGTCGGAATTTCGGATTAGGCGAAAGTGATTTCTTTTGCCAAAATTCTATATATATATAGCAATAGAATCTCAACAGACAAATACATACAAATTGATTTTGTGTGTACGTATCTGTGATTTGCAAGCAGGCGTGAGCAAAAGCTAATTCGGCATTAAATGCAAAGTGGGCTTTGTCAGAATTTTTACAGTCCACTATTTACTGTGAATTAATTTCCACCGTATAGATCAAACGCTTAATTTCATCAAGGGTCACCATTGCTTCTTCAGCAATGATCACAATCAACAAGTGTAATTGTGCCCATTTAATGAATTTTGGCTATTAGCTATCTGAATCACGTTTTTGTATGACCAAGAACACTGTTTGCATCTGAATCTGTCTTATACTTAGGATTTTTCCAAGTTTTTCATCAAGATAGAAATAATGCGAATTTCAAGAGAGTAGTTGACTGCAGATAGTTGTACTATTCTCCTTTGTGTTCCCCGTTTATAGAGTGATTCAGATATCTGAGTTCGCCTCGTAGATCTTAAGTCGCCTTTTGCTCTTTAGCCTTTTGACTTGGATACCCGTTCGATTTCTCTTTCTCTCTGGATGCCCGTTCCAGATACGTCTTCTCTGGATGCCCGTTCCAGCTTCCTGAACTTTTTCAGTTCATTGGTAGTTCCATTAGTCCAAGACTATGTCTTAAGGCTAAGAATCTACTTTCTTGTAGTGGCTTAGTGAAGATATCTGCAAGTTGGTCTTCAGTGCCAATCTTGAGTATCTCTATATTGCCTTTTTCAACATGGTCTCTGATGAAGTGATGTCTAACATCAATATGCTTTGTTCTGGCATGAAATTTAGGATTCTGTGTAATCGCAATAGCACTTGTGTTGTCACAGAAAATGGGAGTTTTCTCTTCATCGAGTCCATAGTCTTAAATTGTTGTTGTATCCACAGAATTTGTGTTGCACAACAACCAGCAGCAATATATTCAGCCTCTGTGGTAGAAGTTGCAATTGAGTTTTGCTTCTTGCTAAACCACGAGATAAGTCTAGTACCCAGAAACTGACAAGTTCCTGAGGTGCTTTTTCTATCAAGCAGTGATCCAATAATCGTCCCGAGTACCCAGCTAAACTCAATCCGCTTTCTTTAGGATACCACAATCCTACATCTACTGTACCTTTTACATACCTTAATATTTTCATAGCAATGTTGTAGTGTGTTTGCATCGGATTTATCTGAAATCTAGCACACACTCCAACGACGTATTGAATATCAGGTCTACTTGCAGTGAGGTAAAGTAGTGAACCTATCAATTTCCTATACTTATGTTCTTCAACACTCTTATCTGATTCAGTATAGGTCATTTTGGTTCCAATGCTCATAGGTATCTTAGCATCCTTTTCAGAAGGCTTAAGATTGAATTTTGTGAGCATATCTTTTGCATACTTTGTTTGACTAATGAATATTCCATCATTGAGTTGCTTGACTTGCAATCCTAGAAAATAATTCATTTCTCCCATCATGCTCATCTCAAACTTACTTTTCATGAGATTTGCAAAGTCATTACAAAGTTGCTTGTCCTTAGATCCAAATATGATGTCATCAACATATACTTGAACTAAGAGTAGTTTCCCATCATCATTTAAGGTAAATAAAGTTTTGTCAACTTCACCTTTCTTGAAACCACTTTCCAGAAGGTATTTAGCCAAAGTGTCATACCATGCTCTTGGAGCCTGTTTCAGTCCATACAGAGCTTTCTGTAGTTTATAGACCATTCTCTGAGGAAACTTCAAAGCCAGGTGGTTGCTCAACATAAACTTCTTCTGCAAGTTCACCTTTCAAGAATGCACTTTTGATATCCATCTGATAAACTTTAAAATCTTTATGAGCTGCAAAGGCTAGAAAGAGTCTTATTGCATCCAATCTGGCAACTGGTGCATATGACTCATCAAAATCTAAGCCTTCAGTCTGGGTAAATCCCTTGGCAACCAATCTTTCTTTGTTTCTGGTTATTTCACCAGATTCATTCATCTTGTTTCTGAAAACCCACTTGGTTCCAATCATAGATATTCCTTCCACAAATGGAACTAGTTTCCAGACTTTGTTTCTCTCAAATTGATCCAACTCTTCTTGCATTGCAGAGATCCAGTCTTGGTCTCCTAATGCTTCTTCTACATTTTTAGGTTCAATATTTGAGATGAAACATCCAAAGAGAGAATTAGCATTTTCAGCTATTGCTCTCCTAGTCCTAACACCTTGATTAATTGTTCAAATCACATCTTTTGCAGGATGATCCTTGATCCATCTCATCATACGTTTAGTGCTAGTAGGATTAATATCCAAATGATTTGAATGTGAATCACTGGGATTTTGATTTGATACTTTTTCAGTATCTAAGACATTTTGCTCCTCAGAAGGGCAATTAATGTCTGACACTTGTTCAGTGTTTGAGCTATCTGGAACATGTCTTTCAGAGAGATTATTTCCAGAGATAGCTTCATGATGAATATCTTCAGTTTTCATTTCTGGAAGTTTCATAGGAAATTCTTCATCATGTTTGTGAGTCATCTGGTTGTTACTAGGCATATCAAGCTTTTCTACGTCAGAGTCATCCTCACTTTCCGTAATGATGTTTCTCCTTTCTGAGGATTCTTCTTCAGAATCGCTCAACATTAGTTCTTTGAACCTTTCTGAGAGTTCATCATTAGGAGGTGTTTTCTTACTTCCTTCATAGAATACAACATGAACTGATTCTTCAATTTTCTTTGTTCTTTTGTTGTAAATTCTGTAGGCTTTGCTATTCGTGGAATAACCAAGAAATACACCTTCATCTGCCTTTGGTTGAAATGTTCTCAGATAATCTTTTCCATTGTTTAGAACAAAACATCTACAACCAAATACTCTCAGATGTTTGATATTAGGGGGTCTACCAACCAAGATTTCATAAGGGGTCTTGTCATGGTGTTTGTTTATCAAACATCTGTTCTGAGTGTAGCAGGCTGTGTTTACAGCTTCAACCCAATAAACATCACTTATTTCAAAGGTCGCCTAGCATCGCCCTTGCGGCTTCTTTAAGGGTTCTGCTTTTTCTCGCAACACCATTTTGTTGAGGTGTTCTTACAGAGGAAAGTTGGTGTTGTATACCTTTGCAGGTACAAAACTCCTTTATGTACTGGTTGACAAACTCAGTACCATGGTCTGTTCTGATTGCAGATACCTTGTTATTTTTCATGACTTCAAGCTTTTTCAGCAAGTTTGGTATCTCCACCTTGGCGTCTGATTTGTGTTTCAGAAAGACAACCTAAGTGAATCTTGAGAAGTCATCTACAACAACCAGACCATATTTCTTTCATGCATAACTAGTTACAAATGATTCAAAAAGATCCATATGTAGTAGTTGCAGTGGTCTAACACTAGAGTGTCTAGTTTTGGACTTGAAAGAGATCTTAGATTGTTTCCCCATCTGACAGGCGGAACAGATACCATCCTTTCTGAAAGATGTTTTGGGAAGGCCAACCACTAACTCTTTCTTGGCAAGTTTGTTCAGAGTTTTGAAGTTCAAGTGACTCATTCTTTTGTGCCATAACCAGTGCTCTTTTGTGTGACCAGATTGACTCACCATGAGACATTCTTCAGTTGTGGCAGATGCCCAGTCGGCAACATAAAGACTGCCTTTCCGCCGACCAACCAAGATTGTCTGCTTTGACTCATTGTCAATTGGTTTGCAGTATTTTGCTTTGAATTTTACAGTAAAACCTTTGTCTGCAAACTGGCTCATGCTAAATAGATTATATTTCAAATCCTTAACATGTAAT
This sequence comes from Plantago major, assembly GCA_026545765.1. Classification (NCBI taxonomy): domain Eukaryota; kingdom Viridiplantae; phylum Streptophyta; class Magnoliopsida; order Lamiales; family Plantaginaceae; genus Plantago; species Plantago major. Next base: position 50,248,418 of record CM048844.1, on the reverse strand, counting down.
ACGTCAGTGATTGTTAAAGTTCCCAATTTGACGTTGCCAAATTCCAGAGAGGGATTTAATTCTCCTCCAGCAAATCTGATATCTGGTCCTGTGTTGCAAGCTTTGTAATCGACCAGATTTGCTTTGTCTCCTGTCATGTGCTTTCTGCATCCACTATCAAATAGCCATTGTGCTTTAGTCTAGTAAGCATTCTGCACACAACAGGGAACAGGAGATTAGGTTCTCATTAGGACTAAACAATCTTCCTGTAGGAATCCATTTTTGAATGAATTTCTTTGGAACATTCTTTTGTCTGATAGGAACATAAGGAGGAATTCTAATTGAATGATTATCATTATTAAGAATTATTTTCTTCCTTGGTGTGCTCCTAGGTGCTCCATTTGGTGCTTTCAGATACCTGTCAGGTTTCTGAGTTTGCTTTTCAGCAAACTTAGCTTTCCTTGCCAGATTTCTTCTAGCCTTGGCATTTAGATTTTCAGTGGCTTGATTCAACTTCCACTTCTAATAATTGCTTTGAGCAATTCTAGCCTTTAGCCATCGTTCTTGCTCCTGTTTGTATTCATGAGCAAGTTGTTTCCCGATGCCTTTATAGCCAATACCGTTTCGAGCACTTGAAGCTATCTGAGATCTTTTCTTAGCAGCTTTGCTAGTCTCTGGTTGGTCAAATTTCTTTCCAGAAAAAGTGACATGGGAGAATTTGCCAGCTCCTGCAATTCTATCCTTTTGAGAGACATAGCACTGTGGGTGTTTACACTTTTCAGTGTTGTGTTTCTTTTGAGAGACGTGCCCAACAGTTTTATTTTTGACTTGTTTTTCCCACAAAGGTTTAGTCGCAACTGCCTTTCCTTTGTCAACAATCTTCGTCTTCTGACCGATACTATAGATTGCATGGGAACCATCTTGCTGAGTACTTACAAATGTTCTTCTTTCCTCACTCTTATTCAGAGTGATAGAACAATCTGTCTGTGTATTCAGCCCAAGTCCTTTCTTTTCTGAAGGATCTCTTAAGTAAGATTGTACTTCAGTAAGAGTGTCACTAGCTTTGGCATAAGTTTGAAAAGATAATTCTTTCTTTTCGAGTTCCTTGTTCTCAGAAAGAAGATCTTCATATTTCTTTCGTAATTCAGCCATTGCTTCTTTATGTGACTTTTCAGTCTCAGATATCTGAGCTTTGAGAAATGCATTTTCAGCATCCTTTTTCTCAGATATCTTAACTAATTGAGAATTTTCCTTTGCAAGAGAATTCTTTTCTTCTTCAAGATTTTCAGCTCTAGCTCGGATCATTAGAAATTCTCTTTCATAGATGTCAAGTTCTTTCCTGAGATTTTCTAGATCTTTTATTTCTTCTTCATCACTTTCATAAGTATAACAAGAAGTATGTGTTACCTCATCAGCCATAAGACAGATTTCTACGTTAGAGATGTCTAGGCCGTCAATTTCAGCAACTCCACACATTTCATTCTTCTTGAGGCCGAAGTCGATTATATCATGAGTAACTCCACATAATCCTGGTGATGGTAAAGTTGAGTCATCTGAATTGTCATCTTCAGAATCTGTCTCAACATCTAGAGCATCCAGTTGAGTTTGGATTTTCTTTCTTTCTTCAGTTATAAAGCTTTCTGGCTTCTTCTGAAGATTCTTCTATCTTTCTTGTCACCTGTCCTTAGTTTGTTGAAGGCAGGACAATCCTTCTTGAAGTGACCAGGTTTCTGACAATAGAAGCAGATATCGTTTCCAATTTCTACTTCCTCAGTACATGATGCTTTCTGAGCTGGCTTGTTCAGCGAGCTTTGCTTATTTTTGTACTGGTGATAGTTTGAGCCTAGATGCTTTTTCAGCTTCTCTTTGGCTTTTCTTCTCTCAATTTCTCGACTGACATATTTGCTCATTTGCTTTGCAGCAAGAGCATCCTCAGTCTCTTCCTTGCTTTTCTTCTTTTCAGAAGTTCCTTGAGCAACTAGAGCAATATTCTGCAACTTTTCAGTTGTTTGTTCTCTTTGTGTTATCTCATAATCAACCGTAGCAAGATGTGAGAAGAGTTCCACTGGAGTGATATTTGGCATTCCTTGGTTAAAATAATAGAATTTAGTATGCTCCCAGTTGTGGTTAAGACTTCTGACAATAGTCTTAATCTTTTCTGACTGGGAGTATCTGTTGCTTTCCCCAAGTGCTGCCATATCACTCATGAGAGTGGTAAATCTAAAATCAAGTTCTTCCAGAGTTTCAGTGGGTCCTTGTTTGAAATTTTGAAATTTCAACTTGAGAACTTCGAACTTGTTTTCTTTGGTTTTCTCAGTTCCGGCACAGATTTCTTCAATCAGTTGCCAGGCAACTTTCGCCATTTTAGCACCCCACAGTTTACACTGTATGTGCTCAGGTGTCGATCTGATGATGATATTACGAGCTTGACCATCCAGACGATTTCTCTTGGCATCTTCCGATGTCCAGAGTTCTCTGGACTTCGTTCAGAATAACTTGACTAGTGGATCTCCCACTTGTTGACGCATCAGTTTGTGAAGATCCTTCGCTTTGATCTCTGTCTCTACCATTAGAAACCTCCATGACTTGTTTAAGTTGTTGAATGACTATTGGGCCATTCTTTATCACTTCGATCATTTCGTCACTTATGGCTTCAAGGTGGAGCATCATGTTATTTTTCCATTTCTCGTAGTTCTCTGGTTTGAGAACGGGTGCATCACTCAGAGACATTCCTGCACACTTAACACACAAATTAAATAGTCCTCGAAAATGGACAAAGTTCCTTCACCTATATGGGGATCTAGGTTCAGTGCAGAAGGCTTGTGAACCTCTTGCTCTGATACCACTTGTTGGTCCAGATAATGGCAAAGTAAAAGACTAGAGGGGGGGGGGGGGGGTGAATAGTCTTTTAAAACTTTTGTCGATAAAAACTATTTCTCAGATATCTGTGTAGATATCTGATACTTAGATTCAAAGCGCGGAAGACTTAAGATAGATAAGTGCAGAAACAGTTAAAGTGTGTGTGTGTGTTGCTGAAATGTAAGTACAGAAAAGTAAATAACACAGCAAGTATAGTGGTATCTGGAGGTGGCGTAATCCTCCAACTAATCCACTTCGGTCTTCTAAAGACCTAGAATTCACTAGAATAGATAATTGATGTCACCTTACAAAAATCCTATTCTAAGATTCCTTAAACAAATGGTTCCCAACCAAATGTTCCCCCTGAGTTGTTCCCCGGTTTTCACAGCCAAGTACTTCCTGTACTCAGAAACCTTTTTGAGCTATTCCCTAGCTTCCCAAGCTAAGTACTTCCTGTGCTCAATAACCTTGGACTTATTCCTTAGTTTCTCAAACTAAGTACTTCCTATACTCCACGCCAGTGATGGTGTTGGTTTTGGTTTGAGTTGTCAGATGAGCTTCTTTAATAACTTTTCAGTTAATCAGATAGCTCTGTGAATCAAGTATACTTAATAAACTTTTCAATGTATGGTATCTTGTTCTTTTTACTGACCCAAGTCTTAGATAAATGTTCAAGAGAATGAATCTCAGATACTTGATCTTTCAATTCAACTCTTTCACAGATAGCAGTGCTTGTTTAAGATCAGGACACTTAGAACTTTTGTGCTACTTAAGATCAAGAGCTTTGGTCGCAACAGAAAGCTTTGAGGATAAGTAATTTGCTTGAGATAGCGAGATATGTGTTCAGTGTAAGTTCTTCAGGTTGTGTGTCTTCTCAAGCTGTCTAAGTGTTGATATTTATAGATGAATTTGAGTGCCGTTTGAATAGTATCCGTTAGGCTTAAATCAAATTCAAACTATCGATATCTGTGTATAGTACTGTAGCAGGTTTGTCTTCTTCTTCAGAAGCTACCGTTGGTTTTGTTCAAACATCTCTGTCCGTGCATTTAATGCATTGTACTATACTTTTGTCCTGTAGTGCCAACGGAACTATGCTTTGTATCAGAGACAACCTTGATCAGATTTCTCTGATTCTTTGCACGTTCTTATCTTTATCTTCAGATACCACTTTTATTGAAACAACTTTGTTTGCAATATATATATTTCTTTTTCGGAAATGTGGTTAAAGCTCAAGGTATCTGAGAATAGATATCTGTGGACACTTTCCTTGTTTTCGGATAGACCTTTTATTTCTCAGATATCTCTTGTGACACAGTTTGTTTAAAACTATTCGTGTCTTCAAGATATCTGGCCAAGGTATCTGTAAAACTGTTTCAGTAATCTTGTGCAGTCTTCAAATCTTCAATGTCGTTGAACTTGTTCTGCTTGGATGTCTTCTTCTTGGTCTTCTCTTCATAAAATAAAAATTACATTTTGAGACCTAACATCCTATACAAGATTAGCTAGACTATCATACTTAGTGGGTTTCCTCTTTTACAATGTTCAAGTGAACCAAGAGTACTAATCACCTTTCTGAGACTAAGATAAGTCATCATGTTGCTCATCAAAATTTAAACAGATATTTCTAACAAAATATCTAACAAATTTCCTAACAAAAGCCCCAAACCACCTGCTCATACCTTACATCTACAGCATATCTAGAAAACAAAGGCAAGCGAACATAATGTAGAAACAAATAGATTATGAAAGTATCCATAAATCCAAGAGACAGAGGTGCACAACTGGACTTGTGACACAATTGACGCTGTTTAATAGAAAAGACAAGATAAGTGCACAAAAAGCATGGAAAACGAGTATATAACTGGGAAAGTCAAGAAGAGGAGAAATATAAAATAACAGAAAACAGACCTTTTCTTCCATATATTTTAAGTTGTAAGTTGTATAACTATGCTGTAGATCCATATAACTCAACATCACTAACACTTGATCGAGCAAGCCTTATAAATTTCAATCATATACCCTTAACCCTTCACAAACAAGCTATTGCTTAAGACCATATGCAATGAAGATCCATAGCCAAGAAGGAAAAGCCCAATTCATGCACAGAAGTAGATATATCATCTACTCACAAATCATCTCCCTGCCATATCAATTAGTAAGTCCAAGCGGCGGGGAAATTTATCTGAAAATTTTGGAAGAAACATCAGATCTCGTCATAAAATTTCAGTTTAACACGTATTTTCACATAATAAAAGAATTTACATAACTACAAAAAATGATAAATAAAAGGGAGAAAATCGTATCTAACTTGACTCAGATCTTACATCTTCAATTAAAATGTTAAACATGTATGCACCAGATTGAAATTGACTCATAATGTACACTTGATGTTGATGCCATTCAAAAATCATCTTCATATTTAAAGAAAAGGGTTCAAATTTTTGGAGCAATTGGGGCTTTCATCCTCAAAATAAAATTCTAGGCTGACGGAGATTTTGATTTTGAAGATTCAATTTGGAACTGAAATTTTGTGCTGGGGTCTGATGTTTCTTCCAAAATTTTCAGATGAATAAATTTAAAAACATGGCTAGACTCTAACTATGGTTAAGGTTAAAATGTTGGAAAAATAAATAAACAAAGAATTATATGAATTGACACTTGTCAAATTTTGGAGAATGTGGACTAGTGGAGAACCCCTCGCATCAAATATACCCTATTCCATCCATCCATCCATATATTATGTAAAACACGGTGGACTAGACCTTACCATATTTATTCAGTTCTACGTGGAATTTTGTGGAATTGGTTGTATTTTAGCCAGTATATATTTCAATGTTATTTTTGGTATGTTGACTACATATATAGTTTTTATTAAATCTCATATAACTTTATCTACAAAAATCCAAAAATATTTTGAACATATATTTGAATTTGTCGTGACAATACGAATCCATAGACACCAATCTTGAATACTATTTTTAATGAAAATATCTTATTCATTAAAATATTTGATCATGAGAAGGAAGCTCAAACTATATTGTCGAGTAGGAAGTTGTTCCAACATTTTTTGGTAGATGGATATATGATGACGGAGGCTCAGCAACTTCACTTTGTTGTGAGGAACCAAAAATTGCTCCGATCTGATAATTATAGTTCACTTGAAGATGCAATTCGCATAGCAACTGTTGAATCATATGGTTATATTGGAGCTATGTAAAGCACAAGGGACTAAACTAGACCCGACCAAACTCAACCGCAAATCGAAACCGAACAAAAATACGGTTACGGTTGGTCAACCGAAACCGTCGGTTGAAGGACCCAGCGGTTACGGTTACGGTTGACGCTTATTTTAAACCGTCAATCGTAATTCTAATCGGTGGTTGAAACTGCCGACCGAAAAGATTTGTACTTTGAACCTTTTATTAGTGTGTAAGTCCTTTTTTTTGCCAATTTTTTGTCAAGTAAATATAAATAAGTAGTAGTATTATTTTTAAATTTTTAAGTAAAATGACGCTCAAATAATAGACTAGTATCATGAATTCATTACACCAAATTGCCTCGTCAAATGATGCTCAAATAATATACTAGTATCATAAACTATAAGCTTAATAATAGACTAATAACTTTATTCTTTAAATCTTTAACAAAGAGGCATACACACTTAGTAAAAAGTTTAATTTAAAATTAAACTTTTTACTAAGTGTGTATGCCCCCTTTTTTGGCAAAATTATATAAACAAGTATACTTTTTTTTAAAAACACAAACCGCGGTTCAAAACCGACAAACCGGCGGTTCAAAATCGACGGTTTCATGGTTAGAAAATGTACGGTTTAGTAACCGGCTATAATCATAACTGAATCGTAACCGCCGATTAGAAAACCGTAACCGTAACCGATAGTTACGGTTACGGTTGGTGATTTTCTATGAGAGCTAACTGGGGGTTAGGCCAACCGTAACGACGGTTAGGCCAACCGCCCAGGTCTAGACTAAACCTCACCAGATTCATTCAGTCCTATGTGGAATTTTGTAAAATTATTTGTATTTTAGCCTGTATATATTTCACTGTTATTTATTGTATGTTGACTGTATATATAGCTTTTATTAAATCTCATAAATCTTTATCTACAAAATTTTGAATATATATTTGAATTCGTCGTGACAAGACGAGTCCATAGACAACAATCTTGAATACTACTATTCATTAAATAATTGTTTATTCATTAAAATAAAATATAAATTTATTAAAATAAGATAAAATGAAATAATGAAAGTTTAAAAATAGAGCATTTATTATATTCAATTCTCATATAACTTTATCTACAAAATTTCGAAAAATATTTTGAACATATATTTGGATTAGCCGTGACAAGACGAATCCATAGATACCAATCTTGAATACTATTATTAATTAAATAAGTTTGTATTCATTAAAATAAAATATAAATTTATTAAATAAGATAAAATGAAATAATGAAATTTTAAAAATAAGGCATTTAATATATTCAATTATAGTAGAATTTTGTGGAAATAGTTGCATTTTCAATGAGTATATCTTTCACTGTTTATTTTTGTATGTTCGCTGCATATATAGTTTTTACTAAATCTCATATAAATTTATTTACAAAACTATAGAAAAATATTTTGAACATATATTTGAATTCACCTTAACAAGGCGAATCCATGTACACCAATCTAGATAACTATTAATTAAATAAATTATTTTATTCACTCAAATAATTAACGTATAAATTTATTACATAAGATGGGCTAAATCCCACCAGATTCATTCAAGTTCCAGCCATCCTATATGTAATTTTGATACAGTTGAGCAAAGTCCAAATAGGGGAACATATTAGTATTGTTGCTATGGCTAATGAGGGCAATGTTATTGCTTGGTGACAAAATTTTATTTGTTGCATTTTCAATGAGTATATCTTTCATTGTTTATTTTTGTATGTTCGCTGCATATATAGTTTTTACTAAATCTCATATAAATTTATCTACAAAACTCTGAAAAATATTTTGAACATATATTTGAATTCACCGTGATATGACGAATCCATAGAAACCAATCTAGATTATTATTAATTAATTAAATGAATCATTTTATTCACTAAAATAAAATATAAATTTATTAAATAAGATGGGCTAAATCCCACCAGATTAATTCAAATTTCAGCCATCCTATGTGTAATTTTGATACGGTTGAGCAGAGTCCGGATAAGGGAACGTATTAGTGTTGTTGCTAGGGCTCATGACAATATTTTATGTCTTACGGTTGTTGAAAATGCGGAAGGTTGGCCAGCCAAATTAATTAAGAACAAAATTATTCGAGATTTTGTGTGCAACATATATGTAGAAACTGAAAGGGATTGTTCTTTTGTGATTAAATCTCTTAAATCAACAAATTTTAATTTTGCCTCTTTGTTTCACTTTTCAATGAAATTCGGGTGTTTGATGGAGAATTTTATTCCATGAAGTTTTGCCAAATTAAACGTGAGGCTAACGTTTTAGCACATAGATTATCAGTTGGGTGTTCTTATGATGATGTTGGTTTGGTAGATTTGTATTATCCATACCAAGATCATTATGTGGGGAGCACATACCACCTCGGGATTGTTTCAATTAATTTATTTTGTTCTCCCATTTTTATTTATTATTAAACGTAAACTTGCGGCATCGCCACATGAATTTTGTGGAATTAGTTGCATTTTCAACCAATATATCTTTCACTGTTTATTTTTGTATATTGGTTGCATATATAATATAAATTTATATACAAATCTCCAAAAATATTTGAATATACATTTAAATTCGTCATGCCAAGACGAATTCATCTAAAACTTTTCGACTTTATGACTCGCATGTTTTCATAAAGTCGACTAACAACAATATCATCTACTATACATGGTGTACTTAAAATACAACTCTACGGATATTCTTCTTGAGTTGTTATTTTTTATTTGATATGGATCAAGATAAATTTGGTGCTTTAGGCTCTCAATCAGATGGGGTTGGAGTGGCTGTAAAATATTATTCGGGACATATTTGACTTGAATACGGGAGGAATACCCTTTATTTGTGATTCTTAAATGGCAGAGGTTGATGCAGAAAAATGCGGAGTTAATGTTTACACTATACGACTGGGATAAGGAAGAATAACCTTGAGCACGTGTTCGTTCTCCACCATCACGTTAGTTGAGTTATTGTTATCATTGACAAAATGTGGCTAAAGTTCCTTGCGAATCAGTAGTAAATAAAATACATGTGAGTAAGTTGATGATGTATATGAGCTTTAATTACAATTTAAATCTTTATGAAGATCTCTCACTATTAAAAAGAAAATATGGCAGCACTTATACTACTCGTACTACATTATTCATAATGATTTTTTTATATATTACTTAAAAAGGAAGGAAAACACAAAATTCTTACTTGATAGTCACTTGGTAAATAATCTTTATTGGTAGAATTGACAAATATTGGACTCACAACTGGTTATGTTTTAGTATAATCCTCGCGTTTCATAAGTCACATCAATAGTGATTTACAAAGATGGTAAGACAGAAGAAGAACCCGCCGGCGAATTCGGCGACCAAGCGGCCGGTTGGGCGGCCACGCAAAACTATGGTGCCGAACGACCCTCTTCTTCTCCACTGATATCGGAACAGGATGCTACGAACAGAAGCTTGGAAAGCAACGATCCTCCAATTAACCTAATTGGAGATTCCCAAAATCGCACACAGCGGCAGGAATCTGATGTCGACGACTCCCAAAATTGCACACAGCCCATCCAGCGGCAGGGGATTGAATGGCAGGAATCTGATGTTGAATCGGACCGCAATCAACATAGGGAAGGTGTGACCCCTGCAGCCAATTCTGCAGAGCAGGTATTGGAACCACCGCGCACGGAGAAGGCTGACGGTTTGGGAGATTCTGCTGCCACAAACTTGAACAAATCGGCTACTGCTTGGGTTGACATCATCCATGGAAATCGTGGCTCTGATCATGGGATAAATATTGCATATATCCCTAATACCGTGGTGGATGGTGAGGCTATTGTTGAAATTGAGGATGAGGACATCGAATCGGAGTTGTTGTTTTGTAAGAACTCGCTAATCATGTATGTGGCGGACAATTATCTGTCGATGAATGCGGTTAAAAACTTCATGATTAAAGTATGGGAAACGATCACCTTACCTGAGCTTTATTACAACGAAGATGGATACTTCATCATTCGTTTTCATTCGGAGGCAGAGAAGGACCTTGTGGAATCAGGAGGGCCGTATTATATCTATGGCCGGCCTATGATCATTCGACCATGGACAAGGAATTTTGAATTAAGGGAGGATATGCTGCGTATTACACAAATCTGGGTTAAGTTTCCTCAGCTTCCGCTTTACCTTTGGGGTCCAAAGAGTTTAAGCAAAATTGCGAGCGTCATTGGCGAACCCATGTTTACTGACGAATGTACGGCAAAGAAGTTGAGGGTTTCCTATGCGAGAATCCTCATCAAGGTTGATATTACACAAGAGTTGAGAAAATTTATTATGATAAAAGATAAACAAGGGACATTGATTAAGCAAGAAGTGGAATATGAATGGCAACCGATTTTTTGCCAAAAATGTCAAAAAGTTGGTCACTCTTGTAGGGAGGAAGGTAATCGACAAACTAGTCAGCCTGCACAGAGGAAAGAAAGACAGCAAGGTGGTGGGCGGACAAGGCAGGGGCAGCCGCTCCATGGCGCCAACAGGCAGGCACAGGTTTGGGTGCCACTGCAGAAGCAGAAAGCAGTCACTCCGTTGCCAATTGTTGTAGGAACGGGTAGTGGATCTGATCCCATTCCATCAAAACACCTGACGGCTAGTCAACACACTGAGAATACTGAATGTTGGTCATCCCCAAACAGACGCCACAGCTCGCCAAATCGACAGTCTAGACAATCGGATACTGAAATTCTTGTGACCTGTAATGGCTTTGCATCTCTTGATATTGGTTCTGGTTCCGGAGAGAATCAGAACCAGGATCAATGTTAGCGTGGAATGTTAGGGGGCTGAATAAGGTCGCGAAGCATAAGGAGATTGGCTCCCGTCTCCTGAATTGGAATATAAGTATCGCGGGCCTTTTAGAGACTAGAGTTAAAGTGGAAAATAAGGATAAGATACGAAAACAGCTAGGAAATCGGTGGAACTTCATGGATAATTACTCCTCGCATTTCCTTGGTCGTATTTGGGTACTGTGGGATCCATCTCGGGTGACTGTTACCTTCCTTAACTGTACGAATCAACTTCTTCATTGCCGCTGGTTTGATTCGAATGGTGTGGATCGGGGACTCATCACTTTCATATATGCACATAATCAATTGGTGAACAGACAGCTTTTGTGGATGGATTTGAGAAATCTGGCTGCAAGTATTCATGAGCAATGGATATGTATTGGGGACTTTAACAACGTACTTGGTGCTGGGGACCAAATTGGGGGAAACCTTGTTACGGAGCATGAATATAAAGACCTTGTCGATTTGATGGACGAGATTGGATTATTTGAATTACCTACGACGGGTGAATGGTTTACATGGTCTAACAAGCATGAAGATGGCACAATCTACTCTCGCATAGATAGAGCTATTGGGAATGCTGAATGGTTTCAAGCAAACCCGAATGTGGATATTGAGATTCTAGCACCGGGGTTATCTGATCACTCTCCTCTGCGTGTCAGAAATTACTTGATGACCCAAACTCGACGCTCGGTTTTCAGATTTTTAAATTGTACTGCCAACTTTACTGATTTCTCCGCTATTGTGGCGAATTCATGGAGGGGCGCCTGTTTCCTTTCTCCTCAACAGCGCTTATGGGGTAGATTGAAACAACTACAACCGATAATGCGGAGGCTAAACAAACGAGTTCGGGGGGTTGATGAACGCATCACTAAACTGCGTGAGCAGCTGGATCGGCGGCAGCAAGCACTACAACTGGACAGATTCAATTCGGTCCTGATACACCAAGTCAAGGAGGATTCGATCGCACTCGAAAAGTGGATTGATATCGATGAACAGATTATGAGACAAAGATCAAAGATTGATTGGATAAAACTGGGGGATAGCAACACCTCTTTCTTTCATGCGCATGTTAAAGAGAAACATCGACGGAATGGTATTCGTCGATTGGAGACAGATGAGGGTCTGATCCTTACCCGTGAGGCGGAAGTGTTGAATATCTACACATGTTTGGTGGGTCAGACGGCTTCGAGAAGAGAGGGGATTGATTTAGGGGCTATTCGCTCAGGACCTAGACTTGGCTGCCGGGAACGTGAGCAACTTGTGCAGCCCATCACTAGATGTGAAATTGATGCGGCCCTTAAAGATATTGGTGATCTAAAAGCCCCGGGAATTGATGGCTTCAATGCTTATTTCTTCAAAAAGGCTTGGAACACGGTCAGCAATGATGTATATGATGGAGTTATGGATTTCTTTGAAACCTCGACGCTTTACCCAGCCTTGAATTGCACATTAGTCACCTTGATCCCAAAGACCCCGGAGGCATTAAAGGTTAAGGACATGAGACCGATTGCTTGTTGCACTACAGTTTATAAAATTATTTCAAAGATCCTCACGTCTCGGTTAGGACATATCATAAATAGCATTGTGGATGATTGTCAGTCTGCGTTTCTCCCGGGAAAGGTTATCCAGGATAACATCCTACTTGCACAGGAACTTATGAAGGGGTATGGTCAGAAGGGTATCTCTCCAAGATGTATGATACAAATGGACATGAATAAGTCTTAAGATACAGTGGAATGGGGAGCTGGATTATGTGTTGCGTGACGACTGTCTCCTATAGATATTTTATTAATGGAGTGCCGTCAAGGCTACTTAAAGCATGGCGAGGTCTTCGACAAGGTGACCCTCTATCCCCATATCTTTTTGTATTAGTTATGGAGTACTTGCATCGATGTTTACAGAAACTGCGAGAGGTGCCAGATTTTAACTTCCACCCGAAGTGTGAGAGGTTGCATATCACTAATCTCTGCTTTGCCGATGACTTGATGTTATTTATGCGAGGGGATGTGGACTCGGTAAATTTAATGATGCACCAATTCCGTTGTTTCTCTGTGGCTACGGGTTTGAGAGCAAACATGACAAAGACAAAGATATATTGTGGAGGCTGCCCGGCTGCAGTACGGCATCATATACTAGCGGCCACGGGCTTTTGCGCAGGTACTCTGCCGGTTCGATATCTTGGGGTGCCTTTATCCGATAAAAAACTGACAGTAACCCAATATCAACCCCTCATAAACCGTATCTTGGATAGAGTGCAACATTGGACAACTCGACTTTTGAGCTATGCCAGGGAACAACTTATACGAAGTGTAATTACCTCTATCACTTCCTACTGGTTACAGGTTTTCCCCTACCTAAGAAAGTGCTTGACCATATCGAGCGTATTTGCCGTAGCTTTCTCTGGAGTGGTAAGGATGGTAATTATAGGAAAGCTTTAGTTTCATGGAATCAGGTTTGTGCTCCAAGAAGCTGTGGCGAATTGAATATTATATTTTTACCCAAGTGAAATAAAGCCCTTCTCTGCAAACTCCTATGGAAGATCCAAACCAAGGCCGATTCATTGTGGGTTAGATGGATTCATAGCTATTATATAAAACAACAACCGGTGGAGGAATGGAGAGGAATGGATTATGCCTACTTGTAGCTCCTCGATCATCAAAGCTATAATAAAGGTACGGGAGACCATACAGGACAAGCAGGAGTGGCAAGCGCAACTAGTTGATAGCAGATTCTCGACTCGGAAAATGTACCAAGTCTTTAGGGGCTGCCATACACGGATCGAATGGTGTGACTTGATTACGAGAAACCCGGCTAGGCTGAAAGCGAGATTTATACTATGGTTAGCCCTCCATCGACGCTTAGCTACGAAGGATCGACTTGCATTCTTTGGCATTGATACGGATGGGACTTGTGATTTCTGCGGGGATATGGAAACTATAGATCACTTATTCTTCATGTGCCCCATTACTTATGTGATTATGAAAGAAGCATTGACTTGGATGTTGGTCTCACATCCCCCAATCCATAATTGGCAGCAACTACTTAGCTGGATGCGCACCAAAGCTCGGGGGAAGGGGAGTCGGGCATACGTGTTTAGAGCCTTAATTGCGGAGCTTTTCTACCATATCTGGACTGCAAGAAATGGCATAATCTTCCAGCACAGGACTTACGTCACCCCAGTACTACTGGATTCGATTACATAGGCTGTAAAATTGCGATGCAAATCTGGAAAGGCAGCAACTCTTGTGGAGAGTTTTTATCTTAGGATTTAGCTTGTTTTGTCACTAGTTAGAATTTGCAATTTATGGTGTTGGTCTTGGACGTTTCTATGTCAGCCCTTAAATGTACGTACTTTGTTTTATGGAGGTTAATAAGACATGTTCTTTCTTTCAAGAAAAAAACATCTTACTTGATTGTCATAAGTCTACTAAAGTGTTTTTTTACAATCAAATGTTTAAGATCTAAAAACGTAAAATTTGGATACTAATAAAAATAACAATAACTACCCATTTACAATATTAAACCTACCTATATACAAATCATTCATCATTTATCTCCATCTTCATGCCCGATATTGATTATCTGTTTGTATTAATAAAGAAAATTCAGTTTGCCGTATTTTTTTCTAAATTATTTTTTTTACGCTTCAATTAGTGTTTCTCCAAATATGAGGATGGTCAAACATAAAAGAAATACTAAATAATATACTTATTTAAGTCATAGTTATCATGAGAATAAATTTGAGTACAAATTTGAGTATGCATCTCCTACAAAATTAAAACATTTCCATATAATAGATAGATGTTGATGAAGTGGATTATATACTCTATGGACAATACTAAGTTGATCCAAGCTTACAAGAATGAAACTCATACAACCTTATATAGTTTAACATCAACATATGTTTAAAGTTGTGTTAATTTGTATTCTATGGGAGAAGTTTGATTTAAGGGATTTGCACTTTAATACATCTTCGTGTACCATCAAACCTTAATTAGAAAAATTCTTAGACATTAAGATATTAAATTTCACACCATATGTGTATAAATGATAAACAATTTCCTAGGCTTAATTTGGTTTGAGTGGAAATGGGGGAAAAGAAAAAAAATAGGAGAAAATATTGTTTTTCAACATTTGAAATTACTAGGAAAAATGGTTTCGCGTGCACATAATTATAGTGTATGGATTATTGTAGGAACATTTGGTTGTAATATGAGCAAATTTTACTAAAAGTTGTCTCTTTTATCACTAAATGACTTTGAAATTTACAAAATTAAGTTCTTAAATTTGGATATATGTTGGATAACTATTTGGAGAGTTATAATAGCAGTTGTAAACAAATGTAAACTGAAGATTGAATTATTTTGGCCATATAACAACATTTTCGCTGGGAAGAAACTAAAAAGGGGTAGTTTTGGTCCGCTAACTCCTGTCTTTCTTTTTATAATAGTATAGAGGTTTGTAGAATAATAATTTTTGTGTGTGTGGGGGTGGGGGAGCACATACCACCCCAGGGATTGTTGGAACCAACCCTGTTAACTGCGTTATACACTTTTGTATTTTATTTTGATTCGAATTGGAATATAAGTTATTCGTTTAGCTACGGGTTGACGACTGGATATAAAATACTACTCCCTCCGTCCTAGACCAAATGTCCCATTTTGACTTTTTACAGTTAACATTTTTCAACTTTAACTACGATTTAATCTTAAACCGTAAATGGAAAATGTTCAATTAAATTATATAATTAAAATTTTAGAAGTAAAGTTTCATTATATGATTTAATTGAACATTTTGCATTCACGGTTTAAGATTAAATTGTATTCAAAATCGAAAAATGTTGACTGTAAAAAGTCAAAATGGGACATTTGGTCTGGGACGGAGGGAGTATATGTTAGCAACCCGTCGGGTCCTGAACGGGTTCGGGTTGGATCCTACCCATTTCAAAGCATATACGTCATGATGAGTTGTACTTTACATTATCTATAGTTACCATAAACAAAAACACAATGTGTGCTTGTTTGGATGGACATTATAAACTACAAAACCTGGTTAAAAACGTCTATTTTAACCTGGTTTTTATGATTTTAATCGTTTGCCAAACAACCTATTAGTATTTGACGAAGGACTACACACAGACACCACGGCCAACGTTGTTTATAAGGAATTTTGACTATCTTATTTTCTCGATTAATTTATTTTATCCTCGAATTTCTATTTATTATTAAAAGTAAAGTACACCGTGGCATCGCCACGCATTAATACTGTAGTTTTACCGTCAAAGTTGATGAAGACAAATCAAGTTTTTTAACGATGAGTTTTTTTAAGGGACAATTGTTGGGGAGTGAATCCGCAACACCTACTAAGTGATTACCAAGTCTTCTTCCTGACCGTACAACTAGCACAAGTCCACCTGGTAAACCTTCAGATGATCGGATCACACTAAGGACCTGCACAAAGACTAGTGGGGGGGGGGGGGCAGGTTAGAAAGGGAGATCCGGTTTGCTTAGGGTCAAATCGGATAAAGACTTTACTTGAGAGAGATTGAGTGTCTACTCTATAAAAGTGTGATTATGGGGAATAGTGACTTACTGTAGCATGGGAATCTGTGCCATAATTATAGGTATGCATCTTCAAATGGAGGGACTCACAAGATTGTGCCAAGTATAGGCTTCACAATGTGCCACCAATGCCTTATTGGGCTCGAAGCCCATTACATAGGCTTAACCCATTAACATGCTCGGCTGTATGAGGGCATAATTGGTATTTCAAGGTCGCGATTGAACCTATCGACATACTTTCGGTCCGGATCGGACTAAGCTATTTGCTCAAGCTCTGTACAATTGGTCTTTTGGTGATGAGACGTCTGACCCATAGGTCTTGCGATCCGAAGCTAGTCTTTTCTTTGCCAATACTTGTACAGAGAGAGAGAGCGGTACAAGTGGTGAGGTAGGTAGGATAGTGTGTCCGGATCTATTCCTGCTTTGAGCCAAAGTCCGGATGCTCTTGTGAGGGTCGGACCTGTGGTAACGGACCACCTGGTCGAGCCTCTCAGTGAGTATAGATTAATTCGACTTAGGATTCGACTTTATAACGTCTTAAATGGATTGAACATTGTTCTGTATCAACATATGCCCCCTAGTTTCCTAGTATCTTTGTAGAAGATAGTTGTGGAACTATAATTTGAAGTGTGGGAGAGCTTCCTGTTGTTGGTCCAATCTGTTTCTTAAAAAAGAAAAATTCCTTGTGGTCCGTGCCCTTGATGGGAAAATACTTGATGCTTTTCCCATATCTCCCCCCCCCCCCCCCCAATCTCTTTTCTTTCAGTCCAAGACAGGGGGTCTTGGACTGTCCGAAAAGAGGTATTTCTAAGCAAAACTGGGCGTGGCATCAAGTTGATTTCTTGTTGATCCGGTACTGTCGTAGTACGATGATCCGTTCATTGTATATTGTAATAGTAGTAAGATCCGTACCCTTTATACTGTCGTAGTATTAGGATCCGTACCATGTGGATTTGTGTGCTTCGGTCGATTGGGAGTGAAATGGACTCAATGGGCCAGGAGTTTGTGTGTAATCCATGTACAGTCTCCTCGGCCCATTGGTGTGCCTGATAGTGTAAAATCTGTCTCCTGAAGAGGTTTTTACTCAATAACGATTGGGCTAAGTGGTCATTTCACCAAGTGGTGTAACTCATCATGTCGTTGGATGAATCGCGATGAACGAACAAGATTAAATCCCTATTGACGTGACGGTTGGGCTTCCCAATTTAGCCTCCCTATATATAGCAGCATTTTACCGTCATTTGCGCATCGCTCAGAGAGAGAAATTTTGCAATCCTACTGAATCCGAAGCTTTGCAAGTGAGTCCGAGTGATGTGTCTGTCGTTGTCAGTCGCTTTCATCTCATCCGAGCTTTACAACAAGTAAGTTTCCTTTTCCGGATCTCTCTTTTATTTACTTGTCTATCTTTTCATTCCTCGCATGTTGCTCCATTCATTCCTTTCATACTTGTATTTGCTCCTTGATAAATATCTGGACTCTGATAAATATTTGATCCGTAGCTCGAACTGTAGATGACATTAGTAGTCGGACTGTAGCAAACCATAGTGAGCCGGAATACACAGTAAATAAAGTGAATCCGTAGCCTGAAAGTAGACTGTGCATATGGATCTGTTGGTTCGGACCATATGACCCCATAGGTACGGAGATGCCTTCTGTATCCTCAAGTTTCGTTGGGTCGGACTGTGTCTTTATTTAGCTTGCGATCCGTACTTAATAAGATATGTAAATTAACTCTCGGACAATCAATTATCCAGAGGCTAAGTTACTTCATGTTTTCTTGCCCTAGGATGTCCGAGAGCGATAGCCAAAATCGTCCTGATGGTGAGTGATGTGACAATGAAATGTGCGATATATCATGCTTTTAGACCCTCGTTTTTTTGTATCATTTTATGGTCAATTACCAACTTCGCAATAATTGTATCATTTTATGGTCAATTAACAACTTCGCGTGTTTGTTGTAGGTCATGATCGCGTTATTGAGGAATTGCACGATTTTAGGCACGAAAACGGCATAATTGTGCGAAATCTAGAAAGTTAAGCTAATACACCGAATTCAATGTTGCACGGAGTTCGAGCAATCAAAACATTTCATGCAACCAACCAATGCGAAGATAATTGAAGATGCAAGAGCTTTGTAGTAGACCACTTTCCGAGGAAATGAAGTTACGAAGCCCGAAATCGAAGAACGAAGAAAACAAATCCGAAGCTGCAGAATTCGAAGATGGGTTTTCAGTATAAATAAGACCTCAGGGGTCTTAATTCTACACTGCTCACAAAGCAGCTCTCCTGAGAGAGAACCAGTCCTCGGAAAAGTGAAAACCCAAAATCGCTAGCCGTTAGGCACCTAGAAGGAGGAAACCCTAGAAGCTGCAGCACGAAGGCATCAGAGACTAAGCTTCTTCTTCCTTTTCTTGCTTATTTCGATTTCTGTCTTAGATATGAGTAGCTAACTTTCTTTTGTAAAGGCGAACCGACGTAACTCTGCTTTTGCTACTTCTTTATATACCGTGATATATTAATGGAATAGTTATTAGACATAAATTGTGGTTATACAACTCTATACATCCTTCGTGGTGTGATGTTCTGCTGAGTGACACAGTAGTTTCATTGAACTGAGTAGGGGTACTCGTGCTGACTGCGCCTTGGCATAGTAGTATTATGCCCTGCTGTCGTTAGAGGTAATCGCGTAGGATTTTAACTAGGAAGTTAGGAGTAGCTTAGCAGAGGGAGGTCAGGGAACCTTTATGCCTTTCCTTCATTGATTTACAACAAAAGCAATTAGAGTTTACTGCAAATTAATCATTCTGTCTGCGATCAATTTGTTTACTTTTCTGCATACAATTTACAAACATTATTTGCTTGTTCCTATGTTAAGTGTCCGTGGAGAATGACATCCCGAGTTAACTTACTGCTATTGCTGTAGTTTGAGAACTTCCAACTAATATAAATTTAATCTTTGATTGTAGTTGAGGATTACAGGTACTACAATGCTTTCAAATCCTTAAGTGCACATCAAAATTTGGCGCCGCTGCCGGGGACACTTGACCGCTCAAGCAAGTTTCGATCATCCGAGATAAGTTAAAATCATTCTTTCGCTTTTTAATTTACACATTGTTTTTTATTTTGTATAGCGTAAACCCAAAAAAATCATAAAACCTGTAGGAATCTATCTCCACAGCAAAAAAACCCAAAAATATTTCCTTTTCCATATTAGTTTGTTTTCTTATTGAAAAATCCAAAAACACGTAATTTTCGATTTGTGTTTATTATTCTTATCTATCGTATCTGCAAGGGTTTGTCTGTTAGTCTTTATGCAAGGTATGAGAAGCGCAGGAACACCAGTAGTACCGCTTAAAGACGACATAGATAAGTTTGAAAGGCGAAGACTGTTTACCACTGTAATGGAATCATCCAGCAACATGAGTAAAGAAGAAAATAGCAATGACAATCCATCTGGGAATGTCGCCACTTCTGAACTTGAACAGGTGCTTAAGATCTTACTTGAGATTCAAGCTGAAATGGAAGAACTGGAACAGGAAATGCTAAGGATAGCCGAGCAAAGATTAAGGTTAGATGAGAACTGAAGAAGGGATAACTATGCAAGGGTAGAATTGATGGACGAGATGATAGACCGATGCGCGACTATGTTATGCCCAGGTTTACACCACATGCCTCGAGTATCTATCTGGAGAGGATTGCGAGGGAATATGATATGAAAGGAACTCATCTGAACCAATTACCACACTTCTACAGAAACCCAACCGAGGACCCTATGCACTTTTTGAGAGAATTCTACGCAATAGTTAGAGGAATACCATTGAACGGGCTCACGAAATGTCAACTCAGAAGGAGGGTTCTCCCTAGCTGCCTTAAGGACAAGGCGAAGAACTGGCTTATCTCACTACCACCAGGTAGTTTGACTACATGGGACGAGGTTTTCAACAAATTTATGCTCAGACACTTCCCATTGAAGAAGACATCCGACCTGAAAAGCTAAATCCAAAACTTTAGCCAACTAGACGGAGAAACATTCTACAAAGCGTGGGAAGGATATAAGGATCTACTTGACAGATGCCCGATGCACTCTTACGCACTGTTCGACTAGGTCAACAACTTTTATAAGGGGATTGACTCTATCAGCCAAGCACTTATTGACGGGGCATGTCAAGGGAACAACCTGTTAGACGTACCCCCAAGAAGGATTTGGGAGGTATGTGAGAACCTTAGCGAAAACTGAATGCAAAAGGGACGAGGAAGAAGTGTCCGATCTAAAGGGTTTCGTGCCGTCGAAGAAGTTCCGTGGAAAATGATCACAAAGAGACTAGATGACATAGAGGACGAGTTGTCTAAGAGAGAGTCCGAAAGAGAAGGTTGACACAAGGAACCGTCAAAGGAGGCAAACTACATCCAAGATGGTGAACCATCATCAAACCGAACTCCTCCGTCAGACCGAACCTAGCACGAAGTTAGGCAACACCAGAGTCGACCTCTTAGCCCCATAACACCGATAAGGGTAACCGCACCAGCTCAGCAGGAAACACCCCTTTTGGAAGGAAAGATCCATTTCATTATTAAGGAGTTGAAGACGGTGAGGGAGTTTATGGAAAAACAAAAGGAAAAGGACGTCAAGGTGGAAGCATTTATTGAAATAGCGGACGAAGTGCTCTGCAGGATCAATGATAAGGTAGAAGAAGTGGAAGGAAGCCAGGTAAACATAACAGAAAGGATACTTCTAGAGCAACGTGATGAGGAAGAAGAAGAAGAAGAGGAGGAGGAGGAGGAGGAGGAGGAGGTGGAAGAAGAAGAAGAAGATGAGGAGGAAGCCATAAAGCGAATAGATGCGGAAGATAGGCAGACTTCCAAAAAACACCTCGATAAGCTTTCTACCTCTCGCTTTAACTTTACCTTATCTAGTGAATTGCATATAGAAGATGACTCCATGAGATTGTGCAAGTACCTCTACGGGGAAAAGAACCAAATGGAGAATTTCAGGAGAAACAAGAGGAAAGAAAACCCCTAATTCCGAACTAATATCCCCAGGAGGGAAATCAACCCCTTAGCATTTCAAATTGGAGTCAACATAGGGGGCGGAAGAGTAGTAGGAACTCTAGACCTGGAATCCGATGTGAATGTTATTCCCTTAGAGATGTACAAGAGACTCAGGTTAACAGGAAAGACTGACGATTGTGGCATGTCCTACGACGTCGGCATGAGCATAGAAAAGAACTATGGAATGGTTAGAAACGTGTTCATCAAAATAGGTACCCTTATAATCCCTGTGGACCTGCTGATAGTCGACTACGAGAATGACAACAATAGAAGCTTATATCTGGGAGGCCCTTTATGATAATGACTAACACCATTATCGATATAACCGGCAAAAAGGTTTCTATGTTTGTTAATGGACTACAGAGTGACGTGGAGTTGTCTGTCGGAAAGTCGCACCTCAAGAAAGGGAAACTTGTGACTAAAAGTTTGCCAAGGAGAAAGAAGGATCAACCACCTGGAGAATTTTAGGATGCACTGACAAGGATGAAGGAGAGAGATAAGAACTATTTCTATTCGCATGAGATTCACTTCCAGTTTTCGGATCCGAGAGACAAGGTGAACAAACCCTATAAGATCTATCTGGACAAGTGGATGACCGGAAGATGGAAATTGGGAAACGAGGGACTATTCTACGAGAACTTCAAGGATGACAAAGGTTTTAGAAACCGACTCAAGAATGAAGGAAGTGCCCTCTACGTTCGAGTTTACAAGGGAAGGTGACTGATTCAACATGGGAGTGAAGGATTGGAATACCGACCCGAGTTTCATAGAAGATTGGTTGACTACTTGCATCGATGGAGAACGGGGGTCTTACCCTGGTAACTAAGTCATCAACAACCAGGGGTCGAGCTATAATACCTTAAACAAGCGCTTCTTGCGAGGCAACCCAAGATCACGTTTACTTTTACGCATTTACTTTCGCATTTTCAATTTTCGTCTTTTTCTCATTTTCCGTGCCAAAATTATTTTTCGAAAAACTTTTCAAAATCATTTTCAAAATTTCTTATTTATTATTTTTACTTTTTGAAAAAAAAAAAGAAAAAACAAAAAAGAATCGAAAATGCGCAATTTATCGCGTTGGAGGAGTAGTGAAGCTGTTCGGTCGCCAGTGGACCGCAGTGAGCTGCTTGCAGCTCACTCCCTCCCCCTTTAAAACCCCAAAACGTTTTTCCCCTTCCCCACTTCATTTTCTTCCAAAATTCTTCACTTGCTCTATAATTCTATCATCCCCATTGCATTATTAGCTTGCCCATCCATCATCAGCACCAAGTAAGTAATCTCTACTCATTATTATCTTCATCACATCTTCAATTCAATGCCTATATCATTCAACTCTTTGCTTGCACTTTCTTCTTGCTTCTTGAGTGTTTGGAAATTATGTGCTTCATTTGATTGATTTGTTGATGCTTGATATATGTGGATACATGTCTACTTTTAGTATTCACTAGATTAACACTTGCTTGATGGAGATTTGACAAATCGTTTGAGAATTTGAAGGTATTTTGTTCTTGCCTACCAAGTGTTCGATAAAATGTCTCAATAGAACAAACTCCTTTGTCGACCCCTTTTCCCTTGATTACTTGCTCACATGGTATTAACTTGTTGAAGTATGCTTAGAAAACATGTTTGCATCGTTATATGCTCATAGGATGGAGACTACACTACAATTTGCCTTTCAACTTGATGCTTGACACAATTTGAAAACTTGAGTTACATGCCTAGTTCTTGCGTTATTTTGAAGTGGCTATTGATCTTATTACAAGCTATAATCTTGCATACGCATTGTGCCGTACATTAGGTTTGGGGGAGAAGAAACCCCATTAGATTTGCATGTAAGCCTTAGAATTGATTTAACTCCAAACATGCTATCTCACACACTTTTTTGGCCTAGGTACAATGGGAAGAACCAAGGGAGGAAAGGATGTAGGTGAACCAAGCACCAAAAGAGCAAAGAAAGGAAAAGGAGTTGCATCGGCGACCCTTTCAAGCAAAGCTCGGAGTTGGTTATTGGTCAATAACGATCGAGGAGTACTCCCCGAAAGGAACATAGATATCGGATGGGGAATGAACCATGCTCTTAACTGGATGCATGACGTCTTGAGTCTCTATGCTTGGGCAACTTTCACTTCCATCCTCCGAGGATACGATGTAGAGGTAGTCCGGGAGTTCTACATGGAGTACTTCCAACTGAAGGTTAAAAGGCCGGAGGATGCACTTTTAGATCGCCCTGTCATCATACGAGGGGTAGAGGTCATGTTTGGGCCAGGAGCTATCAATAATTTCTTCGAAATTCCAGAGGAGCACATTCATGGCGAATACAAGGAACCGACATATGACGAGTTGGAGTACGGAGATATCCTACAAAACATCCCACGGGTATTACTCGGAGAAGGATTTAGAGAGGATGCAGTGGGAATGTCCATCCCAAGGGCTACGCTCAACGAAAGAGCATGATTTTGGATGCACTTTGTAGAGATCAACTTGAAGCCAACCCTGCACCACGAAGGGCTCAAGGGCGATGTAGCCACTCTTGTCTACGCAATTATGGAGGGTAACTACATTGATGTTGGAAGAATCATGGTGAAGGAAATGCAAATGGTGAAGAAGAACACAAGAAGGAACCTCCCATTTCCCGGTCTTATCACCGCAATATACAAGAAGAATGGAGTTCCTATCAATGAGTCTGGATACACTCGGCTCATAGAAACTTTTGATAAAGATAGTACCATCCACCTCCTCGAGATGCATGAGAAGGCTGCCAAAGCTGAACTTAGAAGAAGAGGAGTAGCGTATCAGCCGCAAGGAGCTTTTGACATGAATTCGTTCAACGAATTTGTGAACAACTACCAGATGGGGAGTCAAGGGAGTGCACAAAGGCGAGATGAGATGAACGGAATGGGCCGGAGGTCGTAGTGGAACAATCATGTTACCCACCTACACCGCTTTGAGCAGATCTCCTTCTGGCAGAAGAACATTGACGGGTATGGTCACTATGAGTATCCACCTTATTACCCATCACCGCAGTTCTATCCACTGCCCAAGGTCGATCCATCGCTGTACTACCAAGGCTATCAAGGATTTTATCCTCCACCACCTCCTGGAGGATCTTCGTCCTGAACCACCATCTGGATTGAAAGAAACAACATCGAGAGGGGAGTATCTTTTCTTTTTCTCTTTACTTTCCTAGTTTCATATCTGCTCTTAGCTAGGTTTGGGTGAGGAATTTGACTATTAATTGCTCGATCTATAATGACCTTAAATACTCACACTAGTTTGCATTTTAATTTGTGACTATCTGTTACTTCTAAGGTCTTTTACTTGTTGAAAAATATTTTGATCTGTGGGAGAGTACCGAGTGTGAGCCATAACTAAGATGAGGGGATGTGGATTTGTTTTCTTGCTTCGCTGCTTGCTGAATATATGCTCTGACTGAATCCGAGCCATGCTACTTTGATGAGTGAGTTTACTTGCTATTCTAATTGAAGACTTGTGTGCAACCGTGTGAACGCTGCTACCCTTGAGTCTTTATTTGTCAGCAGCATGAATATGATTAGTAGTACTCACCTTTCTGAATCCTTTTTTTATATCTTTCGCTAACCCTGCTGAAGGCTTTTTAAGCCCCTGTGAAACTCCACCATATATCCTATACATGCTTTACTTAAGCGGTGACAGCAACCTACCGCCGAGCTTGAACGAAGAAACAAAGCAACGGGTTACAAAGATTGGAGGAGAATCATGTTTTGATCATGATCGAGAATTGGTTTGGGGGAAAATAGAGAAGAAAACCCCAACCCTAGTTCGATAAATTGGTTTGGGGGAGAAGTGGAAGATGATCATCATCGAAAGGTAACCTTGTTGGCCCCACTATTTATTACCGGTGCTAAAAATCACTAGCTCTTGCTCAAGAAAAAATAGAAAAGAAAGTACCGAATAAAGCAAAGGTACAAAAGTCTCAGAGTGGATCTGTGGTCCTTGTGATCACCGTTTTCATGTTGAGCATGTTACAGATACTACCCACATACCGGCGTGGCCCTAAAAAGCTACATGTCTGTGAGGGTTGATGGCATGAATACCAAACCAGCATGCACAAAAGTGCGGAATTCGGTAAAACAGACAGTACCAAAAAATGTAGAAAATAAAAGAGCCCAATGATGGCCAATCAAAAAGCATACGAGTCAGTAAAACGATTGCGAAAAATAGTATGTCAAAAGAAAAAGAAAAAGCAAAAAGAAAAAAATAAAGGAGCAAGTAGTCTATGTGTGAAGCAACCGATGGAGTAGTTACGATGATAAAGGAGGTGTTGAAGAATTTGTCGTTGAGAGAGGACGAAGTCGAAGGAAGGAACTTGGTGTCCGAAAGGATAAGTCCCCCTGAAATTCCCTTTATTCTACCTTGTTATCTTTTAATGAAGCTTGGCTAAACACTCCTCTATATTATCTTACCTATTTTACTTACCAAGCCAACATGAGTACTACTTTGATTTGTGCCTTGATTTTTGGGAGCAGGATTACATAACGTTACCGCGAGGTAAAGATTTTGAAGTACACCTATAAGGACATTGGGTTACACTTGTAACCGCTAGCTGTAGTGAGTGATGCTTACTTGTTACTTGTTTGCTGTGGAGTCATAAGTTGGAGTTAAAACTAAGCGAGTCGGTAGAGTTTTGAAACCCTAGAAACTGGCTGCTTGTATATGTGGTGGTTTATTCTTGCTGCTCATTTCATGGTCACTTCTTGATTATCGTTATTGCCTTGCACAAAGATGAGCAAGAAACTAGTTTGGGGGTGTGATGTGATAATGAAATGTGCGATATAGCATATTTTTAGACCCTCGTTTTTTTGCCTTAGATACAATAATTGCATCGTTTTATGGTCAATTACCAACTTCACGTGTTTTCTGTAGGCCATGATCGCGTTATTGAGGAATTGAACGATTTCAAGCACGAAAACGGCATAATTGTGCGAAATCGAGAAAGTTAAGCTAATACGCCGAATTGGCCGTTGCACGGAGTTCGAAGAGTCAAAACATATCATGCGACCAACCAATGCGAAGATAATTGAAGATGCAACAACTTTGTAGAAGACCACTTTTCGAGAAACGAAGATACGAAGCCCGAAATCGAAGAACGAAGAAAACAGATTCGAAGTTGCAGAAGTCAAAGACGGCGGCCACCAGGGGACTGCAGAAGACCACTCTGCGGTCACCAGGCGACCACAGTGAAGGTTGTGAATGCTTCAGGGCTATTTTCCTGGCCTGTCAGACTAGAGCCCGCCTTCCTAAACCTTCCTTATTGATCAAAGGCGGCCAGAGCTCGGATTTTTTTAGTATAAATAAGACATTAGGGGTCTCATAATTCTACACCGCTCACAAAGCATCTCTCCTGAGAGAGAACCAGTCCTCGGGAAAGTGAAACCCCAAAACCGCTGGCCGTCAGGCACCCAGAAGGAGGAAACCCTAGAAGCAGCAACACGAAGACATCAGAGACTAAGCTTCTTCTTCCTTTTCTTGCTTATTTCGATTTATGTCTTAGATATGAGTAGCTAACTTTATTTTGTAAAGGCGAACCGTCGTAACTCTACTTTTGCTACTTCTTTATATACTGTGATATATTAATGGAATAGTTATTAGACGTAAATAGTGGTTATACAACTCTATACATCCTTCGTGGTGTGATGTTCTTCTGAATGACATAGTAGTTTCATTGAACTGAGTAGGGGTACTCGTGCTGACTACGCCTTGGCATAGTAGTATTATGCCCCGTTGTCGTTAGAGGTAATCGCATATGATTTTAACTAGGAAGTTGGAAGTATCTTAGCAGAGGGAGGTCGGGGAACCTTTACGCCTTTCGTTCATTGATTTACAACAAAAGGAATTAGAGTTTACTGCGAATTTATCATTCTGTTTGTGATCAATCTGTTTACTTTTCTACACACAATTTACAAACGTTATTTGCTTGTTCCTATGCTAAGTGTCCATGGAGAACGACATCCCGAGTTAACTTACTGTTATTGCTGTAGTTTGAGAACTTTCGACTAATATAAATTTAATCTTTGATTGTAGTTGAGGATTACAGATACTACAACGCTTTCAAATCCTTAAGTGCACATCAGTGAGTCGTCGACAGAGTCTGGATCTGAATCGGAGACCTCTGTTAATCAGTATCAGGGGGAAATTAACACCGCCTTTGACTTTCCGGATGAGCATGTGGACATTGACGAAGAGTCGGATATAGAGCATCGTGAACCAATTGATGGTGCGGAAAATGCTCTAGTAGAACAAAGAGTGCCCGCGATGGAACTAGTGGAGGCGGACATTAGAGAAGCAGACGATGGAGGAGAACTTTCGGTACCTCTCCGTGACCTTATTCGAGGTTCATCTTATAACACACGGATCCTTCCCAACTTATTTTCTTTTATTCCAGATCGGCAGGCTCCTCTCATAGAGGAAGTTATTCCTCCAGGTTCTGTAGAAGAGATTGTTCATCCGAGTGGTGAGGAACAGTCGGAGGAGGATGATGAAGAAGGAGAAGATGATGAAGAAGAGTCGGAGAGCGATGAGGAAGTCGATGATCGACCCAATGTTCCCAATAGAAGGGTGGATTCTGGTGAAAATGCGAGCACGTGTGTCGCGCTGAAACCCTCGGATGAGGCTGGTCCTTCCTGTCCGAAGCGACATGGGGCTTCGAAGAAAAGATTGAATCTGACTCTGGATGAGGGGGCAATTCCCAAAAAGTCAAAAAAGTCTGCAGATGCGACCGAAGTGAAGTTTCCCTGACACCAGACAGAAGTGGTGTGTCCAAATCCGGATGGGGGGTTAAATGCTGATGGATTTCTTCCGACCTGCCCGTCAAAAATTGTAGCGGAGGATATCCCCGAGCTTCGCCATAAATATGAGATTCCGGAGTCAGTAGAGATTTTGATCCATGATGCGGAACAAGGTTTTTATAACCCTCCCGTGGGTTATATTTGTGTTCATGAGGTGGCCCTGCAATGCGGGTGGAAGCTTCCCATTGCTGTTGGTTTTAAAGATATCTTTTCTAAGCTGGGGATAGGTCCAAGCCAGGTGATCCCAAATTCGTTGGGTAACTTAATTCGCTTCGGAGTGATATGTAACAAGCTTGGAGTAGAGGTGAACTATGGGAATTTTCATTATCTATTCCGCTCTGTGTTCAGCAAAGGGAATCAATTCTTCTATACTTTTGTGGTTCGTCAGAACTACACATTTTTTGATGAACCAATCTCATCACTTGGGATCAAGTGGTGGGAGAGGTTCTTCTTTGTCCGGATGGCATTGAAGCCTGGGCAGTCTGAGGAAGAAAGAGAGAAGTGGGGTCTTCCGTTAAAGTTCCGTCGTGCGAATATTCATAATCCGAGACCAGATGAGGTTCCGGACTGGATGAATACATTGTATAAGGGTGAACGATTTTCGTTCCATGGCTTGATCTGCCAACCTCTTCCATTCCTTAGTGATTTTAGTGGAGAGGCTTTCTGTAGAGATAGGCCAGATTTTAGTAAGGAACTTTTACACTTGTCCCAGATTGTAGTCTTTGTTGAACGTTCCGTACTAATGTTTGTTTTTCTGTTAACGTCCGTAGGTTACTGGTTCGAGTACACTATGTCTACCCTACGACAGAAGAAGCAAGCGTAGTATGAAGCACAACAAGATCAAGTTGATGCTGGGCTCCAGAAGGTGATCATCAACACTTCAACTGGTTTGCCCATGAATGAGCCAAAAAATTATGTGCACCTCCAAGTCCAGGAGGAGGATCGGACTGCTGCCGGCCTCAGATCATTGGAGTTGGCTGTACCGAATAAAGGCATGAAGAAATCCAAAAAGAAGACTGTTAAGGCGAGTGGTTCCAGGTCGGAAGTTGTCAAGGTAAGCGGCCCTGGTTGAAGACTGTGAGAGAAAGCGGCCCTGGTTCTGTGACTGTACAAGAGATTCCGGAGGGTTCTGTGAAGAGATCGTCCGAATTGGAGCAATTGCCTCCCCCCAACAAGAGGAACACTGACAAGCGTGAGTATGATGCGGAGGAGGCTCGGGTGAAGGTTCTGTCGTCCATGGAACGGATGCAAGAATGTGAGGATGCATACTGGAAGGTACGTAATTGTAATTCCAATATTTTCTCTTCCGTAGGTATTTTCTTTGAAATAGTTAGTGTCGGAATTTTGTTATAGATGGGGTTCATTCTCCAGGCGGAGAAGGAGAAAGTTGTTGCCTATGCCAATTTTGAGGCTCATCTGCGAGCAGTTGAGCAGCAAAAAGACCAGGATTTGAACATGATCCGAGAGTTGGAGGATCAACTAAGGCTCTCCGAAGCTGCTAAGGCCAAAGCATAAGCTGAGGTGTCGGAGCTCAAGTCGCTTAGTGCTGATAAAGATGAGTATATTGCGAAGATCTTTGGCCGATTTCTCTCCTTCAGGGAAAAGATCATTCAGGAGCTAGTGAAAGCCCGAGTGAGCATAGCTTGGGAGTTTCGACATCTCCCTCTGGCCGGTTTGATAGAGAGTAATCCTATGATAAGGCTCGCCTGGATGGGTTCACCGCTTGCCTTGGACAGCTGATAAATAAGAGCGTGCTTCGAAAGGAGTTTAATCATCTAAAGCTTGGTATTGAATCCTTCAAAAACTCCGATGGCACCAAGTATATCTCGGGTGGTGTAACTGATGAAGAGCTCAAGGGCTGTGAGTTTGTTGAGATTGTTACGGAGGGAGAGGATGACTATACGCTCAATCATGGCGGTCCGTACCTCCCTGCCTTTGTGCCAGATTGCTTGAAGAAGGTCTTGTCTCTCCGTGGAATAGTTATAAGAATTTCCATGCGAGGTGGTTCGCCCTTCCGGCCTCAGTGGTAGGATACCCACATGACTATAAACTGCATGATGTAGTCCGGGAGAACAGGCTGCTGGCTGAAGCGAAAGTCGTTGAATCTAAAAAGAACCAGGGATCAGGGAGTGGGAGTCGAAATGAATGCTGAAGAAGTCCGAGGTATGCCCCGTAGATATCTGTACAAACTTGTGAACAACTAACTATTGGTAGTGTTTTGGCCATCCGAAGGGATGTGGGAAAATTTTTATCATCCGAATAGATGTTTGGACAAGTTACTTTGCGAAGTAACTTTTAACCTGTTTCTTTTGGTAGCTCACATTCTATCACAGCTTACTTTTGATCATCTGGATTGTTTTATTTCGTTGATGCTTAACTCACTGTTTTACTATTCTGAAAAACAAACAAGTGTTGCTATAGAGGCAATTTGTCGATAGTTTATATCTGATGTAGGCTCGGATCGTTTATGATATAGGTTAGTAGTGTCGGACTACTATACCGTTGTGTCATTTACATAGAAAGCTCATGTGTTTCATTCGAATTGGTAGATCAGATAGTCTAAGTCTTGTTTGTAGAAGTTGATGGTGTCGGACTATTCAAACTATCCGACTCAACAAAAAGTAATCCGTCCTTCCTTGAAAGTTTCTACTTCTTTCTGGTAGATCCTTAAATCCGAAGTAAGTTTTCGAAATGTTATTTCGTACCTTTGACTCGTCGGGGGAAAGGATTTTTGTAGTGACGTCCGAATCGGACCATTTTTTAGGGCGTTGGCGTTGGTGGGCCTTATTCTCTTGGCAAGATGGGTTTCTGAGCCCAATTACGGCCCATATCAACTGTAACCGTTGATATTCACATGTGTCGATTCGTAAGTGGCCTGGATTATCTATAAATAGGCACAATCGTACAATTACCAACGTCTCTATTACTCTTCCTCTTTTGGCTAAGATCCAAAATCTCTTTGCATGATCGTCTGAAGTCCTTCGGCGAATTATAACGTCCGTCCGAAGGTGATCCAGGATCTTAGGAGCTTCAACCCTTATGGGCTTTTTGAGCATTGTTGGTCCAGATAACGGCAAAGTAAAAGACTAGAGGGGGGGGGGGGTGAATATTCTTTTAAAACTTTTGTCGATAAACACAGTTTCTCAGAAACCTAGGGGTTTCAGATACTTAAATTCAGAGCGCGGAAGACTTTAAGAAAGGTAAGTGCAGAAACAATAAGTATGTGTGTGTGCTTTTCTGAAATGTAAATACAGAAAGGTAAATGACACAGCAAGTATAGTGGTATCTGGAGGTGGCGTAATCCTCCAACTAATCCACATCTTTACGAGACCTAGAATTCACTAGAACAGATAATTGAGTTTACCTTACAATAATCCTATTCTAAGATTCTTAAACAAATGGTTCCCAACCAAATGTTCCCCCTGAGTTATTCCCCAGCTCCTAGAGCTAAGTACTTCCTCTACTCAGATACATTTGGAGTTATTCCCTGATTTCCCAACTCAAGTA
Source organism: Plantago major (assembly GCA_026545765.1). Classification (NCBI taxonomy): domain Eukaryota; kingdom Viridiplantae; phylum Streptophyta; class Magnoliopsida; order Lamiales; family Plantaginaceae; genus Plantago; species Plantago major. The sequence continues at coordinate 50,216,580 of CM048844.1, read as the reverse complement.
CTTCCTCTACTCCACGCCTTGAAGGTGTTGGTTATAAGGTTTGTCAGAGAGGCTTCTCGTATAACTTTTCAGTTATGTTTTCAGAGAGCCTAATAGAACTAGACTACTTAATACACTTGTTCAGTGGATGGCAGTCTGCTCTCTACTGACCCAAGTAATTGATGTCCGTTCTGGAGAATGAGCTTCAGAAAGGGTATCTGATAGTTCAACTCTTTCACAAATAACAATCTCTTGTTAAGGTTCAGGACAACTTAGAACTACTAGTGATTCTTCAAGCAATAGAAAGCTTTCAGAAAGGGTAGTAGAGTTCTTGAGAGAATACTTTGCTTGAGGGTAAGTTTGCAAGATAGAGCGTTCTAAGGTATGTTCTTCAAGCATCTAAGTGTGTGATATATATAGATAAATTTGAGAGGCATTTGAATTATATCCGTTGTGCTCTTCATCAAATTATATCCGTTTATATCCTGAACTATGTACTCAGAAGTCACTATCTCATTTTTCAGAGAGGACTGCTTTTTGCAGCATTTCCGCCGATGCATTTAATGCATAGTACTGTTCATTGTCATTTAGTCTCAACGAATACATGAGCCTTTCTGATGGCTTGCATGCTCCATACTCATGATGTCATATGTCCAGAATCATATTTTGAAAGTAAGTTAATATACTTAAGAAAGGATTAAGGACATAGTCTTTCTGAGTTAGACTAAACCTTTGTGTCTTCATAAACCTTGTGCAATCTTCAGTCTTCTAATCTTCAGAAAAGCTCCATTGCTAGGATTGATCTTCATGGTCTTCTGGAAATAAAAATTACACTCATAGACCTATAATCCTAATACAAGATTTACTAGACTAATCATAATCAGTGATTTCCTCTTTTACAATGTTCAAGTGAACCAAGAGTACTTAATCACCTTTCTGGCTAAGATAAGATCACATGATGAGTGATCAAAATACTAACATATATTCCTAACAAATTTCCCCCTTTTTGATCAGTCATCCATGACTATTTATTAAGTGCTATTACAAATTTGTAACCCTGGAAGAGAAAACAATCCACCACTTAATCATTTCAAATGATATCCAATTTTAGTTTAATTAAGTGCAGAAAGTAAACATCAACCAAATCACAAGAAGTGATCTTTGCTGATAAGTTGTCATCTATTAAAATGTATCTGAGAGTATGATCTTCAGATAGGTACAGTTTACAGAAAGAGATGCAACTTTTACATATAGAGAATTTTAGAAACAATCAGCAAGATTACAAAAAGTAATAAAACATACTAAGTAAATTAGAACAAAGGAGAGTCCAAGCTCCAAGAGAGTATTCTAATGTTACTAGTCTTCAAGTCTTCAGAAACGCAACTTGGGTTTAGATACCTCAAGTTCTTCAGCACCCTTTATGGATCAGTTGACATGATCATCCACTTTTCTGCATTCTTGGACATAGTCATAAAGAATCCTTCTGACAGAGAGCTCTGTCTTTCTGGATAAGTCACATATTTCATGGTAACTCTTGCCAAGTTTGTGATTCTTCCGCAGAAAGTGTTTGACCCAAAAGTACATTCCCCAGACCCAGGCATGGTCTACTTGCAGCTGAGATAGGTTGAAATACTTGTATATTTCTTCCAGATAGTGTATATCATCTAGGTATTCATCCAATGTCATATAGAATGACTCATAGGTTGAAACACCTAGTTTGTTCTTCCTGCTGTAGCTACCATCCAGTTTTCTTACCTTGTGTACATCATCAGGTTTTGGTAAGGACAGGCAAAAGAAAGATCCATCTTTCTGGCTTCATTCCTTTTTTCGACTTCAAAGTTTAGCCAGGCATGAAGGTGCTCAGGTTTTAGCAATTAAACGCTTTCTCTCCATTTCAGGATCTGGTTGAGCATGGGAGTTGGAAACTTATCATTGACAAGTAGATGTTGTAGTTCCAGAATCCAATACCCTCTCTTGTTCAGAATGCACCTATACGAAGATTCTTCATTACTAGTCTTCATATACTCAATGTGGGCATCAGTTGGCCTTTCTTGATGTGTTTCATTATTTACTCTGCCAAACTGGAAATCCCTTCTTGCTTTTCTGTTTGGTGGCCTTCTGTCAGGAGATCCTCTAACCCTTTCTTCCTGCCTTGAAATGGCCTTTGGTGGATGTTCTTTGTAATGACTTGGTATTTCCAGAAGGGGTTCTGGCTGCTAAAGGTCTTGCTGCCAGAGGAGGTTGTGAAGTAGTTGCTTGTCTCCTTTTCTTGTGAAGTGGATGTTCATCTGTGTCAGATTCATCCTCATCATCATTGAAGTCCAAAATTGGAGACTTGCAGCTTTCTTGGCCTCTTACTTCTCCTTCTTCCTTTTCTTCTTCTTCAGAAGTCTTCTTCTCTTCTGAGATTCTAAGGGACTTGGCTCCCCTAGTTATCATACTTCTCAGCCTTCTGGCTGGTTGATCTGGAACAACTTCTTCAGCAAGGGTGTCTCCAGTGGTGTCCTTAATGACAAGTTGACTTGAGGAGGGAGGATTTGATTGTTTTCTTTTTCTTCCTCTGCCTTTCTGAGGCATCTCTTCTTCCCCCTTAGTCATGAATGACTGATTCATGATAGCATAAGCTTCAGAGAGAGAGTTTCAAGTTTTTCTGGAGATTGTTGTGCACCCTGACCAGTTCTTGGATTTCTTTCTTCAGCTCTGTGTTCTGCCTAACCAGTTCCTGCTCCTTTCTGTTGAGCTCTTCAAGTGGCCTTAGGACAGCGTTGGCTTGCAGAACAACATGGCTGGCTTCATTCAATGTTGCATTAGCATTGTTACAATCCTCATCCTTGACCAACCCTAGGTCTTTCTAAGAGAGAGCTATGCTGGTTGCTCTGTTGAGTAAAGCAGCAGCCAATGGCTTCATCTCTTCTAGGACGGATTTTAGCACTTCTGTGTCTTGGGCAACTAGTGTCTTTCTGAGCTCTAAAAAGACACTGTTCCTTGCACGGTGCTCTTCACTTCTTGAACTACTTGGTGCAGAGAATATATGAGGAGCAAGTAGGGCTCTTTTGTGCTGAGTGACAAGTCTCTCATCTTCTGCTTCAGTAATCAAGTTGTGGGTTTCAGCATCACTATCATAATCCTTTTCTTGGATTGTTTGCAGATTGACAATCTTCTTCTACTTTCCATCAAGTGTGCTGGCCTTCTGAGAAGATGTAGAAGGTCTTTCTGATGCAGTCTCAGCATCATGCTCTTCATCATCATTGTCATCCATGGCATCTATCTCAGCAGCTGTGACAACAATGGCATTTTTCAAATTTCTTTGCTCATCTAGGAGTGCCAATTCCTTGGCATTAGCTTCTTCGAGCTTCTTGATTTTGGTTTCCTTTTCATCAACAAGAGCTTGAGTCTCAATGTTGATTCTCTTCTCTTCTTCAAATACCTTTCTGAGTTGTTTAATCCTAAACTCAGCGGCTGAAATTTCTTCTATGGCATCATTGTGTTCAGCCTGTTGGGTATCTTGATGAGACTTGGGAGGTGATGATGATGCGGCTTTCTGAGCATTTGAGGGAGTAGCCTTTTCTCCACTTCCTTTGCTAGATTTCTGAATCCCGCCTTGTCCAGGTTGGGGATCATCATTCTGATCATCATCATCATCACTCTTGTTCTTTGCTTCTTGGTTTGGATGCTCAGAGGGAGGTTCTTGATAATCATTTTCGTTCGTCTCCTCGTTATCTTCTGAAACCAGGTTGATCACATTTGGGAATGTAATCATCCTCCCATTAACTTCTTCTTGTTCAGCAGGATAAGTAGTGAGCTTGCTGGGCAAGGCAGGATGGGTAACCATCTGCTCATGGGTTTGAGCATCCGCAGACTTGAAATCTGCTATAAGTCTTTGTGCTACTTCATGAATGATGTCTTCATGCATCAGAGTGGCAAATGAGTAGGACTCTGATGGGAACAATGCATGGATATAATCTTCCAGATTGAAGGCGATTGCTCTCTTTTCTGGGACGTCGATTACTCTGGCTAATTTTGAAAGGTCAGCCTTTCTGAGTTTCTGCCATTGTCTGAAGCACTTGAGATGTTTCTTTAAAGTGTGCTTCTGGAAAGCCTTGAGTAAATCAAATGGCACTAGACTTTGAGCCTGAAAGAAAGGGATCAAGTTAGTTTTGTTCAAACCACTTGAGTTAGTATCTGTGTGCAAAAGTAAGCTTTCTGAGCATACCTGTGTAGAAACACTAGGCTCATTATCATGTACTTCTGCTTGCTTGGTCTCAGAGACCTCAGATACTTTGGTGTGAGGAGAAGTTTTATCCTCATCAACCTTTCTTTCTGCTTGAACCTGAGAATTAAAATCAAATATGTTTAGAAACTGTTAACAGAAAAGATAGGTGGAAAAGTGCTTTCTGAATATTCACTTACTTCCAAGTGAGGAAGCTCAGTAGCATGTTCCTCAGAAACCTTGGGGGTTTCTGGCACCTTTTCTGCAGATACTGCTTGCAGCAGTTTTAGTTTCTTTTGGAGGAGATAAGACCACAGTCTTTCCTTCCAATTGTTCTTCTGACTGAGCCTGTAAGAACAAACATAAGAGATTTTAGTAGTGGGTTTTCCTGAGCATTCTTGAAGGAGACTATTACTGATTACTTACCTTTCAGCAGAAGGCTCAGTAAATACTTCCTCAGAGAGCTTTTCAGCCTCTGGAATCTCTAGGTTTTGGGGTGTTGGTTCCACCACCACTACTTCCTCAGTTGGAGCCTAAGAAGAGACATTAAGAATATTAGAACATAAGATAAGAGCATTTTTAGTTAGTTATTTCTTGTTCAGAGATAACTTTACTACCTGTGGGACAGGCTCTTCTTGATGTTCTGAGGTTGGAGGAACCTCTTCTTGATTCAAAGGGGTGGACAAGTTTTCTTCCCCCTGAAAGTGTGTCTCTATGTTGGCCTGTAACAAATACAGCTTATGAGTAACAAGTTAACATGCAATTATGTTGACAAGTTAGATACAAACTATCTTTGTTACCTGAATAGGGTCAGGCTGATCATTGATCTCTTGGACTTGTGGTGATTCCACACAGTCTCTACATGCTCATTATTGTTCTCTCTCTCATATCATTCCTCCATCTCCATCTTGATCCCCCTTTCGAGAGTTGAGTCTCGAGTTGAGGAACCTGTTCAAGAACAGGGTTTTCTTCAGCAATATTAAGTGCTGGCATATTGAATGTGGAAGAAATGCCGGATCTTCCACCATTCTATCTTCCTCACCCAGGCCTTCTTCTTCTCACCGGTGAGGGCTCTTGTCTCTCTGAAGAGCCGAGCTTGATGCTCCTCCATGGGTCTCATACTTGAATCTTTTGAGTACTTTTGCAAGTACTTCATCATCCTCGTAATCACTATTACGTGTTGAGTGCACTCCATCTATGATATTTCTATCATCTCTGGAGAGTTCTGGAGCATTCTGGTTCAGGATTCTTGGGGCATCCTGGAGTTGCCTTTCTGAGCGTCCAACATCTTCTGAGACCTTGTCTCCAGAAGGTTGCGCCTCTTGTATGCTTAGGGAATTGGAGGCTCTTTTGCTATGAGTTCTCTTTCTCTTGGCAACTGGAGGTTTAGCTTGAGCTTGCTCAGAGACCTCCTCACCTTGCTGGGTAGTTTCTTCTTCTTCTGCCTTTCTGAGGGCGTTCTCAGCAGTAAGTTTCTCCTTTTCTTCAAAAGCATGTCTGACAAGGGAGTTGGTGTCTGGGATTTCCTGCCTCTCTCTGAGAGTGATACCCATTGTTTCCAGAATGTAACAGATTCTGAGACCAAAGTGCATATTGGCCTTTGGCTCAGCAAGGCCATTGATGATTTTGGGCTCAAATTCCTCAATATGTCCAAGGAATTTGTTGAAGGCGTACTTCCCCCAATTGAAGTGGGTTTCCTGCCCTTCATGCTTCTTGTTCAGAAGACGCATCATCATCCATCTATCCATGCTTATCTGATCTACTCCTCCTTTGTTGCCATCAAAGCAACGGACCAGAATAAGAGCTAAAGTAATCCAGTGTTTCTGGAGATGACTAGTTCTGATGGCTTTCAGAACAAAGTCTCCTGGGCAACCTTTTGCATTTTCTAACTGGATTGCTTCAAATAGCTATTTGACACCTTGAATCATGGAAGCGTCCTTGATGTTGATGTATTCAATAGTTCCTCGATTTTTCAATCGGAATATCTTGCAGAAAGTCTTGCAGTCTAGAACAATTTCTTGTCCTTGGACTTCAGTCTGCATGTATTTCTCTTCTTCATCATTCACAACTTTTGTGAAGATTTTGGAGTTGTTATAGAACTCCAGTACATCCAGTGTGGATAGTCCACTGGGTGCAGCAGATAGAAGCTTGTAGATATGGGAATTCATCAGCATCCCCAATATCAGTTTCCTTTCTGGTCTTGAAGGTATAACTGATGGTATATACCTCTTTACTAGAAAAGCTCCCCAATTCATTTTGTGGTTTGGATTCCAGTCAGATGGGGTGAACTTTCCCAGAAGGCATTTATTCAACACCTTAAGTTCCTTTCCTCCTTGCTTTTCAGCAGGAGCAGATGATACGGCCTTAGGGTTCTTGGTGGTCATCTTCTTGGGTGCCATCTCTTATATAGAGTTTTGAATGAGTGTTTTTCAGATGAATTTTGCACAATTAATCGAGATTAGTCTATCTTTTCAGAAGACTAAGCACAAGAAGTTGAGTTTGCAGAGGGGGTTTTGCAGAAATCTTGAGAGATTTTGCTGTTTTGAAGCAAGTTTGAAATTTCGGAATTGGTAAAAGTGTTTATCTTTTGCCCAAATCCTGTATATATAGCAGACAAAATGTACATAGATACAACATACATATAACTGAACATGAATGCGTGTCTTTGCATCTGCATAGGCGTGGTACGTCCTTTGTACTTCATTAAATGCGTAGTGGGCCATGTCTGCATTTCTCAACAGACATTACTTGCTTTTTTTTAATCTCAACCGTTGAGATCAAACGTTTATTCATCAAGGGCTTATATTGAATATCTTGTAATGATATCAATCAGCAAATGGTAATGTGCCGACTTGATGGATTTTTAATATGCTACATTCATTGTGTCACTTAGTAAAGAGTAGGAACACTTAATCGTTTGAGCTTATCATTCTGAGTGTCAAGTCCTTATCTATATATTGTTTATCATGAAAGTGGTAAAAATACAAGACATTGTACATGTTTGACTTTCAGAACTTATACCTTTTGGGCTTTGTGTGTCCATTTCTCTTTATGACTAAATAGCTTTCTGAATTCAAGTGTCAGAAGCTTCAGTTGTTTGAATGTAACCCACTCTCAGTAAGTAAGTTCTAGTCTTATTTACTTATTTAGTGTGTACCAACCTTTGCCTTTCTGGATACCCGTTCCAGAAATGTTTTTCCTTTCTGAGTGTTGCTACTCAGAAACCTTTGCATCACTTCTTATCAACTTGGCTTTGTGAGAACCTGTCCTCAGAGGCCTACTTCTTTTCTACCTCACTTACTCTGACTTCAGAGATTCAGGACAATTTTTCAGTCCTTAGGCAACTCCATTAATCCAAGATTGTGTCTCAAAGTCAAGAACCGGCTTTCTTGTAAGGGCTTGGTGAAGATATCTGCAAGTTGGTCTTCTGTGCCAATCTTGAGTATCTCTATATTGCCTTTCTCAACATGGTCTCTGATGAAGTGGTGTCTAACATCAATGTGCTTTGTTCTGGCATGGAACTTAGGGTTCTGTGTTATTGCAATAGCACTTGTGTTATCACAGAAAATGGGAGTTTTCTCTTCATTGAGTCCATAGTCTCTGAGTTGTTGTTGAATCCACAGAATTTGTGTTGCACAACAACCAGCAACAATATATTCAGCCTCTGTGGTAGAAGTTGCAATTGAGTTTTGTTTCTTGCTAAACCATGAGATAAGTCTAGTTCCCAGAAACTGACAAGTTCCTGAGGTACTTTTCCTATCAAGCATTGATCCAGCATAATCAGCATCTGAGTAACCAGCCAAACTCAATCCACTTTCTTTAGGATACCACAACCCTACATCTACTGTAACTTTCACATACTTTAATATTTTCATAGCAGTGTTGTAGTGTGATTGCATTGGATTTGTTTGAAATCTAGCACACACTCCAACTGCATATTGAATATCAGGTCTGCTTGCAGTAAGGTAAAGTAGTGAACCTATCAATTTCCTATACTTGTGTTCATCAACACTCTTATCTGATTCAGTATAGGTCATCTTGGTTCCTATGCTCATAGGTATCTTAGCATTCTTTTCAGAAGGCTTAAGATTGAACTTTGTGAGCATGTCTTTTGCATACTTTGTCTGACTAATGAATATTCCATCATTGAGTTGCTTGACTTGCAATCCTAGGAAATAGTTCAATTCTCCCATCATGCTCATCTCAAATTTACTTTTCATGAGATTTGCAAAGTCATCACAAAGTTGCTTGTCCTTAGATCCAAATATGATGTCATCAACATATACTTGAACTAAGAGTAGTTTCCCATCATGATTTAAAGTAAATAAAGTTTTATCAACTTCACCTTTCTTGAAACCACATTCCAGAAGATATTTGGCCAAAGTGTCATACCATGCTCTTGGAGCCTGTTTCAGTCCGTAAAGAGCTTTCTGTAGCTTATAGACCATTCTACTTTCTGAGGAAACTTCAAAGCCAGGTGGTTGTTCAACATAGACTTCCTCAGCAAGTTCACCATTCAAGAATGCACTCTTGACATCCATCTGATAAACTTTAAAGTCTTTATGAGCTGCAAAGGCCAGAAAGAGTCTTATTGCATCCAATCTGGCAACTGGTGCATATGACTCATCAAAATATAAACCTTCAGTCTTGGTGAATCCCTTGGCAACCAACCTTGCTTTGTTTCTGGTTATTTCACCAGATTCATTCATCTTGTTTCTGAAAACCCACTTAGTTCCAATCACAGATATTCCTTCTACAAATGGAACTAGTTTCCAGACTTTGTTTCTTTCAAACTGATCCAACTCTTCTTGCATTGCTGAGATCCAGTCTTGGTCTCTTAATGCTTCTTCTATAGTTTTTGGTTCAATGTTTGAGATAAAACATCCAAAGAGAGAATTAGCATTTTCAGCTATTGCTCTCCTAGTCCTAACACCTTGATTGATTGGTCCAATCACATCTTTTGCAGGATGATCCTTGATCCATCTCATCATGGGTTTAGGGCTAGTAGGGTCAACATCTATGTGATCTGAATGTGAATCACTATGATTATGACTTGATACTTCTTTAGTATCTGTGACATCTTGCACCTCAGAGGGGCGGTGAATGTCTGACACTTGCTCAGTGTGAGAGCTTTCTGGGACATGCACACCGAGAGGTCATTTCCAGAGTTAGCTCTCTGATGAACATCTTCAGTTTCCATTTCTGGAATTCTCATAGGAAATTCTTCATCATGTCTGAGAATCATCTGGTTGTTACTAGGCATTTCATGCTTTTCTTCGTCAGAGTCATCCTCTCTTTCCACAATGATGTTTTTCCTTTCTGAGGGTTCTTCTTTAGAATCCTTTATCATTAGTTCCTTGAACCTTTCTGAGAGTTCATCATCAAGGGGTGTTTTCTTGTTTCCTTCATAGAATACAACATGAACTGATTCTTCAATATTCTTTGTTCTTTTGTTGTAAACTCTGTATGCTTTGCTATTCATAGAATAACCAAGAAACACACCTTCATCTGCCTTTGGTTGAAATGTTCTTAGATACTCTTTTCCATTGTTAAGGACAAAACATCTACAACCAAACACTTTCAGATGTTTGATATTAGGGGGTCTACCAACCAAGAGTTCATATGGGGTCTTGTCATGGTGTTTGTTTATTAAACATCTGTTCTGAGTGTAGCATGCTGTGTTTACAGCTTCAACCTAATAAACTTCACTTATTTCAGTGTCAGCTAGCATTGTCCTTGCTGCTTCTTTAAGGGTTCTATTTTCCTTTCTGCAACACCATTTTGTTGTGGTGTTCTTACAGAGGAAAGTTGGTGTTGTATACCTTCTTTAAAACTCCTTTATGTCTTCGGTTGACAAACTCGATTCATGGTCTGTTCTGATTGCAGATACTTTGTCATTTTTCATGACTTCAAGCTTATTCAGCAAGTTTGGTATCTCCACCCTAGCATCAGATTTGTGCTTTAGAAAGACAACCCAAGTGAATCTTGAGAAGTCATCTATAACAACCAGACCATACTGCTTTCCTGCATAACTAGTTACAGATGATTCAAAAAGATCCATGTGTAATAGTTCCAGTGGTCTAACACTAGAGTGTCTGGTTTGGACTTGAAAGAGATTTTGGATTGTTTCCCCATCTGACAGGCAGAACAGATACCATCCTTTCTGAAAGATGTTTTGGGAAGTCCAACCACTAACTCTTTCTTGGCAAGTTTGTTCAGAGTTTTGAAATTCAAGTGACTCATTCTTTTGTGCCATAACCAGTGCTCTTCTGTGTGACCTGATTGACTCACCATGAGACATTCTTCAGTTGTGGCAGATGTCCAATCGGTAACATAAAGACTGCCTTTCCGCCGAGCAACCAAGACTGTCTGCTTTGACTCATTGTCTATAAGTTTGCAATACTTTGCTTTGAATTTCACAGTGAATTCCTTGTCTGCAAACTGGCTCATGCTAAATAGATTATATTTCAAACCTTTAACATGTAATACGTCAGTGATTGTTAATGATCCTAATTTGACATTGCCAAATCCCAGAGAGGGATTTAATTCTCCTCCAGCAAATCTGATGACTGGTCCATTGTTGCAAGCTTTGTAGTTGACCAGATTTGCTTTGTCTCCTGTCATGTGCTTTCCGCATCCACTATCAAATAGCCATTGAGCCTTAGTCCAAGAGGCGTTCTGCACAAAACAGGAAACATGAGTTAGGTTCTTGCTTTAGAGATAGAACCATTTAGACTAAACATTCTTCCAGTAGGAATCCACATTTTAGTGAATTTCTTGGGAGTTTGTTTTTGTCTAACTTGATCAGAAGGAGATGCAATAAAATCAGTAATTTTGATCTCAATTTTCCTTCTTGGGGTGTTTCTAGGTGTTCCCTTTGGTGCTTTCTGGACCCTGGGTTTCTGGGGTTTCTTTTTAGCAAACTTAGCCTTTCTGGCCAGGTTCCTTCTAGCTCTGGCATTCAGTTTTTCAGTGGCTTGAGATTTCTTTCACTTCTGTCTATTGCTACGTGCAATATCAGCCTTGCGCCATTGTTCTTGTCCTTCCTTATATTGTTGTAGAAGAACTTTTCCAATAGCACGATAGCCAATGCCATTTCGAACACCTTTGGCTTTCTGAATAGGTTCTTCAGAAGCCTTACTAGTTTCCGCACCATCTTTATTTTCATAAAATGGTACAGTAGAGAATTTGCCTATTCCAGCAATTCTTCCCTTCCTAGTAATGTAGCAATGTGGATGGTTGCATGTCTGGGGGTTGTGTTTCTTTTCAGAAACCTTATCCACAAGTTTCTTGTGAACTTGTTGTTCTTTCAAAGGCTGGGTTGCTACTCCTTTTCCTTTGTCAACTACCCTAGCTTTCTGACTAATGCTATAGGTGGTTGAAGAACCGTTCTGTTGACTTTTTACAAAGGTCAACCTTTCATCACTCTTCTTTAGAGGAGATGAATTACTTGATTTTTCATCAAGTCGAAGTCCACCTTTCTCAGAGGCATCTCTCAGATAGGATTGAACCTCAGTGAGAGTGTCACTAGCCTTTGCATAAGATTGGAAGGATAGCTCTTTCTTTCTGAGTTCTTCATTTTCAGAAAGCAGCTTCATCAATTTCTTATTAAGTTCATCCAAGGCTAGTTTGTGAGAATTTTTATTCTCAGATATCTGAGATTTCAGAAAGGCTATTTTAGCGTTCTTGTTCTCAGATACTCTGGTTAGCTCAGAAACCTCTTTTTCAAGAGTTTCTTTGCTTTCCTCTAGAATTCTGGTTTTGGACTGTGCTTCCAGAAATTCTTTCTCATAACGATCCAATTCACTCTTGACCAAATCCAGATCCTTAATTCCATCATCACTCTCATAGTACAGAAATTGTGAATTGTTAGTTACCTCATCAGCCATAAGACACATTTCAATGTTGGAGATGTCTGGACCAGCAATCTCAACAACTCCACACATTTCATTCTTCTTAAGGCCGAAGTCGATTACATCGTGGGAGATTCCACACAATTCTGGTGATGGTAGGTTTGAGTCATCTGAATTTCCATCTTCAGAATCTGTCTCAATGTCTAGAGCATCAAGTTGAATTTGAATCTTCTTCCTTTCTTCAGTCAGTAAGGCCCTTTGATTTCTCTTGAAATTTCTTCTGTCGTTCTTATCACCTTTCTTGAGCTTATTTAAAGTAGGACAATCTCTCTTGAAGTGACCAAGCTTTTGACAATAGAAGCAGATATCATTTCCTATTTCTGCAGCTTCAGTACTAACACCTTTCTGAATGGGGGTGTTCAGAGAGTTGTTCATTTGTATGTTCTTGTACTGATGATAGTTTGGGCCAAGATGCTTTTTCAGCTTTTCTTCTCTCAATCTATTGACTCACAAATTTCTTCATGTGTCTTACTGCAAGAGCATTTTCTTCAGATGCATCTTTGGTATCCTTCTTTTCAGAAGAACCTTGAGAAACTAGAGCAACACATTGCAATTTTTTAGCTGTTTGTTCTCTCTGAGTTGTCTCATAGTCTACAATAGCAAGATGAGAGAAGAGCTCTACTGGAGTAATATTTGGCATTCCTTGATTGAAATAAAAGAACTTAGTGTGTTCCCAGTTGTGATTGAGACTTCTGACAATAGTCTTAATCTTTTCTAACTGGGAGTATCTATTGCTTTCACCAAGTGCAGCCATATCACTTATAAGAGTAGTAAATCTGAAATCAAGTTCTTCCAGAGTTTCAGTGGGACCTTGTTTGAAGTATTGGAACTTCAATTTAAGAACTTCGAACTTGTTTTCTTTGGTTTTCTCAGTTCCGGCACAGATTTCTTCAATCAGTTGCCAGGCAACTTTCGCCGTTTTACCACCCCATAGTTTACACTGTATGTGCTCAGGTGTCGATCTGATGATGATATTACGAGCTTGACCATCCAATCTGTGTCTCTTGGCATCTTCAGATGTCCAGAGCTCTCTTGGCTTGTCTTCATACATAATGCTTCCACGAGCAACATGACCACTATCACTAGCAGCCATATCCTCGCTTCCATCTTCCTTATCTGAGGCTTTTCTTCCATCAGACACCTCAGTAACTTGTTTCAGTTGTCTGATTTTGATAGGCCCTTCATTGATGACATAGATCATCTCGTCACTAATGGCCTCCAGATGGAGCATCATGTTGTTCTTCCATTTCTCGTAGTTTTCTGGTTTCAGAACGGGTGCATCACTCAGAGACATACCTGCACTCCTCAGAAAGAGACAAAGTTCCTTCACCTATCTGGGATCTAGGTTCAGTGCAGAAGGCTTGTGAACCTCCTGCTCTGATACCACTTATGGGTCCAGATAACGGCAAAGTAAAAGACTAGGGGGGGGGGTGAATAGTCTTTTAAAACTATTGTCGATAAACACAGTTTCTCAGAAACCTAGGGGTTTCTGATACTTAAATTCAGAGCGCGGAAGACTTTAAGATAGGTAAGTGTAGAAACAATAAGTGTGTGTGTGTGTGCTTTGCTGAAATGTAAATACAGAAAGGTAAATGACACAGCAAGTATAGTGGTATCTGGAGGTGGCATAATCCTCCAACTAATCCACTTCGGTCTTTCTGAGACCTAGAATTCACTAGAACAGATAATTGAGTTCACCTTACAATAATCCTATTCTAAGATTCTTAAACAAATGGTTCCCAACCAAATGTTCCCCCTGAGTTATTCCCCAGCTCCTAGAGCTAAGTACTTCCTCTACTCAGATAACCTTGGAGTTATTCCCTGATTTCCCAAATCAAGTACTTCCTCTACTCCACGCCTTGATGGTGTTGGTTATAAGGTTTGTCAGAGAGGCTTCTCGTATAACTTTTCAGTTATGTTTTTAGAGAGCCTAATAGAACAAGACTACTTAATACACTTGTTCAGTGGATGGCAGTCTGCTCTTTACTGACCCAAGTAATTGATGTCCGTTCTGGAGAATGAGCTTCAGAAAGGGTATCTGATAGTTCAACTCTTTCACGAATAACAATCTCTTGTTAAGGTTCAGGACAACTTAGAACTACTAGTGATTCTTCAAGCAACAGAAAGCTTTCAGAAAGGGTAGTAGAGTGCTTGAGAGAATACTTTGCTTGATGGTAAGTTTGCAAGATAGAGCGTTCTAAGGTGTGTTCTTCAAGCATCTAAATGTGTGATATATATAGATAAATTTGAGAGGCGTTTGAATTATATCCGTTGTGCTCTTCATCAAATTATATCCGTTTATATCTTGAACTATGTACTCAGAAGTCACTATCTCATTTTTCAGAGAGGACTGCTTTTAAGATTTACGCGATGCATTTAATGCATAGTACTGTTCATTGTCCTTTAGTCTCAACGAATACATGAGCCTTTTTGATGGCTTGCATGCTCCATACTCATGATGTCATATGTCCAGAATCATATTTCGAAAGTAAGTTAATATACTTAAGAAAGGATTAAGGACATAGTCTTTCTGAATTAGACTAAACCTTTGTGTCTTCATAAACCTTGTGCAATCTTCAGTCTTCTAATCTTCAGAAAAGCTCCATTGCTAGGATTGATCTTCATGGTCTTCTAGAAATAAAAATTACACTCATAGACCTATAATCCTAATACAAGATTTACTAGACTAATAATACTCAGTGATTTCCTCTTTTACAATGTTCAAGTGAACCAAGAGTACTTAATCACCTTTCTGGCTAAGATAAGAACACATGATGAGTGATCAAAATATTAACAGATATTCCTAACAAGCTTGTTGTTGGGATGCCGGATCTCCTTTTGGATAGACATTATAGGAGTGTACCCGGAGGCGATCAGGAATCTTAGGAGCTTCGGCCCTCTTGCTCTTGAGATGTCGGATCCCTTTTGGATAGACATTATAGGAGTATGTCCAGAGGTGATCCAAAATCCTAGGAGCGTCGGCCCTTAAGCCTTTTGAGTTGTGCTTTTGGGATGCCGGATCTCCTTTCGGATAGACATTATAGGAGTATGTCAAATAAAAAGGTGTCGTACCTTCTTCATGTTGCTTCGGAGCAAGGGTGTCGGTTGCCCAAATGCGATGTGATTGGATTTTACCTCGTGCTGATCCTTATCTCGCATTTGGTTTCTGACACTCATGCTTTCAAGCAAATTTTCCAGGAATAAAATGTCGCCCGAGATGTCGTACTCAGAGATTTACTTTGTCTACTCAAATGTGATCCAGGGGCTGGGTAACATTTAAGCGTAAAAGCTTTGAGTTATGTTGCTTACCTCTCGGGTCGCCTTTTGGGTAGACATATTAGATGTGTCCGATCCACTTTCCCTGGTTTTGTGTTGTTTGATCCGCACTCATGCTGTTGGAAATCAATCGTCTTCCGGTGCCTCTGTCCTGGCCACGTGTGCCCATTTATGAGGGTGTCCCTTGCTTAAATGGGCACAGGTGGCTGGAATCGTGGTTCCGAGACTTTCTTGTTAACTTCCAGCGATGCTTTGGATGACTTGCTCTATTCTTGGCTCTTCTGTCCCTATCATGTGTCACCATTGACTTGAGTCATGCAAAGACTTGTGAATGGTGACAGGTGATGGGAATTGATGGTCCGATAAGCTTTATTCCTTGTCTTCAAGAAAATTATGTTAAATTATCGGATGAAACGCCATTTGCATGATCATTGCCTAATCCTTGATGATTTCTTATGTTGCAGGTTGGAGTGATATTCCTTCTTCGAACCTGGGCGTAATTTTAAAGCCAAGAAGCTAGCTGGAGTAACATCGGAGCGAAGTGTTTGCTGTATGTAGTTGTAGCATTATATGTTTTTAGGCAAGAAGTACATATGTTTTTAGGCAAGAAGTACTTCGGATGTAAATTGTACTTGTATTGTAATCGGAACGATTTTCTTAATAAAAAGAGAAGTTGCATGGATTTGACGTAAATTCAATTACAACTGTGGGCTTCAAGCCCGGATTAAGAAAAAGACAACTGTCGGAGTTACTTATATCTTAAATCCTAAGCGTAAAACTTATGGAGGTTCTTGGCATTCCAAGTCCTCTTCAATGCCCTGCCTTGATCATCTTCAAGCTCATAACTTCCATTAACTCTTGCACCAATAATCTTGTATGGACCTTCCCACTTGGGTTTCAGCTTTCCAACATGTCCTAGGATATCAACTCTCCTAAGGACCAGGTCTCCAAGTTGAAGATCTTTGTTCCTGATGTTCTTGTTGTATGCCCGTGCCACTGTTGCTTGGTATCTATGGATATTAGCAAGGGCTGCACTTCGCTTGTCTTCTAGCATGTCCAAATCATAGATTCGTGCCACATAGTTATCAGCATGTTAGTAACCCTGGATCCGAAGGGTTTCAACCTCACTTCGGTCGGAATGACTGCTTCGGTTCCGTAGACTAGTGCGAATGGAGTTTCTCTAGTGGCAGCTCGAGAAGTTTGCAATGTGCCTAAAGAACTCCATCGAGATCGTCTGCCCAGCTTCCTTGAGAGGTTCGGAGCCTCTTTTCCAAGATTTTAACAATGGTTTTGTTGCTTGATTCTACCTGGCCATTGGCTTGCAGATATCCGACATAAGTAAATCGTTGCTCGATTGTCAGGGAGTCACACCATTCTTTCAACTTGTGTTCGGAGAACTGAGCCCCGTTATAGGATACCAAAATTCTGGGTAATCCGAATCTACAAATGATATTTCTCCAGATGAAGGTTCGGACCCTACTTTCAGTAATTTGGCCACAGCTTCAGCTTCCACCCACTTGGTAAAGTATTGCACCGCAACTATGAGGAACTTCTTTTGGTGCGTTCCTCTAGGGAAAGGACCAACAATGTCGATTCCCCACTGATCAAATGGGCAAGCTATAACTGCAGGGATCATCGGGTTGTTCGGACGATGCGGGATGTTGGCGTAATACTGGAAATCACTGCAACCCCTGGAGAAATCCGTCGCTTCTTTATCCATTGTTGGCCAATAATATCCTTGTCGGATAATTTTTTGTGCCATTGTCCTTCCTCCGGAATGACTCCCACAACTGCCCGAATGAATTTCCTCTAAGACTGTTCTGGCCTCTTGTGGATTTATGCATCTTAATGCGTGCCATCAAATGATCGCTTATAGAGGTCATCCCCTAGGATAAAGTACATGTTGGCTCTTGATTGTATTCTCCTTGCTTCTTTAGAATCCGAGGGAAGGGTTCCTTCCTTGAGATAACTGAAGATATCCGACATCCAGTTGGGTTCGGTTGTGAGAACCATTATGCTTTGCGTCGGACTCATGACGGATGAGGTTCGAACTGGCAAAAGAATGATTCCCCTGGTTTCCAGGATCTCGGATGCAGAGGCATATTTGGCTAATGTATCCGCTCTCTCGTTCCATTCTCTAGAAAATCTTTCCAGGGAGAATTCCTCAAAGATTTCCATATCCTTTTTTAACAAGGCCAAGTACTTGATCATGGATAGTCCTTTGGTGGAGAAGGCTCATGAGAATTGTGCTTCAACTAACTGAGAGTCCGTATAGGCTTTGATCTTTTTCACCATCAGAGATTTTGCCATCTTCAATCCGATAAGGAGAGCTTCATATTGTGCTTCATTGTTGGTTACCTTGAAATCCAAAGTAACATCGTAATCGAGCTTGGCGCCTTGAGGACTCTTTAGGTAGATACCTATTCCGCCTAACCTTCCGGGTGAAGATCCATCTACTTGTAATGTCCATACATCTCCATGTGGAACAAGGGTCGGAGATACATTGGGAGTTTCTCCTTTCCTGGTTCTTCTTCCTTAGGAACTTCCACTTCTTTTCCTGCCATTGGTGTTGATGGCACATCGATAAAAAACATGTGTTGTACCCGAATTGAGTCAGAGTATGTTTCTTCTTGTGGGAACGGGCTCCAGACGTTGTCAAGGAGACATGGACCAGTTTCCATATCTTAGCCCATAGACGCATCCTCTGTTGTGATCTGTGACTTTTCCACTTGAGTGATCATCATTGTCATACAATCGGGCTCTTTATCCTTTGTTTCACTTTCCCGAAGCTCTTTTGCTGGATAATCAACGAGAAAATCGGCTAGGACTTGAGCTTTCTTGGCTGACGGAGCTTGAAAGCTTATGTCGTGCTCGCTCAACTCAATTGCCAATTTGGATAAGCACCCTGACTATTCTGGCTTTCCCAAGACTTGCTTTAGTGGTTCTGTGATAAGGACCACTACCTTATGAGAGTTAAAGTATGGCTTCAATTGCCTTGCGGTGTGGACCAAGGCATATGCTAATTTCTCGATCTTTAGATATCTGATTTCCGCCCCTGCCAATGCTTTACTCAGGTAGTATATCGGCAGGTGATCATTGCCTTGGATCCGAACTAAGACTGAGCTCATAGCCTCGTCCGTGACCGCTAGATACAAGTATAAAGACTCCCCTTCGATTGGTTTCGACAATAGTGGAGGGGACAATAGATAGCTCTTCAGATTTTCAAAAGCTTCCTCATATTCCTTAGTCCACTCAAATTTGTCTCCCTTCCTTAGGACCTTGAAGAAAGGCAAGTTCTTCTCTGCGGATCAGGAGATGAAGCGGCTCAGGGACATCAATCTTCCGAGAAGTTGCTGAACTTCGTTGATTGTCTTTGGCTGTGGCAAATCCAAGATTGCCTTGATTTTCTCCGGATTGGCACTGATACCTCTCTCCGTAAACATGTATCCGAATAACTTACGACCTTTGTCTCCGAATGTGCATTTTTCTGGGTTCAATTTCATCCCATACTTCGTAAGGATGGAGAAGCACTTGTTTAGATGCTCTATGTATTGATCCTCAGTCTTGCTCTTAACCAGCATATCATCCACATATACTTCCATGGTCTTACCTATTTCTTCTTTGAACATCTTGTTCACCAGTCGTTGGTAAGTGGCACCAGCATTCTTAAGACCGAAAGACATGACTTTGAAACAATAAACTCCACCCGCTGTAAAGAAAGCCATTTTCTTTATATCCTCTTGGGCCATTCAAATTTGATAGAAGCCTTGATAAGCATCCATAAAACTTAGGAGTGCGCAACCTGCTGTAGAGTCTACGAGCTGATCAATCCGTGGCAGAGGATAAGGGTCCTTCAGACAGAACTTGTTGAGCCTTGTGAAATCATTACACATTCTCCATTTGCCGGGAGCTTTCTCGACGAGGACCACGTTGCAGACCCAGTCGGAGTATCGGACTTCCTTGATGTTGCCTGCTTTCATTAGTTTGTCGACTTCAGTGGATATGATGGCATCCTCTCCGGGTCTGAAATCCTTCCGCCTTTGCCTGATGTACTTAACCGTCGAATCCATGTTCAGACGGTGAACTGCGATCCTAGGGTCAATCTCTGTTAGGTCATCCGTGCTCCATGCAAAAACATTGACATTGGCTTTGAGACAAGCTATCAGCTTTATTTCTACTTCGGAGTTCATCTCCGTTCCGATCTTTGTCTTTTTACTCTCATCCTCTTCTATGAGGACGATTTCTCTCAACGCTTCATGAGCTTCAATCTTACTGCCTTTGAGAAACTTCTCCCTTTTATTCTATATCATCAGACCTTCTGTTGGGGGCTTCAGACAATCCGGTGCGTACGTATGCTGCTGGTGATTGATGCTTAGAACTGGAGCTGATGCTCCGTGGGTGGATAGAATATAACATTCCCACACTTCTCTAACATTGCCAGTCTCTTGTCCGATCCCATTGGGTGTCGGAAACTTCACTCTGTTGTGTAAAGGAGATGACACAGCTCTAAAGACATTGAGCCCCGGACGCCCTAAGATCACATTGTAATTAAAAGAATCGTCTACCACTACGAATAAGATGTAGTTGGTGACCCGATTCGGAGGCTTTCCCATGGATAATGGAAGTCGGAGACTCCCTTTGGGGCGCACGACATTTCCTCCGAACCCTAATAAAAAACTTGCGACTCTTTTCAACTCAATGTTTCCGATATTCATTCTAGTGAGAGTCCGAGCAGATATTACGTTGGATGAACTTCCAGTATCAACTAGAACCTTCGCTACTTTATAAGTTGCAATATCTAGAGAAATTACTAGAGGAACATCCGGATTTTCTAAATCTCCTCCTCCGGAACATGGGGGTGGTATTTCACTTTCATCAAAAGTAATAGAATTTGTACCTCTGAGAATAGGAGGAGCGTATGATCGATCATTGTTTCGCAAATGTTGTGCAGTCTATTCCCTGGCATTCCTGATATCTCCCCCAGTTGGTCCTCCCGCAATTGTATTGATGACTCCGCTATATGGCCTGTTATCCATTTGCAGATCCTCCTCATAACCATGGTATTGATCATGGGCCGCCTTTTAGGGGTGGGGGCAAATGATGAGGGTGAACTTCCTGTTCCTTTTCTTCTCTTCTCTTCTCAGTCCTCTCATGGTTGGAGTGTTCATCCTTGTGCACATATTCCTTGAGCTTTCTGCTCCTCACCAGATGTTCCACTTCTGTTTTAAATTGTATGCGTTCCTCGGTCGGATGACCCCTACTTTTGTGGAAATTGCAATAGTCCTTGGAGTCTCTGTTTCTCCTGTTGTTGTGGATTGGCTTAGGCCATTGCACATCCAACTTCTTTTCCTCAATACAGGCTAAGATGTCGGATCTTAGTCTGTTGAGATTGGTATATTCTCCATACCTTCTGGGTGGGGTCCTATCTTTGCGATATTACCTTCTGTTGTCGTACTCTCTTCTTTGGTTGGACTTCTTTTGCTTCTGGAACGTGTCCGACTTCATCTGTTCCTTTCCTTTCTTGAGACTAGCCCGGACTGGGACGTTCCTCCTAAAATCCTCTCCTTATAAGAACTTATCACAGAGATCTTCCAGGGCCTTTTCATTTGGGATTTCTCTTTTGGAGAGCTTCTTTCTGAACTGGAAATTCAGAGTATTGGCATATAGGTGTCGGACCCGCTCTTTTATGCTATGCGACTCTACAGTCGACACACTTCCTTATTGAAGCACTCCAAGAATCTCCTTAGGTCCTCTCCTTCTTCCTGCACTATGCCAGCAAGATGTTCTACGGACCGCTTCTTTTTCTTTGACTTCGCAAATTCTTTAGCGAAAGACACCTAGGTCCGTAGAAGCCTGAGTGCTCCCGCAAGTAATAATTGTTTTACCACTTCTTTGATCTACCTGGACCAATATTTCATGCTCCCGCTTGGTAAAGCTACCCACCAATCCATAGCCTCTCCGAACAAAGTGTTCGTGATATCAAAGCCTTCATCTTGTCATTGTGACCATTAGCATCCATCCTGCTTTCATATCGGGTCAGATGCCTCAATAGACAAGTCTGTCCGTAGTAATGCTCTAGAATCGGCATGCTCGAGTCTGGCTTTTTGACTTCCCTTCTTATCTCTTCCGTGAGAGGACTCGGATTTAGTTCATTCACCTTCTCATGTGCCTTCACTATCTTACTTAGAGTGGCTATTTGAGTTTACAGAGCCTTTTGTTGGACATAGATTTCTTCTGGAGTGAGTTGCTCTCCGGTTCTTAGATGAACCACCACAGCTGGTGCGGGGTTCCCCGAATTGATTGCCGGAACACTCTCAGCCATATGGTCTCGGACTCTTGGTTGAGCGAGAGGCGGATGACTAGGTCCAGCTTCATTGGCTCCTGACCTGTACGGACTCCTCTCCCTCTATCCGTGTACCACAATTGCTCTCCTATTGACAAGGTGTCGGAGATCCTCAGGTTGCTCCGGATTTCCGATTCTCTCCTGAATAGGACGTTGCTCATTTCTTGATTGCGCAGGCTTAGCTTGCCTCGGAACCAAAGTTGGTGGAGTGGCTTGAGGAGGTTGGACATTATTGGATCTAAAGCATCCTTGAATAGTAGTGCTTAGTAGACCAAATTGATTTCCATCCATTCCAAAATCTACAGGTCGGATGATCTGGCCATTTGGGAGAGTGAAGTTCTGACTTGGGGGCGGTCCATGTGTTCCTGTCGGAGGAACCAGGTTCCCATCCCTTGGACCAGCTATTGAGAGACCTTGGCCTCCTGCCGTAGGAGCCAAGTTGCCCCATCCTTGAGGATCAACCCTAGTAGCTTGTGTCTGATCCTCTCTTCTTTCTCCGGATGATGCGTTGGCAGTGTGCCCTTCACTCAAGTAGTGTTCCTCACTTCTGGATTCATGCCTTCGTGCCCTCTTGTCCGAGGCGCATTCCTTCCTCTGTTCGGAGGTCGCCCACGAGGCTTCGCAACTGGAGTTTCTATCCCTGTAGTTGTTGTTCGAGCTGTTCTTCGTGTTCTTGCCATAGTTCGGATGAGCTAGGACTTTTTGTAAGTTTCCCACAGACGGCGCCAAAATGTTGGGGAGTGAATCCGCAACACCTAATAAGTGATTACCAAGTCTTCTTCCTGACCCTACAACTAGCACAAGTTCGCCTGGTAAACCTTTAGATGATCGGATCACACTAAGGACCTGCACAAAGACTAGTTGGGGGGGAGGGGTTAGAAAGGTAGATCCGGTTTGCTTAGGGTCAAACAGAATAAAGACTTTACTTGAGAGAGATTGAGTATCTACTATGTAAAAGTGTGATTATGGGAAATAGTGACTTACTGTAGCATGGGAATCTGTACCATATTTATAGGTATGCATCTTCAAATGGAGAGACTCACAAGATTGTGCCAAGTGTAGGCTTCATAATGTGCCACCAATGCCTTATTGGGCTCGAAGCCCATTAGATAGGCTTAACCCATTAACCTGTTGGGCTGTATGAGGGCGTATTGGTATTTCGGCATCACGATCGAACCTATCGACATACTTTCGGTCCAGATCGGACTAAGCTATTTGCTCCAGCTCATTACACTTGGTCTTTTGGTGATGAGACGTCCGACCCATAGGTCTTGCGATCCGAAGATAGTCTTTTCTCTGCCAATACTTGTACAGAGAGAGCGTTACAAGTGGTGAGGTAGGTCGGATAGTGTGTCCGGACCTATTCCTGCTTTGAACAAAGTCCGGATGCTCTTGTGAGGGTCGGACCGGTGGTAACGGACCACCTGGTCGAGCCTCTCAGTGAGTATAGACTAATTCACCTTTAGAACGTCTTAAACGGATTGAACATTAATCTGTATCAACAACAATTACAAATCGGTGCAATCCTCAAATCTTTCCTACTATTTAGTAATACATAATATCTTTACTACAATTTAGTGTCTATATATCTAATTCTAAAGATGCCCTCTAACTAAATACTAAATATAATATATTTAATAATCAAAATTAATCTTCAATCATCTAATCATTTATTAGAATCTATTTAGATTTTGTTTCGTAAGATTAGTCAAGCACCATAAAATAAAACGATCGCCTCATTTACCAACATTTAATTGCAAGCATCATTTTAGCATTATATTACAAGCATCATTCAATACGAAACAAGCATCATTTAGCATTACATTACAAGCAACATACTCCCTCTCCTTTCCATTAAAAGCTTTCTAAGTAAATACTTTATCTTAGTTTAAGGAAAATTAGTTAAATATTATTTTGTGAGTTGTAGTATATTGATAAAGTTGTAAGTGAGTGATAAAGTAAGTGAGATAGTGAATAAAATGATGATAAAGTAGGAAAGAGAAATAATAAAGAATTATATAGTGGGATAAAAACTTTCATTTTTTGGGTTATGATGTTTCTAAAGAAATACCAAAAATGGAAAGTTAGGAAGTTTTTAATGGAATTGTGGGGGTATAATACAAGCATCCAATACGAAACAAACATCATATTTGTACTGCAAGCATCATTTAGCATTAAATTACAAGTATCCAAAATGAAATGAGCATTACATTAGTTACACATGCATCATTGATACATCAAAGTATCAAGCATCATTCTTCAATAGTAATAACAAGCATCAAGCATCATATTAAGAAAGCATCCAAATTTGAATGAGGAAAAACAAAAATAACTCAATACACCCACTAATTGAACACATGCCAATAGGATTAAATTAAGAAGGTACGATGTCAATAAGAAAATAATAACAGAAAAATAACTGATAATGGAGGATGTAGGAAGTTAAAAGGTTGATTATTGTGATGATGATTCTTGTATTAATTAGCAGATGCTTGTTTGTTTCAACCAGTGTATGAAAAACCAGATCGGGTGTAGAACCGGACATGCTACAAAATATTGATTCAATCGATTCAACCGGTCAAACATCTTATTGACCCGGTATGACGTCTTATACATGTGTTTGTTAATAAATCTAATTAATATGGGGTTTGTAAATTAATATTTACGAAGTTGAACAATCACAACAAATAGTAAAAAAATTAGACTACATATAATCAAACTACAACGTAACTAATAAATAAATTGTCTAATATGAGCCTATATTGAATTGTAATAATTCGAACTTATATTGAATTATAAAAGAAAAAAATTCTAAAATACTAGATCTACCATATTAATTTATGATGGTTCAAATGTTAGAATTTCAAACATGTAAAGTTGTAACTTGTAAAATGAAAAATGAATGTTAAAAATATTAAGTGATTGTTCTTTTACTTAGTAGAGGATTGATATCCGTGAAAAATGTTAACATATATCCAAGTTTGGGTTATTACTAGAATAAAACAAAACTTTTGCACAAATAACTTGTGTCCAAGTGGTAAGTAACTAAGTTATTATATTTTGGACCCAGGTTCAATTCCCACCACTTCCATTTTATTCAATATTTATCAAATGAAATAAAAAACCGGTTCTCAACCGGTTGGCGGTTTACCGGTCAAACCAATGAACCGGCCGGTTCTCAATGGTTAGATATCCAGGACGGTTTCATGCACTAACCGAACCGCTATTCCCAAAATTTCCGTTTTGCCCGGTCTGACCGACCGGTCCGGTTTTTCAAACACTGGTTTCAACTGGCATCTGGGGTGTGAACGTGTTTTGATTTAGTTTTCAATAAAATAAGGGATTGTTTTATCAATAATGGTGTATTTAATTTCAAATTTACTAAAAATTAATAAAATCACTAATTTGTACAGGATGTTTATCACCAATTTGTAGGAAGTCTTTTTTATGTATCACTAAAGTGTAAGAAGTTTTTGAAAGTTACAATAATTTGTAATTATTCCCTTTTTTAACGATGAATTGATTTTGTTGGAGTTTCATTAAGGCTTAGAATTAGAATGAATAAAATATATTGATTTTTTGTAACTAAAGTCTGATTTCATATATATATATATATATATATATATATATATATATATATATATATTCCAGATTATTTGACAAGAGAATTCCTTCAGGGATGGAAGAAAGAAGGTTAGTACCATTGGCAGCAGCAAGCACAAGTTCCGGAAAAAGACCTATGGTAAATTTAGCACAATATGCACAAAGTAAGCCTGAACAAACTTTGTCACCAAAACCATTACAAAATATCCCACAAACAAGGCAACAGACATCTCTGTTCTTCTAGAGGTGGTAGAGTTTTTCCCATTAAAAATAAATATGACATGGAGTTGACTGCATTTTGTTTGTAGAGGAATTTTGTCCAAGCTTGTATGTAATCAAAATAATGAAGCCATTTGTATCAGGTAGCATAGCGGAAATACAGGTATACATACTGATGAAGTAATTGGCAAGATTAAGATATTGTGAAAATAAGGTACTGTGAAAAATCAAAATTACTGTAGCAATGAAGAAAATAACCAGAATTATACCTGAGATAACTCTGAATTTAACTCTGACTCTTAAACTTAAAATTTGATTGGATTACAGGAATCTGAAAATTGCTAAGCTAATATTTTTGGGTGAAATTTTTACAAATACATAAAAGAATCTGGATGAATACAATAAGAAGAAAAAACTATCTGAATACATTTTTTTCTCTGGAATTTCTTTTCTTCTGAGTGTTTTTTCTTCCTCCTTTTCTTCCTTCTGATTGAAGCCTATTTAAAGGAATGCCAGGTTCCTGTGCGGACTTGAAAATCTTCAATTCACATCCGAATTTTGTTACTTTGTGCTGATTTTTCTCTGATTGAACAGTCTGTCGGGAATCTTACTTTATCCTTTTTCTTTGATTGAACAGTCTGTTGGGAAATTGTCTTTCACTTTATCCTTTTTTGAGCAGTTTGTCGGGAATTTATCTTGTCATTTCCTTTTGTTTTTACCTCTTTGTATGGGAGTAAAAATCTCATAACAATCATCCTCATTGTCTTGTTCGAAATTGACCGAGGAACTTGATCCTTCATCTTCACTTGCAGTTTGTAAAATTTCTTTCATTTCATCCAATGAGCTTACTTGTGCTAATCTTGTTTGAATGGTATTTTTCATCATCAGGAATTCTTCATTTTGTTGAACCTTTACTGGGGAGACAATTTGTTTGCTAAACTTTGGATGAAGTTTGAACAATTCCGATATGCTGTCCAGTTCCAATGGACTGGTGTCCATTTTGTTCCACCATTTAACTTCTGCTTCTTTTGTTAACCAATATAAATTGGTATTTTCATCATACCAAACATTTTGTAGGATTTTCAAAATCCAGGTTAAATTGAATTCTTTGTAGAATTTGATCATCAGGGGGTATTTGTGAGAACAACTTTGTTTTTTGTACCTATCCGAAAAATACTCAAATGGTTTTTGAACTTTGTGGGGGAACATTTCTGGTAATGGTCCAAAATCATGCCACCATGCAAGAAACCAGTTAGGAAGTTCTTCTGGAGGTGGTAGAGTTTTTTCCATTAAAAAGAAATATGACATGGAGTTGACTGCATTTTGTTTGTAGAGGAATTTTGTCTAAGCTTGTATGTAATCAAAATAATTACAAATAAGATGTGGCCTTATCTCTCTTAGAGTATAAGGGTTTCCCCAATCAGCTAAACTAATAACTTTGTTGATGAAAATTTTTCGATAACCAATGGCTGATGAGGTATCTGGATGGTTTTTTGGAACTTTATTTTGAATATGGAGAGAATTTGTCTGGACTAAAATTTCCTCATAATATTGTTGTGGTTTTTGATGATTTTCATAAATCCTGCAAAATTTGTCGTCTAAGATAAATTGTGAAATGATAGTACCTTGTTCTGCAAATTGTGAGGCATTATCCTTATCTAATTGTTTTGGAAAACTTTCTGGAAACCAGTCATCTTCAATGACAAATTCTTTGTGAAAATTTCCTGTGCTTAAATAGGGACAATCTGGCTGGTCATCTCTATTTGAAATTTGGGACTTGGTTTGTGTCAAAGTTTGTTGGGACTTTGGTTTGTGTCAAAGTTTGTTTGTAGGTAGGTAATGTGGCTAATTTTGAGTGCAGAGGTGGAAATTGTTCAGGCTTGGGATATGGTGTTAATGCTACTTTGCTAAGAGGTTGAAATTTGTTGGCAATCTGCAGAGATTTCTGTTGCCTTGTTTGTGGGATATTTTGTAATGGTTTTGGTGACAAAGTTTGTTCAGGCTTACTTTGTGCATATTGTGCTAAATTTACCATAGGTCTTTTTCCGGAACTTGTGCTTGCTGCTCCCAATGGTACTAACCTTCTTTCTTCCATCCCTGGAGAAATTCTCTTGTCAAATAATCTGGAATACAATTGTCAGTTCCTTTTATGAATTCTATATCAAAATCAAAAATAGATAAGATAGCTTGCCATCTAGCAAATATTTGTTTTGATGCCAAATTTTGTACATCTTTTGTCAAAACTTCTTTTGCTGCTTTACAATCAATTTTGAGTAAAAACTTTTGGTTTAACAAATCATCTTGAAATTGGTTAATGCATAAGACTATTGAAAGTATTTATTTTTTAATAGTTGAATAATTTTGTTGTGCTCCTGACTTCCAAGTACCCGAATGATATCTAATTATTGTTTCTTTATTATCAATAATTTGTTTAAGAATACCTCCATACCCTTATTCTGATGCATCTGTTTGTACAATCTTAAGAGTAATAGGGCGACAGATGGTTAAACAGGGAAGAGTTTTGACTTTTGTTTTTATTTCTCTAACTATCTCAGTATGTTTGTTTGACCAAATTGGCGGGTTCTTTTTCAGTCTTTCAAATAAGGGTTTACAAACTTGTCTTAGATTAGGATAAAAATCCCCTACATAATTTAAAGCTCCAAGGAACCTTTGTAATTGGGTTTTATCTCTAATTTCGTCTGGGAACTTATCTCCAAATTCTAAGGACCGTTGGATGGGTATGATAGTATTTTCATGAATTTGATGTCCTAGAAACCTTATGTTTATTTGAAATAATTTTATCTTCCTTGCAGAGACAATTAAACCATTTTCTTTTATAACTTTTAAAAAAATATTTAGATGTTTCCAATGTTGTTCTATGTCCTGGCTGAATATTAAAACATCATCTATGTAAACAATTGTAAAATTAGTGTAAGAGGTGAATATATCATTTATAACCTTTTGAAATTCTGATGGAGCATTTTTTAATCCAAAAGGCATAACATTCCATTCGAATTGTCCAAACGGAACTCTAAATGCTATTTTGTACTTATCTTTTTCTGAAATTTGTATTTGCCAGAATACTGACTTCATGTCAAATTTTGAAAATATCTTAGCATTATAAAGTCTCTTGAGTAAATCACATTTATTCGGAATTGGATATCTAATCCATTTGAGAACTTTGTTCAATGGTTTGTAGTTTATAACTAGTCTAGGAGTTCCTCTTTCAAGTTCAGCATTCTTTTGTACATAAAATGCTGAACATGACCAAGGAGACTTGCTGGGCCTTATAATCTTCATTTTTAGTAATTCTGAAATTTCTTTCTTACAGTATTCTAATAATTCCTGGTTCATTTGTATAGGCCTTGCTCTAGTAGGAATTTTATTTTCTTCAAAATCATTCTCATAAGGTAAAGTTACAATATGCTTTTTTCTATCCCAAAAAGCTCTAGAAAACTCTGAACAAACCTCTTTTTCTATTTTCTTTTGATAAAGTAAAATTTGTTGCTGAAGAACTGGGCTTTTAATTTTTTCTTCAATTCTTTTATGACTGAGTTCTTCTTTCCGATACATAATTTGTTTTTCCTTATTTTTTATTTTTTGAAAAAATCCAGTTTCTTGTAATAGATTTACATATCTGGTTGTTACCGGATATTGGAATTGAAAAAGTATTTTCTTTCCTAGGACCGTAGTTCCTACACCTTGGTTATCTACGTGTAAAGGAAATAACATTTGTAAGAATGGGTTTCCTAAAATGACTTTGGTGTTCAAGTTTTTTATTAAAATAAAACTTGCTCGGAAACAAATTCCATCATTGCAAATGTGTGCACTTGAAAGTTTGTAATTTATTTTTAGGTTTGTTGCATCTGCAGTTGATAACCTTTCTTTTGTTTTTTCAAAATATTTTGTCGGTATCAGTCCTTCTTGTATGCAATTCATGTGTGCACCACTGTTCATTAAGGCTATTGTTTCTAGGGTAAATGTCCCTATAACAATTTTAATTTTGACATACCATCTTTGGTAGGTAATTTGTGATAGAGCATTTATGAATGATTCTCCATTATCTTCTCAATGGTTTCCCCAATCAGCTAAACTAATAACTTTGTTGAATGAAAATACTATCATACCCATCAAAATCAAAAATAGATAAGATAGCTTGCCATAGCAAATATTTGTTTTGATGTCAAATTTTGTACATCTTTTGTCAAAACTTCTTTTGCTGCTTTACAATCAATTTTGAGTAAAAACTTTTGGTTTAACAAATCATCTTGAAATTTGTTAATGCATAAGACTATTGAAAGTATTTATTTTTTAATAGTTGAATAATTTTGTTGTGCTCCTGACTTCCAAGTACCCGAATGATATCTAATTATTGTTTCTTTATTATCAATAATTTGTTTAAGAATACCTCCATACCCTTATTCTGATGCATCTGTTTGTACAATCTTAAGAGTAATAGGGCGACAAATGTTTAAACAGGGAAGAGTTTTGACTTTTGTTTTTATTTCTCTAACTATCTCAGTATGTTTGTTTGACCAAATTGGCGGGTTCTTTTTCAGTCTTTCAAATAAGGGTTTACAAACTTGTCTTAGATTAGGATAAAAATCCCCTACATAATTTAAAGCTCCAAGGAACCTTTGTAATTGGGTTTTATCTCTAATTTCGTCTGGGAACTTATCTCCAAATTCTAAGGACCGTTGGATGGGTATGATAGTATTTTCATGAATTTGATGTCCTAGAAACCTTATGTTTATTTGAAATAATTTTATCTTCCTTGCAGAGACAATTAAACCATTTTCTTTTATAACTTTTAAAAAAATATTTAGATGTTTCCAATGTTGTTCTATGTCCTGGCTGAATATTAAAACATCATCTATGTAAACAATTGTAAAAGTAGTGTAAGGGGTGAATATATCATTCATAACCTTTTGAAATTCTGATGGAGCATTTTTTAATCCAAAAGGCATAACATTCCATTCGAATTGTCCAAACGGAATCAGAATCTTGTTTTGTACTTATCTTTTTCTGAAATTTGTATTTGCCAGAATACTGACTTCATGTCAAATTTTGAAAATATCTTAGCATTATAAAGTCTCTTGAGTAAATCACATTTATTCGGAATTGGATATCTAATCCATTTGAGAACTTTGTTCAATGGTTTGTAGTTTATAACTAGTCTAGGAGTTCCTCTTTCAAGTTCAGCATTCTTTTGTACATAAAATGCTGAACATGACCAAGGAGACTTGCTGGGCCTTATAATCTTCATTTTTGGTAATTCTGAAATTTCTTTCTTACAGTATTCTAATAATTCCTGGTTCATTTGTATAGGCCTTGCTCTAGTAGGAATTTTATTTTCTTCAAAATCATTCTCATAAGGTAAAGTTACAATATGCTTTTTTCTATCCCAAAAAGCTCTGGAAAACTCTGAACAAACCTCTTTTTCTATTTTCTTTTGATAAAGTAAAATTTGTTGTTGAAGAACTGGGCTTTTAATTTTTTCTTCAATTCTTTTATGACTGAGTTCTTCTTTCAGATACATAATTTGTTTTTCCTTATTTTTTATTTTTTGAAAAAATCCAGTTTCTTGTAAAAGATTTACATCTCTGGTTGTTACCGGATATTGGAATTGAAAAAGTATTTTCTTTCCTAGGACCGTAGTTCCTACACCTTGGTTATCTACGTGTAAAGGAAATAACATTTGTAAGAATGGGTTTCCTAAAATGACTTTGGTGTTCAAGTTTTTTATTAAAATAAAACTTGCTCGGAAACAAATTCCATCATTGCAAATATGTGCACTTGAAAGTTTGTAATTTGTTTTTAGGTTTGTTGCATCTGCAGTTGATTACCTTTCTTTTGTTTTTTCAAAATATTTTGTCGGTATCAGTCCTTCTTGTATGCAATTCATGTGTGCACCACTGTTCATTAAGGCTATTGTTTCTAGGGTAAATGTCCCTATAACAATTTTAATTTTGACATACCATCTTTGGTAGGTAATTTGTGATAGAGCATTTATGAATGATTCTCCATTATCTTCTCAATGGTTTCCCCAATCAGCTAAACTAATAACTTTGTTGAATGAAAATACTATCATACCCATCAAAATCAAAAATAGATAAGATAGCTTGCCATCTAGCAAATATTTGTTTTTATGCCAAATTTTGTACATCTTTTGTCAAAACTTCTTTTGCTGCTTTACAATCAATTTTGAGTAAAAACTTTTGGTTTAACAAATCATCTTGAAATTTGTTAATGCATATGACTATTGAAAGTATTTCTTTTTTAATAGTTGAATAATTTTGTTGTGCTCCTGACTTCCAAGTAACCGAATGATATCTAATTATTGTTTCTTTATTATCAATAATTTGTTTAAGAATACCTCCATACCCTAATTCTGATGCATCTGTTTGAACAATCTTCAGAGTATTAGGGCGACAAATGGTTAAACAGGGAAGAGTTTTGACTTTTGTTTTTATTTCTCTAACTATCTCAATATGTTTGTTTGACCAAATTGGATATATATATATATATATTACAAATGAATCCAATTAACTTAAATTAAGTACTGAATTGGCACAACTCCAATAGTTGTCAACATATATATACCGTAACTAGAACGTGAGAATACGTTACGGGTGTTATTTTGGCATTTAGTTACAAATAATAGAAAAATGTATATGTATTGAATACTATCATTGTTTCTGATAATCAAATGACTTTTTTCAAGTTGAATTAGGATTTGAATTAGTGCGAATTGTTCTGTTTCAATTTAATTAAAGAAGATGGAGAGAAATATTGGTTTTCGTTTTTTTTTAATGATAAATTTATTTTGTTTGGGTTGAATTAGGACTTTGAATTTAATAGAATAAGAGAGATTGAGTTATTTTAATGATGAATTGATTATGTTGGGGTTGATTTAGGGCTTGAAATTTAAAAAGTGAAGACAAATTGAGTTTTCTCTACGGATGAATTGATTTTGTTGGAGTTGCGCTAGAGCTTAGAATTAGAATGAATAAAACATATTGGTTTTTTTGTAATTATAGTCTAATTTATATATATACTAGTATAATAACCCGTTGAATTTCGACGGGTACATAAGTATCATGCAAAGTAATATAATATGTTTGCAACATTTATATGTATATCATTTGCACTTAATATATGTTGATAGCAATTATCTAGTAATCCTATATTTGGAAAAAGAATACATAATCGAATAAAAGCATAGTAAAGCAGAAACAATTTAAGTGTTCAGTCGGATTTTAATATATATGCATCAATATCCTACCTATATATGCGCGCGTGGAGAATTTGTCGCTTCACCATCTTCTTCACTACTTCACTTACAGACCTTTACTACTTCACTTCACTACTTCACCTTCGCTCCTTACAGACCTTCACTACTTCACTCATCTTCTGAAAATCCCCAAATTCACATTCAAGGGAAGGTGTCGGCGGCCACAATCACGTCCTCTCCGTCGATTGCTCCATCACATTCGCATATCAGTTGATTCCCCTCTCCGATTCTACTCATTCAACTTCACTGTTCGATTTTTCCATAGATACTGAATGTTCGTCTTTGTTACAGAGAAAAAAGATGTGCAATTTGCAGTTAGAAGGGTTGAACGCGGGAATGGTGAATAGTCTATTTGACTCGAGCAATGATAGCTTCAGCAATGGAGGTTTTGGACAATCTGAATTTCCCGTATATGTGCCTGTAAGCTTTCTTTCGTTAATTCTCTCATCTTAGGCTGACTTCCTATCATGCTCTTTGCTGACGGCAGTGCCTATTTACATAGTTCATGTTGTATCATAACCATAACAGGAGCAAGAAGTAATTGTTGAGAGTTGATTTGTTGTGAATTTTAAACAAAAACTTGTCTTTACTTTTTATAGGAGGATGAAGGTAACAGCCTATGTACATCCATCCACAAATTAAGTTAATTATTGGAAGGTATGTAAGGTAAGTCATCCATTTTGTGGAACAAACATGCATATACACAGAATGAGAGGTGAATACAGATGCTACTGCAGCACCATTCTACTCAATTAAAGCATGTTCGGAGATTTGATTATCTAAATGCTACTCAATGCCTCATTTTGGTTCCTAGAGGGAATTAGCTCATGTTCCTTCATCCCTTCTTCTTTGTATGGTATGGTGGAATCTAAGGTGGTATGTAGTATGGGAAAAAATCCGAAAAAGGTATCTTAAGTTGTGTCATTTCCGAAAAAGGTACCTTTAGTTGTTACCGTCCGATTTTGGTTCCTTAACTTTCAATTTTGTCCAATTTGTATACTCGGTCAGTCCAATTTGACGGCTCCGTCAATTTTGACCGTTTTAGTGCGGGAAAATTCCGAAAAATGTACCTTAAGTTGTGACATTTCCGCTTTTGGTACATTTATTTGTGACAGTCCGATTTTGGTACCTTTAAATGCATTATTGTCCAATTTAGGTACCCTACGACACGTGATTTAATATCGCGACACGTGACACTTTGCAAAATACTAAAATACGTTGCGTTAAAATGTAAATACGTTAGATATTTGTTAATTTCAAATAGGTCCTATTTTATTGAAAAAAATCAAAATTACCCATGAGAATATGGACTATGGAGTATGGACTACCTTATAAATTTAAAAATAAAACATAATTAAAGAAAAAAAATACATAGAAGCCATGGGAGCTTCTTCTTCTTCCATGGCAGTCTGCCATGGAAGCTCCATTGGTGAAGGGATTTTCCGCGCCTAAAGCTCCACCACGGAGCATCCAGACGGCCATGGGAGATGCTTCCATGGCCAATTCGAAATTGAGGGTGGAGGTGTGGAGGACATGGTGGTGGTCGCGGTGGAAGGAAGGTGGCGGCGGAGTGGGGTGGAAGGGCACCGGTGGAGGGGATGAAGCAACATGGCCATGTTGAACTCCACACTTCACCATGGCCATGGATCTTCCAAGCTAAAGCTTCATGGTGAAGCTTCTGGTATCAATTTTCTTGTTTTCTTCCAAAAAATTTTTGCCTTCTTTTTAACTTTTCTTTTGATCTCTTTTTTGTTTCTACCTTTTTATTAATCTCATAATGGGACTTTTTGAAACTCATTTTGATAAGATGGGGTTACTTCATAATTATTGAAAACAATATGGTTCAATTGACATTGACGAAAATTATTTTATTTACAATTTTACCCATTAAAAATTAAACTTGCAAGGTGACATGTGACGCTTGATTAAGCTGTCACATGTCACAGAGTTACCGTATTATGACATAATGTCAACTTAAGGTATCAAAATCGGACTGTCATAAACAAAGGTACCAAAAGCTGAAATGTCACAACTAAAGGTACATTTTCGGAATTTTCCCACGCTAAAACGGTCAAAATTGACAGAGCCGTCAAATTGGACTGACGGAGTATATAAATTGGACAAAATTGGAAGTTAAGGTACCAAAATTGGACGGTAACAACTAAAAGTACATTTTTCGGAAATGACACAACTTAAGGTAACTTTTTCGGATTTTCCCTTTCAATTTTGGAGCCAGATTTGGTTTTGATAAATAAAAAATTAGCTGGTATGTACATCTTTTACTAGAAATCTTTTATTACTTTTTACTATAAATTTAACTTGTTACATTTTTGAGTTGAGCAGCATATCTCTACCTCATCCTGTTGACTTGGTTATGTGTTAGAATGATATGTGAGAGGGATCTTTTCTTCAAATGTAGTCTGATTGTTCTTTGGGTTATAATTCGATTTCGACCATTATCTTTCCACCACTACATTTTAATCAGATCTTTGATTTTGGACATGACTATGTGAGGTGTAATTAGAGGGAGTACACCAAAAAATGACATCCTTTTTATGATTGTTGTTTGATTAGTAACTACTGTCTTTACAATTATTTAAGAATAAATACTTGAAGAAAAACATCACATTATATCTAACAAGGTTAATAATTATTAAAGAGAATATCATTCTCTCCTTATCTCTTTCTACAACTCTTCCTCCG
Source organism: Plantago major (assembly GCA_026545765.1). NCBI lineage: Eukaryota > Viridiplantae > Streptophyta > Magnoliopsida > Lamiales > Plantaginaceae > Plantago > Plantago major. The sequence goes on along the minus strand of CM048844.1, from coordinate 50,181,040 downwards.
ATCTTTTTTTCCTCTCTAATTGTTGTTCATTAGTTCATTACTACTTGTTGTTTTGTAAATTCCCCAAATTTTCGATTTCGTTTATTAAGCTACAGGATGAAAGTGACTGGATTGTATAAAAAAAAAATAACAAACCGTGGCGAAAACAAATGATTGTTACGCGTAGCGTGACACGCGTATTCTTGTATTTTTTATATATATAAGTGGACAACTATTTAAGTTGTGTAATTGAGTACTTAATTTAAATTAAATTGTACTAATTTATAATATATATATTTAAATTATACTTTAATTAAAAAAAACTAACAATGCATGTTTTCTCTAATTAAATTACAAACCCTAATTCCTCACTAACAAAATCAGTCCATCATTAAAAAAATTCAACATGTTTTCTTCAATTAAATTCCAAGACCTAATTCAAATACAACAATACCAATTCATCATTAAAAAAATAAAGATCATCAATCTTCCTTCTGCATGTTCTCCAATTAAATTTAACAAAATCAATTTGCACTAACCCAAACTCTAATTCCACTCGAAAAAAGACAATCAATTATCAGAAGCAACGATATTAATTATCTCAGTAAACATATTACATTATTTATAACCAGATGCCACAATAACACACGCACTTACTGTAATATAGGAGGCCAACCCCAAAAACTCCCAACAGTACCCTTTTAAGTTTAACGACCAGAGATTGAGTTTCATTCATCAATCTGTTTAACTGGAGCTTTACAGTTTAGTGCAGATATAATTTGACTAAATTTTCTGAAAACCAAACAAAATTACACAAGTGCATAGAGATGGATGATCCTGATGACACTAGCTAATCACTGGAAACTACACAAGTGCTCAAAGAAGAAGAAATTGCACTAGCCAAAATGCTGCTGAAGCGATTTTGCCACCACTTTCTTTCTTCAACTCTTCCTTCACTAGATCTTTACAAGTTTACAAGGGAGGCGCCTCACCAACTCCTTCTGCCGAGAAAGTACAATCACTGGCTAAGCTGCGAGCAAGTAAGTTAAACTGGCACGGCACACCACAAAATTCAACAGAGTTAAGAGGAACGGCTGAAGAAGTCACAATGTCAAAAACACAGGGTTAACTAAAGACTTATCAGCAACCCGCAGTGATTGCAGCATATAAACTAAAATTTCACAATCTGATTCAATCAAGATTTTCGTCCATCCCTGACAAGTCGCAAGGCAAATGGATTCTTAGATTGTATGAGCCTCTGCAGGTGTTGGCTCAATGTGCATAGGAATAAAAACTTGTTTCCATACTAGGATTTGACAAGTATGATCTCTTGCAACTATGCCGACACCTGTTGCAGAACCTGTACAAACCTCAGCTGCACTGCAATTGATTTTAAAAAACCCATCTGCCGGAGCCACCCACGAATACGCTACATTTCCCTGCCCCTGACCTGCCGCTGGTTCCTGTTGAATCGATTATCAAGTTTAAGTAACATAATATACAATATATATTATATAATAGAGTGACCTAGTATATCTCTAGACTGCAAATTAATGAATGCTAAAATATAACTCTTTACTCTTAAAGCGCCTAATCATGCACGGGGAAATAAGAGCTTTATCAAGAACCTATATACATACCTTCATCAAGATGGAAAAAGAAAACTAAATGAAAGTACGACTATAGACTTTACGAATTATGGTTCTTCTTCTTTCTCGTCTACCGTAACCACATTTTCCCTTCCCTGTCTAGACGAATACTGCAGAATAGGATAGAGCATATAGACATCTAAAACAATATCCAAAGTTATTGATGTGGGGTAAAACTGGTTTAGTCGTGGGTTAAAGTCAAGATCGTAGGAAGTCCGTTAGAGCATAGGTCTGGTACTTTTTAAATCGTCTAGCCTTAGTTCGAAGTTCGGCAATAGGATAGGGTCCGGCAGGGAATGTGTGTCAGTGCGATCCCTTAATAGTGGTAGGTCCGCCAGGTTCGTAAGACCGTCCCTGAGTGATGGTCCGTCAAATTGACACGGATGCTTGTCCTATAAAGAAGAATAGAAGGGGTTAGACCCTTTTGGGCCGGCCTGCCTTAGACAGTCCGGGCTAAGATTCAACTAGTTAGGAGGCGGATCAAGCTAGGGCTCGGACCTCAAAACTTAGAGAGTGGATTATTGAGAAGTGGTTGCGTACCTTAATGAGGAGTAAATGTCCTCTATTTATAGTATTGAGCTCTGGGGACAAACTCTCTGACATCCCGGAGCATGGTCGGCTTAGTGGTAGGTTGACACGTGGTCCTGGAGATAGGTGGCGCGTTTGTACACACGCTGATATTTAGGATAAGACCAGAAGCAGTCCGTCCATGTACTTCAGACGGACATAATGAATGGACGGATTCACCTTTAAGTTTGTTTTGATCCAGAAGTTTTCTTCTGGAGAATGGAAACGTCCGTGGTGAGGAACGTGGGAGGTTGGACTGTCCCGTGGTTTCACTGGAAACTTTATAACATGGTTTTTTAGTGCCGGACCCAAGCTCCTAGTGATGCACCTGTATAGATCGTATTGAGTCGCCTTGGTTCGGCTAAGTTATGGGCGGACTCATATGTATATATCATAAGTTCCCCCAGTTTCCAAGTATCTCAGTGGGAGATGGTTGTGAAACTATAGGTGGCTGTCCGTCCAGAATTTTCGTAAGTCCGTTCTTGCGTATTTTGGGCCTGAAAGTCGTTCCATTAAGGGTGTCCAAGTTTTCGGCCCAAGCCCAGGCCTAATTGTGTTGGTGCCCATATGCACACGTGGCAGATCTTGATTGGACCTGAAAATCTATATTTACTCCCTTAGCTCGATGTATTTTTTAGTTCAATTGCATTTTTCTTCCATAATGTAGTCGTAGGGCCGGTCCTCTTCTTTGAGGTGTTTGTGTCCTTCCAAGATAGTTAGCTGGCGGGGTGAGCTAAGCTAAAGGCTGACCGTTTCCATCTTTGTTGTCTTGGAAGATACGCAAGCATGCCAAAGGGGAGTGGCTTTAAGATCATCAGCTGGTGGGGAGAGCCTTATTTGTGGATGTTTGTCTTCCCGGTTTTTTCCGTCGGATCTGGGTTGACGGCTTTTCTGTGATGAGGATCCGATCCGCTGCCTTTCGTTCTCAAGAAGTTCTATTTCGGGCTCTTTTGAGACGAAGGGCAGTTGGCCGGATCCCTATTCTGCTTAGCCAATAATCCGTCCGGCCCAATATATATCGTCCGTCATAATAGTACTATAAGTCCCCCCAAGTTCCGGCTTGCTTTGTTTATGAAATAAAAAAGCAAGGGCGGGACTTTAAAGTTAGTGTCCGGTGGTCAGCTTTCCCGTTGGTAGGGGGTATTTCTGACATGTTTTTGGAGTCAATTCCGCTGGTTCAGATGGTTTACCACGGTTTTAAGATGGTCCAGATCGGTCTAATTCGTAATAATTACGAATTGCATGTGGATCGATGTGTTGGTTCGGACCTTGGCCCATGGGCCTGGTTGTACCAGCCCAGTATGCCTATAAATAGGCCTGTAACCTATCATTTTCAACACTTTACGAAAATTTTGAATTTTTAGAGAGATAAAGTTGAGACCAAGCAAAGGCTAGAGAGAGGATTTTCGGCAGGCGGACATTCCTTAAATTTCAAGGAGTTTCAAAGAGCAGGCTTCCTTTTACGACAAGTAAGTTTGCTTCCTTTGAACTTTTTGCTTTAGATGCATGTGCAGTTTTTATCAACGGTCTTAGTTTGGTAGACTTGACCTGTCCGAGCTTGGGGCTTATTCTTGTTTTATGTAGATTCCCCAGCTCGGATAGCTAGGAATGTCAATAGGAGAAGATCATTTAGAGTGAGGGTGAGGAAGTGCAACAGCTGAACCAGATCATTAACTTGACTGACTCTGATCAGGGTTCGGATCTGGACGAAATTTTGGCATCTCCTTCTAACGTTGAAATTGTTGGTGTCCGTCGAAGACCTTCCCCTCGTTATAATATCGTTAACCTTCCCCACTCTAACATCCAAACGGTGGGGATTTCTCAACCTTCTGAGGCCGTTTCTTCCAATCCCCCGGTCCGATACAACTTGGTTGACATCGCTTCTCACCCTCAGAACCCCTATCCACCAAACTCCTTTGCCAGTTTAGGTTACAACTGTAGGGTTCCTGTTTTCGAACCTTCACCAGTATCCTCCTTCCCCATGGCGGATTTAATGAAGTGGTCCGTCCGAACTCTACGCTTTCTGGGTTCCTGGGATTGGAATTGAGGAGACGGATTCCGGTAGGGATGGCTATGAGTCGTCTCCTCTTTCCATTGATGACAACCCTCCAATAAGGCAGACCCGGGATAATGATGAGTCCGTGGAAAAGGAGATAGGCAGGCCCATCTATGTAGATACTTCTTCTTCAAGTTCCGGGGAGTCGTACTCAGATACGTCGTCATCAGAAGAGGAGTTATCCGATGAGGAAGTAGACATTGGGTCTGTGCAGGATAACAGGGATGTTATGAGGGCTCCTGCGGATGAAGGGACTAGTAATCCGTCTGTTGGTGCTGAAAATCCAGAGAGGGCACTTATTCTCGTGTTCGAGGTGGGGTAATGTTCGGGGGTTCAGAAGGATAGGGCTTCCAAGAAGTCTGACTCAAAAAACTGTCACAAGGACTACTCAGGAGTACAAAACGGATAGGTCCGCCCCTATTGGAGTATTAAGACAGGACGCAGAGCAGAATGATGACGGGATAATCCCCATTTGTTCATCGAGTCTGAAGGAATCGGACATTGAAGATTTGCACCATTTGTACGAGATCCCGCGGGAGTATGAGATCATTATTCCTGGGCCATCAGAGACTCTGTACAATCCGCCGGAAGGGTGCCTTACTTTCCATGTGCAAGCTTTCAAGTGTGGGTGGCGGATACCCATGCTTCCCGAGATAGCGGATTTTTTCCGTCACACCATGATGTGTCCATCGTAGGTCCTTCCCAATGCCTTGGGGCCGATAATGTGCTTCGCGGTTATCCTCAAACTAAAGGGTGAGGAATTTTCTTATGATAAATTTCTGTCCGCCTTTACCATCTCCTCAAGCCCAAACTCGGCGTTCTATTTTTTCACCCACCGCCGGGACTTGAGGTTCCTAGATGGGTTTGAGACGTCTCATTCTTCCAAGTGGTGGCCGAAGTACTTTTATATCAAACATCCATCCGGGGATTGGGGACTTCCTAAATTTTTTAGGCGTGATAAGTTCCAAAGCGTACGGGTGAAGAATCCGCCGGAATGGTTGGAGTCGTTGAAACCAATGACGGTCTTATTGCCAAAGTCTGACGCTGATGAGGACGGACCTGATGAAGAAGAAGTGCTGGTTGATGCTATCGGAACTAGGGCAACCATTACTCTGGATTACGATCCTGATCCGGGGCTAGAGTTGGAGAGGATGGCCGTGTTAGGCGTAGATGGGGGGGGGGGGGGATCCGACACTTTTTTATCCCTACGCTTTGGCGGTCCAACCCCAACTCTGGCTGGCCAGTCTCACAAATACTCCTGTTTATTGTAATAATAAGTAGGATTTGAGTGAGTCTTTATTTTATGAGTGCCGGTCTTTCATATTTCACCGGTTTGTTTTATCTGAGCCTTCTTTTTGTTATCTTGTGTAGGATATTGGATAATGGAGGCCTCTAAGAGTATGTTGGAGCAGAGGGTCGCAGACAAAATCCGCGATATGCAGAAATTAAAGGAGGGCAAGAGTAAGGCCAAAAAATTTACTCCGGGGGCCGCTAAAATCCATACCGACGGTCCGGCAAATGTGGCCACAGTTCTGCAGCCCCCGCCAGCTGATAAGTCCGAGGCTTCTAAGGGTAATTCCACCCGGGAGCAGGTAATTGGTCCGAACCTCCCCCCTCATATTAAATTTACAAGGCATGGATACTCGGTCACTATTGATGGTTCGAGGGTTCACGTGTCTTCCCCTACTCAACTAACCAGGGGTCAGGTGTAGGAACAGGGCCGGGAGGTGCTGGCCAATACCTCTAGGGGGTGAGATCGGATGCCGCTAAGAGGAAGGACAAGGGTCCGGTGGATAGGCCCCCTGCTAAGAAGAGCCGGGGTGCCGAGATGAGTAGGGCGGCGGATCCTTCTACCCTTCGGTCTCTTTCTCCGGAGGATATGGCGAACAGCCTGAGGGCGCTGTCTGATACCATGCGGGTTCACTTGGACGCTGTAAGTTTGTAAAAAAAATTCTCTGTATCTGCTGGTCTTCTCTATTTGAAGTTTTAATTTTGGCTATTCTTCTTTTGTAGGTGAGTGCTCATGCTGAGGCTTTCAGCGATTTGTCTGAGGGCGATAAGGTCCGCCTGACCAAGGAGATGGAGTTGGCGGACGCAAAGATCTCCGAGCAGCGGGCCGAAATTGATAAGCTCTGATCTTTTAAGGCGGAGATGACCAAGAAACTAGAGGACAAGGAGGCGGCCTTTGCCCGGTCGGACTGAGGGCTCAAGTTAACGACCTCGGCCCGGGCTCGTCTTGGAAAGGCCATTATAGATGCGGCCAAGACTACCCGACTGGAATCGGTCCACGGTTTCCTAAGATCCGACTCCTTCTATTATCTGAAGAAGATAGAGGAGGTTGACATTAGGACGGAGGCCTTTTTTGCTTGTATTGGCCAGCTTCAGGGGCTCGGACTCTTGGAGCCCTCGTTCAGTATATCGGACCCTAGGATTAACATCGCGGCTGACCAAGATGGTGATCCACTAGAGGATGATAAGCTGAAGTCTTTTAAAGAGCTGGCCGGGGATGAGTTCTGGCCATTGGTGGCTCCGCCTAATAGGAGGCCCCAGGAAGTCCGTCACGTCTTCCCTTCCTGGTTTCCTGGGGTCATGCATGCCGATACCTTAGAGATCCGAACTGTTCCCAATCAAATAATGATTGGATGAATCTTCCTGGGGCCATTCATGGCTATGAGTCGGAGCGAGTGGAGGAGGAGGTGGATGGGAAGAAGATCGTTTGCTTGGTATGGAAGAAGAAAAAGGATCCCCCTACCGTTCTGTCGGTCTCTTCTCAGCCCGAGGGATCGAGCCATGGTGGGGAAGCAGAGGGCAAAGGCGGGCCCGGTCCTCAAGCGGCCTAGAGTAGCTCGGGGGTATGTCCCTGTGATTTTTTTTTTGAGAGAGAGTGCCAAGTGTAATTTTGTCGGTACTTCTTTCTGTAAGGCTAACTACCCCTCGGTCTGTGAGGGTTTGTCAGTGTTTGTAATTTTTTTGTCGGTTAACTCAGGATCTTTTTGGTGGATAGGAAATGTATTTTTGTAGATCCTCGGTTGACCGTTCATCAATATATCTGACGGCTTTCTTTTACTCGGCGTACTTTCCTGTCTTTTGTACTTGATTGAAGGGCTTTCTTTGACCGTGGTACCGTTTTTAATAATTTTTTCTAAGTGATAAAGTGTCGGACTTTGTAAGTCGAAGACACTTTGAGCACAGCTGGTGGGTCTGAGACACTGCTTTCAATAGCTTCTTCAATAATAGCTTCAAGTGACGGAGTGTCGGACTTTGTAAGTCCAAGACACTTTGAGCATAGCTGGTGGGTCGGACTCTATGGTTCCGAGACACTGCTTTCAATAGCTTCTTCAATAATAGTTTGAAGTGACGGAGTGTCGGACTTTGTAAGTCCAAGACACTTTGAGCACAGCTGGTGGGTCGGACTCTATGGGTCCGAGACACTGCTTTCAGTAGCTTCTTCAATAATAGCTTGAAGTGACGGAGTGTCGGACTTTGTAAGTCCAAGACACTTTGAGCATAGCTGGTGGGTCGGACTCTAAGGGTCCGTGTTAGGAATATCTGTTAGTATTTTGATCATTCATCACATGTTCTTATCTTAGCCAGAAAGGTGATTAAAGTACTCTTGGTTCACTTGAACATTGTAAAAGAGGAAATCACTGAGTATGATTAGTCTAGTAAATCTTGTATTAGTATTATAGGTCTCTGAGTGTAATTTTTATTTTCAAGAAGACCATGAAGATCAATCCTAGCAATGGAGCTTTTCTGAAGATTACAAGACCGGAGATTGCACAAGATTTATGAAGACACCAAGGTTTAGTCTCACTCGGAAAGACTATGTCCTTAATCCTTTCTTAAGTTCATTTAGTTACTTTTGAAACATGATTTTGGAACATTTGACATCATGAGTATGGAGCATGCAAGCCATCAGAAAGGCTCATGTATCCGTTGAAGACTACAGGACAAGAAATAGTACATGTGCATTAATTGCATCGGCAGAAAAGCCGCTAAAGCACAGTCCTCTCTAAGATATGAGACAAGGACTTCTGAGTACTCATTTCAAGATAAGTATAGACTGAATTTGAATTGTGTCTAATGGATAACATCCCAACGCCTCTCTAATTCATCTATAAATATCACACACTTAGATGCTGAGAAATACGACCGAAGAACGATCTAACTTGCAAACTTACAATCAAGCAAAGTATTCTCTCCAGCACTCTACTACCCTTTCTGAAAGCTTTCTGTTGCTTGAAGAATCACTAGTAGTTCTAAGTTGTCCTGAACCTTAACAAGAGATTGTTATTCGTGAAAGAGTTGAACTATCAGATAACCTTTCTGAAGCTCATTCTCCAGAACGGACATCAATTACTTGGGTCAGTAAAGAGTAGATTTCCATACACTGAACAAGTGTATTAAGTAGTCTTGTTCTATTAGGCTCTCTGGAAACATAACTGAAAAGTTATACAAGAAGCCTCTCTGACAAACCTTATAACCAACACCATCAAGGCGTGGAGTAGAGGAAGTACTTGATTTGGGAAATCAAGGAATAACTCCAAGGTTATCTGATTAGAGGAAGTACTTAGCTCTAGGAGCTGGGGAATAACTCAGGGGGAACATTTGGTTGGGAACCAATTGTTTAAGAATCTTAGAATAGGATTTTTGTAAGGTGAACTCAATTATCTGTTCTAGTGAATTCTAGGTCTCAGAAACACCGAAGTGGATTAGTTGGAGGATTACACCACCTCCAGATACCACTATACTTGCTGTGTTATTTACCTTTCTGTATTTATCTTTCAGCAAAGCACACACACATACTTATTATTTCTGCACTTACCTATCTTAAAGTCTTCCGCGCTCTGAATCTAAGTATCAGAAACCCCCCAGGTTTCTGAGAAACTGTGTTTATCGACAAAAGTTTTAAAAGACTATTCACCCCCCCCCCCCTTCTAGTCTTTTACTTTGCCTTATCTGGACCAACAAGTGGTATCAGAACAGGAGGTTCCCAAGCCTTCTACACTGAACCTAGATCCCCAGATAGGTGAAGAAACTTTGTCCCTTTCTGAGGACTATATAATTTGTGTGTTAAGTGTGCAGGTATGTCTCTGAGCGATGCACCCGTTCAAAAGCCAGAAAACTACGAGAAATGGAAAAACAACATGATGCTCCATCTGGAGGCCATTAGTGATGAAATGATCTATGTCATCAATGAAGGGCCTATCAAAGTCAGACAACTCAAACAAGTCACTGAGGTTTCTGATGGAAGAAAAGCCTCAGACAAGGAAGATGAAAGCGAGGATGCAACTCCTAGTGATAGTGGTCGTGTTGCTCATGGAAGCATTATGTATGAAGACAAGCCAAGAGAGCTCTGGACATCTGAAGATGCCAAGAGACACAGATTGGATGGTCAAGCTCGTAATATCATCATCAGATCGACACCTGAGCACATACAGTGTAAACTGTGGGGTGCTAAAACGGAAAAAGTTGCCTGGCAATTGATTGAAGAAATCATGCGGGAGAAAACCAAAGAAAACAAGTTCGAAGTTCTTAAATTGAAGTTCCAAAACTTCAAGCAAGGTCCCACTGAAACTCTGGAAGAACTTGATTTCAGTTTTACTACTCTTATGAGTGATATGGCTGCACTTGGTGAAAGCAAGAGATACTCCCAGCTAGAAAAGATTAAGACTATTGTCAGAAGTCTCAATCACAACTGGGAGCACACTAAATTTTTTTATTCCAACCAAGGAATGCCAAATATTACTCCAGTAGAGCTCTTCTCTCATCTTGCTACTGTAGATTATGAGACAACTCAGAGAGAACAAATAGCTGAGAAGTTGCAAAGTGTTGCTCTAGTCTCTCAAGGTACTTCTGAAAAGAAAGATACCAAAGACGCATCTGAAGAAAATTCTCTTGCAGTAAGACACATGAATAAATTTGTGAGTCAAGAGATTGAGAGAAGAAAAGCTAAAGAAAAGCTGAAAAAGCATCTTGGCCCAAACTATCATCAGTACAATCACATTCAACTAAACAACTCTTTGAAGACCCCCATTCAGAAAGGTGTTAGTACTGAATCAGCAGAGATAGGAAATGATATCTGCTTCTATTGTCAAAAGCCTGGTCACTTCAAGAGAGATTGCCTTGCTTTAAACAAGCTCAAGACAGGTGACAAGAAGGACAGAAGAAATTACAAAAGAAATCAAAGGGCCTTACTGACTGAAGAAAGGAAGAAGATTCAAATCCAACTTGATGCTCTAGATATTGAGATGTTAAAGATGGAGATTCAGATAACTCAAACCTACCATCACCAGAATGTGTGGAATCACCACGACGTAATCGACTTGACCTTAGGAAGAATGAAATGTGTGGAGTTCTTTGAGATTGTTGGTCCGGACATCTCCAACATTGAAATGTGTCTTATGGTGATGAGGTAACTAACATTTCACAATTTACGTACTATGAGAGTGATGATGGAATTGAGGATCCGAGTTAATCAGAGTGAATTGGATCGTTATGAGAAAGAATTTACGGAAGCACAATCAAAACCGAATTCTAGAGGAAAGCAAAGAAACTCTTGAAAAAGAGGTTTCGAGCTAACGAGTATCTCGAGAACAAGAAATGCGAAATAGCCCTTCTGAAAAGTCAGATATCTGAAAATGAAAATTTTCACAAACTAGCCTTGGATGAACTTAATAAGAAAATGATGAAGTTGCTTTTTGAGAATGAAGAACTCAGAAAGAAAGAGCTATCCTTCCAATCTTATGCAAAGGCTAGTGACACTCTCACTGAGGTTCAATGCTATCTGAGAGATCCCTCTGAGAAAAGTGGACTTGGACTCAAGGAACAATCGAGTAATTCATCTCCTCTCAAGGTTGACCTTTGTAAAAAGACAACAGAATGGTTCTTCAACCACCTATAGCATTGGTTAGACAGCTAGGGTAGTTGACAAAGGAAAAGGTGTAGCAACCCAACCTCTGAAAGAACAACAAGTTCACAAGAAACTTGTGGATGAGGTTTCTGAAAAGAAATACAACCCTCAGACATGTAACCATCCACATTGCTATATTACTAGGAAAGAAAGAATTGCTGGAATAGGCAAATTCTCTACTGTACCATTTTATGAAAATAAAGACGGTGCAGAAACTAGTAAGGCTTCTCAAGAACGTATTCAGAAAGCCAAAGATGTTCGAAATGGCATTGGCTATCGTGCTATTGGAAAAGTCCTTTTACAACAATATAAGGAAGGACAAGAACAATGGCGCAAGGCTGATGTTGCACGTAGCAATAAACAGAAGTGGAAGAAATCTCAAGCCACTGAAAAATTGAATGCCAAAGCTAGAAGGAACCTGGCCAGAAAGGCTAAGTTTGCTGAAAAGCAACTCCAGAAACCCAGTGTCCAGAAAGCACCAAAGGGAACACCTAGAAACACCCCAAGAAGGAAGATTGAGATCAAAATTACTGATTCTATTGCTTCTCCTTCTGATAAAGTTAGACAAAAATAAACTCCCAAGAAATTCACTAAAATGTGGATTCCTACTGGAAGAATGTTTAGTCTAAGTGGTTCTATATCTGAGGCAAGAACCTAATTCCTGTTTCCTGTTTTGTGCAGAACGCCTCTTAGACTAAGGCTCAATGGCTATTTGATAGTGGATGCGGAAAGCACATGACAGGAGACAAAGCAAATCTGGTCAACTACAAAGCTTGCAACACTGGACCAGACATCAGATTTGCTGGAGGAGAATTAAATCCCTCTCTAGGATTTGGCAACGTCAAATTGGGATCTTTAACAATTACTGACGTATTACATGTTAAGGGTTTGAAATACAATCTATTTAGCATGAGCCAGTTTGCAGACAAGGGATTTACTGTGAAATTCAAAGCAAAGTTTTGCAAACTTATTGACAATGAGTCAAAGCAGACAGTCTTGGTTGCTCGGCGGAAAGGTAGTCTTTATGTTGCCGATTGGGCATCTGCCACAACTGAAGAATGTCTCATGGTGAGTCAATCAGTCACTGGAAAGAGCCTTGGTTATGGCACAAAAGAATGAGTCACTTGAATTTCAAAACTCTGAACAAACTTGCCAAGAAAGAGTTAGTGGTTGGCCTTCCCAAAACATCTTTCAGAAAAGATGGTATCTGTTATGCCTGTCAGATGGGGAAACAATCCAAAATCTCTTTCAAGTCCAAAACCAGACACTCTAGTGTTAGACCACTGCAACTATTACACATGGATCTTTTTGAATCATCTGTAACTAGTTATGCAGGAAAGAAGTATGGTCTTGTTGTTGTAGATGACTTCTCAAGATTCACTTGGGTTGTCTTTCTGAAGCACAAATCTGATGCAAGGGTGGAGATACCAAACTTGCTGAATAAGCTTGAAGTCATGAAAAATGACAAGGTATCTCTAATCGTAAGCAGACCTTGCATGAAGTTTGTCAACCAGTACATAAAGGAATTTTGTACCAGCAAAGGTATACAACACCAAATTTCCTCTGTAAGAACACCACAACAAAATGGTGTTGCAGAAAGGAAAAATAGAACACTTAAAGAAGCAGCAAGGACAATGCTGGCTGACACTGAAATAAGTGAAGTTTATTGTGTTGAAGCTGTAAACACAACATGATACACTCAGAACAGATGTTTGATAAACAAACACCATGACAAGACCCCTTATGAGCTCTTGGTTGGTAGACCCCCTAATATTAAACATCTGAAAGTGTTTGGTTGTAGATGTTTTGTTCTTAACAATGGAAAAGAGTATCTAAGAACATTTCAACCAAAGGCAGATGAAGGAGTGTTTCTTGGTTATTCTATGAATATCAAAGCTTACAGAGTTTACAACAAAAGAACAAAGAAGATTAAGAATCAGTTCATGTTGTATTCTATGAAGAAAGCAAGAAATCACCCCTTGATGATGAACTCTCAGAAAGGTTCAAGGAACTAATGATAAAGGATTCTGAAGAAGAACCCTCAGAAAAGAAAAACATCATTGTGGAAAGAGAGGATGACTCTGACAAAGAAAAGCATGAAATACCTAGTAACAACCAGATGATTCTCAGACATGATGAAGAATTTTCTATGAGAATTCCAGAAATGGAAACTGAAGATGTTCATCAGAGAATTAACTCTGGAAATGACCTCTCCGATGTGCATGTCCGTAAAGCTCTCACCGAGCAAGTGTCAGACATTCACCGCCCTTCTGAGGTGCAAAATGTCACAGATACTGAAGAAGTATCAAGTCATAATCATAGTGATTCACATTCAGATCACATAGATGTTGACCCTACTAGCCCTAAACCCATGATGAGATGGATCAAGGATCATCCTGCAAAAGACGTGATTGGACCAATCAATCAAGGTGTTAGGACTAGGAGAGCAATAGTTGAAAATGCTAATTCTCTCTTTGGATGTTTTATCTCAAACATTGAACCAAAAACTATAGAAGAAGCATTAAGAGACCAAGACTGGATCTCAGCAATGCAAGAAGAGTTGGATCAGTTTGAAAGAAACAAAGTCTGGAAACTAGTTCCATTTGTAGAAGGAATATCTGTGATTGGAACTAAGTGGGTTTTCAGGAACAAGATGAATGAATCTGGTGAAATAACCAGAAACCAAGCAAGATTGGTTGCCAAGGGATTTACCCAGACTGAAGGCTTAGATTTTGATGAGTCATATGCACCAGTTGCCAGATTGTATGCAATAAGACTCTTTCTCGCCTTTGCAGCTCATAAAGATTTTAATGTTTATCAGATGGATGTCAAAAGTGCATTCTTGAACGGTGAACTTGCAGAAGAAGTTTATGTTGAGCAACCACCTGGCTTTGAAGTTTCCTCAGAAAGTAGAATGGTCTATAAACTACAGAAAGCTCTGTATGGACTGAAACAGGCTCCAAGAGCATGGTATGACACTTTGGCTAAATACCTTCTGGAAAGTGGTTTCAAGAAAGGTGAAGATAAAACTTTATTTACTTTGAACCATGATGGGAAACTACTCTTAGTTCAAGTATATGTTGATGACATCATATTTGGATCTAAGGACAAGCAACTTTGTGATGACTTTGCAAATCTCATGAAAAGTAAGTTCGAGATGAGCATGATGGGAGAATTGAACTATTTCCTAGGATTGCAAGTCAAGCAACACAATGATGGAATATTCACTAGTTCGAGACAAAGTATGCAAGAGACTTGCTCACAAAGTTCAATCTTAAGCCTTCTGAAAAGAATGTTAAGATACCTATGAGCATAGGAACCAAGATGACCTATACTGAATCAGATAAGAGTGTTGATGAACACAAGTATAGGAAATTGATAGGTTCACTACTTTACCTTACTGCAAGCAGACCTGATATTCAATATGCAGTTGGTGTGTGTGCTAGATTTCAAACAAATCCGATACAATCACACTACAACATTGCTATGAAAATATTAAGGTATGTGAAAGGTACAGTAGATGTAGGTTTGTGGTACCCTAAAGAAAGTGGATTGAGTTTGGTTGGTTACTCAGATGCTGATTATGCTGGATCAATGCTTGATAGGAAAAGTACCTCAAGAACTTGTCAGTTTCTGGGAACTAGACTTATCTCGTGGTTCAGCAAGAAACAAAACTCAATTGCAACTTCTGCCACAGAGGCTGAATATATTGCTGCTGGTTGTTGTGCAACACAAATTTTGTGGATTCAACAACAACTCAGAGACTATGGACTCAATGAAGAGAAAACTCCCATTTTCTGTGATAACATAAGTGCTATTGCAATCACACAGAACCCCAAGTTCCATGCCAGAACAAAGCACATTGATGTTAGACACCACTTCATCAGAGACCATGTTGAAAAAGGCAATATAGAGATACTCAAGATTGGCACAGAAGACCAACTTGCAGATATCTTCACCAAGCCCCTACAAGAAAGCCGGTTCTTAACCTTAAGACATAATCTTGGGTTGATGGAGTTGCCTAAGGACTGAAAAATGTCCTGAATCTCTAAAGTCTGAGTAAGCAAGGTAGAAAAGAAGTAGGCCTCTGAGAACATGCTCTCAGAAAGCCAAGTTGTTAAGAAGTGATGCAAAGGTTTCTGAGTAGCAACACTCAGAAAGGCAAAACATTTCTGGAACGGGTATCCAGAAAGGCAAAGGTTGGTACACACTCAATGAGTAAATAAGACTAGAACTTACTTACTAAGAGTGGGTCAAATACATTCAAACAACTGAAGTTTCTGATTCTTGAATTCAGGAAACTATTTAGTCATAAAGAGAAAAGACACATAAAGCCCGAAAAACATAAGTTCTGGGAGTCAAACATGTCCAATGTCTTGTATTTTTGCCATTTTCATGATAAATAATATAAAGATAAGGACTTGATACTCAGAATGATAAAGTTCAAACGATTGAGTGTTCTTACTCTTTACTAAGTGACATAATGGATGTAACTTGTCAAAAATCCATCAAATCGGCACAATACCATTTGTTGATTGATATCATTACAAGATATTCAATATAAGCCCTTGATGTATAAACGTTTGATCTCAACGGCTGAGATTAAAACAAAGCAAGTAATGTCTGTTTAGAAATTCAGACGTGGCCCACTAAGCATTTAATGAGAAACGTGTGTGATACCACGCCTATGCAGATACAAAGACACACATTCATACTCAGTTATATGTATGTTGTATCTATGTACGTTTTGTCTGCTATATATATATAGGAATTGGGCAAAAGACAAACACTTTTACCAAATCCGAAATTTTATACTTGCATCAAAATAACAAAACCTCTCAAGTTTTCTGCAAAACTTCTTCTGCAACTCAACTTCTTGTGCTTAGTCTTCTGAAAAGATAGACTAATCTCGATTATTCTTGCAAAACCCATCTGTAAACACTCACTCAAAGACTCTATATAAGAGATGGCACCAAAGAAGATGACCACCAAGAACCCTAAGGCCGCATCATCTGCTCCTGCTGAAAAGCAAGGAGGAAAAGAACTCAAGGTGTTGAATAAACGTCTTCTAGGAGAGTTTACCCCTTCTGACTGGAATCCAAGTCACAAGATGAATTGGAGAGCTTCTCTTGTGAAGAAATATGTTTCTACAGTCATTTCTTCAAAAGCAGATAGAAAATTGATATTGGGAATGTTGAAAAGTTCCCATATCTACAAGTTTCTGTGTGCTGCACCCAGTGGACTTTCCACACTGGATGTGTTGGAGTTCTACAACAACTCCAAAATCTTCACAAAAGTTGTGAATGATGTAGAAGAGAAGTACATGCAGACTGAAGTTCAAGGACAACAAATTGTCCTAGACTGCAAGACTTTCTGCAACTTATTCCGATTGAAAAATCGAGGAACAATTGACGACATCAACATCAGGGATGCCTCCATGATTCAAAGTGTTAAGGAGCTATTTGAGGCAATCCAGATTGAAAATGCAAAGGGTTGCCCAGCAAACTTTGTTCTGAAAGCCATCAAACCATCTCCGTAAACACTGGAGTACTTTGGCTCTCATTCGTCCGTTGCTTTGATGGCAACAAAGGTGGAGTAGACCGGATAAGCATGGAGAGATGGATGATGATGCATCTTACGAATAAGAAGCATGAAGGCGTGAAACCCACTTTAATTGGGGGAAGTACGCCTTCAACAAATTTCTTGGGCACATTGAGGAATTTGAGCCTAAAATCATCAATAGCCTTGCTGAGACAAAGGCCAATATGCATTTTGGTCTCAGAATCTGCTACATTCTAGAAACAATGGGAATAACTCTCAGAAAGAGACAAGAAATCCCAGTCACCAACTCCCTTTTCAGACATGCCTTTGAAGAAAAGGAGAAAATTATCACGAGAAAGCTCGAAGAAGAGTAAGAGCTTGAAGTCTGCAAAGAAGGTGAAGAGGTCTCTGAGCAAGCTCCTGCTCAACCTCCAGTTGCCAAGAGAAAGAGGACTCAAAGCAAGAGAGCCTCTAAGTCCCAAAGTGTACAAAAAGCACAACCTTCTGGAGACAAGATCTCAGAAGATGTTGTTCGGACAGAAAGGCAACACTAGAAAGCCCCAAGAATTCTGAGACAGGCTGCTCCAGAAATCTCCAGAGATGATAGAAATATCATAGATGGGTCAGCTCCCAATCTGGACAGTGACTCTGATGATGATGTAGTACTTACAAAAGTATTCAAAAAGTCCAGGATTGAGACCCATGGAGGAGCATCAAGCTCAGCCTCTTAGAAAGAAAGGAGCCCCTCTGTCCAGCAGGAAGAAGAAGGCCTGGATGAGGAAGATAGAGTGATGGAACATGCTGACATTGCTTCCACATTCACAATGCCAGCATTTAATATTGCTGAAGAAAACCCTGTTCTTGAACAGGTTCCTCAACCTTCTGAGAGAGCTCAACTCTCAGAAAGGGATCAAACTGAGATGGAAACTCAGAATGATACTGCAGAGGAGATCAATAATGAGCACAGAGAGACTGTGGATTCACCACAAGTTCAAGATATCAATGATCAGCCTGACTCTATTCAGGTAACAAAGATAGTTTGTATCTAACATGTCAACATAATTGTATGTTAACTTGTTACTCAGAAGTTGTATTTGTTACAGGCCAACTTGGAGACACAATTTCAGGGGGAAGAAAACTTGTCCACTCCCTTGAATCAAGAAGAGGTTACTCCAACCTCAGAACATCAAGAAGAGCCTGTTCCACAGGTAGTAAAGTTATCTCTGAACAAGGAATAACTAACTTAAAATTGCTCTAATCTTATGTTCTGATATTCTTAAATGTCTCTTATTAGACTACAACTGAGAAAGTAGTGGAGGTGGAACCAACACCCCAACACAAGAGTTTCCAGAGGCTGAAAAGCACTCTGAGGAAGTAGTTACTGAGCCTTCTGTTGAGAAGGTAAGTATCAGTAAACTTTCCTTAAGAAAATTTTGGTAAAATTCACTACTTAATCAATATGTTTGTTCTATCTTACAGGCTCAATCAGAAGAACACTTGGACAGAGAGAATGTGATCTTATCTCCTCCAAGAGAAACTAAAACTGCTGAACAAGCAGTATCTGCAGAAAAGGTGCCAGAAACCCCCAAGGTTTCTGAGGAACTTGCTACTGAGCTTCCTCACTTGGAAGTAAGTGAAGTCTCAGAAAGCACTTTTCCATCTATCTTTTCATAATGTTTCTAAACATATTTGATTGTAATTCTCAGGTTCAATCAGAAAGAAAGGATGCTGAGGATCAGACTTCTCCTCACATCAAGGTATCTGAGGCCTCTGTGCCCAAACAAGCAGAAGTCCAAGTAAATGAGCCTAGTGTTTCTACACAGGTATGCTCAGAAAGCTTACTTTTGCACACAGATACTAACACAAGTAGTTTGAACAAAACTAACTTGATCCCTTTCTTTCAGGCTCAAAGTCTAGTGCCACTCAACTTACTCCAAGCCTTTAAGAAGTACACTCTCAAGAAAAATCTAAAGTGCTTCAGACAATGGCAGAAACTCAGAAAGGCCGATCTTTCTGAAATTGCAAGAGTAATTGACATCCCAGAGAAAAGGGCCATAGCAATCATTCTGGAAGACTATATCCATGCTATGTTTCCCACAGAATCATATTCTTTTGCCACTCTGATGGATGATAACTTCTTAAATGAAGTAGAACAAAGACTTCTAGCAGACTTTCAAGCTGCTGATGCTCAAACCCAAGAGTAGATGGTGACCCATCCCCGCTTGCCCAAAGAAGCTCACAACTACCTTCTGAGCAAGAAGAAGTAAATGGGAGGATGATCACACTTCCTAATGTGATCAACCTGGTTTCTGAAGATGAGGAGGAAACTGATGAGAATGACTACCAAGAACCTCCTTCTGAGCATCCAAGTCAAGAAGACAAGAAAAAGGATGATGATGATGATGATGATTATCAGAATGATGAGCCCCAACCTGGAAACGGCGGGATTCAGAAAGTTAGCAAAGGAAGTGCAGAAAAGGCTACTCCTTCCAATACTCAGAAAGCCCCATCATCATCACCACCAAAGTCTCATCAAAATACCCAACAGGCTGAACAAGACACAATTGAAGAAATCACAGCCACTGAGTTCAGGATTGAACAACTCAGATTTAAGTTGGAAGAGGAGAAGAGAATCAACTTAGAGTGTCAAGCTCTTATTGAAGAAAAGGAAGCCAAACTTTAAAAGCTCAGAGAAGCTAACGCTAAGGAAGTGGCACTCCTAGATGAGCAAAGGTTGTTGAAAAATGCCATCGTTGTCACTGCTGCTGAGATAGATGCCATGGATGACAATGATAATGAAGAGCATTATGCTAAGGCTGCATCAGAAAGACCTTCTACTTCTCAGAAGGCCAGCATACTCAAAGGCAAACAAAAGATTGCCACTCTGCAAACAATCCAAGAAAAGGATTATGAGAGTGATGCTGAAATAAACCCAAACTTGATCTCCCAAGCAGAAGATGAGAGGCTAATCACTAAGGAAAAGCTAGCCCTTCTGGCTCCTCAAATTTTCTCTGCTCCAGGTGCTTCAAGAAGTGATGAGCACAGGTCAAGAACAAATTTTCTTGGAACTAAGAGATGACTTGTTGGTCAAGACAACCAAGTCCTGATCGATCCAGAAGAGATGAAAGATTTGGGCTCACATTGCGAAATAGAGCAACCAGCATAGCTCTCTCTCAGAAAGACTTAGCTCTGATCAGGAAAGAAGACTGCAACAATGCCAACCAAGCACTAGCAGATGCTACTTATGCTACTCAACAAGCTGAGGCTATTCAAGGCCTCTTGAAGAGCTCAACAGAATAGAGCAAGTGTTGGTTAGGCAAAACAAGGACATGAAAGAAGAAATCCAAGAATTGGTCAGGGTGCATAACAACCTCCAGAAGAACTTTGAATCACTCTCTGAAGCTTATGCTATCATGAGTCAGTCATTCATGACTAAGGGGGGAGGAGAGATGCCTCAGAAAGGCAGAGGAAGAAAAAGAAAACAATCAAATCTCCCCTCCTCAAGTCAACTAGTCATTAAGTACACCACTGGAGACACCCCTGCTGAAGAAGTTGTTCCAGATCAACCAGCCAGAAAGCTGAGAAGTATGGTCACTAGGGGTACCAAGTCCCTTAGGATCTCAGATGGGAACAACCAGAAAGCTTCTGAAGAAGAAAATCAAGAAGAAGGTGAGGTAAGAGGTCAAGAGAGCTGCAAGCCTCACAACTGGAACATCAATGATGATGATGAGGATGAATCGTCATACGATGAGCATCCACTTCACAAAAGAAGAAGGCAAGGCCCTTACAACCTCCTCTGGCAAGAAGGCCATTAGCAGCGTAACTCCTTCCGAAATACCAAGTCAATACAAGGAACATCCACCAAACCCCATTTCAAGGCAGGAAGAAAGAGTCACAGGATCTCCTGACAGAAGGCCACCTAACAGAAAGGCTAGAAGGGATATTCAGTTTGGCAGAGCAAACAAAGAAACTCATCAAGAAAAGCCTATTGATGCCCACATTGAGTATGTGAAGACCAGTAATGAAGAGTCTTCATATAGGTGCATTTTGAACAAGAAAGGGTATTGGATTCTGGAACTGCAACATCTGCTTGTCAATGATAAGTTTCCAACTCCCATCTTCAACCAGATCCTAAAATGGAGTGAAGGCAAGCCAAATTTGCTAAAACATGAGCACCTTCATGCCTGGCTAAACTTTGAGGTCGAACAGAGAAATGATGCCAGAAAGATGGACCTTTCTTTTCCTTGTCCTTACCCCAAGCCAGAAGATGTGCACAAGACAAGAAAACTGGATTGTAGCTACAGCAAGCAGAACAAACTAGGTGTTCATCCCTATGAGTCATTCTACATGAGAAAGGATGAATATCTGGATGATATTCACTATCTGGAAGAAATATACAAGTATTTCAACCTATCTGAGCTGCAAGTAGACCATGCACAGGTGCAGGGAAAATACTCTTGGGTCAAACACTTTCGAAGAAAACTACAATCTTGGCAAAAGTTACCATGAAATTTGTATCTTATCCGGAAAGATGTAACTTCATCGGAAGGATACTTTATGACTATGTCCAAGAATGCAGAAAAGTGGATGATTATGTCAACTGATCCAGAAAGGGTGCTGAAGAACTTGAGGTTTCTGAACCTAAGTTACTTTTGAAGAGTTGAAGACTGTATCTTAGAATGTTTACTTGGAGCTTGGACTCTCCTGTTGTTCTAATTTACTTAGTAAGTTTTGTTACTTTTGTAATCTTACTGTTTGTTTCTAAACTTTATCTATTTGTAAAAGTTGCATCTCATTCTGCTATCTGTACCTATCTGAAGATCATACTCTCAGATACACTCTAATAGATGACAACTTATCAGCAAAGGTCACTTCTTGTGATTTGGTTGATGTTTACTTTCTGCACTTAATTCAACTAAAATTGAATATCATTTGAAATGATTAAGTGGTGGATTGTTTTCTCTTCCAGGATTACAAATTTGTAATAGGACTTTAAAAGATAGTCATGGATGACTGATCAAAAAGGGGGAAATTTGTTAGGAATATCTGTTAGTATTTTGATCATTCATCACATGTTCTTATCTTAGCCAGAAAGGTGATTAAAGTACTCTTGGTTCACTTGAACATTGTAAAAGAGGAAATCACTGAGTATGATTAGTCTAGTAAATCTTGTATTAGGATTATAGTTCTCTGAGTGTAATTTTTATTTCAAGGAAGACCATGAAGATCAATCCTAGCAATTGAGCTTTTCTGAAGATTACAAGACCGGAGAATGCACAAGATTTATGAAGACACCAAGGTTTAGTCTCACTCGGAAAGACTATGTCCGTTGAAGCATGATTCTGGAACATATGACATCATGAGTATGGAGCATGCAAGCCATCAGAAAGGCTCATGTATCCGTTGAAGACTACATGACAAGAAATAGTACATGTGCATTAATTGCATCGGCAGAAAAGCCGCTAAAGCACAGTCCTCTCTGAATATGAGACAAGGACTTCTGAGTATTCATTTCAAGATAAGTATAGACTGAATTTGAATTGTGTCTAACGGATAACATCCCAACGACTCTCTAATTCATCTATAAATATCACACACTTAGATGCTGAGAAATACGACCGAAGAACGATCTAACTTGCAAACTTACAATCAAGCAAAGTATTTTCTCAAGCACTCTACTACCCTTTCTGAAAGCTTTCTGTTGCTTGAAGAATCACTAGTAGTTCTAAGTTGTCCTGAACCTTAACAAGAGATTCTTATTCGTGAAAGAGTTGAACTATCAGATAACCTTTCTGAAGCTCATTCTCCAGAACGTACATCAATTACTTGGGTCAATAAAGAGCAGATTGCCATACACTGAACAAGTGTATTAAGTAGTCTTGTTCTATTAGGCTCTCTGGAAACATAACTGAAAAGTTATACAAGAAGCCTCTCTGACAAACCTTATAACCAACACCATCAAGGCGTGGAGTAGAGGAAGTACTTGATTTGGGAAATCAAGGAATAACTCCAAGGTTATCTGAGTAGAGGAAGTACTTAGCTCTAGGAGCTGGGGAATAACTCAAGGGGAACATTTGGTTGGGAACCAATTGTTTAAGAATCTTAGAATAAGATTTTTGTAAGGTTAACTCAATTATCTGTTCTAGTGAATTCTAGGTCTCAGAAACACCGAAGTGGATTAGTTGGAGGATTACGCCACCTCCAGATACCACTATACTTGCTGTGTTATTTACCTTTCTGTATTTATCTTTCAGCATAGCACACACACATAGTTATTGTTTCTGCACTTACCTATCTTAAAGTCTTCCGCGCTCTGAATCTAAGTATCAGAAACCCCCCAGGTTTCTGAGAAACTGTGTTTATCGACAAAAGTTTTAAAAGACTATTCACCCCCCCCCCCTATAGTCTTTTACTTTGCCGTTATCTGGACCAACAGTCCGAGACACTGCTTTCAATAGCTTCTTCAATAATAGTTTGAAGTGACAGAGTGTCGGACTTTGTAAGTCCAAGACACTTTGAGCACAGCTGGTGGGTCGGACTCTATGGGTCCGAGACACTGCTTTCAATAGCTTCTTCAATAATAGTTTGAAGTGACGGAGTGTCGGACTTTGTAAGTCCAAGACACTTTGATCACAGCTGGTGGGTCGGACTCTATGGGTCCAAGACACTTTGATCACAGCTTTCAATAGTTTCTTTAACGGAAGTGGGCTCGGACACTTTGGGTCCGAGGCATTTTTACTTGACTGATTTTTGTCACCAATCCCGGACCTACAACCACAAGTTTTAATGTAATTTGAGCATTCTACAAAAGATATTTATATGTTTTGAACTCATTACAATCCCCTTTTCAAGGGTAAAATTTCAGGAGATTCCTAGCATTCCAGGTGCGCTTGAGTGGCTTCCCGTTCATGTCTTCCAGGCCGTAACTCCCATTGATGCTAGAATTGGTGATCTTGTAAGGTCCTTCCCAGTTTGGCTCGAGTTTCCCATTAGGTTTTAGAATCTTAGCCTTTCGTAATACGAGGTCTCCTACTTGGATGTCTCTTCCTTTTACGTGTTTGTTGTATGCTCTTGCCATGGCAGCTTGATATCCTAAGGTTCTTGCCAATGCCGTGCTTCTCTTGGTTTCTAACATGTTTAAGTCATAGACTCTTTTGGTGTGATTATTAGACGGTTTATATCCTTGAATGCGGAAAGTGTTAACTGCTATTTCTGCTAGAATGACGGCTTCAGAACCATAGACCATACAAAAAGGAGTCTCTTGTGTTGCCGTTCTGGCGGTGGTGCAGTATGCCCAGAGCACTCCTTCTAACTCATCTACCCAATCTTCCTTTGCATCCCCAAGTCTTTTCTGGAGGTTATCCACTATGGTGCGATTGGTTACTTCAGTTTTTCCATTGGCTTGCGGGTATCCGACAGAAATGAACATTTGCTCGATCTTCATTTCTTCACACCAATCTTTGAATTTGTAGCCCGAAAATTGACGTCCATTGTCGGCTATTAGGATTCTTCATAATCCGAATCGGCAAGACAGTCGCCATAAGAAGTCCATGACTTTCTTTTCTGTGATCGAGGCAGTGGCCTCGGCTTCTACCCTTTTGGAAAAATATTCCACCGCCACAATTAGGAACTTCTTCCCACCTGGTCCCTGGGGAAAGGGTCCTACTATGTCGATACCCCATTAGTCAAAGGGGCAGGGGATGGTGGATGGGATCATAGGAATAGTTGGTTGGTGCGGGATTCGTGCAAACTTTTCGCACTCTAGACAGGACCTAGAGAATTTGCTGGCTTCCTTCTGCATTTTTGGCCAGTAGTACCCATTCCTCTGAATTTTCTGAGCTAGGCTCTCCCTCCCGAATGATTCCCGCAACTTCCTAAGTGGATTTCCTTCATTACCATGTTAGCCTCAGAGGGGGTCAAGGCATTGTAAGTGAGTTCCATCGTAAGATTTTCGATAGAGGTCAGTTCCGGAGAGGAAGTAACGTTGTGCCCTTCATTGTACCCTTCTTGATTCGGTTGGTCCTGGGGGTAAGGCCCCATCCTGCAGATATCGTATGATATCGCTCGTCCAGTTGTTGGATTTGTTTGTGGTACTTATGTTAGCCATTTCTTTTACGGTGGTGATGGCTGATTCGTTGGCTGTCATCAGGACTACTGTACGGGTATCAATGGCTCCAGAGGCTGTAGCCCATTTGGACAGGCTATCTGCTATAATGTTGTTGGTTCTCCCGATTTTGACCAAAGAGAATACGTCAAATGTCTTTTCCAAGTCTTTCACTACCTTTAGGTATTTTATAATTGAGGCGCTTTTGGTTGTGAATTTTCCCGAATATTGTTCTGTGACTAGTTGGGAGTCTGAATAGGCGTGGAGTTTTCTGGCCATTACTGATTTAGCCATTCTCATCCCTGCTATCAATGCTTCATCTTCGGCTTCATTATTGGTGACTGGGAATGTCAGGCGTATGGCATATTCCATTTGTGCTTTCTCGGGGTGATCGACAAGAGTCCGTTCCTCCAAAGATTAGCGTGACGATCCGTCCACATAAAGTTCCCAGATGTCCTTTTCGTTCGGACCAAGCTCCTTTGGGGTAAAGGCCACTTGTTGGTCGGTTTATGTTTTTGGGCGGTCACGGGTGGTTCTCCCTCTAGGGTGGTGGTAGGTTGAGATTTTATTTCTCCGCTAGAATCCATTCTGCCACAGGGTCGGTCTCGAGGTGCTCTCCGGACCCTGTATTTGTTATGGTTGTAGCGAACTTAAAAACTTTACTAGCGGGTGGATCATCCGTGGAGGTTGGAGTTTAGTTATCTCCTGCTGTCTGTGCCTCCGTGCTTCCCGGGTATCCGGCTAGGAAGTCAGCCAGGACTTGTGCCTTCTTGACAGATGGAGCTAGATATTCGATTGTGTGATCTCCGAGTTCTATTGTACATTTGGCTAACCTTCCTGATTTGGATGAATCCCCCAAGACCTGCTTCAGTGGCTGATTGGTGAGGACTACTATTTTGTGCGATCGGAAGTATGGCTTTAGTTTTCTTGAAGCTTCCATTAAGCAGTAGGCGTATTTCTCGATCTCCATGTAGTTCCTTTTGGCTGTTCCCAGTACTTTGCTTAGGTAGTATATTGGTAGATGCTCATTTTTTTGTATACGTACAAGGACAGAACTTACCACTTCTGGAGTAACGGCGAGGTAAACATATAACGGTTCTCCTTCTCCAGGTTTGGAAAGGAGGGGCGGGGAGGATAGGTAGTGTTTCAGGTTTTTGAAAGCCTCTCTGCACTCGGAGTTCCACTCAAAATGGTCGGATTTTCTCAGGATTTTAAAGAATGGCAGATTCTTCTCAGTAGACCTAGAAATGAATCGGCTAAGGGATATCACTTTTCCTATAAGTCTTTGGACATCTCTGAGTTTTTCCGGATGAGGGAGTTCAAGTATGGCTTTTATCTTTTCTGGGTTGGCCTCGATTCCTCTTTGTGTGACCATGTACCCTAAGAATTTTCCTCCTGTAACACCGAACGTGCATTTAGCTGGGTTGAGTTTCATGCCATATTTTCTTACTATGGTAAAACACTTTTCCAGGTGTCAGATATGATCGGTGGATTCTTTGATTTTTCCAAAATGTCGTCCACATAAACCTCCATTGACTTGCCCAACTCTTCTCTGAACATGTGATTCATTAGTCGCTGATATGTTGCTCCTGCGTTGCGTAGTCCGAATGGCATGACTCTGAACAATAAACTCCGCCTGCTATGATGAAGGCGGTTTTTTCTATGTCATGTTCTGCCATCTTGATCTGGTAGAATCCTTGGAAGGCATCCATAAAGCTCAGCAATGCGCATCCCTCGGTGGAGTCTACTAGTTGATCGATCCTTGGGAGAGGATACGGGTCTTTTGGGCAGAAGCGGTTGAGGCTGGTAAAGTCGTTACACATTCTCCACTTCCCTGGACTTTTTTCAACTAGGACCACATTGCATATCCAGTCTGAGTAGTGAACTTCCTGGATATGTCCTTCCTTGAGAAGTCATTCGACTTCTTCTGCAATGATTTTGTTGTGGATGGGGCCATGGTCTCTTTACTTTTGACGGATGGGCCTGACATTAGGGTCTACGTTGAGTTCGTGAACCATGACCCGGGGATCAATTCCAGTTAGGTCCTCCGTGCTCCATGCGAAGACGTCGACAGTTTTTGTAAGGAATGCCATTATTTTGAGGGTTGTCTCAGCATCCATCTCTGAGCCGATTTTTGCAGTTTTTTCTGGACTTCCTTCTACGATAGGGATTTTCAGGACTTCCACGCGGGGTGCCATCTAATTTTCATGGAAGAAGCTTTTGGTTGGGGTTTCTCTTGGAGGTTCTGGTGGGATGACCTTGTATTTCTCGATCTGGTCCTCCCCTTCTTTCGGGATGGCAGCGCTCCTCTTTTTCTCTACGCCCATCTTTAGCCAATTTATCTCTTTCCCCAAGGGTCTCTCCTTTCTTGGATTGCGGACTTTCTCTTGTATGAAGAGACATTGCCTGTTTGCCTTTATGTTGGCCTCTTCACTTCTAATATCGAGTTCCTTCCGATTGGGTCGGGAATCTCTTCGGGTGGAGAGCGCGTAACATTCCCATCCTTGTCGCCGATCTCCTTTAATGGTTCCGATCCCTGCTTCGGTTGGAAACTTCATCTTTAGATGGAAGGTTGACACCACCACTTTGAATTGATTTAGTGCCGGTCTTCCTAAGATGATGTTATAATCACAGTCTGCGTCTGTGATGACGAACGGTACCTGCTTGGTGATTCGGAATGGTGCTTTCCCAATGGAAAGTGATAGATATAGAACTCCTCTTGGTCTAACTCTTGATCCACCAAAGCCTACCAGGTCTGTCGTTACAGGTATCATTCCTCTAAAGCTCATTTCCATCTTTCTTACCGTGCTCATAAAGAGGATATTGGAGGAAGCTCCCGTATCGATGAGTACCTTGGTCATCTCATATCCAGCATTGTCTACTTCTATTACCAATGGGACATCGGGGTCGTGGTTTAATACTTCGCCTTGGCATGGGGGTGGGGATTCAGATTCATCGAAGGTAATGGTATTGGTGCCAGGATTTATCGTGTTCACCGATCTTTCATCTGATTTCTGAAGTGATCGGGCTGTCACTTCACGAGCGTTCCGGCTATCCCCTCCTGTCGGTCCTCCTGCGATGCTAAGTATTCTCCCATAAATGACAGGGTTCTCTTCTACATATGCTGGCTGTGTTCCTATGTAGGCCACCCTCCTTGTTTCTTGGTTCGAACTGGGAGATCTCTGATTCTCTTGCTGTCTTCTGGGCTGAGGGACCTCCTAGTTTTTTGTCTCTTTGGACTTGGTGGTCCAGGCAAGGCTGAGATCCTTCTAGGGCTCAGTGATTGGCGTCTGTCTGGGTGTCGTTGGTCATTCCTATCCTGATATGGACCAGATTTTTGGGGAAAGCTATTCCTGCGCTCTTTTGTGTTTTGTTGATTTTGGGATGTGCTCCCCTATTCCCGATTCCGTCGGTTATCCCCATCGGCTCGTTTTATGATGTATTCTTGTAGGTAGCCCATTTCGATCAGTCGCTGGATTTCTTGTCTGAGATGTGTGCATTTCCCAGTTGAGTGTCCCACCTGTCTATGAAAGTGCCAATACTCATTTGAGTTTCTGGTAAACCTTGTCTCTCTGTGTTTGGCAGGCCATTCGAAAGGGACTCCTTTACTTTGCATGATGGTGAGGATTTGTTCCTTGGGAGCCTTCAGGTCTGAGTAGTTTATGTAAAGCTTTCGTGGAGATCTTCTTCTTTCCTCGACACATCCTCTTCTGTCCCCCTTTCTTTTCTGCTCAAAGTGCTGATTTCCTAACCTAGGATTATCTTTTATAGGTTTGGCTTTCTTGACCTCGGCCCTTACCACCCTTTTTTCAAGAGTCTCATTTGTGCTTAGGAATTTATTGACCATGTCGGTGAGTTCTCGTTCATTGGTTATGCCAGCATCAACAAGTTTGTAACGGAATGAAGCATTATTGGTATTTTTGGCCATGTGGATTACTCACTCTTAAATGGGGTGTTGCTCTACCATGGCTGAGGCTTGTTCGAATCTCTTCACGAAGGATCTCAAACTTTCGTGTTCTTTTTGTATGATTTCCCCTAGATAGCTAATAGGTCGTGCTGTTTCCAGGAAATTTTCGAATTTTGGTGTGAATTTTGTTAACAAGTGATCCCATGACATGATGGAATCCGGTCGGAGTTGTTTTCACCAAGTCATTTCTGGTCCAAAGAAGGTATTAGGGAATAATTGGGCCTTCACATTGTCGGGTACTCCCATACCCCCTAGGGAGGCTTCAAAACGAATTCTGTGATCGATGAGACAAGAACTTCCATCGAACGTTTCTTTAGATGCGGGTGGGTTTCGTCCTAGAGGTAGTTCCATTCTTCTTATTGCTAAACACAAAGGATTTACGTTCCGCCCATATTTGATAATGTCCCTGGCTTGAGTGAGTGACTCTAATTTTGATCGTTCTAGGTCTAGGGCTGCTTCATGAATTCAGACTTGTTCTTTAATTCGTTCTGTTTCGTTCATGGGTGACTCCCGCAGGTGACCTCTCTCAGATCTGGACCTGGTTCTCTCTCTACGTCTTTCCTGACTTCTCCCTCTTCTCCTATAGCGTTCCTTAACCCCCCTTCTTTCAACCGGACTAAGTGATCTGTTATCCCTGTGGTTTTGCCTATAGGTGCGGGGAGGTGTGTCCCCTCGGTATCCACTGAGGGTTTCCTGGTCAGTGTGTTCATCATGATATCGATTTCTCCTGTCGTAGTTTTGTGGGCGTCGGCCTCTTGTAGAGGCCCGGGAAGGAGTGGGGTCATGAAGTTTCCCACCCTCGACTCCCCTGTTCTCCCCCTCTACTCCCCTAATTAATATGGGCCCGATTGTTCAACAGATTCCTAAGGTCCTCCAGGGCTCTCCTGCTTGGTGCTCTGATGTTTTCAGATCGATCAGTATTTTGTGAATATGGTGGTCCTCTGGATTCTACCACGTGGTCCGCCCCTGCCTGCCCAGGTATTTGATTCTAGATGGGGTATACTGGGGCCTCAGCTATGGGTATGCCCATAGGATTGGGTGGTTAGGTTCTCGGTTGCAGAGCTGCCTGCAAGAGTTGGATTTGTGTCTCGTTGAACCCGGCTAATATTCTGTCTGCTGTCACATGAGCCACATTTGCTATGATTGGTATGATTGGTGCCTGAGGTGTATCTAGTGGTGGAAGTGGGGTTTGTTCCGCCACCCTTCCGGAGTTGGAGAGGGAGGCCTCATTCCCGTCTCTCTCATCGTGTTCATAAATGACCCTATTCTCCCCGGAATGTATGTTGCCACCAGTGGCTTGTTGTTGGTGTTGAGAAGAGGGTCCGGCAGTAGAGGCCGTAGACCGGGGACGGGTGGAGGTAGCCTTTCTTGCCTGTCTCCTGGATGGTGCCATGACTTTTTCTACTTAGGGATTTCCACAGACGGCGCCAATATGATGTGAGGTAAAACTGGTTTAGTCGTGGGTTAAAGTCAAGATCGTAGGAAGTCGGTTAGAGCATAGGTCTGGTACTTCTTAAATCGTATAGCCTTAGTTCGAAGTCCGGCGATAGGATAGGGTCCGGCAGGGAATGTGTGTCAGTGCGATCCCTTAATAGTGGTGGGTCCGCCAGGTTAGTAAGACCGTCCCTGAGTGATGGTCCGTCAGATTGACACGGATGCTTGTCCTATAAAGAAGAATAGAAGGGGTTAGACCCTTTTGGGCCGGCCTGCCTTAGATAGTCCGGGCTAAGATTCAACTAGTTAGGAGGCGGATCAAGCTAGGGCTCGGACCTCAAAACTTAGAGAGTGGATTATTGAGAAGTAGTTGCGAACCTTAATGAGGAGTAAATGTCCTCTATTCACAGTATTGAGCTCTGGGGACAAACTCTCTGACATCCCAGAACATGGTCGGCTTAGTGGTAGGTTGACACGTGGTCCCGGAGATAGGTGGCGCGTTTGTACATACGCTGATATTTAGGATAAGACCAGAAGCAGTCCGTTCATGTACTTCAAACGGACATAATGAATGGACGGATTCAACTTCTGGAGAATGGAAACGTCCATGGTGAGGAACGTGGCAGGTTGGACTGTCCCGTCATTTCACTGGAAACTTTATAACATGGTTTTTAGTGCCGGAACCAAGCTCTAGTGGACGGACTCCTAGTGATGCACCTGTATAGATCGTATTGAGTCGCCTTGGTTCGGCTAAGTTATGGGCGGACTCATATGTATATATCAGTTATCAATACAGCACCAAACCATATTAGTTAACCAATATATGACAGCAGCTCAGAGGCAACTAGATCCTAATCACAGAGGTGATCAGAAACATAATAGACATACACATGCAAATTGCATCGATCTATTTCATAAAACAGGGAGGAGATACCCTTAAGTAGAAGGGTAAATGCCTATTCTAGCTATTCTGTTATGTGGGTCTGCACCTATTCTACAAACAAGAAGTGTTAGCCCAGATACAAACAAAGGTCTCAAGCTACACACTAACAGCAGCCATAAGCATAACCACTGTTCCGCTCCATAAAGAAGTATGGAACAACGCTCCTCCAACTCCTCCAAGGAATTCAAAAGATCCTATAAATATGCAGCAAAGGCTGGAGCAAAAGAGCTTGCCTCGCATTAGCATAAGCTCTGTTCTTCGCCGCCAACTTCTCCAACTCTTTTATCACAATATCCTTCACCTCGAATTGGGCATTAATCTCTTGTGAAGACTCCTCAAGGGACTTGAGATCCTTCTCCAGTTTACGCTGCATGGGCTCAACCTCTGCCAAATGGGCTTAAGCACTTTCCTTTCCTCGGATTCTTTACATGCAGACTCCTTGAAGGCCTTAAGATCCTCCCTTAACTTGTGTGGCACGAGCTCAGCCTCCACCGAATGGGCTTGCCTCTCGTCAGCATAAGCTCTGTACTTCTTCTCTGTGAAATTCACCTATAACATTCTGATCTCTAAATTATTCGCGGAAATCACTAAATTCTTGGGTTTGATCACTAAACTATTATCTATGCATTAGGCATTAAGCACTTCTGTTTCCTTGTAGACGTCACGAGAGGACTCCTTGAGGGACTTGAGATACTGTTTCAGTTCACGCAGCTTGTGATCAACCTCCATTGAAGCGGCTTTCTTCCCATCAGCATAAGCAGTGGTTTTCTCCTTATCCACCTTCTTGTTTAACTCTTGCATCAATAAATCATTCTCGTTGCATTTGGCTTTAAGCTCTTGTATCATCTTGGCGGAAGACTCCTTTAAGGCCTTGCACTGGTCCTCCGATTCACTTAAGAGGGACTGAGCTCTCTCCAAAATAGATTGGGTCACAAGGTACTCCTTGTTGACCTTGTCGAGTTTTGTTTCACGGTCAATGACCATCAAACGCACGGCATATGTTATATGAGAACTCTGCAATTAAAATAAAATGTTATCTTTCATGTAAAACTAGACGAGGAAGTATTGTATGTCACAAATCAGTACTGTTATAACTTACCATCAGTGTATCACACATAAAATCCTCAATCAAAGACTCAGAGCTACGCGTCGCCCTAAAATTACCAATGGTGTGCGGGCACAAAATAGATATCATATTTGTGCAAGCCAACTTCCTTCGATATTAGAATTTTGGACGTGTATCACAGCAGGATCCGACGGCATTGGGCTTGCTGTATGCCCAGTGTGTGTGTATATTTTTAAAGAAATGTAAAAAAAACTCCGCATGTCTTTCAAAACATGCAAGAAAACTCAATGAACGAAAAGACACAAATGCATTGCCAGCAGTTCAAGAGCTTATTCATTTACATCATACTAATTCTCCCATGTAGTTTGCTTATTTGTGTGCTTTCGAATATCGGAGGTGAAAATAACATGCTATACAATACAAAATGTCATCGACCAACATGGAGTTCAAGAACAAAATGGAATCTTTATCTTTTACATAGGGAAAAGACTACATTAACAAAAAAGTTGGCAATAGAATAAAAACCCCAACTAAAAACAAAAAACGAGTTTAAAACCTGAGAACGGCGATTCGGTACCTGCTCATCAGTCATCACCTTAGTCATCACTGTTGGAGTTGCCAACATCATTCAAGTGATCGCCAGAAGAATCTTCAACAGCACGAGAACCCATTCTCCCAGTTGAAGTCAACGACATAAGATTCTTGGCCCAAGCCAGCATCTGCCTCTCTTCGGCGCTAGAATTTGGGTCTAGCAACGAAAGAGGATCCGGCATCAGGCTTGCTGTATGTCCAGTCTGTGTGAGAATGTGTGTATAGTTTTAAAAAGATGTAAAAAAATCTCCGTATGCAGTTAAAAAAACATGCAAAACTCAATGAAAGAAAAGTCACACTAATTCATTTCCAACAGTTTAAGAGCTTATTCATTTGCATCATACTAATATCCCTACACTCTTGGTACAATAACAATGTGAAATAAAAAAAAATGCGATCAGCCAACATGGAGTTCAAGAACTTTTGCACAGACGTGATTATTGTTAAGCACAATCAATCGATAACAACAATAGCAATCCGATTTCGATCGAACAAACACGAAACTCCGATTAAACACAAAATGAATAAACTGAACAATGACACAAGTGTTTACGTGGTTCGGCAAATGCCTACATCCACGAGAGCAATCAGAGATTCTTTATTGATCAACACAAGATCGTTACAACAAGCTTCAATCTGCAAATTTGCCGAGAAAACAGAACGAAGAAGAAGAACAATTGGAGAAGATGATGACAGTTAAATCTGTTACAATGAAGAAAACGTAAACCGCTACAGTAGAAGTGTTATTCTACTTATACTCCAAGCAAAAACGTCTCCTTATGACATATTACGCGAAGAGAACCAATCAAACGATGCCACGTCACTTGCATTAGTAGAAATGCGACTCTTCACGCTCAGATTACGTTTTTATGCTTCCTTCTTCATAACACAGCAGAAACATAACAGATCTTCTTCTTCTTCTTTTAATCTTCTTACTATCAATTCAATCTACTCCACAAATCTCCACTTTAGATTGAATTACTATATGATTAACTCCAAGACACTCCTTAAGGTTGGAGCATACCTTTCTGCACTTTCATCAAAGAAGAACACAACTGAAACTTGGTTGTTAGAACAGCTTTTGTCAAGCTATCTGACATATTCACAGAAGTGTGAATCTTCTCCACTTTAATGCATCCTTCAGCAATGACATCTCTGATATAATAGAGCCTCACATCAATGTGTTTAGTCCTCTCATGATACACTTGATGTTTTGCTAGCTGAATAGCACTTTTATTGTCACAGAAGATAGTAACACAGTCTTGACTATAACCAAGCTCTTTCAACAAACCTTTATGCCATATAGCCTCCTTGATTGCTTCAGTGAGTGCAATAAACTCTGCCTTAGTAGTAGATAAAGCCACCACATGTTGTTGACCCTTTTCCAGCTAATAGATGTTCCATAAAGTGTAAACACATAACCTGTGTTTGACTTCCTTGTATCTGGATTTGCTGCAAAATCTGCATCCACATAACTTACTAAAGGTTGATCAATGTTCTCTGCAACTTCAAAGTATAAACCATGGTATGTAGTTCCTTTCAAGAATCTCAGTACACCTTTTACCACCTCCCAATGTATATATCCAAGATTGCTCATGAATCTACTGATAACACTCATTGCATAAGCCAAATCAGGCCTGCAACATACCATTGTGTACATAATGCTTCCAACAGCACTAGCATAAGGAATTGTTTTCATTCTCTGAATTTCCTCTTCATTAGTTGGACATTGTGTAGCTGACTTTGACACTTTGACTAATTGGAACTGATGCTGGCTTAGACTCATACATCTTGAATTTATGCAAAACCTTAGGCAAATAACTCATCTGTGTAAGTGTAGTAATTCTTTGATCATTGCTTCTGCAGATATCTATGCCTAGTTATTCTCTTGGCATATCCAAGATCCTTCATCTCAAATTCCTTATTGAGATCTGTTTTAACTTGATCAATCATGGACTTGCATTAACTAGCAATCAAGATATCATCAACATACAACAGATATAGAAAACCTGTACTATGATCACCTTTCTGATAGATACAACTATCATAACAGCTTCTCATAAACCCCACAGAAGTAACAAACTCATCAAATCTCCTATACCACTGCCTTGGTGATTGCTTGAGACCACACATAGATTTCTTGAGTAAACAAGCCTTAGTGATTGTATTATTCACTTTGACTCCATCAGGTATCTTATATATATATATATATATATATATGTATATATATATATATATATATATATATATATATATACATATATATGTATATACATATATATATATATACATACATATATATATACATATATATATATACATATATATATGTAGATACATACATATATATACATACATATACATATATATATATGTATGTATATATATATGTATATATATACATACATATATGTATATATATATATGTATATATATATATGTATGTATATATATATGTATATATATACATATATATATACATATATATATATATATACATATATATATATATATATATACATATATATATATATATATATATATATCTTCTTCAAGATTTCCATGAAGAAATGTTGTCTTAACATCCATCTGTTGTAGATATAAACCAAACTGAGTAACTATAGACAACAAAATCCTGATTGATGTATGCTTCACAACTGGAGAGAATATTTCATTATAATCTATCCCTTCTCTTTGAGTGAATCCTTTTGCTACCAATCTAGCTTTGAAGCTCACAGAACCATCAATTGCAGATTCATCTTTCTTCTTGAAAATCCATTTGCATCCCACTAACTTTGCATTCTTAGGTGCTGTAACAATACTCCATGTATTGTTCTTGTGCAGAGAATCAAGTTCCTCCTTAATGGCATTCAGCCAGTGGTGTTTCTCTTTTCCTGAAACTGCTTATGTGTAGTTGTTTGGTTCAGGGTAGTACACATCTTCAGCTATGCTCAAAGCATATGAGATCATGTAAGATTTACCAACTCTACCAAATCCAAACATATCAGTGCCTGTCTAGTTGATCTTCTTGCTCTCTCAGTGATCTGTGTGTTAGATTGACCAATATCACTTGTAGTTGTGTCATTTTCATGATAAACTTGAGTATCAGAATCCTGAATTTCACTTATAGGCTCCACCTCAACCTTGGTACCATCATGAATTTCATCAGAAATTACTCCATCAGATGCCTCATCAATTGGAGACACAAGCAACTCATTGTTAGCTCCATCTGCAGGTTTAAGTGGCATGATTTCTTCATTGAAAATTACATTCCTGCTCATTATGCATTTCTTTTGATCTATACTCCATAGTTTGTATCCTTTAACTCCAGTAGGATACCCAAGAAACACAATCTCAAAGCTCTAGCATCAAGTTTGTCTTGTTTAACATGCACCAGACCAAGACAACTAAATACTTTTAAGTGATCATACTTAGATGCATGACCAGACCACATCTCTTCAGGTGTTTTAAAATTCAGAGCAGATGTAGGGCTTCTATTTATAAGATAACATGCAGTATTAGCTGCTTCCCCCCCAAAATCTTTTACTAAGCCCTGAACTGATCAACATACACCTGATTCCCTCAAGTATTGTCCTATTGTACCTCTCAGCAACTCCATTTTGCTGTGGTGTAGCTGGTATAGTTCTATGTCAGATAATCCCCTTAGACTTGCGGTAGTCATTAAATTCAGTTGACGGATACTCCAAACCATTATCTGTCCTGAGATATCTCAATTTTCTCCCAGTTTTATTCTCAACTTCACTTAACCGATCTCTAAATTTAGTGAATGCCTCATCTTTGGATTTTAGTATTAAAACCCAAGCTTTCCTGGAGAAATCATCAATAATGGACATGTAGTATCTACCACCATTCAGTGTTTCAACTCTAGGAGGTCCCCATAGGTCTGAATGCACATAGTCAAGAATAGCTTTAGTGGTGTGTTCCTGTATCATAACTAGACTTGTGTGATTTCCCTAATACACAGTCTTCACATAAATTGAGCTTTGAGATTTGATCTCCACATAGCAGATTCTGTTTAGCAAGCTCCCTGAGACCTTTCTCACTTATGTGTGCTAGTCTCTTATGCCATAATTGAGTTTTGTCATTCAGTGACACAGTAGAGACAACACCTGACACACCATTCACAACTTCAACTTGCAGATAATACAAACCATTCCTGAGATCTACTTTAATAACTGGTATATCACCTTTAAACACTTTCATAATGCCATTCTCAGATCCATAATTATATCCCATCTTGTCTAAAGTACCAAGAGATATAAGATTCCTTCTTAAATCATGTATATATCTCACTCCTGATAGAATTCTAACAACTCCATCATGCATTTTAATCCTGACATTACCAATTTCCAAGATGGCACATGCATGATCATCACCAAGTAACACACTACCACTGTGCTCATGTTTGAAACTTTCAAACCACTCTTTAACATGACATATGTGAAAAGAACACCCTGAGTCTAGAATCCAATTTAAACCAGAGCTGTTATTAGTGATAGAGAGTAACCTCAGCTTCATCATAGGCATGAGAAGCTTTTGCAATGTCTGTTGTAGGTGCTCCACCTTGATCTTGTGATCCTGCATTTCTCTTTTCTCTTTTTAGAAGAAAACAATTCTTCTTTAAATTTCGAGGTTTCTTGCAGTGAAAACACTTCCTAATCTCAGTGTTGTCACCTGTACCAGTTATGAGCTCCTTCTGAGGCTTGAACTTCTTGTTTTTCATAGCTTGATTCCTATTCCAGGCATTCTTGATAGCTAAGCTCTCTGCAACTATATCTGATTGACACTGGACTGATTGACTACCAGTGTCCTTTTGATCAAGCTTGTTCCTCAATGCTTTCTCCACATCTGAAGCCTTCAAATCATCTGGTTTGTCATCACAATTGCACCAACAAAATGCTCATAGCTCTTAGGTAATGAGCTCAATAGGATAACTGCAAAGAATTTCTATTTCATACGCATCTTACTTGCAGATGTCTTGACATGATATAGAGACTCAAGCTTGTCCCATACTCCTTTTGCAGTTTTCTCTTCAATCACTTCTCTCAAGGCATTATCTCCCAGCGAAAGAATCACTGTGCTCCGAGTTGTACCAATGATGCGCTTCTTCTCTACATCATCATAATCCTTGGCAAATCCATCGTCACCAAGCAATGCGTGATTCAATCCTTACTGTTCAAGAAGAGCCTCCATTTTCACTTTCCATAAAGTGAAATCGACTTTCTCTGTGAGCTTCTCAATATCAAACTTTGCAATTGAAGCCACTGTTACAGTTATCGATTCGATCTTCCCACAGACGGCGCCAATTGTTAAGCACAATCAATCGATAACAACAATAACAATCCGATTCCGATCGAAAAAACATGAAACTCCGATTAAACACAAAACGAATAAACTGAACAATGACACAAGTGTTTACATGGTTCGGCAAATGCCTACATCCACGAGAGCAATCATAGATTCTTTATTGATCAACACAAGATTGTTACAACAAGCTTCAATCTGCAAATTTGCAGAGAAAACAGAATGAAGAAGAAGAACAATTGGAGAAGATGATGATAGTTAAATCTGTTACAATGAAGAAAACGTAAACCGCTACAGTAGAAGCATTATTCTACTTATACTCCAAGCAAAAACATCTCCTTACGTCATATTACGCGAAGAGAACCAATCAGACGATGCCACGTCACTTGCATTAGTAGAAATGCGACTCTTCACGCTCAGATTACGTTTTTATGATTCCTTCTTCATAACACAAGAGAAACATAACAGATCTTCTTCTTCTTCTTCTTTTAATCTTCTTACTATCAATTCAATCTACTCCACAATTATGCATGTGAAAAACAAAAATGGAATCTTTATCTTTTATATAGGCAAGAATACATTAACAAAAAAGTTGACAATACAATAAAAACCGTAACTGAAAACAGAAAATGAGTTTAAAACCTGAGAATGACGATTCGGTACCTGCTCATCACTGTTGGAGTTGCCAACATCATTCAAGTGATTGCTAGAAGAATCTTCAACAACACGAAAACCCATTTTCCCAGTTGAAGTCTATATCACTCAAGAAATTGAGCAGAACGAGTGTGAAAACTTACAAGCTCAAACTACGAAGAAGAAGAAGA
Source organism: Plantago major (assembly GCA_026545765.1). Classification (NCBI taxonomy): domain Eukaryota; kingdom Viridiplantae; phylum Streptophyta; class Magnoliopsida; order Lamiales; family Plantaginaceae; genus Plantago; species Plantago major. The sequence goes on along the minus strand of CM048844.1, from coordinate 50,142,081 downwards.
AGAATTGAACGATTTTAGATGACTATGGAAAGATTACAGATTCCAGGAGAGATTTTGATGGTACCAGCTGTGGAAAAGATGAATGGAAAAGGTGAAAAACAGAGTATCAATTTGCTAATAACTACTTCTATTTACAGAAGAAGGAAAAATACAGAGCAGTATAATTTGGGAATAACTGTTTCTTTGGCCGAAACCCTATCAATTTGGGAAGTCTGACTTTCGCAGCCTGGAGTACAAGTGACCTTGGCAAGTCTTTCAAGAGGCGAATCTTTTGCTTTATAGCGTCTAAGACACTAATAGACGTTTTCTATTTCAATCCAACTCTTGTACACGTGCGGCCTTGAGTCTTTTCAGCTAGTCTACTTGTATTCTTGATTAATCCACAAAGGAGCCATTCTCTATTGGTTATTACGGCAAATAACGGACTATTTTACTAGCGAATCTTTCATAATCTTTTGTTCTCTATCAATTCATTTATTCAGGGTTAAATATACTAAATACACGTGACCCGGTAAAAATCACTTAAACTAATCTTGCGCTTGAGTAGAAGATGAAATCTTCCATATCCCAATATCGGTTGAGATCCACCAATTTCTTACCAAAAAAATCATTCTCACAAAACAATTGGGATTCAATCAACGATCTTTCTCAGAAAAAATCACGATTATATGTTGAATCAACAATCTTTATCCCAAAAAACTGATGATTTTAGGGCTCCATCATCACTTCTCACAAGCTATAAATATACCCGTCTACAATTTTCTTCAACAGCCAAGAAGAAAGTACAATTGGTTGTTGTTCAAGTTGCTCCAGATTCCAGTCGAGTTGTGCACATTTGCTTACTGAAACTAGGTAATTTAATAGTTTTCCTATTATTTGATTTCAAATATTGATTGGTGATTAGTATTTTGGTAGTGAAGTATTCTTTGTGAAGTTTTTTAGAGCAGTCTCAAATTCTGGATTAGCAAATGAAATGAAACTAAATGTTACTTTTCCACCATTTGTAAATCTTGATGCCATAGAATTTGCATAAAGTATCATCTACAAGTTTTTTGTGAATCAACTGTTTTGAGCTTCTTAGTGATTCTTCAGCTCAATTTTAGTTTTACTTGAACTGTTACCTCTAATTTGTTCTATAAGTTCTGATATTTCTTTAGCAAAGAACAATAGGCAAACAAAGAAATAGATACCAAATAGGGAGGGACTATGCTTCTAAACTTCTGTTGGGTGTTCATTTCTTTTGTAGTAGGTAGAAATATAATGTGTTTTAGTGATCAATCTTTATTTATGCTTTCATTTACAACTCTGCATATTGTGCATTTGATTATTACTTGCAATTTCTATGTAGTTACAATGGATTGGAAGACAAAAGTACTATTTATAGTAGGTATTCAACTTGTTTCACTACGAACTCGACTTGGTCTTATCATGCTATGTTATTGTTTGCATCTTGCACAATGCTCTCATGGTCATACGCAAAGACGCGCATATAAGATGCTTGATAAAATCCCTAAACAGTTTGACCACATGAATGATTTGGTAAATCTTACGGATGATGATTGTATAAACAACTTGCAAATGGATCGCAATGCATTTGCAAAGCTCTGTTATTTGCTGGAACATTATTCCGGATTGCAAGATGAGAAATGAGTTACTGTGCAAGAACAGACGGCACTCTTCTTGCATGTATTAGCACACCATACAAAGAATTGCATCGAAAAGTTTGATTTTAAATGGTCTGGAAGCACTGTGAGTAAATACTTCAACCGAACACAAGATTCGGTATTAAGGCTTCATGATAGGCTGCTTGTTACTCCACAACCTGTGACGGAAGCATGTAGCAATAAAAAGTTTAAAATATTCAAGGTAATTTAGAAAAATTAACTCTCAGTTTTTTTAATAGGTGTTAATTGTCTATTTCTCACATACTGTAACTATGTAGGGTTACTTAGGTGTACTTGATGGTAACTACATAGATGTGCCAGTACCACAAATAGACAACGTGAGATATAGAACACGTAAAGGCCAAGTTTGCACTAATGTGCTTAGAGTATGTGATATGAACATGCAATTCATTTACATCTTAGCTGGATGGAAAGGTTCCGCTGCGGATAGCCGAATTCTACGTGATGCTATTAGTAGACCTAGCGGTCTGCAAGTGCCAACTGGTACATGAATTTGTCTTTGTACTTATTTACTTTATTCGTTCATTATATAGTACATAATTGACATTAATTTATGCAGGAACATATTATTTGTGCGATAATGGTTACACAAACGCTGAAGGTTTCTTGATGCCATACAGAGGTATACGTTATCATCTAAAAGAGTGGGGTCCTAGGCATACTCGGCAATGGTTCTTTTTCAAAACATGACAATAACAAAAGATCTTCCAACAATGAGAATTGTCAATTTCCAGAAGTTGAGGTGGTGCATGGTGCTGTTGATGATACCCCTCCTTGTGGAAGTAGCGGAATCATAAGAGAAAAATTTGCTGTAGATACTGGAGCATTGATGCCAGTTGTGAATCTGATGAGCTCATTCATTAATGACTCACAAAAAACAATGGAACGCATGATGATATTACGAGCCTGACCATCCAGTCGATTTCTCTTGGCATCTTCCGATGTCCAGAGCTCTCTGGGCTTTGGTTCGTAAATAACTTGACTAGTAGGTCTCCCACTGGTTGATGCGTCCGTCTGTGAAGACCCATCGCTTTGTTCTCTGTCTCTACCATTAGAAACCTCTATGACTTGCTTGAGTTGTTGAATGACTATTGGGCCATTCTTTATTACTTCGATCATTTCGTCACTGATGGCTTCTAGATGGAGCATCATGTTGTTCTTCCATTTTTCATAATTCTCTGGCTTGAGAATTAGGGCGTCACTTAAAGACATCCTGCAGCAAACACACTAAACAAACAAATCAAGTGTAGGTGAAAAGCAGTTAGTGGGCACTTATCTAGGATCTAGGTTCAGTGCAGAAGGCTTGGGAACCTCCTGCTCTGATACCACTTGTTGGTCCAGATAACAACAAAGTAAAAGACTAGGGGGGGGGGTGAATAGTTTTTTAAAACTTTTGTCGATAAACACAGTTTCTCAGATATCTGATACTTAATTTCAGAGAGCGGAAGACTTTTCTGTGATAAGTGCACGTGCTCAGCAAGATAAGTGTAAGTACTTTGCAAGATAAGTAAAGCAAGTAATAAACTGCAGAAAGTAAATAACACAAGTCTTTTTATAGTGGTATCTGAAGGCGGCGTAATCCTTCAACTAATCCACTTCGGCCTTTCTCAGACCTCGAATCCACTAAGACAGATAAATGAGGTAACCGTATAGATATCTTCTCTTGATTCCTAAATACATTAGGTTCCCAACCAAGTGTCCCCCCTGAGTTATTCCCCGACTTTCACAGCCAAGTACTTCATGTACTCAGAAACCTTTTGAGTTGTTCCTTAGTTTCCCAAACTAAGTACTTCCTGTGCTCAATAACCTTGGAGTTATTCCTTAGTTTCCCAAACTAAGTACTTCCTGTACTCCACGCCGTTTAAGGTGTTGGTTAAGGTAAATTGTCAGGTGAGCTTCTTTAATAACTTGTTCAGTTATTCAGATAGCTCTATGAATCAAGTATACTTAATACACTTTGCAATGTATGGTATCTTGTTCTCTACTGACCCAAGTCTATGATAAGTGTTCAAGAGAATGAATCTCAGATATGAAATCTTAATTCAACTCCTTCACAGATAACATTGCTCGTTAAGGATCAGGACACTTAGAACTTTTGTGCTACTTAGAATCAAGAGCTTTGGTTGCAACAGAAAGCTTGAAGGTTAGTAGTATGCTTGAGAGAGCTTGTGTGAGTATTCAGTGTTGTTGATGTAAGTTCTATGTGTGTTCTCAAGTAGTCTAAGTGTTGATATTTATAGATGAATTTGAGTGCCGTTTGAATAGTATCCGTTAGGCTTAAATCAAATTCAAACTATTGATATCTGAGTATAGTACTGTAGCAGGTTTGTCTTCTTTTTCAGAAGCTACCATTTTTGTTCAGACGTTTCTGTCCGCGCATTTAATGTACTGTACTATACTTTGTCCTGTAGTGCCACCGGAACAATGCATGCTTTCTGAGGCTTTGCACGTCCTTTTCCAGAGATCATCACAGCTCCAGATATCACTTGTTAAGAATATATTGTTTCCTGGAAACATAATCTTTATCCAAGGTATCTGAGTGTAGGTATTTGTGGGCACTTTCCTCATTTCAGAAACCTTTTAATTCTCAGATATCTCTTGTAACACTGTTTATTTAAAAACGCTTATGTCTTCAAGATATCTGGTCATAGGTATCTGAAAAACCTTTGTCTTCAGCAATCTTGTGCAATCTTCAAGTCTTCAAAATTTGTTGAACTTTTCCTGCCGGATGCCTTCTTCTTGGTCTTCTTCAGAAAATAAAAATTACATTTCGAGACCTAACATCCTATACAAGATTTGCTAGACTATCATACTTAGTGAGTTTTATCTTTTACAGTGTTCAAGTGAACTAAGAGTACTAATCACCTTTCTGAGCTAAGATAAGTCATTAGGTTGCTGATCAAAATCTAAATAGATATTCCTAACACTCACCAATTCTTTTATACCTTGGTGGTTCAGGAGGCCTATACCTTCTTTGAGGATCCGATCTCCTCGTTTAGCACTGTGGGTGATTACATTTTTCAGTGTTATGTTTCTTTTCAGAAACATTCCCAACAGTTTTACTTGGGACTTGTTTTTCCCTCAAAGGTTTGGTCGCAGTTGCCTTTCCTTTGTCAACAACCTTAGCTTTCTGACCGATACTGTAGGTTGTTTGGGAACCACCTTGCTAAGCACTGACAAATGTTCTTCTGTCATCACTCTTATTCAGAGTGGTAGAACTATTTGTTTGTGTGTCCAGCCCAAGTCCTCTCTTTTCTGAAGGATCTCTTAAATAAGATTGTACTTCAGTAAGAGTGTCACTAGCTTTGGCATAAGATTGAAAAGATAGTTCTTTCTTTTTGAGTTCTTCATTCTCAGAAAGAAGATCTTCACATTTCTTTTGAAGATTGGCCAATGCTTCTTCATGTGACTGTTCGGTCTCAGATATCTGAGCCTTGAGAAATGCATTTTCAGCATCCTTTTTCTCAGATATCTTGAGTAATTATGAATTTTCCTTTACAAGAGAATTCTTTTCTTCTTCAAGGATTTCGGCTCTAGCTCGAACCATCAGAAATTCTCTTTCGTAGAGATCAAGTTCTCTTCTGAGATGTTCCAGATCTTTGATTCCTTCCTCATCACTTTTGTAAGTATAACAAGAAGTATGTGTTACCTCATCAGCTATTAGACAAGGTTCAATGTTGGAGATATCTGGAAAAATTTCTTCAGCCACTCCACACACTTCTTTCTTCTTTTGACCAAAGTCAATCACTTCATGAGAAACACTGCACATTTCTGGAGAAGGCAGTGTAGAATCATCTGAGTCTTCATCCTCAGAATCAGACTCAATGTCTAGAGCATCCAGTTGGAGTTGAATCTTTTTCCTTTCTTCAGTGAGCATAGCTCTCTGACTTCTCTTGAAGTTTCTTCTATCTTTCTTGTCACCTGTCTTTAGTTTGTTGAAGGCAGGGCAATCCTTCTTGAAGTGACCAGGATTTTGACAATAGAAACAGATATCGTTTCCGATTTCTGCTTCCTCAGTACTTGATGCATTATGAGCCGGCTTGTTCAGCGAGCTTTGCATATTTTTGTACTGGTGGTAGTTTGAGCCTAGATGCTTGTTCAGCTTCTCTTTGGCTTTTCTTCTCTCTATTTCCCGACTGACATATTTTCTCATTTGCTTTACAGCAAGAGCATTCTCAGTCAGGTCCTTGCCTTCCTTCTTTTAAGAAGTTCCTTGAGCAATTAGAGCAACATTCTGCAACTTTTCAGTTATTTGTTCTCTTTGAGTTGTCTCTTAGTCAACAGTGGCAAGGTGAGAGAAAAGTTCCACTGGAGTGATATCTGGCATTCCTTGGTTAAAGTAGAAAAACTTTGTGTGCTCCCAGTTATGATTTAGACTTCTCACAATAGTCTTAACCTTTTCTGACTGGGTATATCTATTACTTTCACCAAGTGCAGCAATGTCACTCATATGTGTTGTAAACCGAAAATCTAGTTCTTCAAGAGTCTCTGTGGGACCTTGTTAAAGTTTAGGAATTTAAACTTCAAACTTCGAACTTATTTTCCTTCATTTTCTCGGTCTTGCAGATTTCTTCAATCAGCCTGTGCCACTTACTGTTTTTGCACCCCACGCTTTACCTTGTGTGCTCTGGAGTAGAACGTATGATGATATTACGAACCTGACCATCCAGTCGATTTCTCTTGGCATCTTCCGATGTCCAGAGCTCTCTGGGCTTTGATTCGTAAATAACTTGACTGGCAGGTCTCCCACTGGTTGACGCATATATCTGTGAAGACCCATCGCTTTGTTCTCTACCATTAGAAACCTCTATGACTTGCTTGAGTTGTTGAAAGACTATTGGGCCATTCTTTATCATGTCGATCATTTCGTCACTGATGGCTTCTAGGTGGAGCATCATGTTGTTCTTCCATTTCTCATAAGTCTCTGGCTTGAGAATTTGGGCGTCACTTAAAGACATCCTGCAGCAAACACACTAAACAAACAAATCAAGTATAGGTGAAAAGCAGTTAGTGGGCACTTATCTGGGATCTAGGTTCAGTGCAGAAGGCTTGGGAACCTCCTGCTCTGATAGCACTTGTTGGTCCAGATAACGGCAAAGTAAAAGACTGGGGGGGGGGGTGAATAGTCTTTTAAAACTTTTATCGATAAACACGGTTTCTCAGATATCTGTGAACATATCTGATACTTAAATTCAGAGAGCGGAAGACTTTTCTGTGATAAGTGCACGTGCTCAGCAAGATAGGTGTAAGTACTTTGCAAGGTAAATAAAGCATGTAATAAAATGCAGAAAGTAAATAACACAAGTCTTTTTATAGTGGTATCTGAAGGTGGCGTAATCCTTCAACTAATCCACTTCGACCTTTCTCAAACCTAGAATCCACTAAGACAGATAATTGATGTAACCTTACAAATATCTTCTCTCGATTCCTAATTACACTAGGTTCCCAACCAAGTGTTCCCCCTGAGTTATTCCCCGGCTTTCACGGCCAAGTACTTCCTGTACTCAGAAATCTCTTTCCTGGAGTTGTTCCTTAGTTTCCCAAACTAAGTACTTCCTATACTCCACGCCAATTAAGGTGTTGGTTAAGGTAGTTTGTCAGGTGAGCTTCTTTAATAACTTGTTCAGTTATGTAGATAGCTCTGAGAATCAAGTATACTTAATACACTTTGCAATGTATGGTATCTTGTTCTTTACTGACCCAAGTCTTATGATAAATGTTCAAGAGAATGAATCTCAGATATCAAATCTTAATTCAACTCTTTCACAAATAGCAATGCTTGTTAAGGATCAGGACACTTAGAACTTTTGTGATACTTAGAATTAAGAGCTTTGGTCGCAACAGAAAGCTTGAAGGTGAGTTCAGTGAGCTTGAGATCGCTTGTGTCCGCGCATTCAATGCATTGTACTATACTTTGTCCTGTAGTGCCAACGGAACTATGCATTGTATCAGAGATCTTATACTATCAGAGTTCTCTGAAGCTTTGCACGTCCTTTTCCAGAGATCATCACAACTCCAGATACCACTTGTTGAAACAACTTGTTATAATATATTTCTTTTCAGAAACATAGTTTATGTCCCAGGTATATGAGTGTATATATATGTGTGCACTTTCCTCGTTTCAGAAACCTTTTATTTCTCAGATATCTTTTGCAACACTATTTATTTAAAAATGCTTGTGTCTTCAAGATATTTGGTCATGGGTATCTGAAAACCCTTGTCTTCAGCAATCTTGTGCAGTCTTCAAATCTTCAAATCCGTTGAACTTTTCCTGCTGGATGCCTTCTTCTTGGTCTTCTTTAGAGGAATAAAAAGTTACATTCAAAGACCTAACATCCTATACAAGATTTTCTAGACTATCATACTTAGTGAGTTTCCTCTTTTACAGTGTTAAAGTGAACCAAGAGTACTAACCACATTTCTGAGCTAAGATAAGTCATTAGGTTGCTGATCAAAATCTAAACAGATATTCCTAACAATATCCGTAGAAGTCGACAGACTGATGAAAGCAGGCCATATCGAGGAAGTCCGGTACTCTGACTGGGTCTGTAACGTAGTCCTCGTTGAAAAAGCTCCAGGCAAATGGAGAATGTGCAATGATTTCACAAGGCTTAACAAGTTCTGTCCTAAGGAGTGTTCATTTTAACACTCCATATTGACTATTTGGAAGAAAGTCAATTTCTACTTGTCTTTCATTCATACATTCATATATTGGGAGAATAGTGGAGCTTTTGTGTTTTTGGACAGTAGGTTTTTGGTTACGATTAGTAGAAAAGTTCTTCCCTTTTCTAGCATTACTGATATCACATTTGTTTTTTGGAAGCTCCACTTCTTTTGGTTACATCAAAGTACACAGCACTACACACACTTCTGTTTCTTACACACTACGGTTTGTTGGCTCTACTTGTTTGGATATGAATATCTTGCAGATTGCATGGATAGTATGTTGAATATGAAAAATGTGATAACTTGGCGCAGTGGAGGGCTTAATTCATATCTTGACAGCTCAAGGGAAACTGGATGGTGCAGCTTTGTGCAAAGAAATTGTATAGCTTCTTTGTTTTTTGGCATGACTCGAATTATACATGACAAGGGGTGAAGCATGGATTACTAAAGCAGGAAGATAGAAACTATAGGCAAGAAGATTCGGCAGATGCCAGATATTGGCAAAATTTTGAAATCAACCCAAATGGCTACAAGATCAAAAAGAAGAACTGTATTCTGTGTGTTGAAATTCGAATAATTTGTTCTTTAATAATCCTGAATGCTTTTAAACCTCCATGATCTATTTTGTGAAGTAGTATAGCGTAGGAGTTAGGCAGCAGTTTGGTCTGCTAGTATGGAAAGTTTGGCTAACGTAGATGACTAGTAAATGCTTAGTTAGTTGCATTCCTCTTTTGTAAGTATCTATGATGTTACCAAGACGGGAACTCATATGTCAGGAAGGTTAATATAGGAGCTCAACTCCACTCTTTTAAAAAAAGTTCTGTCCTAATGACCCTTATCCTTTGCCATGGATTGACCAGCTTGTAGACTCTACAACAGGTTGCGCAATCCTATGTTTTATGGATGCTTATCAAGGTTTTTATCAGATCTGGATGGCTCAAGAGGACGTAAAGAAAACGACTTTCTTTGCGGCGGGAGGAGTGTATTGTTTCAAAGTCATGCCTTTCAGCCTTAAGAATGCTGGTGCCACTTACCAACGACTAGTAAACAAGATGTTTAAGGAAGAAATAGGCAAGACCATGGAGGTATATGTGGATGATATGCTGGTTAAGAGCAAGACCGAAGATCAACACATAGAACATCTTAACAAGTGCTTCTCCATCCTTAGGAAGTACGAGATGAAGTTGAACCTGGAAAAATGTACATTTGGAGTCAAGGGTGGAAAATTCCTTGGTTACGTGGTCACAGAGAGAGGAATCAGTGTAAATCTGGAGAAAATCAAGGCAATTTTGGACTTGCCACAGCCTAAGACAATCAACGAAGTCCAGCAACTTCTTGGAAGATTGATGTCCTTAAGCCGTTTTATCTCCAGGTCCACAGAAAAGAACTTCCCCTTCTTTAAAGTCCTAAGGAAGGGAGACAAATTTGAATGGACTAAAGAATGCGAGGAAGCCTTTGAAAATTTGAAGAGCTACCTATTGTCCCCACCTCTACTGTCGAAAGCAATTGAAGGAGAGTCTCTATACTTGTACTTGGCAGTTACAGAGGAGGCCATGAGCTCAGTCTTAGTCAGGATCCAGGGCAATGATCATCTTCCGATATACTACTTGAGTAAGGCTTTGGCAGGAGCGGAAATGAGATATCTCAAAATTGAGAAGTTTGCCTATGCTTTGGTTCATACCACAAGGCGATTGAAACCATACTTTAACTCCCATAAAGTAGTAGTCCTTACCACAGAACCACTGAAGCAAGTCCTAGGCAAGCCAGAATAGTCAGGGCGTTAGTCTAAATGGGCAATAGAATTGAGCGAGCACGACATAAGCTTTCAAGCTCCGTCAGCCAAGAAAGCTCAAGTCCTAGCCGATTTCATCGCTGACTATCCAGCCAAAGAGCTTCGGGAAGATGAAATGAAAGATAAAGAGCCCGACTATATGACAATGATGATCACACAGGTGGAAGAGCCACGAACTACAACAGAGGATGAGTCACAGGGCCAAGATGCAGAGACAAGTCCCAGTCTCCCTGATGACTTCTGAATCATGTTCCCCCAAGCAGAAGCATATTGTGACTCCATCCGAGTAAAGCACATGTTTTTGATCGATGAACCATCCACACCAATGGCAGAAAAGAAACTGGAAGGTCCAAAGGAAGCGACCCAAGAGTTGGGAAAGGAGAAGCTCGACAGCAAACCCCTCAAACCTCGTTCCGCATGGTGATGTATGGACACTACAAGTAGACGGATCTTCATCTGGAAGGTTGGACGTAATAGGTATCTACCTGAAAAGTTCCCAAGGAGCCGAACTCGATTATGCTGTCACTTTGGATTTCAAAGTAACCAACAATGAAGAAGAGTATGAAGATCTCCTTATCGGATTGAAGATGGCAAAGTCATTGATGGTGAAAAAGATCAAGCCACTCTAGAGGGAGAACGATGGCGCAAAATATTATCCGACAAGGATATTACTGGCCAACAATGGATAAGGATGCTGCGGACTTTTCCAAAGGTTGCAGCGATTGCCAATATTATCCCAAAATTCCGCATCGTCCGACTAAGCCGATGATTCCAGAAGTAATAGCCTGCCAATTTGATCAATGGAGAATCGACATTGTTGGTCCTTTCCCTAGAGGAAAGCACCAAAAGAAGTTCCTCATAGTTGCAATGGAATATTTTACTAAGTGGGTGGAAGCGGAAGCTGTAGCCACAATTACTGAGAGTATAGTCCAAACTTTTATCTGGAGAAATATCATCTGCCGATTTGGATTACCAAGAGTTCTCGTATCCGATAACGGAGCTCAGTTTTCCGGCCACAAGCTGAAAGAATAGTGCAACTCCATGAAAATCGAGCAACGATTTACTTCTGTCAGATATCCACAAGCCAATGGCCAAGTGGAATTCACCAACAAAACCATTATTCAGATCTTGGAAAAGAGACTCCGAACTTCTCAAGGAAGCTGGGCGGACGATCTCAATGGAGTTCTCTAGGCACATCGCACAACTTCTCGAGCCGCCACTAGAGAGACTCCATTCGCACTAGTCTACGGAACAGAAACAGTCATCCCGGCTGAAGTGGAGGTTGAAACAGATCAGATCTAAGGTTACCAACATGTTGACAATCACGTGGCCCGAATCTATGATTTGGACATGCTGGAGGACAAGCGAAGTACGGCCGTTGCTAGTATCCATCGATACCAAGCAACAGTGGAACGTGCTTACAGCAAGAACATCAGAACCAAAGACCTCCATGTTAGAGACTTGGTCCTTAGGAGAGATGATATCCTAGGACATGTGGGAAAGTTGAAACCCAAGTGGGAAGGTCCGTACCAGATTGTTGGTGCAAGAGTTAATTGAAGTTGTGAGCTTGAAGATGATCAAGGCAGGGCATTGAAAAGGACTTGGAATGCCAAGAACCTCCAAAAGTTTTATGCTTAGGATTCAAGATACAAGTAACTCCGACAGTTGTCTTTTTATTAATCCGGCCTTGAAGCCCACAATTGTAATTGAATTTATGGCAAATCAGTGCAACTTCTATCGTTTTATTAAACAACCATTGTTCCGATTACAATACAAGGAAAATATACGTCCGAGGTACATCCTGCCTAAGAGATAAGTATCCTATCTACGATACAATGCTACAACTACATTCAACAAACACCTCGATCCGCAGCTATTCAGGCTAGGCTCTCGACTTTAAAGCTCCCCAAGATCCGGAGAAGGGAAATTGCTCCAACTTGCAACACAAGAAATCATAAACATTAGGCGAAGATTACAACAGGAATAGCGATTCCTCAGATCATTTAACATAAGCTCCTTGAACACAAGCAATAAGACTTCTCGGACCGTCAATCCCCATCACCTGTCACCATTCACAAGTCTTTATGTGACTCAAGTCAATGGCAACACGTGATAGGGACGGAAGAGCCAAGAACAAAGTAAATCATCCGAAGCATCACTAGCAGCTGACCAAGAGGATAAAGGCCTCGGAACCACGATCCCAGCCACCTGTGCCCATTTAAGCAAGAAACACTCATAAATGGGCACACATGGCTGGGACAGAGGGACCAGAAGATGAATGATTTTCGATCAACCCTGAAGTTCCCTTATGAGCGCGGATCACGCTAGGCCAAAGACTGGAAACCATCAGACTTTCGAAAAGTAGATCGGATGCATCTAATCCGTCTACCCAAAAGTCGACCCGAGAGGTAAGTAACATAACTTGAAGCTTTCACGCTTAAATGTTCCTCAGCCCTCGGATCACCTTAGGATAGACAAAGTAAATCTCCGAGTACAACATCTCGGACGACATTTTAATCCTAGTAAGTTTACTTGAAAGCATGAGTGACGGCAGACCAAATATGAGACATGGATCAGCACGATGCTAAATCCAATCACATCGTATTTGGGCAACCGTCACCCTTACTCGAAGCAACATAACAAGGGTACGACACCTTTATATCGGGGGAGAATTTGTTTAAGAAGCATGAGTAACACCAAACCGAAGACAAGGTACGATTAGCTCGTCTCCAGGCTAACCATAATTGTCTTCGGTGCTGATGTTACCCTTGCCACAAAACAATAAGGCCACACATCCGACACTGTGTTCGCGCCGATCTAAATCCATACGGACATTCCCCTATAATGTCTATCTAAAAGGAAATCTAGCATCTCAACAGCACGCTCAAAAGCGTATAATAGGCAGAAGCTCCTAAGATCCTGAATCACGTTCGGACAGACGTTATAAGTCGCCAAAGGAAGGACTTTGGACGATTCTTCCAATATAAATTTGGATCTTTGCTAAAAGAGGAAAAAAGACAATGACGTTGGTGAGTGTACGATTATGCTTATTTATAGATAATCCAGGCTAATTATGAATCGACACGTGGCGAATATCTACGGTTACAATGGGCTTGGGCCATAACTGGGCCAAGAAACCCATCCCACCAAGCGATAAAGGCCCACCAATGCCAAAGTCCAGAAAATTTCCTACTAAAAATCGTCCGATTCGGACATAACTACAAAAAACCCTTTCTCCCGACGAGTTCAAAGGTACGAAATAACATTTCGGAAACCTACGTCTACAAGTTACAGGCAAAAACTTCCAAGTAAAGGAGGCTTGCTTCTTATCGATTCGGATTAGTTGAATAGTCCGACACTATCAACCTTCACAACAAGACTTGAAGTGCTTGACCTACGTGTCCGAATAGACGCTTGAGTTTCTGTCTAAACGACATAGCGATATAGTAGTCCGACACTATCAACCTATATCGCATATGGTCCAAACCTACGACGGATGCGTACTATCGATGGATTGCTTCTATAGCAACACTTGTTTTTTTTTCAGAAAAGCAAAGCAACAGGTTAAGCATAAAAAATAGAACAATACGGACAATGACACGTGAATGATCAAAAGTAAGCTTCGATAAAATGTGAGCTACCGAACGAAACTAGTTAAGATACATAACAAGTTACTTGTTCAAACATCCCTTCGGATGACAAAAATGATCATTCCACATCCCCTCGGATGGCCAAAAAATTACCGACAATTAGCTATTCAAGATTTATACAGATATTGATATGCTCCAATTACTACTTAGGAAACAAGTAGAAAGCAGTTCCTGTAAATAGACAATGCAAACCACGAGGTCGTTCGCTAAGGAATCAATTAGGCTATCGCAACGATTGAAAACAAATAGTTACTTGCGAAACAATGTTGATTTGTTTGAATTCGAGTACTTCTTAAAACTAGAAAACGGAAATTAACAATGTAGTTGTTTGAAAGAATGAGGTAGGAGGAACACAGTAGTTACGATCAAGCAATGCTAATTCGCTTTAGGGATACGTTCATACTGTCACACGGTCGGTGTACAGAAAACTATCAATTCAACCTTTACCAAATGAGTTTGAAGGTATTTGAACTAGAGTAATCGTGGGTCGTCAATCCACGATCCTTAACCAAAACGTTTTAGAGAATCTTTGAACGAGAGTATTGAATTGAAGGGTTTTTACGAAGATCTTTGAACGAGCCTAACCTATATGAACGATTTCGAACCCTAGAAGCGAATATGCAAAGCTATCACGCAACTACCATGTTCGGAGTGATTTAGCTACTCATAATCGAAGCAAGGATGAAAGAATACAAGATATTGCTCATGGTTCACACAAACAGAATGATAATCGCATTCAAGCTCAAACAATTCGAGAAACAGAGTAAGAACGAACTGAATAAGATAAAACAATAGAGATTTACCACAGTAATCAGGGATTCGATATCAATCCTTCGATGAATAATCAAAATCAAGCTCCAAATTGTTATCAATGTCAAAGTATGGATGTATGAAGCTTTTTCTATCCACTAGGTTTAGATCTAGGGTAAAGTGTGTTTTTGACAATAGAATGAATGTCTAAAAATAAAAACGTCTGACTTATTCTAACTAAAATCGCAGAAAAACAGAAAAGAAGAAACTGGCGTCGCCAGTCGCCAGTAATCAAAACTGGCATCGCCAGTTTGGGCCAAAACCAAACAAAAAGTTACTGGCGTCGCCAGTTCTTCTGGAATGACTGTTTTGCCCTTTTGACGCCTTTTGACCCCAATTCTTGGTATTTTGGCCTTCCCGCTCCACTTCTAGCATCCATACGAGGCATTGGAACTCCATATCTTGTATATGCATATAAAATACACCATTTTGCCTTCAATGAGGACGGTTTAGCCAAATACCTACAAAACACACAAAGAACAAAACAAGTAAAAATACTCTAGGAAAACTAATAAAACTATACTCAAGGATGACAAAAAGGCGGTAAAAAAGACCAAATGAGACGGTATAAAACTGACTCATCAAACTCCCCAAACCGAACCTTTGCTCGTCCTCGAGCAAACAAATAAACCTAGACATAAACTAGACTCAAACCACGAAAACAAACAAAGAGTCAAGGTCCCAAGTGACCGAATCTACCATTGTAAACATTAAGTCCACGAGATGCAAAAATTTTGTCATCAAACCAACTTTGGCGAAACAGTGTACAGAAAATCAAACACAATCGTTTCCCAGGCAAATAGCACTTAAGTATAGCTTGCTAGTCCCTCACAGGTGAATGCAGTGTATCTCTCACTCTCTTGGAAGTATCCAAATGGGGTATAAGCTCAAAAATAAACTGGGAAGGTGACTTGCATCACAAAGGTGCCTAAAATATCTTATGCTTTTGTACTCGTCTCATTAGATCGAAAGGGACTTAACAGGCGACTCAATTTTTCAGAAAACAAAAGCTGAAACTGCTCCCCCTATTCAATTCAAACTAACATCAGATCTTGTAACACTAAGTTGAACTGAGTGCATGGCCACATTGTGCTCTTTTAATCTCAATTTTTTGCAGGTGTCTGTTTTACCAAAAGTCTGCACTTTTGTGCGTGTCAGTTTGGTGTACGTGCCATCAACCCTCACGGACATATGGCTTTTTATGACCACGCCGGTATATAGGTAGTATTTGAAACACGCCTAACACGACTAACGGTGATCAATGAAGACCATAGATCCACCCCGATATTCAAATATAAATAAGCCTTAGGGGGCAGTAAACAAGCTTTTCAGCAATAACGCAAAACAACACATATAAGTCGCAAGATAACAGTTCTCTCCCCAAACCTGTTCCTTGGAACAGGGGGAAGGGCTTAAAAAGGGCATGCCGTTCATCATCCCTAACAAGACTGAGTACACATAAGTATAAAAAGGCGCAAGTAATACGTAAAAACTTGCAAAACCCAGGAAATCACACAATACATTTGCCGGTACAATTTTTTTTCATCGGCTCTTAGGCTCCTCACAGGCTTTTTTGGACCAAAGAGCTAAACAAACTTGCTTTTTAAAAGAGAAACGACTTTGCAAGATTAAAAATACACTGTCCTACTTCCAGCTAATCATCAAACAAAACGTAAGCAGCAGGTGGATTTATCATCTACAAAGGATGTTCGACTTGGTAAAAGACTCAGACACACCACGAAAAATTAAATTAACTAGACCTAGACTGACAAAGAAACTGTAATAGAGAAAGGTCACATAACACACAATAGAACATAATACATAGAAGTAAAGACGGAATACTCTTAAGATGCAGATAACGGAAAAAATTGTAGACAAGACACTAGAGAGCACATTCCCCCTCCCCAAACCTAAACTCAAGCATGTCCTCAAGCGTAGAGTGAAAAAGAAAAGAGAATGGGAGCTATAGTGACTTGCCTGCTGGTGTACCTTTATAGTCATGTACAAGATTCTTCCGTGTTGGCTAACGAGTACTCTGGAAGTTCACCTCCTTTTCTCCCCTTCAGATAAGTGTGCACCTTTGACAATTTCACATCGCGAAATTGAAACCCAAAGCCTCGACTCGGAGTTTCACGAGTTTCCTCGTGTTTTTACAAGGGTTCTATACTCCCAAACATGCAAGAGAATAAATAAAAAAAGCAGTAAAGGCATCCGCAATGTCTAAGGTCGTAGATAAATAGTCTCAACGGTAAAGTAAACAGTTCAACAGTATGAAATGCGAGGTAAAAGGACAATGTCTAAAGCAAGGAAATAAAAGTGCATTTGTTTAATGTCGTTAGCTCGACATTCCCGGGTGAAAATCAATGGTACTTGATCTTCTCGGTCTTCTGAGCTCCCTTACTTCCCTGTGGGGGAGAGTAAGTATACAGGGGACCTGTGTGTGCACTGATATAGATCCTGGTTTCAACCTGCAGGGGTGACTATGGCATGGTGGTGGCTCGCAACTCACGTTTCTTGCCATTTACCTCTATGGTGCAGGTAGGGGCGTGAAGGTTGACAATCATGCGAGTGGTCTTGATGAACGGTCGCCCGAGTAGCAACATATCCTTCTCCATCTCTTTGCCTTTGATCCGTGTCGACTCCACAACCACAAAATCAGCCATAAAGGTATCCCCATCAAACTCAACCGGAACATGCTCGATAACTCCCATGCACATGCTCCTTGATCCATTGGCCAATGTGACAAAGCATTTCCTGGGTTCCAAACCCTTCAAATTGAGCTCCTCATAGGTCGCAAAAGTCATCAGGTTAATTGCTGCTCCCGTATCAACAATGCCAGTCACCTCAGAAGAATTTCCTATCCCAACTAACAAGTCAAAGCTGTCGGCATCACTGATGCTCTCATCTGCTTTCTGGATCACTCTAGCAGTGGGTTTAACCTCAAGAACAGCCAGTTTTGCACTCGCCTCCTCTACTGGAGTCGCAACACTGGACTTAACTACCTCATCTACTTCATGTACCTCAACTATTTCTTGTGGCCTAGTCACCTGTGGTGCCTCAACCTGGGCTACCGCCTTGTTCTGTCCACAGGTACAAGTAGTCACAACTGTCTTCACTCTTCCCGGCTTGTCGAAAGATACCTCCACAGCAAGAACCCTGTTGGTCTCTACGGTAGCTGGAAGCTTACCCCTTTCTCTCTGCTGAAGATGCCCAACCAAATCGCCTAGAGTCTTCTCAAGCCGCCTCTGGGACTGCTCAATACTGTCAAACCTCTGGTCGTTCCTGCTCTGATTCTTCTGTGCCTCTGCCCAGAACCTCTCTGACCTCCCCATGTGATTACGGATCTCCTGATCGGCATTACCCTGCACTCTCATAGGCTGAACTTGAGTCTCTTGTCCGGAACTTGGACTGTAACTCGCTGCTCTGTGGCGCATTCACGTAGACATTTTTGCCATAGCTCAAGTTGGCACGGTTCGGGTTAAAAGTTTGAATCCTGGGCCCTCCTGCGTTACCACATTGGTTCCCCCTGTAGTTTCCTTATGGTCTAGTCTGTACCCAGTTGACTACCTCCGGAGTCGGGTTCTCATTCATAATCTCAGGAAACCTACACATGCTGGCACCATGCCCAAAATTGCAGCACAGATTGCACCTTTCACTTACCTGTGATGCCGGGGCTGAGACATTGCCAAGCATCCTCATCTCCTTGATCTGTTCGGCCAGGTCGCAGGTACTAGGTCCCGGCTCCTCTTCCACCAGTTTCACCTCTGCTCTCCTGGATCTTCCACGTGTTCCCCTAAGCTGAGAGATAGCGGATAGTTTCTCGAAGGTATCATTCAAAACTGCTGGAGATGTTGTAACTATGGTCCCATTAACTGTTATATCCACCATATTCTATGCCTCCCAGTCCAATCCCTCATAAAACTTGCTGCACAAATCCATCTCACTCATCCTGTGGTGAGGGCACTGAGAAAGCAAATTCAGAAACCATTCCCTAACCTCGTAGAAGCTCCCATCGCTCATCTGCATGAACTTCTCTATCTGGGTCCGAAGCTGCCTAGTCTTCTCTGCACGGTAGAACTTGTTTATAAATGCCCTATAAAGCTCATCCCAAGTCCAGAAAGACCCTTCCTGCTGGTTCAGAAGCCAGCTCTTAGCCTTATCCTGCATGCACATAGGAAAAACCTTCTTCCTAATCTCCTCATCAGTAACAGTGATCTCCCCAACGGTAAGCGGGATCCTAGCAATCAATGCCTCAAAATCTTTCAGGAACCTGATCACGTCTTCATTAGCCATCCCATAGTACTTGGGTAGGTCATAGACGTGATAAGCCTTGATCTCCATGTTCCTGGCTTCATTAGAGAGCACAACAGCTGACCTCCCGGCCTTAATCTCACCAGGCTGCATGTAGGCTCCATAGATGATCTCAGGCACCTCAGCAATTGGTTGGTTATTCTCTACGTTTCCTGCCATTTCGGTTGCTGCTAAGTTCTCTCTGAAATGATTTAATGTCTATCGATCTCGTTCACTGGGGGTTGCAAAGGTGTTCCTTGTGATCTCCTGCCAAGCATAAACCTGTAGTGGAGTCTACACAATAAAAAACCTCGAAGAATCTTAGTTTCCGTTAGTGTAAAAAACAACAGGCTGAAAAACAAACAAATAAAAATTCGCAATAAACCACTACAACAGGAATTGACTCCCCGGCAGCGGCGCCAAATTTGATATGCTCAAATTACTACTTAGGAAACAAGTAGAAAGCAGTTGCTGTAAATAGACAATGCTAACCACGAGGTCGTTCGCTAAGGAATCAATTAGGCTATCGCAACGATTGAAAACAAACAGTTACTTGCGAAACAATGTTGATTTGTTTGAATTCGAGTACTTCTTAAAACTAGAAAACGGAAATTAACAATGTAGTTGTTTGTAAGAATGAGGTAGGAGGAACACTGTTGGGAAATTTGTTGGGAAATTTCTTGAGAAATTTGTTAGGAATTTTGTTAGATATTTTGTTAAGAATATCTGTTTAGTTTTGATCAGCAACATGATGACTTATCTTAGTCTCAGAAAGGTGATTAGTACTCTTGGTTCACTTGAACATTGTAAAAGAGGAAACTCACTAAGTATGATAGTCTAGCTAATCTTGTATAGGATGTTAGGTCTCAAAATGTAATTTTTATTTTATGAAGAGAAGACCAAGAAGAAGACATCCAAGCAGAACAAGCTCAACGCCATTGAAGACTTGAAGAAATCAAGAAGATTATCAACTTGTTCAGATACCTTAGCCAGATATCTTGAAGACACGAACAGTTTTAAACAGACTGTGTCACAAGAGATATCTGAGAAATAAAAGGCCTATCTGAAAACAAGGAAAGTGTCCACAGATATCTATTCTCAGATACCTTGAGCATTAACCACATTTCTGAAAAAGAAATATATATTGCAAACAAAGTTGTTTCAATAAATAAGTGGTATCTGAAGATTGAAGATAAGGACGTGCAAAGAATCAGATAACACTAGTCTCTGATACAAAGCATAGTTCCGTTGGCACTACAGGACAAAAAGTATAGTACAATGCATTTAATGCACGGACAGAGATGTCTGAATAAAAGCAACGGCAGCTTCTGAAGAAGAAGACAAAACCTGCTACAGTACTATACACAGATATCAATAGTTTGAATTTGAGCCTAACGGATACTATTCAAACGGCACTCAAATTCATCTATAAATATCAACACTTAGACTGCTTGAGAAGACACCTTAGACACACGACATAACTTGAAAACGCTGAACATCTTACTCTCTCAAAGCAACTTACTTACTCACAAAGCTTTCTGTTGCGACCAAAGCATTTGATCTTGAGTAACACTGAAGTTCTAAGTGTCCTGATCCTAAACAAGCAAAGCTATCTGTGAAGGAGTTGAATCAAAAGATCAACTATCTGAGATTCATTCTCTTGAACAGATATCATAAGACTTGGGTCAGTAAAATCGAACAAGATACCATACGCTGTAAAGTGTATTAAGTACCTTGATTCACAGAGCTATCTGAATAACTGAATAAGTTATTAAAGAAGCTCATCTGACAACTCAAACCAAAACCAACACCATAACTGGCGTGGAGTACAGGAAGTACTTAGTTTGAAAAATCAGGGAATAACTCCAAGGTTACCGGAGTATAGGAAGTACTTGATTTGGGAAACTAAGGAATAACTCCAAGGTTATTGAGTATAGGAAGTACTTAGCTTGGGAAGCTAGGGAATAACTCAAAGGTTTCTGAGTATAGGAAGTACTTGGCTGTGAAAGCCGGGGAACAACTCAGGGGGAACATTTGGTTGGGAACCATTTGTTAAGAATCTTAGAATAGGTTTATTGTAAGGTGAACTCAATTATCTGTTCTAATGGATTCTAGGTCTCTGATAGACCAAAGTGGATTAGTTGGAGGATTACGCCACCTCCAGATACCACTATACTTGCTGTGTTATTTACCTTTCAGCAACACACACACACATATTAATTGTTTCTGCACTTATCTTTATTAAGTCTTCCGCGCTCTGATTCTAAGTATCAGATATCTATTCAGATATCTGAGAAATAGTTTTTATCGACAAAAGTTTTAAAAGACTATTCACCCCCCCCCCCCCCCCGTCTTTTACTTTGCCGTTATCTGGACCAACAAGTGGTATCAGAGCAGGAGGTTCACCAGCCTTCTGCACTGAACCTAGATCCCCAGATAGGTGAAGAAACTTTGTCCACTTTTGAGGAATATTTAATTTGTATATTAAGTGTGCAGGTATGTCTCTGAGTGATGCACCCGTTCTCAAACCAGAGAACTACGAGAAATGGAAAAATAACATGATGCTCCACCTTGAAGCCATAAGTGACGAGATGATCGAAGTAATAAAGAATGGCCCAATAGTCATTCAACAACTTAAGCAAGTCATGGAGGTTTCGAGTGGAAGAGACAGAGATCAAAGCGAAGGATCTTCACAAACAGATGCGTCAACAAGTGGGAGATCTATTAGTCAAGTTATTTACGAACCAAAGCCCAGAGAACTCTGGACATCGGAAGATGCCAAGAGAAATCTTCTGGATGGTCAAGCTCGTAATATCATCATCAGATCGACACCGGAGCACATAGGTAAAGCGTGGGGTGCTAAACGGAAAGTCTCGCAACCGATTGAAGAAATCTGGCCAAACCGAGAAACCAAGGAAAACAAGTTCGAAGTTCTAAAGTTGAAATTTCAAAATTTCAAACAAGGTCCCATCAAACTCGAAGAACTTGATTTCAGGTTTACCACTCATGAGTGATATGGCAGCACTTGGGAAAGAACAGATACTCCCGATGAGAAGATTAAGACTATTGTCAGAAGTCTTAACCACAACTGGGAGCATACTAAATTCTTTTATTTTAACCAAGGTATGCCAAATATCACTCCAGTGGAACTTTTCTCTCATCTTGCTACGGTTGATTATGAGACAACTCAGAGAGAACAAACAACTGAAAAGTTGCAGAATGTTGCTCTAGTAACTCAAGGAACTTCTGAAAAGAAGAAAAGCAAGGAGGAGACTGAGGATGCTCTTGCTGAAAAGCAAATGAGCAAATTTTTCAGTCGAGAAATTGAGAGAAGAAAAGCCAAAGAGAAGCTGAAAAAGCATCTAGGCTCAAACTATCACCAGTACAAAAATATGCAAAGCTCGCTGAACAAGCCCATTTCGAGAAAGCATCATGTACTGAGGAAGCAGAAATTGGAAACGATATCTGTTTCTATTGTCAGAAACCTGGCCACTTCAAGAAGGATTGTCCTACCCTCAACAAACTAAGGACAGGTGACAAGAAAGAGAGGAGAATCTTCAGAAGAAGCCAGAAAGCTTTGTTAACTGAAGAAAGAAAGAAAATCCAAACTCAACTGGATGCTCTAGACGTTGAGACGATTCTGAAGATGACAATTCAGATGACTCAACCTTACCATCACCAGAATTATGTGGAGTTACTCATGATATAATCGACTTCGGCCTCAAGAAGAATGAAATGTGTGGAGTTCTTTGAAATTGACGGTCCGCACATCTCCAACATAGAAAAGCATCTTATGGCTGATGAGGTAACACATACTTCTTGTTATACTTATGAAAGTGATGAAGAGGAAATAAAAAATCTAGAAAATCTCAGGAAAGAACTTGACATCTATGAAAGAGAATTTCTAATGATCCGAGCTAGAGCCAAAAACCTTGAACAAGAAAAGAATTCTCTTGAAAAGGAAAATTCTCAATTAGTTAAAGAATCTGAGAGAAAGGATGCTGAAAATGCATCTCTCAAAGCTCAGATATCTGAGACTGAAAAGTCACATAAAGAAGCAATGGCTGAATTACGAAAGAATTATGAAGATCCTCTTTCTGAGAACAAAGAACTCAAGAAGAAAGAATTATCTTTTCAATCTTATGCCAAAGCTAGTGACACTCTTCTTTGAAGTACAATCTTACTTAAGAGATCCTTGAAAAAGAAAGGACTTGAAATTTGAATACAGACAGTTTGTTCTATCACTCTGAATAAGAGTAAGGAGAAAAGAACATTTGTAAGTACTCAGCAAGATGGTTCCCATGCAATCTATAGTATCGGTGAGAAGACAAAGATTGTTGACAAAGGAAAGGCAGTTGCGACCAAACCTTTGTGGGAAAAACAAGTCAAAAATAAAGCTGGGCACGTCTCGAAAAGAAACACAACACCGAAAAGTGTAAACACCCACAAGCTATGTCTCTCAAAAGGTAGAATTGCGAGGTGGAAAATTCTCCCATGTCACTTTTTACGGAAAGAAATTGGACCAACCAGAGACTAGCAAAGTCACGAGAAAAGATCTCAGATAGCTTCAATTGCTCGAAACGGTATTGGCTACAAAGGCATCGGAAAACAACTTGCTCATGAGTACAAGCAGGAGCAAGAACGATGGCTGAAAGCTAGAATTGCTCAAAGCAATTATCATAAGTGGAAGTTAAATCAAGCCACTGAAAATCTGAATGCGAGCTAGAAGAAATCGGCAAGGAAGGCTAAGTTCTTTGAAAAGCAAACTCAGAAACCTGACAGGTATCTGAAAGCATCATATGGAGCACCTAGGAACACACCAAGGAAGAAAATAATTCTTACTAATGATAACATTCATTCAAATAGAATTCCTCCTTACGTTCCTGTCAGACAAAAGCATATTTCAAAGAAATTCATACAAAAATGGATTCCTACTGGAAGAACTTTTAATTCTGACGGTTCCATCAAAGATATGAGAACCTAATCTCCTGTTTCCTGTTGTGTGCAGAATGCTTCCTGGACTAAAGCACAATGGCTATTTGATAGTGGATGCGGAAAGCACATGACAGGAAACAAAGCAAATCTGGTTGATTACAAAGCTTGCAACACAGGACCAGATATCAGATTTGCTGGAGGAGAATTAAATCCCTCTCTGGGATTTGGCAACGTCAAATTGGGGACTTTAACAATCACTGACGTATTACATGTTAAGGATTTGAAATATAATCTATTTAGCATGAGCCAGTTTGCAGACAAGGGTTTTACTATAAAATTCAAAGCTAAATACTGTAAACTAATTGACAATGAGTCAAAGCAGACAGTCTTAGTTGGTCGGCGGAAAGGCAGTCTTTATGTTGCCGATTGGGCATCTGCCACAACTGAAGAATGTCTCATGGTGAGTCAATCTGGTCACACAGAAGAGCACTGGTTATGGCACAAAAGAATGAGTCACTTGAACTTCAAAACTCTGAATAGACTTGCCAAGAAAGAGTTAGTGGTTGGTCTTCCCAGAACATCTTTCAGAAAGGAAGGTATCTGTTATGCCTGTCAGATGGGGAAACAATCTAAGATTTCTTTCAAGTCCAAAATCAGACACTCTAGTGTTTGACCACTGCAACTTTTACACATGGATCTTTTTGAATCATCTGTAACTAGTTATGCAGGAAAGAAGTATGGTCTGGTTGTTGTAGATGACTTCTCAAGATTCACTTGGGTTGTCTTTCAAACACAAATGATGCCGTGGAGATACCAAACTTGCTGAAAAAGCTTGAAGTCATAAAAAATGACAAGGTATCTGCAATCAGAACAGACCATGGTACTGAGTTTGTCAACCAGTACATAAAGGAGTTTTGTACCTGCAAAGGTATACAACACCAACTTTCCTCTGTAAGAACACCTCAACAAAATGGTGTTGCAGAAAGGAAAAACAGAACCCTTAAAGAAGTCGCAAGGACAATGCTAATGACATCAAATAAGTGAAATTTATTGGGTTGAAGAGTAGAAAACAAATTGCTACACTCAAAACAGATGCTTGATAAACAAACACCATGACAAGACCCCCTATGAAATCTTGGTTGGTAGACCCCCTAATATCAAACATCTGAGAGTATTTGGTTGTAGATGTTTTGTTCTAAACAATGGGAAAGATTATCTGAGAACATTTCAACCAAAGGCAGATGAAGGTGTTTTTCTTGGCTATTCCACAGACACCAAAGCCTACAGAGTTTACAACAAAAGAACAAAGAAAATTGAAGAATCAATTCATGTTGTATTCTATGAAGGAAATAAGAAAACACCTCCTATTGATGAACTCTCAGAAAGGTTCAAAGAACTATTACTGAGGGATTCTAAAGAAGAATCCTCAGAAAGGAGAAACATGAT
The DNA here is from genome assembly GCA_026545765.1 of Plantago major. NCBI lineage: Eukaryota > Viridiplantae > Streptophyta > Magnoliopsida > Lamiales > Plantaginaceae > Plantago > Plantago major. The sequence continues at coordinate 50,116,807 of CM048844.1, read as the reverse complement.
TATGGAAAGTGAGGATGACTCTGACGTAGAAAAGCTTGAAAAGCCTAGTAACAACAAGATGACTCACAGACATGATGAGGAATTTCCTATGAGTTTTCCAGAAATGGAACAGGTTACTGAGAACCTTCATCATGAAGAGGTATCTGAAAATAAGAATGCTGAAATGCATGTTCCAGATATCTCTAACACTGAAAAAGTGTCAGATATCCATGACATTTCCCATATGTCAGATATCTCAGATACTGAAAAAGTATCAAATCAAAATCTTAGTGATTCACATTCAGATCACTTGGATATTGATCCTACTAGCACTAAACCTATGATGAGATGGATCAAAGATCATCCTGCAAAGGATATAATTGGACCAATTAATCAGGGTGTTAGGACTAGGAGAGCAATAGCTGAAAATGCTAACTCTCTCTTTGGATGTTTCACTCGAATATTGAACCTAAAAATATAGAAGAAGCATTAGGAGACCAAGACTGGATCTCTGCAATGCAAGAAGAGTTGGATCAATTTGAGAGAAACAAAGTCTGGAAACTAGTTCCATTTACAGAAGGAATATCTGTGATTGGAACTAAATGGGTTTTCAGAAACAAGATGAATGAATCTGGTGAAATAACCAGAAACAAAGCAAGATTGGTTGCCAAGGGATTTACTCAGACTGAAGGCTTAGATTTTGACGAGTCATATGCACCAGTTGCCAGATTGGATGCAATAAGACTCTTTCTAGCCTTTGCAGCTCATAAAGATTTCAAAGTTTATCAGATGGATGTCAAAAGTGCATTCTTAAACGGTGAACTTGCAGAAGAAGTTTATGTTGAGCAACCACCTGGCTTTGAAGTTTCCTCAGAAAGTAGAATGGTCTATAAACTACAGAAAGCTCTGTATGGACTGAAACAGGCTCCAAGAGCATGGTATGACACTTTGGCCAAATACCTTCTGGAAAGTGGTTTCAAGAAAGGTGAAGTTGATAAAACTTTATTTACCTTAAATCATGACGGGAAACTACTCTTAGTTCAAGTATATGTTGATGACATTATATTTGGATCTAAGGACAAGCAACTTTGTGATGACTTTGCCCAGAAAGAATTTGGTTCAGATGTAGGATACCTATCCAGAAGTTTTCGCAACTCAATCATAGATGATTCCATCATCAAAGATTTGACCTTTTCGAACTCTGTCTGTAACTCACAAGAGGCCCCGGAAACAAAGAGAAGCTGGGTACAAACGAGATATCCAAAACACCCATGCTTTAGCCCCCGGTGCAACGGCTCCTGGTGCAACGGCAAGCACCAGTTTAACTTGGGGGGGTGGCGATTTAGTAGCAGTGGGTGGGAGAATTGAATTATTTCCTAGGATTGCAAGTCAAGCAACTCAATGATGGAATATTCATTAGTCAAACAAAGTATGCAAAAGATATGCTCACAAAATTCAATCTTAAGCCTTCTGAAAAGAATGCTAAGATACCTATGAGCATTGGAACCAAAATGACCTATACTAAATCAGATAAGAGTGTTGAAGAACATAAGTATAGGAAATTGATAGGTTAACTACTTTACCTCACTGCAAGTAGACCTGATATTCAATATGCCGTTGGAGTATGTGCTAGATTTCAGACAAATCCAATGCAAACAAACTACAACATTGCTATGAAAATATTAAGGTATGTAAAAGGTACAGTAGATGTAGGATTGTGGTATCCTAAAGAAAGTGGATTGAGTTTAGCTGGGTACTCAGACGATTATCTTTGGATCACGCTGATAGGAAAAGCACCTCGAGAACTTGTCGGTTTAAGTACTAGACTTATCTCATGGTTTAGCAAGAAGCAAAACTCAATTGCAACTTCTACCACGAGGTTGAATATATTGTCTTTGGTTGTTGTGCAACACAAATTCTGTGGATACAACAACAACTTAAAGACTATGGACTCGATGAAAAGAAAACTCCCATTTTCTGTGACAACACAAGTGCTATTGCGATTACACAGAATCCTAAATTTCATGCCAGAACAAAGCACATTGATGTTAGACATCACTTCATCAGAGACCATGTTGAAAAGGGCAATATAGAGATATTCAAGATTGGCACTGAAGACCAACTTGCAGATATCTTCACTAGGCCACTACAAGAAAGTAGATTCTTAGCCTTAAGACATAGTCTTGGACTAATGGAACTACCAATGAACTGAAAGAGAAGAGGTATCTGGAACGGGCATCCAGAGAAGAGGTATCTGGAACGGGCATCCAGAGAAGAGGTATCTGGAATGGGCATCCAGAGAAGAGGTATCTGGAACGGGCATCCAGAGAAAGGGTATCTGGAACAAGTATCCAGAAAAGAGAAAAGAGAAATCCGGAACGGGTATCCAGAAGTCAAAAAGGCTAGAGAGCAAAAAGATAGCTTAAGATCTCTGAGACTGGAACTCAGATATCTGAATCAATCTGCAAACGGAGAACACAAAGGAGAATAGTACAACTATTTGCAGTCAACTACTCTTCTGAAATTTGCATTGTTTCTATCTTGATGAAAAACTTGGAAAAATCCTAAGTATAAGACAGATTCAGATGCAAACAGTGTTTCTTGGTCATACAAAGACGCGATTCAGATAGCTAATAGCCAAAATTCATTAAATGGGCACAATTACACTTGTTGATTGTGATCATTGCTGAAGAAGCAATGGTGACCCTTGATGAAATTAAGCGATTGATCTGTACGGTGGAAATTAATTCACAGTAAATAGTGGACTGTTGAAATTCTGACATGGCCCACTAAGCATTTAATGCCGAACTAGCTTTTGCTCACGCCTGCTTGCAAATCACAGATACGTACACACAAAATCAATTTGTATGTATTTGTCTGTTGGGATTCAACTGCTATATATATAGGATTTTGGCATAGGAAATCACTTTTACCTAATCCGAAAACTCATCTTGCACAAAAATAGCAAATCCTTCTCTTGATTCTCTGCAAAACCTTCTACAATCTCTGCAAATCAAGATTAAGTTTTTCTGCAAAGAATTACTAAATCAAATCTCTTTCAAACACCAATTTCAAATCCCTACACTATATAAAGAGATGGCCTCCAAGAACTCTTCAACACAGAAATCCCAAACCTCCACTGATCGCTGAAAAGCAAGCACCGAGTTGGTTATTGTGAACAACCGATCGGTAGGAGATTTTAATCCGACCATTGGACTTCAAATCACGAATGATTTGGGGTGGTGCCATGGTTGAGGAATACCTCTCTGCAATAGAGAACCAAACCGATGTAAAATTGATTCTTGACATGCTTGAAAAGGCACAAATCAAGGGTTTTCTATCCGCTGCAAGTGGAATTTCATCACTCGATGTGTTGGAATTTTACAACAACTCCGGATAATTTCTGTGTTTCAAGGCACCTTTGAAATAGTGTTCATTAAAACCCGATCAAGGAAAGAAAATCATACGGACTTAACAACTTTCAGTAAGTTGTTTGAGTTTCAAAATCTTGGAAAGGATTTTGAAATAAACACCAAGGATGATGAACTCCTTGAAGGTGTTAAAGAACTTTACGATGGCGTGTGTGGTCTTGAAAATCGATACACCCACCGAGTTCAAGCTTTCGACATCCCAACCGGACATCTGTTGGTTCACTGGGATGTATCTTGCATTCTTCACGGATGCTTTGATGGTCTACAAGGAGGTCTTGACCGGATAAGCCAAGAACGGTGGATGATGATGTTCTTTTGAATCAACAAGACAAAATTTGGAAAACCCTTTTAAGCTGGGAAAGTACGCCTTTCAAGTTTGTGAAGAAGATTCAAGGCTTGAGCCTAAGATTACCAAAGGACTAGCGAGCCAAAGGCCACGAGGTTATGGTCAAGATATGCTACTTGCTGGAAAAGCTTGGCATTGAGCTCAGAGAGACGGCTGAAATAGCCAACAGTAACTTACTCTATAAATATGAGTATACAAATTTGATGAAAAAGGTTACTGGGTCTCAGAAAGGTCCTAAGAAGAGAAAAAAGTCTGAAAAGATATCTGAAGAAAAGGTTGCGACCAAGAAGCCCAGAACTTCAAGAAAGAAGTCTGCTGGCAAATCAGAAGACACACCCAAAGAGGTTGTCAATTCTCAAATATCTGCAGGCATTGCCGATGAACTGATAAAGGCAGATGAACTCATCAATGCTGCGAAAGAGTTATCAACTACTGAACAAGTAGACTCAGCAAGAGAAAGTGCTTTCAGAAATGTTGCGACTAATGCAGAAAGCCTTGCTGATGAACTCATAAATGCTGCCAAAAGTGGTGAAAAACACCAAGCCCTATCTGCAGAAACTGCAGGAATAATGGACCAATCAGTTCCCAATGCTGATGAGAGCTCTGACGATAAAGATGATGAACTAGTCATCTCTCAAGTCCTAGAAAGAACAAAGAGGGCTAAGATTATCAAACGATGGCGGTAAGGTATCCAAGAAGAACCTACACCACAAAGTTCTTGAACAAGCACTGCTTCAAAGGTTCTTTGAAGCAACTGTGTCCAAGGTCACTGGACAAATTACACCATCAGAGCAAGAAAGACTGAAAGATATTGAAGATGCTCTGATGAGTGATAGCTTAGTGTTGGAGGATACTGCCATTGCCTCAACACTCAACAGTTTGTCTCAAGCATGACAACCACAACAGCCAGATGAAGATACTGCTGAAATGGTACTTGAGCTACAGATACCAGCATCTTTCATTGCTGAAGAAAATCTTGCAAAAGAGCAGGTTCCTCAACTCAATGAGAGGGATCAAACTGAGACATCTACTCAGAATGATCAACCAGGGGAGGCAACTGAGTTGCATACTCAGGAAAGGTCTGAAGTACCTGAAACTTCAAACAAAGAAGCTGAAATGGAACAACAAGACCAAAACATTGAAGGGTCACAAGTTCCAGAGACCAATCAGCCTGACACTGCTCAGGTAGCTGAATGGTTTAATTCTCTACTTGTGATAATTTGTGTTTATTAATCTTGTGAGTTAATAAAATTTCTTTGTTACAGGCTGAATTAGAAACACAAGAACAAGAGGAAGCTGGAAAGCTTGCCTCAGAGACTGAGAAAGAGGCCACCACAACCTCACCTCTTGAGGAATCTGAGCCTGTGACACAGGTGATAAAGATTTCTTTGAGATGTTACTCTTCAGTTATATGTTAATACACTTGATTAATTAAGTGGATGTTTCTAATAGGCTCCAACTGAGAAAGAAGAAGATAAGGCAGAAATGCCAGAAAAGGACCCAGAGACCGTCAAGGTTTCTAAAGAAAACATCATTGAGCCTTCTAGTGAGAAGGTATATAAAACTCAGTGACAAACATTCTTCATCATGGGTTAATATAACTTCTTCTCTAATTACTCAATACTTTCTACTTACAGGCTCATTCAGAAGTAGAAGTGCAAGGGGAAAGAGTTGCGACATCCCCTGCACCCATGGAAATTGATGAAGCCCCCAAGGCAACATCACCAGAAAGAAACTGAGAAAGTTTCTGCGAAAAATGATTCTGAGCCTCCTGTTGAGGAAGTAAGTGGAAAACTCAGAAATCATTGAAGCTTAATTGCATAAATTCTTTCATCACAATTTCCTAAGTATTGTGATAATTTTCATTCTCAGGATCAAGCAGAAAGAAAGGTTGATGAGGACCAGATTCCAAGTCTCCACCTCACAACAAGATATCTGAGGCAACCCCTGTTTCAGTAGTACAAGTCTCTGATCCTGATTTACTCATTCAGGTAACTCAGAAACCTAACTACACTTGTACTCAGATATCTGCACAAGTTTTGAATCTAACTCAGAACTCTTTCTTTCAGGCTCAAACAAGTGCCCCGAAGGTCCCTGATGATGTGAAAAAGGACCTACTTTCCTTCTTCAAAGCTCATATCCTGCCAAAGCACATTCAATGCTTCAAGAAATGGCAGAGGTTAAGGTGCTCTGATCTCTCTGAAATATTGAGAATCACAGATCAGCCTACGAGACGAGCACGAGCTCTTGACTTGGAGAACTACATCCATGCAATGTTCCCCACGAAACAGTATCAAGTTGCGACTTTATTGCATAAGGATTTCTCCAGAGAAGTGGCACACAAGTTGATTCAATCCTTCAATCAGGCTGATGGTCAGACAAGATTGCAGATGGCATTCAAGCCAGTCCTGCCCCAGACTGTACAATTTATTCCTTCTGGGCAAGAGGAGGTTAATGGGCAGAAGATCACTATTCCTGAAGTGATTAATCTTGTATCTGAAGATGATGAGGAGGAAGAAATAGATGAGAATAACTTTGATGAACCTCCCTCTGACCATCACAAAAAGGATGATGATGATAAGGATGATGATGATGCCCCTGCACCAGGGACGGGAGGGATTCCACAAGGACACATTGCCTCAGCTGCTGAAAAGCACATTGAGAGGACATCCTAGCAATCCCCTCCTCCATCTCCTCAGAAATCTGATCGTCCAACTCCCCAACACAAAAAAATACTACTGAACAAGTAGTTGAGCACTCTGAAGGAACAACTCAGAAAATATCAGATGCACAAGCCAGAGTTAATCAACTCAAACAACTGTTGGAGGAAGAACAACAGCTACATCTTCAACTGGAAGAAAAGATAGCTGAATCCAGAGCAAAGCTCCAGAAGATTGAAGATCAAACAATCAAGGAAATGGAAGCTTATGCTGAAATGAAAGAACTCTAGCTTGCTATTTAGGCAATTGCAGAGGAATTAGATACTGAGCAAGTATCTAGTGACAAGCATGATGCTAAGGATGCATTCAAAAAAGATATACCATCCTCCTCACTAAAAGGAAAGAAACCCATCTCTGAGATGGTTGCTGGACTAGAAAACATTGATGAAAATGTCCAAGAGGATGAAGATCACTGGGCTGATATCTCAGATGATGAAGAAGACAAGAAATTGGCAGAACACCGCAATGAACATTTAGCGGTTTCTCATTTGAAAAGGAAGTTGATTGCTCCTGAAATATTCAGCAAGCTTCCAAATGTCAACTCCAATGAATACTTGAACAGATATCAAGTACTGGTTAAATTGAAAAAGGAGTTATCTTCTCAAGATAAAACCACCATTGCATCAGTCCCTGCAGAAATGAAAACTTTCACTGAGCTCATCACTCAGAGAACAACCAGTCTGATCATTTCTCAGAAAGATCTAGGCATGGTTAGGGATGATGACCAAAACTTGGCTGCAAAAGCCTTTGAAGAAGCTAGCTATGCTGCTGGAAAAGCAGATGCTATTCAAGGCCCACTGGCAGAGCTCACTGATAAGGATACTAGTCTTATCAAACAAAATCAGGAGCTCAAGCCCACTCTGTAACAGATGGTTGATGCTTACAACTATCTGCAAGGCAACTTTAACTCTCTTTCAGAATCATTTGTGATTCTGAGTCAGTCAACAATGTCTAAGGGGGAAGAATATCAAGATGCCCGAAGAGGAAGAGGAAGAGGAAACAAAAGAAAATCTGAACAACCACCTCTCAGAATAAATGAGCCCTCCTCCAGTCAGACTGCTCTACAGATCGTGGCCGCCACTCAACTTCCTGAACAAGGAATGACAACAAGGGCCAGAGCACAGAAACCTCCAAGGAGTACCAAGGCTCCAAGGAGAAGACAAGTAAAAGGGATTGATGAAGAAGAAGAAGAAGAAGAAGAAGAAGAAGAAGAAGAAGAAGAAGAAGAAGAAGAAGGCCAAATCAAATCCATGGGCAATGAAGAAGGCTGCAAAAGTCTCACAAGAATTGACATTGATGATGATGAAGAGACTGATGAAGATGAAGCTCCTCTTCATAGAAAAAGGAAAATTGATAACCTAACTGAGCCCATAGCTGGAAAGCCTTTGGCAGCTAAAACACCCTCTGGAAATACCAAGTCTATCCAGGGTGGTTCTTCAAGCAATATCCCAAAGGAGAATTCAAGACAAAGGAGGAACAGACTGAGAGCTGAACAAAGACAACTTCAACTACCACTCAGGCCTGAAGAAGTCAAGATTGAGTATGTGAAGACCAACAGTGACTCCTATGTCTACAGGTGCATTAATCAGAAGAATGGCTACTGGATTCTGGAACTTAAGCATCTACTGGTAAACTCAAAATTTCCAGAACGAATCCATAAACAGCTCATGGCATGGAGAAAAGGTAAGCCAATCTTGATTAACACCAACCACATCAAAGCCTGGTTGGATTTTGAAGTAATCAAGAGAATATAAGCCATGAAGAAGGACCTCTCTGATGTATGTCCTTATGGAAAGCCAGATGATGTGCACAGAATTTCCAACATTACTGGAACAGGCACAAGAGCAAGACTTGCTGTGGAACCCTATGAGTCCTTCTACTTAACTGAAGATTAATACAAGGGTGACATCAGATATCTGAAGATCATTTATGAATGCTTCAAGCTATCAGATATCAGGATCGAGCATGCCTGGAAATGGGGAAAGTATCTGTGGGTCAAGCACTTTGTCATGAAAAATCCTTCCAAAACCTACAAGGAAGTCTGTGGATTTGCCAGAGACACAGAAATGATTGTCAGAACTCTTCTCTATGACTACTCTGATGATATCAAAAGGTTTGGTGATAGGAAATTTGCAAATTGATCCATGGAGCTGTTTTTTGAAAACTTGAAGTGTTGAAGACTTGAAGACTAGTTCATTAGGATGTCTACTTGGAGCTTGGTTACTCCTGTTGTCCTAATTTACTATGTATTTTTTTTATCTTGCTGACTGAGCTGAATTGTATTATGTACTAAAGTTATTTGTAAACTTTCTCTGTAACATATTTGATGAACTTACTCTCAGATATTATTTTCTATAAAAGATAACTTGTCAGCAAAGATCACACCTTGTCATTTGGTTGATGCTTACTTTCTGCACTTAATTATCTGAATTGGAAGATCATAACAAATGATTAAGTAGTGGATTGTTTCCTCATCCAGATTTGTAATAGGTCAGATAGTAATCGTTGACTGATCAAAATGGGGGAAATTTGGTAGGAATATCTGTTTAGATTTTGATCAGCAACCTAATGACTTATCTTAGCTCAAAAAGGTGATTAGTACTCTTAGTTCACTTGAACACTGTAAAAGAGGAAACTCACTAAGTATGATAGTCTAGTAAATCTTGTATAGGATGTTAGGTCTCGAAATGTAATTTTTTTTTTTGAAGAAGACCAAGAAGAAGGCATCCGGCAGGAAAAGTTCAACAAATTTTGAAGACTTGAAGATTGCACAAGATTTCTGAAGCCAAAGGTTTTTCAGATACCTATGACCAGATATCTTGAAGACACAAGCGTTTTTAAATAAACAGTGTTACAAGAGATATCTGAGAATTAAAAGGTTTCTAAAACGAGGAAAGTGCCCACAGATACCTACACTCAGATACCTTGGATAAAGATTATGTTTCCAGGAAACAATATATTCTTAACAAGTGATATCTGGAGCTGTGATGATCTCTTGAAAAGGACGTGCAAAGCCTCAGAAAGCATGCATTGTTCTGGTGGCACTACAGGACAAAGTATAGTACAGTACATTAAATGCACGGACAGAAATGTCTGAACAAAAACGGTAGCTTCTGAAAAAAGAAGACAAACCTGCTACAGTACTATACTCAGCTATCAATAGTTTGAATTTGATTTAAGCCTAACGGATACTATTCAAACGGCACTCAAATTCATCTATAAATATCAACACTTAGACTACTTGAGAACACACACAGAACTTACATCAAGAACACTGAATACTCACACAAGCTCTCTCAAGCATACTACTTACCTTCAAGCTTTCTGTTGCGACCAAAGCTCTTGATTCTAAGTAGCACAAAAGTTCTAAGTGTCCTGATCCTTAACGAGCATTGTTATTTGTGAAGGAGTTGTATTAAGATTTCATATCTGAGATTCATTCTCTTGAACACTTATCATAGACTTGGGTCAGTAGATAACAAGATACCATACATTGCAAAGTGTATTAAGTATACTTGATTCATAGAGCTTTCTGAATAACTGAACAAGTTATTAAAGAAGCTCACCTGACAATTTACCTTAACCAACACCTTAAACGGCGTGGAGTACAGAAAGTACTTAGTTTGGGAAACTAAGGAATAACTCCAAGGTTATTGAGCACAGGAAGTACTTAGTTTGGGAAACTAAGGAACAACTCAAACGGTTTCTGAGTACAGGAAGTACTTGGTTGTGAAAGTCGGGGAATAACTCAGGGGGAACACTTGGTTGGGAACCTAGTGTATTTAGGAATCAAGAGAAGATATCTGTAAGGTTACCTCATTTATCTGTCTTAGTGGATTCTAGGTCTGAGAAATCCCGAAGTGGATTAGTTGAAGGATTACGCCACCTTCAGATACCACTATAAAAAGACTTGTGTTATTTACTTTCTGCAGCTTATTACTTGCTTTACTTATCTTGCAAAGTACTTACACTTATCTTGCTGAGCACGTGCACTTATCACAGAAAAGTCTACCGCTCTCTGAAATTAAGTATCAGATATCTTCACAGATATCTGAGAAACTGTGTTTGTCGACAAAAGTTTTAAAAGACTATTCAACCCCCCCCCCCCCCTAGTCTTTTACTTTGCCGTTATCTGGACCAACAGTGAGGCCGACTCGGAGTGATGTTGAATAACTTCCAGAAGTTGTCGAACGTGAGCGGGATCCCCTTGGGTTTACACAATACTCCAAAGCACATCAAATTCCCAAGTGAATTCGGAATCACTTGGTGTGGGCTTATCCCAATTCCATTCAACACTCCTAGCAACTCGGAGGAGACAGGTAGACGCCACCCACAGTGAAGTGAAATCTCATGGACACATATATCCGGGAGGCGGATTGTAGAAAGCATGAGCTTCATCTGGAACCAAGATCTCCACGGAGTTCGGAATCTCGTATCTGCGTCGAAGCTCTTCCACGTCATCCGCAGTTATAACCGAAGGACAGGTAGGGAGGGTACCATCCAAATTAAGCTCCCCATCAGGGTCCGAGTGAGTCACTTGTAGACGAGTCCGACGGAACTTGACCCGGACTACATCATCACCCTTACTCTTGCCTCCCTCGGACGATTGGGAGGCAACTCCCCGGCCTGACCCTTGAGTAGAATTCTCCCCTCTCGGGACACTCGGGCCCGGACGATCAGAACGCCTGGTCCAAACCAAAGGCACTTCATCCTCCTCTTCCTCCTCACCCTCTTCTTGTCCATCTTCTTCTTCTTCTTCCATGGTTTGTTCATCAACTTTTTCGTCCTCGGACGACGACAAGATAACTACAAATCCGAGTGGAGTAACAACTTGACAGCTTCTCCACCTCGCTTCAACACGCCTAACTCAGGCGGTGCATCGGTCGTGTCGTGGACCTCTTCTACATTTATCTCTTGTGGATCCGGCACGAAAGGGATTTGGTTAGGGTTAATCCTAATGTTATAACCTAAGTTCCTACAGAGAGCTCGGATTTCTACCGGTAACTCGGATTCATTCTCGCTCCAACGCGGACTGCTGATGACCCGCGTGGCCGTTTCATGAATCGTCATTGCGTCCTGCACATTAGAAGACTCCAGGTAATCCTGTCTGTCCGGATACTTAGATACGGGCACGATTAACCTAAAAGATGGAGAGCTCACCTCGGGTTCTTCGCCACTCCGGTTTGACACGTATCCGTAACCCCGTTGATCCTCCACATCGCCAATGTCAACTTCTTGGACGTCACGGAATAGTAGGATTTATCAGATGCATATTCCCCAGCTTCGGTGCGGTTTTGGCTATCACTATCGGACATCCTAGGGAAAGAAAGGAGGTCCTATAAATTAAAAGTTTATGGTCCGAAAGTCCATTCACGTAATTTAGGATCAAACCCCTAAAGGGTTAGGAGGGCACTAAGTGTTGTCGGATGTAGTTAGTTCGAAGTTAGTACGCAGTTAGTACAAACAATTTGGAGGTTCTGAAGAGACCTGCTACATACGTCCGAACAAGCTACATACAACACTTATCCGAACAAGCTACATACAACACTTATCCGAACAATAAAAACATGCGAGAAATTTCTACAACAAAGATTTTAACAAATCTAAAAAGACCGAGTGAACACTTACTTGTAAAGATATGAAGGGTTGGATTGAAGGTAGCGAGCTCCGACAAACAAACTTCCTCTGACTCGGACTCGCTCTTTGGCTCGATCTGAATTTCACTTGCTTTGGACTCATTCAGATTACGAAAATTCTCTCTCTAAAATTGAGAAATGAAAGCGACTGGTGCCCTATTTATAGAGGGATATTTTGGGAAGCTCAACCGTCACATCAGTTCAAGATTAAATCTGGGCTGTTGATCAAAATTCATCCAATGGCATAGTTCAAATTACTAGATGAAATGACAGTTACATCCAAAAATTATCTATTTCACGATGATTAGATTACAACACTTAGAACCTCGGAGGTGATCCCTTTTCCTCACTCGGATGGATAAATCATCATGAACAACGACACGGATTACCATCCGTTCGGAGGTGATCCCACTTCCTCGCTCGGACGGATAAATCATCATGAACGACACGGAATCCCATCTGTTCGGAGGTGATCCCTCTTCCTCACTCGGACGGATAAATCATCATAAATGACGGACTTTCATCCGTTCAGAGGTGATCCCTCTTCCCCGATTGGATAGATAAATCATTGTCTAACACAGTGGACCCTTGTCCATCCGGATAGGCTTGATGGCTTATGGGTGTGGAGCTATGAAATCGCCCATAGGATCATTATAGTACTTCTGAAGGCTTGATTAGTGAAAAACAAGACAAACAATCTTTTTTGACAAACGGTTACTTTTAGTCTTAAACTTCCCGGACCTCTGTCCGTTCGGACGTTCCCTATCGGATTCAACCGAATAATCAACTATGTCCATCACGCGGACCTTAGTCCGTCCGGATTTCACTAATGGCTTATGGGTGTGGATCTATGAAATCGCCCATAGGTCCTTATATGGATCCGTAGAGTTGATTAATACAGACGGTACCAACAATCTTCTTACGAACTGGCTGCTTGGATCTTGTATCTACACGGATTCTCGTCCGTTCGGATATACCACGATGGTTTATCTCGCATAATCAACTAGATATTTCACACGAATCCTCGTTCGTCCGGTTGTCCTGAATAGCTTGCGGGTGTGGAGCTATGAAATTGCCCGGGTCTTATTTTGGAACTTCTGAATAGTCTATTAATAATACAAGATAAACCCCGTCTTACTGAAAGACGGATGACTTATCTCGAACACGCGGACACCGTCCGTACGGATGCCCCTCGTCGGACAATCCCTAGCAGTCGACTGAAGAAACGTTACTTCGTTACGCCCTTCGGACCTATACCTAATCTCGCTTACAAATACCCCTTTTTCAACTTACAGTCCGAGACCACACTTTCAGACTGTAAGAAAAAGGGGGGGGGGGAGAGAGATTAGGGTAAGGATGACAAAAGGCACGGACTCAACACCTTTTTTCTCTTATGAGGGACGGATTGAATGAAAAAACAAAAATGTCTTCTCTACTTTAAAAAATAGTTCCACAACTATCTTCTACTAAGATACTTGGAAACTAGGGGGACATATGTTGATACGGAAATATGTCCAATCCGTCATAAGACGCCTTTGAAATGAATCCTAAGGCGTCTCAAGCTGTCTAAAGATCCGAGAGGACTTAAGGTCCGAACCGGAGGTGCGACCCAAAGGCCACCTCCGGCCCGACCCTCCTGAGTGTAATGGTTAAATGGACCCCAAAGACAATAGGTCCGACTCGAACCATGGTCCAAAGCCATGGGGATCCGATCCAGATGACGGTTCGGATGTAAGCCCTTAACCTCATATGGAACCAAGTGGACTGGCACCAAGAGAGAAAGTAGGGTCCGAGACAATCAAGGTCCGAACCACTATGCCTTGTGGTTTAGGAGAAGTTCTCTCAGACAGAATGACGACCCGGACCGTACCCTCGGACCCGCACTCTCGGACGAAGATCCGAGATGGACCTCAGAGGTCTCTAATTTCTCTCAAAGAATGACTAAACTACCCTCGAAAGCCCAAAAGGGAAATGGGTTAAGTCTTCTTAATGGGCCATGGGCCAAATGGAGCATTGTTGGCGCAATCCGAGCCTTACACTTGGCACGATCCAACAGAGTCCATCCCCTTTGGGAAATATCTATATGTACATGGCACACATTCCCATGATGAGGGAGGTAAGTCAAGCCATCTTTACGAACTAATCCCGAACACTATACAGAGTAGATCTTCAGTCTCTCTCAAGTGAAGTCTTTACCCGGTTTGACACTTAGCAAACCGGGTTTACGGTCCTAACCCCCCCCCCCCTCCAAAGTTACTAGTGCAGGTTCTTACCCTCTAGAGCTTTGGACCTTAGCTTTGGATCTTTACTTGGGAAGATTTGCAGTAATTTGGACCTAGACGATTTAGGAAGAACTCACTAAGAGATTTGGGGACTTCACCCTCAACAATAGGTATCTTAGCATTCTTCTCAGAAGGCTTTAGATTAAACTTATTGAGCATGTCTTTTGCATACTTTGTTTGACTAATGATTATTCCATCATCAAGCTACTTGACTTCCAACCCTATGAAGTAATTCAATTCTCCCATCATGCTCATCTCAAATTTACTTTTCATGAGCTCAGCAAAGTCTTCACAAAGTTGGTTGTCCTTAGATCCAAAGATTGTGTCATCAACATAAACTTGTACTAAGAGTAGTTTCCCATCATGGTTCAATGTAAAGAGAGTTTTGTCAACTTCTCCTTTCTTGAATCCACTTCCCAGCAAGTATTTGGCTAAAGTGTCATACCATGCTCTTGGAGCTTGTTCATATAGAGCTTTCTGAAGTTTATAGACCATCTTTCTTTCTGAGGAAACTTCAAAACCAGGTGGTTGCTCAACATAGACTTCCTCAGCAAGCTCACCATTTAGAAATGCACTTTTAACATCCATTTGGTAAACTTTAAAGTCTGAGCTGCAAAGGCTAGAAATAGTCTGATTGCATCCAATCTTGCAACTGGAGCATATGACTCATCAAAATCTAACCCTTCAGTTTGGGTGAATCCCTTGGCAACCAACCTTGCTTTGTTTCTGGTTATTTTACCAGATTCATTCATCTTATTTCTGAAAACCCACTTAGTTCCAATGACAGATATTCCATCAACAAAAGGAACTAGTTTCCACACTTTGTTTCTCTCAAATTGATCCAATTCTTCCTGCATTGCTGAGATCTAGTCTTGGTCTCTTAATGCTTCTTCAATGGTCTTTGGTTCAATGTTTGAGATAAAACAGCCATAGAGAGAATTTGCATTTTCAGCAATTGCTCCCCTAGTTCTTAACCCTTGGTTTAAACGACCTATCACATCCTTTGCAGGATGATCTCTTATCCATTTTATGATGGGTTTAGAACTAGTAGGATCATTATCATGTTGATCCATTTCTGAACCATTATGATTATGATAAGATACTTGCTCACTATCTGAGATATCTGGCACTTGAGGTGTGCTTGGGATATCTAACACTTGTTCAGTGTCAGGGGTATCTGAGATAGGATTCACAGTAGTCCTATTCTCAGAAACCTCTTCATAACGAAGATTCTCAGTGACTTGATCCATTTATGGATTTTCTCAAAGGAAATTATTCATCATGTCTTAGAGTCATCTGGTTGTTACTTGGCAATGGTTGCCTTTCATCGTCAGACTCATCCTCTAAGTGAATGACAGAGTCATTTACTCTCTGAGATTCTTTTTCAGAATCCTTGATCATTAGTTCTTTGAACCTATCTGAGAGTTCTTCATTCACGGGTATTTTCTTGTTTCCTTCATAGAATACTATATGGACAGATTCTTCAATCTTTTGTGTACTTTTGTTGTAGATTCTGTAGGCTTTGCTATTTATTGAATAACCAAGAAATACTCCTTCATCTGCCTTTGGTTGAAATGTTCTTAGATATTCTTTACCATTGTTGAGAACAAAACATTTGCAACCAAACACCCTTAAATGTTTGATACTAGGGGGTCTACCAATCAATAACTCATAGGGAGTCTTGTCATGGTGTTTGTTGATCAAACATCTATTTTGAGTGTAGCATGTTGTATTTACAGCTTCAACCCAATAGATTTCACTTATTTCAGTGTCAGCAAGCATTGTTCTTGCTGCCTCATTTAGGGTCATATTTTTCCTTTCAGCAAAACCATTTTGTTAAGAAGTCCTTACTGAAGATAGTTGATGTTGTGTACCTTTGCAAGTACAAAACTATTTCATGTACTGGTTTACAAACTCAGTACCATGGTCTGTTCTGATCACAGATACCTTGTCATTTTTCCTGACTTCAAGCTTATTCAGCAGGCTTGGTATCTCGACCCTTGCTCTAGTTTGTATTCATGAGCAAGTATTTTTTCGATGGCTTTATAGCCAATGCCATTTCGAGCATGAGATGCTGACTGAGATCTTCTCTCAGCAGCCTTACATCTTTCTTTCTTTCTTTCTTTCCAGAAAACGTGACATTTGAGAATTTACCAGCTCCAGCAATCTTCCCTTTTTGAGAGACGTAGCACTGTGGGTGATTACACTTCTAAGTGTGGTGTTCCTTTTCAGGTATCTTCCCAACATATTTCTTTGAGGCTTGTTTTTCCCTTAAAGGCATAGTCGCAACTGCATTGCCTTTGTCAGCAACCTTTGCTTTCTGACCAATGTTGTAGGTTGTTTGGGAACCACCTTGTTGACTACTAACAAATGTCAATTTTTCATCACTCTTGTTCAGAGTAGTAGAATTACTTATTTGAGTGTCTAGCCCAAGTCCTCATTTCTCAGGGAGATCTCTTAGGTAAGAGTGTACCTCAGTGAGAGTGTCACATGCCTTAGCATAGGATTGAAAGGACAATTCTTTCTTTTTGAGTTCATCATTTTCAGAAAGAAGACCTTCATACTTCTTTTGAAGTTTATCCATTGCCTCTTCATGCAACTTTCCTGTTTCAACTATCTGTGCTTTTAGAAATGCATTCTCGGCATTCTTTGTCTCAGATAGCTTTAGTAGTTGTGAGCACTCCTTTTCAAGAAACTTCTTTTCTTCTTCAAGAATTTTGGTTCTAGCTTGGACAACCATAAATTATCTTTCATAAAGATCAAGCTCATTTCTGAGATGTTCTAAACTTTTGATTCCTTCCTCATCACTCTCATAATTAACAAACTGAGAAATATTGGTTACCTCATCAGCCATTAAACAAGGCTCGATATTGGAGCAATCTGGGTAGACCTCCTCAGCAACCCCGCACATTTCCTTTTTCTTTTGACCAAAGTCAACTAAATCATGAGTAATACCACATAACTCTGGTGAAGGCAATTTGGAGTCATCTGAGTCCGAATCCTCAAACTCAGAGTCAAGATCAAGAGCATCTAATTGAATTTGAATCTTTTTCCTTTCCTCAGTGAGCAATGCTCTCTGGCCTCTCTTGAAATTTCTTCTATCTTTCTTGTCACCTGTCTTTAGCTTGTTATGAGCTGGGCAATCCCTTTTGAAGTGACCAGGTTTCTGACAGTAAAGCAGATATCTGATGTGCTCAAATTAGTACTTGATCAAATTCAAAGTAACTAAAGCAGTTATTGTAAATAGACTTTAACTACGAGATCGTTCTAAAGGAACTAACTAGGCAACTATGACGTTTTCAAGTGTCAAACGTAAGAGTTTGCAACTAACAGTTTGTAAGATTGAGTTTGTTTTGATTATTAAACTAAGTGAACTAAAACAGATTTGAATCAAGAGATGGGAAATAGACACGGTAGCATTTCAGACTAATCGAATACGAATCAAACCTATTGATCATATGTTGTCACAGTTATTTGTCCACATAAACTACCAATTTCAGTTTAACCAAAACATTCTTTGAAGATGTGAAGTAGAGAAATCCATCGATTGTCAGACGATTAATTCTTAACCTGAATGTGTTTGAAGATTTAGAATAAGGCTACTAAAATTGGGGTTTTTACGAAGTTTGAGAAGAAGCTTAACACATATGAACGAACCCTAGGTAAAGATCCTGATTCGATTAATCCTACATTGCTACCGCACCTATCGAAGGATTAACTACTCATAGCACAAGCAATAACATACACAATGACAATCACAATCGAATTAAGCATGATACAAGAGATTATAAGCATACACCAAACAATCAAACACAAGAGAGAAGAAATTGTGAAAGAAATGGTAAATGAATTGATAATCTAACCTCAAGATGTAAATCTGATGTCAATGGTATGATTACAAGTGAAATTGATGAATAATCCCAGGCAACAGAACCAAACTAGGGTTTATCTTGCTTCAGAGGGAAAAATGTAAGAAAAGAATGTCAAAAAAAAGTGTTTGAAACGAAGCTAAAATAATAGAGGAATTTGTGAATCCCGTGTGGGTCGCGACCTGGATAGCGCTGGTCGCAACCTGCGGGCTCCTGGGTCACGACTTGCGACCTCTAAACCAAAGTTGTAGATATTTGAATTATCTACGCGTGGCCACCAAAATCAGGTCAATCGGACATCGTATGAGAGAGTTATGGCCAAAATGGCTAGACTGCTCCGTAAGTTTCACTTTTTCGCAGTCTCGCTTAAATGACTCTAAACTCTTCATCCGAACTTCGAATCCACTTCCGTTTTCGCCATTTTCCTCCACTTTGAAAGATCTATATTCATCTCTAAATTTTCAAAGCCATCATTTTACTCCGATTTTCATCTCTAAACACACGAAAACCTGTAAAACACAACTGAAACACATAACACATAAAAACGTACAAATATGCTACGAAAGACAAATAGAGACGAACGAAAGCTGGTAAATAGAACGAAATGAGAGCCTAAAATACAGGCTCATCAAACCCCCCAGACCGAACCTTTGCTCGTCCTCGAGCAAACAGACTAAACTAGACTCGACTAACCTCTAAGGAAATAAGCACAAAGGAATTAAACTACCAAGTTACCGAGCCAACAATGCTAACATTAAACCTAAAAGATGCAAACGCTTTAAAATCCTTCTAACGTTGGTAGAAAACAAAGAAAAATTCAAACAAGTTTGTTTCCTAAGTAAAAAGAACTTAGAGTTAATCCTAGAGTCCCTCACATATAATCAGTTAAGCCACTCTCTCATAGATGGAAGTGTCCAGCGGGTTAAAAATGCTCAAGAATAAAGCTGGGCGGTGACTTTCGTCACAGAATTCCACAAATCTCTTATGCTAACGTACTCAATTCGTCAAGTCAAAAGGGACTTAAACGCGCGACTCTAGACAAATAAATGGGAACAAAGACTGACTGCTGCTCCGTTTTTGCTCAAATTTTTTATATTTTCATATTTTGCACACTATTTTTTAGATCATAATAAATGCCCTATGTGCTTTATCGTTTGGCCTCATTGGGCTCTTTTTTGTCTCAATTTTAGTAGGTGTCTGTTTTACCGAAAGTCCGCACTTTTGTGCATGTCAGTTTGGTATACGTGCCATCAACCTCACGGACATGTAACTTTTCAGCCACGCCGGTATGTGGTAGTATTTGAAACACGCCTAACACGACTAATGGTGATCAATTAAGACCATAGATCCACCCCGAGACTATAATATATATATTTTTAGGAACAGCAGACAGACTCGATAATCAAATACAAGATGGCTCCAGAAAAGGTAAAGAGCAGTCGCAAGAAAAGAATTGAGGACATGCCGTTTGTCATCCTCAACTACTAAGAGCACACATAAGTGTGAAGTGGCGCAATAACTTTAATAAAAGAATTGCTCTATCCAGAAATCACACAAAACAAAGCTGGCACAAGATTTTTACATCAGCATTAAAGGCTTCTCACTGGCTTTTTGGACTAAAGAACTAACTAGACTTCCTTTTTACAGAGGAAACAAACTTACAAAAAAAAAATCCTGCCCCCACTACTGATTAGAAAAGATTCAAAGCATAAGCATCAAACGGGTTTAACACTAGCAAAATGGGCTCTACCCTAGCAGTTAACTTAGACTCAAAGGAAACAGCA
Organism: Plantago major; assembly: GCA_026545765.1. Lineage (NCBI taxonomy): Eukaryota > Viridiplantae > Streptophyta > Magnoliopsida > Lamiales > Plantaginaceae > Plantago > Plantago major. Next base: position 50,096,760 of record CM048844.1, on the reverse strand, counting down.
GACAAACAGAAAAGAAAAAATTGAAACAGCAAACAACACAAGATGCACATCTCACCCTCCCCTAACAAAGAGAAGCTTGTCCTCAAGAAAGATAAAAATAGAAACAAACATCTTACAGATTTTGTACTCGTTTTTAGTCAAGTACCGGACTCTTTCGCATCAGTCGGCGGGTGTTGCTTATGGTTATAGTCGTCAGCTCGACTTCTTCAGCACTCTTGATTACTTTGCGCCTAGGGGCCTCCCAGCTTTCCTGGTTCCGTTCCTACCCTGAAAATGTGAGTAAATATATAGGTGAGCAGTATAAGACCCCATGTAATCCTTCCTCCTATCCTGTGCAGTTGATAATGTAGGATCGAGTGGGCTAGCAACTTTCGTTGCTTGCCTTGTACCTCATATGTGCAAGTACGGGAGTAGATGTCGATAACCATACGAGTTGCTTTGATAAAAGGCCGCCCAAGAAGCATAGTATCTTTTTCGTTTGCACCAAGGTCTTGTGGCGGTGACTCAATTATCACAAAATCAGTAGGCACAACAACTCCATCCAAATCCACTTTGACACCCTCAATTAAACCCATAGGTCGGCTACGGGACCCATCTGCGAGCAGCATCATGCACTTCATTGGTTTCATCCCCTTAAGACCAAGCTCTTCGTAGGTGCCAAATGTCATCAGACTACAGCTGGATCCTGTGTCGACTACTCCAACTACAACAGGAGTCGCTCCTATCCCAACTAGCAAATTGAAACTGGCATAATCCCTTATACTCTTAGTTTCTTTTGGGATTATTTGTTGCACTGCATCATTGGGTTTCTCAATCTCCTTCTCAACTGAATCTTTTGAAACCAAGGGAGTCGTGGGTTCCAGAATCACTGACTCCAGAGTTTGAGCCAGACTAAGCTTGCCAGTCTCTTTAACTTGCGGAATCACCCATTTTCCTTTACAGCAAGAACAAGTGGTGCCTCCTTGAGTTACCTGTGCCGATGGTGTCAAATCCTCGCTGACAGTAAGTTTAACCATGAAACTTTTTCCATGTACTAGGAGTTTTCACGCTTCTCCTTCTTGAACTCTTGCCAGAAGTTGTCCCATTGCATCTTCCAATCGCTTTACGGACTGCTCCATCCTTTCCGCACGCTTGGTGGAGTTATAATAGTACTGGTCAGAGTGGTCCATAAATCGCCTCAGCCTCTATTCCAGTGTTTCCTATTCCTGCTGGGGTTTAACTGGTACCTGTGGAGTCTGCGGGACATTTTCATAGAAGTTGTTCCCATAGCCCAGATTGCTTCTCACTTGCTGCACTGATTCTTCGAACTCCTCAACAAGCTTGCTCTCGCTTCTATTAGCTCTTTTCCCCAGCACCCCCTTGTGCTGGGAATTCACAGCCAGCTTCTCGAAAACTGCCTCGAGATCTGCGGTAGTGGCTTCCAGAATTGACCCCCCTGCGCTTACATCCACCAATTGCTGATCCTCCCTGGTAAGCCCATCGTAGAAAATGTGACACAGGGAGACGTTGTCAAACTTGTGATGTGGGCATTGCCCCAGAAGCTGCTTAAACCGTTCCCTGCACTCATAGAAGGATTCATCACACCTCTGCTCAAACTGGCAGATTTTGTTACGAATATTTGTGGTCTTGGCATGGGGAAAATATCTGCCCATGAAAGCTCTGTATATGTCATCCCATGAGTTCAGTGACCCCTCAGGCAGATTAAGAAGCTAAGTTTTAGCATGGTCATGCATGCAGATTGGGGAGACCTTCTTCCTAATGTCTTCATCCGAAACCTTGTTAGTGGTCGGTATCTGCCCAACCAGACCTTCAAACTCCTTCAGGAAATTGATCACATCCTCATTTTGCATTCCGTGGTACCTTGTCATATCATGGAAGTGATAAGCCTTGGTTTCCATGTTCTTGGCATCATTGCGGGTCCACCTACCTTAACTTCTCCAGGTTGATAGTAATCTTTGTATTTTGCCATTACTGAAACTCTACTATCAGAAAATCTCAACTGAAGTTTAGTTTCTATTAGTCCATGAAACGCAAAACACAGGTGGTTCTAGAAAACTAATACAATTATCTACTCAAAAACACCATTGTAGGAGTTAACTCCCCGGCAGCAGCACCAAATTTGATGTGCTCAAATTAGTACTTCATAAAATTCAAAGTAACTAAAGCAGTTGTTGTAAACAGACATTAACTACGAGATCGTTCTCAAAGAGCTAACTAGGCAACTATGACGTTTTCAAGTGTTAAACGTAAGAGTTTGCTAGTAACAGTTTGTAAGGTTGAGTTTGTTTCAATAATTAAACTAAGTAAACTAAAACAAATTTGAATCAAGAGATGGGAAATAGACACGGTAGCATTTCAGACTAATCGAATACGAATCAAACCTATTGTTCATATGCTGTCACATTTATTTTTCCAAATAAACTACCAATTTCAGTTTAACCAAAACATTCTTCGAAGATGTGAAGTAGAGAAATCAATCGATTTTCAGACGATTGATTCTTAACATGAATGTGTTTGAAGATTTAGAGTAAGACTACTGAAATTGGGGTTTTTACGAAGTTTGAGAAGAAGCTAAAGATCCTGATTCGATTAATCCTACATTGCTACCGCAACTATCGACGGATTAACTACTCATAGTACAAGCAATAACATACACAATGACAATCACAATCGAATTAAGCATGATACAAGAGATTATAAGCATACACCAAACAATCAAACACAAGAGAGAAGAAATTGTGAAAGAAAGGGTAAATGAATTGATAAGTAAATATGATGTCAATGGTATGATTACAAGTGAAATTGATGAATAATCCCAGGCAAGAGAACCAAATTAGGGTTTATTTTGCTTGAGATGAAAAACTTAAGAAAGGAATGTCAAAAAAAAGTGTCTGAAACGAAGCTAAAATAACAGAGGAATATGTGAATCCCGCGTGGGTCGCGACATGGATGGCGCTGGTCGCGACCTGCGGGCTCCTGGGTCGCCACCTGGGTCGCAACTTGTAACCTCTGAACCAAAGTTGTAGATATTTGAATTATCTACGTGTGGCCGCCGAAATCAGGTCAATCGGACATCATATGAGAGAGTTATGGCCAAAATGTCTAGACTGCTCCGTAAGTTTCACTTTTTCGCAGTCTCGCTTAAATGACTCTAAACTCTTCATCCGAACTTCGAATCCACTTTCGTTTTCGCCATTTTCCTCCACTTTGAAAGATCTATATTCATCTCTAAATTTCCAAAGCCATCATTTTACTCCGATTTTCATCTCTAAACACATGAAAACCTGTAAAACACAACTGAAACACAAAACACATAAAAACGCACAAAATATGCTACGAAAGACAAATAGAGACGAACGAAAGCTGGTAAATAGAACGAAATGAGAGCCTAAAATACAGGCTCATCAATATCATTTTCGATTTCATCTACCTCGGTACTCGTTGATAGTTGTGCAGGCTTGTTCAGCGAGCTATTCAATTGTATGTTTTTGTACTGGTGATAGTTTGGACCTAGATGCTTTTTCTGCTTCTCTTTGGCCCTTCTTCTTTCAATCTCCTGACTGGCATATTTTTTCATGTGCTTCACAGCAAGAGCATTTTCCTCAGTCACCTCCTTGGTATTCTTCTTTTCAGAAGTACCTTGAGCTATGAGGGCCACATTCTACAATGTTTTAGCAGTCATGTGTCCTTTTCGCTTTGTTTCATAATGGACAGTTGTCAAATGTGAGAAAGCTCTACTGGAGTAATGTTTGGTATTCCTTGGTGGAAATAGAAGTACTGAGTATGTTCCCAGTTTTGATTCAAGCTTCTTACGATAGTCTTAACCTTTTCAGAGTTATAGTATCTCTCATTTTCACCAAGTGCAGCCATCTCACTCATCCATGTAGTAAATCTGAAATCAAGTTCCTCAAGTGTCTCAGTGGGACCTTGCTTGAAGTTTTGGAATTTGAGCTTCAAAACTTCAAACTTGTTTTCCTTAGTTTTCTCAGTATCGGCACAAATTTCTTCAATCAGTGACCAGGCTTCTTTTGCCGTCTTAGCACCCCACAGTTTGCACTATATGTGGTCTGGAGTAGAACGTATGATAATGTTTCTTACTTGACCATCTAGCCTATTTCTCTTGGAATCTTCCGATGTCCAGAGATGTCTGGGCTTTAGTTCATAAGTAATTTCACCAGTTGGTCTAGCACTTGTAGTTGCGCCAGATGATGAGGAAGGAACTAGCAGCATCTGTGTCAGCAGGTCCCTTGTCTCGACCATTTGAAACTTCCATGACTTGTCTTTCATGTCGAATGACTATAGGGCCATTCTTGATATCTTCAATCATTTCATCACTGATAGCTTCTAGGTGAAGCATCATGTTGTTCTTCCATTTCTCATAGTTTTTTGGTTTCAGAGTGGGTGCATCACTTAGAGATATCCTGCAGCAAACACACTTAAACAAACAAATCAAGTGTAGGTGGTGAGCAGAAAGTAGGCACTTATCTAGGATCTAGGTTCAGTGCAGAAGGCTTGGGAACCTCCTGCTCTGATACGACTTGTTGGTCCAGATAACGGCAAAGTAAAAGACTGGAGGGGGGGGGGGGTGAATAGTCTTTTCAAAATTTTATCGATAAAACAGTTTCTCAGATATCTGTAAAGATATATGATACTTATAATCAGAAGGCAGAAGACTTTAGTGATAAGTGCATGTGCTCAGCAAGCTATAAGTGTATAAATACTCAGCAAGTAGATAAAGCCGTAAGTAAGATGCAGAAAGTAAATGACACAAGGCTTTATAGTGGTATCTAAAGGTGGCGTAATCCCTCAACTAATCCACTCGCCCTTTCTCAGGACTTGACTTCACTAAGATAACATGATGAGTTCCCCTTACAAAATCCTATCTCTGGATCCCTTTTACACTAGGTTCCCAATCAAGTGTTCTCCCTGAGTTGTTCCCCAGCTATCTGAGCAAAGTACTTCCTCTACTCAGTGACCTTAGGTTGTTCCTTAGTTTCCCAAACTAAGTACTTCCTATGCTCAATGCCTGAGTGGTGTTGATTATGGTAGTTTGTCAGGTGAGCTTTCTTTATAACTTATACAGTTATATTCAGATAGCTCTATAGAATCAATCTTACTTAATACACTTCACAATGTATGGTAATGTTGGTCCAGATAACGGCAAAGTAAAAGACTTGGGGGGCGGGGGGGGGGGGTGAATAGTCTTTTTCAAACTTTTGTCGATAAACACAATTTCTCAGATATCTGTGAAGATATCTGATACTTACTTTCAGAGAGCAGAAGACTTTTTGTGATAAGTGCACGTGCTCAGCAAGATATGTGTAAATACTTAGCAAAGTAAATAAAGCAAGTAATAAAATGCAGAAAGTAAATAACACAAGTCTTTATAGTGGAATCTGAAGGTGGCGTAATCCTTCAACTATCCACTTCGGCCTTTCTCAGACCTAGAATCCACTATGACAGATAATTGAGTTAACCTTACAAATATCTTCTCTCGATTCCTAAATACACTAGGTTCCCAACCAAGTGTTCTCCCTGAGTTATTCCCCGGCTTTCTCAGCCAAGTACTTCCTGTACTCATAAACCTTTTGAGCTATTCCTTAGTTTCCCAAACTAAGTACTTCCTATGCTCAGTAACCTTTGAGTTATTCCTTAGTTTCCAAACTAAGTACTTCCTGTACTCCACGCCGATTAAGGTGTTGGTTAAGGTAGTTTGTCAGGTGAGCTTCTTTAATAACTTATTCAGTTATGCAGATAGCTCTATGAATCAAGTATACTTAATACACTTTTCAATGTATGGTATCTTGTTCTTTACTGACCCAAGTCTATGATAAGTGTTCAAGAGAAAGAATCTCAGATATGAAATCTTAATTCAACTCCTTCACACATAACAATGCTTGTTAAGGATCAGAACACTTAGAACTTTTGTGCTACTTAGACTCAAGAGCTTTGGTCGCAACAGAAAGCTTGAAGGTAAGTAGTATGGTTGAGAGTTTGAAAGATAGTGTTCAGTGTTCTTGGTGTAAGTTCTGTGTGTGTTCTCAAGCATTCTAAGTGTTGAAATTTATAGATGAATTTGAGTGCCGTTTGAATAGTATCCGTTAGGCTTAAATCAAATTCAAACTATTGATATCTGAGTATAGTACTGTTGCATGTTTGTCTTCTTCTTCAGAGACTACCATTTTTGTTCAGACATTTATGTCCGCGCATTTAATGCACTGTACTATACTTTGTCATGTAGTGCCAACGGAACTATGCATGCTTTCTAAAGCTTTGCACGTCCTTTTCCAGAGACTATCAAAACTCCAGATACCACTTGTTAAGAATATATTGTTTCCCGGAAACATAATCTTTATCCAAGGTATCTGAGTGTAGATATCTATAGGCACTTTTCCTCCTTTTCCAGAAACCTTGCATTCTCAGATATCTTTTGCAACACTTGTTTATTGAAAAACACTTGTTTCTTCAAGATATCTGGACATAGGTATCTGATAACATTTGTCTTCAGCAATCTTGTGCAGTCTTTAAAACTTCATTTTAAAGTTGAACTTCTCCTGCTGGATGCCTTCTTCTTGGTCTTCTTCAAGAAAATAAAAATTACATTCAGAGACCTAACATCCTATACAAGATTTACTAGACTATCATACTTAGTGATTTTCCTCTTTTACAGTGTTCAAGTGAACCAAGAGTACTAACCACCTTTCTGAGCTAAGATAAGTCATTAGGTTGCTGATCAAAATCTAAACAAATATTCCTAACAGGTAAGTTGTTCTTTACTGACCCAAGTCTTTGTTGTATGTTCAAGAGAATGAATCTTAGATATCAGTCGCAACTTGATCTTTTGATTCAACTCTTTCACAATGAACAATGCTTGTTAAGGATCAAGACACTTAGAACTTTCGTGCTACTTAGAAATCAAGAGTTTTAGTCGCAACAGTAAGCTAAAGAGAGTAAGTAGTTTTAAGGCTTGTATGCTTGAGTATGTTGTATGATCAGTGAAGTTCAAGGTGTATCTTCACGCATTCTATGAGTTGATATTTATAGTTGAATTTCAAGCCGTTTGAATAGTATCCGTTAAGCTTCATTTGAAATTCAAACTATTGATATATGTAAATAGTACTGCAGTGAGCTTTGTCTCTTTTCAGGGATTTCCTCTTTTGTTCAGACATCTCTGTCTGCATAATAAATGCACTGTACTATTTTTGTCCTGTAGTCTCAACAGATAAGTGCAAGGTATCGGAGTCTTGACGCTCTCCTTACTCAGTGACCTTTTTTTCTCATATATCTGTTAGGAAACTTGTTCTTTGAAAACACTTGTTTCATTAAGGTATCTAGGAACAGGTATCTGAGGAGACATTTCTCCTTAATCTTCAGCAATCTTGTGCAGTTTCTTGATCTTCAAAAAAAATGAGTTCTTTTGCTGGATGCTTCCTTCTTGGTCTTCTTCAAAGATATAGAAAATTACATTCAGAAACCTATCATCCTATACAAGATATGCTAGACTAACATTCTCAGTGAGCTTCCTCTTTTACAATGTTCAAGTGAACTAAGAGTACTAGTTACCTTTTTGTTCTAAGATAAATCATTGAGGTTGCTGATCAAAATCTAAACAGAGATTCCTAAAAATTTCTCTCCAAACCTACTTCTACTCATCTGTCTGCTGCTTACAGGGTTCTCAGGTACTAAAAAGGTACTACTGGTAACGGACTCTATTATTTTGTTAATAATGATTTTCATCTTAAGGGTTATGCTAATTCTGATTGGGTTGGGTGTGTTGACACCAGGAAAAGTTTGTCTGGATATTGTTTTTACTTAGGGGATTCTCTTGTTAGCTGAAAAAACAAGAACAACAAGTAGTGAGCCACTCCAGCACTGAGGCTGAGTATAGAGCAGCTGCTACTGGTATTTTTGAAGCTCAATGGCTTATCTATCTTCTTCAAGATATGAATGTTCCTCATGATTTTCCTGTTTAAATTATATAGATAACCTATCTACATATCACTTGGCTCATAATCCTGTGCAGCATCAAAGGACTAAGCACATTGAACTTGACTGTCATTTAATCCGAGAAAAGATAGCTTCTGGCTCTTATTCATTTTGTCCATATCAGTAATGTTCATCAGGTGGCTGACATATACACCAAGGCTTTGCCTACACCTGCTTTTCATCATCTTATCTTCAAGATGAAGTTTTTCAATCTCTATGTTCCGCTTGAGGGGGGTGTCAAGATAAAGATCCATTAATCACAGTTTCATGTCAAGAGACACATGTTGATTAGTCTTTTATGCTCCCAATCCACTAAATGTTGATACTGTATTGAAAGTGTTATTAACTGTATTACGTTTTATTCATTAGGCTGTATAACGTTTTTCTTCACCTGTAGCGGTTAGGTAGTTGGCTATTTAGTTCTTCTTCTCCATTGTAACAATACACTTCTTCATTGTCTTCAGTTCATCTGTACAATTCACTCTTCAATCAATAAACAATTTTATCTCTTCCATTGATTCTTGAATTGTAACACAATCCCCCGTCGGGCAAGGAAGTTTTATTACACATAAAACAGAACATCTACAAATTAAACAAGGATATTTTGATATTTTTCTACAAACAATACATGTCAGTCGTACATAATGGGATATATGTCCAACGATTCATAGGATATTGATACACATATATTTTTTTACGGAGCTTTATTATAGTACACCTCTGGAATTATTTAATACATGTAAATGAAATTATGCAGAAAATCACCTCAATTGGTAAGTTAAGACATACTGAAACCAATAGGTGTTCGACTTATACCCAGCAATGCAAATTGATCAGAAGGATCTCGGTTTCAACACAATGGTGGAATGGTTCAAAATTCGCATGGCAAACTGCCCGTTATTCTCCGTAGTGTCAATCTTTGTTTGCCCTGGAGGAGCAAACAATTCAAAGTTCTGCACCAAGCGTCCTAGTGTGACGCCTACAACCGCGATTGCAATCAAATTTCCCGGACAACTCCTCCTCCCAATTCCAAAAGGAATATACTTGAAGTCATTTCCAGTTGTATCAACATCCACCTCCTCTTCTAGGAACCTCTCCGGCCTGAACTCTTCTGGCTTCTTCCAATGTGCGGGGTCATTCGCTATCCCCCATGCATTAACCAACACACGACTCCTAGCAGGGATGTCGTAACCACCCACTTTTGCATCTTGGAGGTTCATATGAGGAACCAAACATGGGACAATCATTCGAAGACGGAGGGTCTCTTTGATTATTGCTTGCAGGTATGGGAGCTTTTGAGTGTCGGGCTCCGTCACCTGAGTTTTAGGCCCCAATACTTTATCAATCTCGGCCCGGAGTTTTGTTTGAATTTCAGGTTTGTTGATTAGTTCTGCAATAGCCCATTCAAGTGCCCATACAGTTGTCTCTATGGCTGCAGGTGATTAAGCAAGTATTTTTAGATGATCAGTTAATTTAGACAAATTAATTATGTTTTGAAACCGTGGAAATGAATGAATTACCAGCAACATTCATGTTCTCAACAATGTACAAGACATGGTCGTCAGTTATTTCTCCATTCTTTTCAGCCTCAATGAAATGATCGAGTGCACATTTTTTTTCTCCTTCTGTCCCCGCAAGTTTCCTTAAAAATGATAGAAATTATTTCCATATTGTGAGTTATTCTCAATCGAAAGATCCATAGTCTAATACACCTAGTCTATAGAAGTATTCTCCGAAACAATAGGAGTAAGTGCCTGTTTGCACTAATTATCCAAATCTGGTCTTTTAGTTTATTTAAATTGGTAAATAATATAAACAAATATTTTTTCAAAACACTCAATTATTGTTTCCAATATAAAGAATTAAAACTATAAATCAGTTTACGGAAAAGATTCGCAAACACCAACAAGGCCATATTTTTTCAAAGAAACTTAGTAACATTAGGTCTCCTAATAATTTCCTTACTAAAATTGGATCCGTAACATTTTAATAATAACAAAATGGTCCCTGAACAATTACATATTGGTGCAGAAAAGGGAAGACCAATTTGTAATCGTTCAATGATTATTATGTTATCATTGACATGGTAAGTATCGAAATCAGAAATCCCTGTTTTTAAGGGATTTATCAAAATTAAAGTATATATTACTAAGACTTTATTTGTTTTGAGGGTAAATGGAGGAAAAAAAAATGGGAAAATAAAATAACTTTCTTTATTTTGTGGATATATATATATATATATATATATATATATATATATTTATTTTTTTTCTTTTTTTTCATAAATATTTTTTTTTCTTTTTTTTCATAAATTTTTCAGAATTTCTTAAAACTATCAAATTATGAAAAACAATATTTTCGCCTATTTTTTTTCTTTCTCCCTATTTTTACTCGAACCAAATAAAGCCAAATGTTGAAAAGAGTAATATCTTTCTTTAGAAAAGAATGAATGACCAAATTATATTGTTTTAAAATGTTCAACATGTAATCTTAAAACCACTTACTTTCTTTCACCAATAAACCTCTCTCTGAAAAGATTGAACCTTGTTGCAGTGATTTCCTTGCATACCTTCAAGTATTTTCTTAAAAATGGCCTCAGAATTGGCACAAAGTCCCCAAAGTTGTACTCAAGACTCTGTCCTAATCGACTCCTTTGTCCATTAATATCCTTAAGCTTCACATATAAAGGATCCTCTTCACCCTCAAAGCCCTTGCCAAACATAACTTTGTACACATTGTTGTACACCATCAGTTGCAGCCGCCTCCTCAGCACAATCCCACTAGTTGCCGCTTTCGGATCCTTTCTCACGTCCTCCACCACAGCAGCAGCTTCCGCCTCCCACTCTTGGCGGTATTGTTGCACTATCTGTGGCCGGTTACAGCTTTGTCAATATACTTCTTGAACTACGTATATATATTCAAATGTGAAGTCGAAAATGAATGTTTGTACGTACCTTATTAGTGAAAAAAGGCACTGTCATAATGCGGCGCATCTTTCGCCAATGATCACCGTACTCACTGAACACCATATCCTGGCCTTTCCCAGTGAAGATGTCGTAAACAATGTTTCTAGAGCGAGACCCAAATTCGACACCTTGAGTGATCAAAACTTCCTTGACGAGCTCTTTAGAGGAGACGGTAACCACATTAAGTTGGCCCATTTTGACGAGCGTTATGTCACCATATTTCTTGGCATAATCATTCAAGATGCGTTGGTCTAAGTTGCCTACTTGAAGCCAACTTCCAACTATTGGCCAACGGGTCGGGCCCGGGGGGAGCTTGAACCGTTTGCCGCGAAGCTTGGAGATGACAACGGCTGCTGCGATGGCGAAGAAGAAGCCGGTTAGGGCCTTCTCTAGGAGGAGAAGATCCATGGATCGGGGATATTAGTTAGTACTTGGTTTGAGAGGGATTTGATGTTTTAAGCTGTTTTTGTAGTCACAAATGGATACTAAGGTATTTATACGAGAAATTGGCGTGTGATCCTATAGCATGCATCATGCTTTGAGTGGGTGGGTGAACTGAGCAAAAGTATTCCTTCTTTTACATAAAATAAGACTGGAAAATAGTCTAAACTCCACCCACTCTGTACCATAAATACCGGTAACTTTTTAAAAATTTTAAGGTTCCGTTAAAAGTTCTATACTTAACTTTTCTTCTATTTTAAAAATAATTATATAATTTTATATATTCATCATTAGTTCTAATAAAGTTAAAAAAGTTTAAACAATCAAACCAATTAATAAAAAAGTTATAAAGTAAACTTCACATACTATAATGATAATGTTATTCATTTTAATTTATATGCATAACCAGTAAACTGCACCATTTCTAAGGAACGAGGATAATATATTATTGTTTGTACTGCTATGGATACGACGGAGGGTGAGAGCTAAGGTGTGGGTGAGATATGTAATAATTATAAATTGGTGTCATTCACAAATATTTCTTACTATAATTAGTGCTATATAATATATTTATTAGAATTTAGTGTTTATATATCTAATTCCAAAGATGCCCTCTAACTAAATACTAAATATAGTATATTTAATAATCAATTTTAATCTTCAATCATCTAATTATCTATTAGAATCTATTTAGATTTGGTTTCGTAAGATTAGACAAGCACCATCAAAATAAACGATCGTTCTTATTTACCAGCATTTAATTGCAAGCAACATTTAGCATTATATTACAAGCATCATCCAATACGAAACAAGCATCATATTATACTGCAAGCATAATTTAGCATCACATTACAAGCATTCAATACGAAACAAGCATCATATTAGTACTGCAAGCATCATTTAGCATTACATTACAAGCATCCAATACGAAACAAGCATCATATTAGTACTGCAAGCATCATTTAGCATTAAATTACAAGCATCATATAATACAAGCATCAAATACGAAACAAGCATCATATTAGTACTGCAAACATCATTTAGCATTAAATTACAAGTATCATATAATACAAGCCTCCAAAACGAAACAAGCATCATATTAGTTACATAGGCACCATTAATACATCAAAGTATCAAGCATCATTCTTCAATAGTTACAACAAGCATCAAGAATCATTAAGAAAGCATTCAAATTTGAATGAGAAAAAATAAAAATAACTCAATACAACCCACTAATTGAACACATGCCATTAGAATTAAGTTAAGAAGGTACGATGTCAATAAGAAAACATGAATTGAAAAAAAACATGATAATGGAGGATGTAGGAAGCTAGAAGGTTGATTATTGTGATGCAAATACTTGTATCAATTAGCAGATGTTTGTATCAATTAGCAGATACTTGCTTGTTTCATCTGACGTCTTGCTTTTGAATAATAGTGTGTTATGAATTAGTATTTTGATTTAGTTTCGTATAAATAAGGGATTGATTTTTATCAATAATGGTGTATTTAATTTTAAATTTATTAAAAATAATAAAATTACTAATTTGTAGGAAGTTTATGACCAATTTGTAAAAGGTTTTTTATGTATAATTAAAGTGTAAAAAATTTTTGAAAGTTACACTAATTTGTAATTATTCCTTTAAAATAATTCTAAAGTTATGGAATAGTACTGGTAACTAAAGATGAAAAACAATTGCACAGCACCATAACTGAATTGAGTTGCAATGACTACATTTTGTACTTTTTTTTATTTTGATGATGATAATGATTAATTGTCATAAGATTGTGGCAATATTAATTCTTCATAAATGGTCACAGAAAACAAGTATTAAGCCAACAAGTGCCAAGTTGAAAGTTGTAAAAACTATCATGACAAATTGCAACAGGTTATAGAAACTAGCTATGAACATCGCGAATCATGCACCATGAATCATGATACATGATGATTCTATTATATACATTGGTTGATGTAAAGAATCTATTTCAAGGTAATTATTAAAATAATACACCATTAATATAAAAATTTAGGAAGCACATTATTGAAATAAGAGATTTTTAGTGAAAATGAACATGTACGTTTGAAAAGTAAAAGCTTGTGTGTTTGCGTACAAATTTAATGGAATTGTATAATTTACATATTTAATTAAAAGAGGGATACAAATACCTGAATTAATTTTTTTTTACTTTATAAAAACCTATAGAAAATTTAATTTTATACCAAATACAAATTTTCACAACTCAATTAAAATTTAATTACTATTCATCAGTTATACCTCAATTAAAATTCGGTCAATTAAAGTTTTGTGGCAAACAGTCCGGTAATTGTCCAACTCAATTAAGTGGAGTGCTGTTCCATATATTTATACAAGGTACATAGTTTAGATTTAAGTAGAGTAAGTACAATCAATTACACATCAAGACAAATATACATTGTGATATAATGAGATACTAAGAATCATATTTATGATTCTGCCGAATCCTTGTGATCCTTGGCAATATCTTCAACACCCCCCTCAAGCGAAGCGATGGATTTGTACCAACGCTGAGCTTGGAACAAATGGGCGAGAAAAGCTTTTCGTGAAGATGTCAACAAGATTTAGGTGAGAGGGCACACACTATGTAACTAATATCAGTAACAAGTTCACGAGTGAAGTGATAGTCTAGCTCAATGTGCTTGGAGCGTTTGTGAGAAACATGATTCTCACTGATGAAAACAACACTCTTATTATCGCATAGGAGGACAGGTTTGTTGTGCAAAGAAACACGAAGGAGATGAGTGACCCAAGCAATATCAGCAGCAGCATTAGCGAGGACACGATACTCGGGTTCACAGCTGGAACGAGAGACGTTTGGTTGTTTCTTCGAACTCCAAAGAACGAAGTTTGATCCCCGAAATAGTGAGTAAACCGTAGTGGACTGACGCGTGTCAAGGCAAGCAGTCCAATCAACATCAGAATATGTAAGTAAAGTAGGGACTTGCGAGCTGGAAAAATGTAAACCATATGGGAGGTCCCTTTCACATAGCGCAAGATACACTTAACAACAAGAAAGTGATCCATAGATGGTGAGTGCATAAATTGATTGACCGTGTTAACTGCTGATGTGACAATGAAATGTGCGATTTTGCATGCTTTTAGACCCTCATTTTTTGCCCAAGATTTAATATTTGTATCATTTTATGGCCAATTACCAACTTCTTGTGTATTTTGTAGGTCGCGTTTTCAAGGAATTGCACGATTTCGGGGGCTAAAACGTCATATTTGGGCGAAATCGAGAAAGTTAAGCAAATATGTTGATTTGGCAATTGTACGAAGTTCGAAGTGTCAAAACATGTCATGTGACCAATCAATGTAAAGGTAATTGAAGATTCTACAACTTTGAAGAAGACAAATTTTTGAGGAAACGAAGTTACGAAGTCCGAAATTGAAGAACGAAGGAAAACAGATAGAAGCTAGAGGAATCGCATTTGTGTGGTCCACAGTGGACTGCAGAAGATCAACTGCAGTCGACCATCGACAGTAGTAAAGAGAAATTTCTAGAAACACGCCAGTTTCTAGCCAGCCAATCTGAAGCCCATCTTCCAGTATAAATAAGACCTTTGGGGGTCTTATAATGAAGACACAACTCAACGGGAGGGTTCGGTACCACAAGGAATCTCTCCTGAGAGAGTAACCAGTCCTCGGAGAAGTGAACCCCAAAACCCTAGCCGTCAGCAACCAAACAGGAAGTCAAGATTCGATGCAGCAAATAGGAACTTACCTTCTGGTTTATTCTTCACTGTAAACCTACAAATACAGCCAGAAGTTAGTTCAGTCAATTACTTGAGTTAGAGCAGTCTCCGAGTGTATTCATAACATCTCACGTCTTTGACAGTTTTCTAGGCTTTGTCTAGTTTTTCTCCTAGATTAGGATAGTTAGTTCAATCCAATTGCTTAGTGTTTTTGTAATTCATTATATTATCATATTGAATTCTTTTACCTTGAGGCTCGGAAGGTTATAATATATTAACCTTCTAGAAACTATACTTGGAGTTCTTTTTATTTCGCTATTCTTGAATTGCTTGATAGATTAGCTTTAGTGTGAGTGTGTTTAACTAATATAGTTAAATACACTGTTTGTTACAGTATATCGAAAATACTGTTCAATAGTGTTCTTTGGTATACTGAATACACTTGTTTATATTATACCAAATCCCGGTCCATACATTTTCATTTGGCATCAGAGTCAAGCACCTAATTCATAGGTGTTTGGATTGGTATCATGGATTTTGCTAATCCTAATGTCAATAGGTTACCTATACTTGATGGCTCCAACTATGATCTTTGGAAGAATCGCATTCGTTCACATATCAAATCCATTGATATTCGTGTTTAGAGAAGTGTTCTTGATGGTTACACTTTGCATTTATTACCTCCTGATAAGGACAAGGATTGCATTCCTAAGCCGGAACGTGATTATACTGAGAAAGAAATTGCGGATGCAAACAACAATGAGAAGGCTCTCAATATTTTTTTTCGTTATGTGAATCCTCACATGTTTAAACTGATTCGGACATGCTCAACTACTCAACAAGCCTGGGATATTCTTCAAAGGCACTGTGAGGGAGATCTGAGCGTGAGAGAATCAAGACTTCAAATGCTTTTGAGTCGTTTTGAAAATCTAAAGATGGGGGAGGAAGAGGACATTACATCCTATTTTGGTAAACTTTTGGATATTTCTAACGAAAGTCATATGCTTAGAGACCAATTAGTTTACAAAGCTATTAGGACTCTTTCAAAATGTTTTGAAATGAAAAAGATTGCTGTTGAAACCTCTGAGAACTTGGCCACCATGGATCTTCAAACCTTGATGAATATTATGAAAACTTTCGAGCTAGGGTTAAACAACTCTGCTGATGTTGTCAAGGACAGTAGCATTGTACTTCAATCAAAGTCTTCGGAAACACTGGATACTGAAGAAGATGATGATGAGTCCAATGTTATGTTCAAGGCTATGTTAAAACATTTTCAAAATACTAATCTAAAAGGCAAGTTTACAGCAGGTTCAAGCAGCAATCCCTTTGGTTAGTGTTAGGAATATCTGTTTAGATTTTGATCAGCAACCTAATGACTTATCTTAGCTCAGAAAGGTGATTAGTACTCTTAGTTCACTTGAACACTGTAAAAGAGGAAACTCACTAAGTATGATAGTCTAGCAAATCTTGTATAGGATGTTAGGTCTCGAAATGTAATTTTTATTTTCTGAAGAAGACCAAGAAGAAGGCATCCAGCAGGAAAAGTTCAACGGATTTGAAGATTTGAAGACTGCACAAGATTGCTGAAGACAAAGGTTTTTCTGATACCTATGTCCAGATATCTTGAAGAAACAAATGTTTCGAAACACAATTGTTGCAAAAGATATCAGAGAATAAAAGGTTTCTGAGACGGGGAAAGTGCCCACAGATATATCTACACTCAGATACCTTGGACATAAAATATGTTTCTGAAAAGAAATATATTATAACAAAGTTGTTTCAACAAGTGGTATCTGGAGTTGTGATAATCGAACATGCAAAGCTTCAGAAAAACTATGATAGAATAAGATCTCTGATACAATGCATAGTTCCGTTGTCACTACAGGACAAAGTATAGTACAGTGCATTAAATGCGCGGACAGAAATGTCTGAAAAAAAACGGTAGCTTTTGAAAAAGAAGACAAACCTGCTACAGTACTATACTCAGATATCAATAGTTTGAATTTGATTTAAGCCTAACAGATACTATTCAAACGGCACTCAAATTCATCTATAAATATCAACACTTAGACTGCTTGAGAACATGCACACACTGAACACCTTAGATCACTGAACTTATATTGAATACTCTCACAAGCTCTCTCAAGCATACTACTTACCTTCAAGCTTTCTGTTGCGACCAAAGCTCTTGATTCTAAGTAGCACCAAAGTTCTAAGTGTCCTAATCCTTAACAAGTATTGTTATTTGTGAAAGAGTTGAACTAAGATTTCATATCTGAGTTTCATTCTCTTGAACACTTACCATTGACTTGGGTCAGTAGAGAACAAGATACCATACATTGCAAAGTGTATTAAGTATACTTGATTCATAAAGCTATCTGAATAACTGAACAAGTTATTAAAGAAGCTCACCTGACAATTTACCTTAACCAACACCTTAAAACGGCGTGGAGTACAGGAAGTACTTAGTTTGGGAAACCAAGGAATAACTCCAAGGTTATTGAGCATAGGAAGTACTTAGTTTGGGAAACTAAGGAACAGCTCAAAAGGTTTCTGAGTACAGAAAGTACTTGGACGTGAAAGCCCAGGAATAACTCAGGGGGAACACTTGGTTGGGAACCTAGTGTATTTAGGAATCAAGAGAAGATATCTGTATGGTTACCTCATTTATCTGTCTTAGTGGATTCTAGGTCTGAGAAAGGCCGAAGTGGATTAGTTGAAGGATTACGCCACCTCCAGATACCACTATAAAAAGACTTGTGTTATTTACTTTCTGCAGTTTATTACTTGCTTTACTTATCTTGCAAAGTACTTACACTTATCTTGCTGAGCACGTGCACTTATCACAGAAAAGTCTTCCGCTCTCTGAAATTAAGTATCAGATATCTTCACAGATATCTGAGAATCTGTGTTTATCGACAAAAGTTTTAAAAGACTATTCACCCCCCCCCCTAGTCTTTTACTTTACCGTTATCTGGACCAACAAGTGGTATCAGAGCAGGAGGTTCCCAAGCCTTCTGCACTGAACCTAGATCCCAGATAAGTGCCCACTAACTGCTTTTCACCTACACTTGATTTGTTTGTTTAGTGTGTTTGCTGCAGGATGTCTTTAAGTGACACCCCAATTCTAAAGCCAGAGAATTATGAAAAATGGAAGAACAACATGATGCTCCACCTAGAAGCCATCAGTGACGAAATGATCGAAGTAATAAAGAATGGCCCAATAGTCATTCAACAACTCAAGCAAGTCATAGAGGTTTCTAATGGTAGAGACAGAGAACAAAGCGATGGGTCTTCACAGATAGATGCGTCAACCAGTGGGAGACCTACCAGTAAGTTATTTACGAACCAAAGCCTAAAGAGCTCTGGACATCGGAAGATGCCAAAAGAAATCGACTGGATGGTCAGGCTCGTAATATCATCATACGTTCTACTCCAGAGCACATACAGTGTAAACTGTGGGGTGCAAAAACGGCGAAAGTGGCATGGCAATTGATTGAAGAAATCTGTGCCGGCACTGAGAAAACAAAGGAAAACAAGTTCGAAGTTTTGAAGCTCAAATTCCAAAACTTTAAACAAGGTCCCACTGAGACTCTTGAGGAACTAGATTTCCGGTTTACTACACTTATAAGTGACATGGCTGCACTTGGTGAGAGTAATAGATATACCCAGTCAGAGAAGATTAAGACTATTGTGAGAAGTCTAAATCATAACTGGGAACACACAAAGTTTTTCTACTTTAACCAAGGAATGCCAGATATCACTCCTATGGAACTTTTCTCTCACCTTGCCACTGTTGACTATGAGACAACTCAGAGAGAACAAACAACTGAGAAGTTGCAGAATGTTGCTCTGGTTGCTCAAGGAACTTCTGAAAAGAAGAAAGGCAAGGAGGTGACTGAGGATTCTCTTGCTGTAAAGCAAATGGGAAAATATGTCAGTCGAGAAATTGAGAGAAGAAAAGCCAAAGAGAAGCTGAAAAAGCATCTAGGCTCAAACTACCACCAGTAGAAAAATATGCAAAGCTCGCTGAACAAGTCGGCTCAGAAAGCATCAAGTACTGAGGAAGTAGAAATCGGAAACGATATATGTTTCTATTGTCAGAAACCTGGTCATTTCAAGAAGGATTGCCCTGTGTTCAACAAACTAAAAACATGTGACAAGAAAGACAGAAGAATCTTCAAAAGAAGTCAGAGAGCTATGCTCACTGAAGAAAGGAAAAAGATTCAAATCCAACTGGATGCTCTAGATATTGAATCTGATTCTGAGGATGAGGATTCAGATGATTCCACACTGCCTTCCCCAGAAATGTGCGGTGTCTCTCATGAAGTAATTGACTTTGGTCAAAAGAAGAAAGAATTGTGTGGAGTGGCTGAAGAAATCTTTCCAGATATCTCCAACATTGAACCTTGTCTAATGGCTGATGAGGTAACACATACTTCCTGCTATACTTATGAAAGTGATGAAGAGGGAATCAAAGATCTGGAAAAACTCAAAAGAGAACTTGATCTCTACGAAAGAGAATTCCTAATGGTCCGAGCTAGAGCCGAAAACCTTGAAGAAGAAAAGAATTCTCTTGTAAAGGAAAAATTCTCAAATAATCAAGATATTTGAGAAAAAGGATGCTGAAAATGCATTTCTCAAGGCTCAGATATTTGAGACCGAAAAGTCACATAAAGAAGCGATGGCCAATCTTCAAAAGAAATGTGAAGATCTTCTTTCTGAGAATAAGGAACTCAAAAAGAAAGAACTATCTTTTCAATCTTATGCCAAAGCTAGTGCACTCTTACTGAAGTACAATCTTATTTAAGAGATCCTTCAGAAAAGAGAGGACTTGGGCTGGACACACACACAGACAATTCCACCACTCTGAAGTAATGAAGGACGAACATTTGTCAGTGCTCAGCAAGGTGATTCCCAAACAATCTACAGTATCGGTCAGAAAGTTAAGATTGTTGACAAAGGAAAGGCAGTTGCGACCAAGCCTTTGTGGGAAAAACAAGTCCAAAGGAAAACTGTGGGAAATGTCTCTGAAAACAAACATAACACTGAGAAGTGTAATCACCCACAGTGCTATGTCTCTCAAAAAACGAAAAATTGCAGGAGCTGACAAATTTTCCTATGTCACGTTTTCTGGAAAGAAAATTGATCATCCAGAGACTAGCAAAGCTGCTGAGAAGAGATCTCAGATAGCATCAGGTGCTCGGAATGGTATTGGCTATAAAGCCATCGGGAAACAACTTGCTCGTGAATACAAACAAGAGCAAGAACGATGGTTAAAGGCTAGAATTGCTCACAGCAATTATCAGAAGTGGAAGATAAATCAAGCCACTGAAAATCTGAATGCCAGGGCTAGAAGAAATCTGGCTAGGAAAGCTAAGTTTGCTGGGAAGCAGACTCAGAAACCTGACAGGTATCTGAAAGCACCAAATGGAGCACCAAGGAACACACCAAGGAAGAAAATAGTTCTTAACAACAATGATACTAATCATTTAACTAGGATTCCTCCTTATGTTCATGTTAGACAAAAGAATGTTCCTAAGAAATTCATTCAAAAATGGATTCCTACTGGAAGATTCTTTAGTCCAGATGGTTCCATTGTTGGTATGAGAACCTAATCTCCTGTTTCTTGTTTTGTGCAGAACACTCTAAAGACTAATTCAAAGTGGCATTTTGATAGTGGATGTGGGAAGCACATGACAGGAGACAAAGCAAATCTAATTGACTACAAAAAAATGCAATGATGGACCAATTATCAGGTTTGCTGGAGGAGATGAAAATCCAACCATAGGTTTTGGCAATTTGAAGTTTGGAGCCCTTACAATCTCCGAAGTACTTCATGTGAAGGGATTGAAATATAATCTCCTAAGCATGAGTCAACTAGTAGACAAAGGATACACTGTCAAGATCAAGTCAAAACTATGTAAAGTGATTGACAATGAGTCAAAGCAAACAGTCTTGGTTGCAAGGCGTAAAGGAAATCTTTATGTTGCTGATTGGGCATCCGCCACAACCGAAGAATGTCTCATGGTGAGTCAATCTGGCCACACTGAAGAAAATTGGCTATGGCATAAAAGAATGAGTCACTTGAATTTCAAAACTCTGAATAAGCTAGCCAAGAAAGAGTTGGTGGTTGGTTTACCCAAAATGGCATATAGAAAAGAAGGTGTATGCTCAGCTTACCAAATGGGAAAACAATCCAAAATATCTTTAAAGTCTAAGACTAGACATTCCAGTGAAAGGCCACTGCAAATGTTACATATGGACCTGTTTGAATCCTCAGTAACTAGTTATGCAGGAAAGAAGTATGGTCTGGTTGTTGTTGATGATTACTCAAGATTCACTTGGGTTGTCTTTCTCAAACACAAATTTGATGCAAGGTTTGAGATACCTAACTTGCTAAATAAGCTCGAAGTCATGAAAAATGACAAGCTATCTGTAATCAGAACAGACCATGGTACTGAGTTTGTGAACCAGTACATCAAAGAGTTTTGTACTTGCAAATATACAACATCAACTATCTTCTGTAAGGACACCACAACAAAATGGTGTTGCTGAAAGAAAGAATAGGACCCTGAAAGAAGCAGCAAGAACAATGCTTGCTGACACTGAAATAAGTGAAATCTATTGGGTTGAAGCTGTAAACACAGCATGCTACACTCAAAATAGATGTCTGATTAACAAACACCATGACAAAACTCCTTACGAGCTTTTCATTGGTAGACCCCCTAGTATCAAACATCTAAGGGTGTTTGGTTGTAGATGTTTCGTTCTTAACAATGGAAAAGAATACTTGAGAACATTTCAACCAAAGTCAGATGAAGGAGTATTTCTTGGTTATTCTCTGAATAGCAAAGCCTACAGAATCTACAACAAAAGAACACAAAAGATCGAAGAATCTGTTCATGTAGTGTTTTATGAAGGAAACAAGAAAGTACTCTTGAATGATGATCTCTCAGATAGGTTCAAAGAACTAATGATTAAAGATTCTGAAAAAGGATCCTCAGAAGGAAACAATTCTATCATTCAAATAGAGGATGAGTCTGACGATGAAAAGCAACCTATGCTTAGTAACAACCAGATGACTCTAAGACATGATGAGGAATTTCCTATGAGAATTCCAGAAATGAAACAGGTTACTGAGAACCTTCATCATGAAGAGGTATCTGAAAACGAGATTGCTGAAATGCAAGTCCCAGATATCTCTAACACTGAAAAAGTGTCAGATATCCATGGCATTTCCCATGTGTCAAATATCTCAGATACTGCACATGTATCTCATCAAGATCATATTGATTCACATTCAAATCAAAATGATATTGATCATACTAGTTCAAAACCCATTATGAAATGGATAAGAAATCATCCTGCAAAGGATGTGATTGGTCCCATAGACCAAGGAGTTAGAACTAGAAGAGCAATCGCTGAAAATGCAAATTGTCTCTATGGATGTTTCATCTCAAACATTGAACCAAAGACTATAGAAGAAGCATTAAAAGATCAGGATTGGATCTCTGCAATGCAAGAAGAGTTGGATCAATTTGAGAGAAACAAAGTCTAGAAACTGGTTCCATTTGTTAACGGAATATCTGTAATCGGAACCAAGTGGATTTTCAGAAACAAAATGAATGAGTCTGGTGAAATAACCAGAAACAAAGCTAGGTTGGTTGCCAAGGGATTCACCCAGACTGAAGAATTAGATTTTGATGAATCTTATGCACCAGTTGCAAGATTGGATGCAATAAGACTTTTTCTAGCCTTTGCAGCTCATAATAACTTTACAGTTTATCAAATGGATGTCAAGAGTGCATTCCTAAATGGTGAACTTGCTGAGGAAGTCTATGTTGAGGAACCACCAGGTTTTGAAGTTTCCTCAGAAAGTAGGATGGTCTATAAGCTTCAGAAAGCTCTGTATGGGCTGAAACAAGCTCCAAGAGCATGGTATGATACATTGGCCAGATACCTACAAGAAAGTGGTTTCAAGAAAGGAGATGTTGATAAAACACTCTTCACATTGAACCATGATGGGAAACTACTTTTAGTTCAAGTATATGTTGATGACATTATATTTGGATCTAAAGACAAACAACTTTGTGAAGACTTTGTTGAACTCATGAAAGGTAAATTTGAGATGAGCATGATGGGAGAATTGAATTATTTCCTAGGGCTGCAAGTCAAGCAACTCAATGATGGAATATTCATTAGTCAAACAAAGTATGCAAAAGACATGCTCAACAAGTTCAATCTAAAGCCTTCTGAAAAGAATGCTAAGATACCTATGAGCATTGGAACCAAAATAACCTATACTGAATCTGACCAGAGTGTTGAAGAACACAACTATAGGAAATTGATTGGGTCTCTACTGTACCTCACTGCAAGTAGACCTGATATTCAATATGCAGTTGAAGTGTGTGCTAGATTTCAGACAAATCCAATGCAATCACATTACAACATTGCTATGAAAATATTAAGGTATGTAAAGAGTACTATAGAAGTTGGATTGTGGTATCCAAAAGACAGTGGATTGAGTTTGGTTGGCTATTCAGATGCTGACTATGCTGGATCATTGCTTGATAGAAAAAGCACCTCAGGAACTTGTCAATTTCTTAGTGCCAGATTGATATCATGGTTCAGCAAGAAACAAAACTCAATTGCTACATCTACCACAGAGGCTGAATATATTGCAGCTGGGTGTTGTGCTTCACAAATATTGTGGATACAACAACAACTCAGAGACTATGGACTCAACAACACAAGTGATATTGCCATAACTCAGAATCCTAAGTTTCATGCTAGAACAAAGCACATCGATGTTAGACACCACTTCATCAGAGACCATGTTGAAAAAGGCAATATAGAGATACTCAAGATTGGCACTGAAGACCAACTTGCAGATATCTTCACTATGCCACTACAAGAAAGTAGATTCTTAGACTTAAGACACAGTCTTGGAGTAATGGAGCTACCTAAGAACTGAATAAGTTCAGATATCTGAAGAAGATATCAAAGGAGAGAGAAGAGAAATCTGGAACGGGTATCCAGAGAAGAGAAATCTGGAACAGGTATCCAGAGAAGAGGAATCTGGAACGGGTATCCAGAAACCAAAGGGTAAAATAGCTATTTAAAGATCTCTGGGACGGGTACTCAGATATCTAGATCACTCAGTGAGGGGGAACACAAAAGAGAATAGTACAACTGTCTACAGTTAACTACTATCTTGAAATTTGAGTTATTTCTATCTTTGTGAAAAACTTTGAAAAGACAACCAGTATAAGATAGAATCAGATACAAACAGTGTTCTCATTCACACAGAAACGTGATTCAGATAGCTAATAGCCAAAATTCATTAAATGGGCACAATTACAATTGTTGATTGTGATCATTGCTGAAGAAGCAATGGTGACCCTTGATGAAATGGGCAATTGATCTTTACGGCAGATATTAACTCTCAGTAAATAGTGGACTGTTGAAATTCAGACAGGGCCCACTATGCATTGAATGCCGAACAAGCTTTTACCCACGCCTTTCTGCAATACACAGATAAATACACACAAAATTAATTTGTATGTATGTGACTGTTGAGATTACATTGCTATATATAAAGGATTTTGGCAAAAGAATTCACTTTCGCCTAATCCAACATTCCGACTTGCACAAGAATAGCAAATTTCTTTCTTCTATTTTCTCTGGAAATCTCTGCTCCCAAATTAGTTTTTCTGCAAAGAATCACTAATATTTCACATTAATCTCTTTCAGACCTTCGAAAAACTCAAGCTATATAAAGAGATGGCCCCCAAACGATCAACTACCCATAAATTCCAAAATACTACCACTGGTACTGCTGAAAAGCAAGCACTAGAGTTGGTAGTTATTAACAATCGATTGGTAGGGAACTTCAATCCCGATCATTGGACTTCAAATCACAGAATTATTTGGGGTGGTGCCATGATTGAGGAATACCTCACGGCTGCTATTGAAAGTCAAGCCGACAGGAAGTTAATCCTTGACATGCTTGAAAAGGCACAAATCAAGGGTTTTCTATCTGCTGTTCCCAGTAGAGTCTCTTCACTGGATGTACTGGAATTTTACAACAACTCCAGGATTATATCACGTATTCTTACGTAAGGCACTGCAATAATGTCTATATAAACGTCAGTCCAAGGAAAGGAAATCCTTCTGGACTCAACAACTTTCTGCAAGTTGTTTGACCTTCAAAATCTTGGAAAGGATTTTGAAATAGACACCAAGGATGATGATCTCCTTGAAGGTGTAAAACAATTGTACAACGATGTGTGTGATCTTGAAAAATCAGATACACCCACTGATTTCAAGCTTGCTGACATCAGAACCAGACATCTGCTGGTTCACTGGGATGTGTTGGCATGCATTCTTCACAGATGCTTTGATGGTCTACAAGGAGGTGCTGACCAGATAAGCCAAGAACGCTGGATGATGATGTTGTTGTTGCAACAACAAGACAAAAGGCTGGAAAACCCTTTCAATTGGGGAAAGTACGCCTTCATGAAATTTGTGAAGAAAATTCAAGACTTTGAGCCTACAATCGCTAAGGGACTTGCTGAGCCAAAGACCACAGTAAGCTATGGTCTAAAGATATGCTACTTGCTGGAAAAGCTTGGCATTGGGCTTAGAGAGAAGGCAGACATAGCCAACAGTAACCTACTCTACAAATATCAGTATACAAACATGATGAAAAAGGTTACTGGATCTCAGATAGGTTCCAAGAAGCAAAAGACTGAAGAGGTATCTGAGGGAAAAGTTGCGACCAAGAAGCCTAGAACTTCACGAAAGAAGTCTGCTAGCAAATCAGAAGGCACACCCATTGAGGTTGTCGATTCCCAGATACATGCCGTCGCTGCAGATGAACTCATCAATGAAGATGAACTCATCAATGCTGCAAAAGAGGTATTGACTACTGAACAAGTAGACTCAGCAAGAGAAAGTGCTTTCAGAAATGTTAAGACTATTGCCGAAAGCCTTGCTGATGAACTCATCAATGCTGCTAAAGAAAGTAGTGACAGATACCAAGCCCTTTCTGCTGAAACTGCAGGAATTATGGACCAATCAGTTCCCAATGCTGATGAGAGCCCTGGCGATGAAGATGATGAATTAGTCATCTCTCAAGTCCTAGAAAAACCAAAAAGGGCTAAGGTTACTGAAAAGGTAACTGGTGTAGAGGTATCTGAAGAAGAACCTACACCACAGGTTGCTGAACAAGCACCTGTTTCAAAGGTTGCTGAAGAAGCAACAGTGTCCAAAGTAACTGGACAAATTACACCATCAGAGCAAGAAAGACTGAAGCATATTGAAGATGCTCTGATGAGTGATAACTTAGTGTTGGAGGATACTGCCATTGCCTCAACACTCAACAGTCATCTCAGCACAACAAACCGGATGTGGATATCGCCGAAATGGTACTTGAGTCAGATACCAAAGATCTTTCATTGCTGAAGAAAATCCTGCAAAAGAGCAGGTTCCCCAACTCAATGAGAGGGATCAAACTGAGACATTTGCTCAGAATGGTCAACCAGGGGAGGCAACCGAGTTGCATACTCAGGCAAGGTCTGAAGTACCTGAAACATCAAACAAAGAAGATGAAATGGAACAACAAGACCAACGCATAGAAGGGTCACAAGTTTCAAAGACCAATCAGCCTGACATTGCTCAGGTATCTGAATGGTTTAACTCTCTACTTGTGATATTTTGTGCCACATAATCTTGTTATTTAATAGAATTTCTTTGTTACAAGATGATTTAGAAATACGAGAACAAGAGGAAGCTGAGAAGCTTGCCTCAGAAACTGAGAAGGAGGCTTCCACACCCTCACAACTTAAGGAATCTGAGCCTGTGCAACAGGTGATAGAGAGTTCCTTAAGATATAATTTTTCAGATTTTCGTTAATACACTTAACTAATAAGTGTTTGTTTCTAATAGGCTCCAACTGAGAAGAAAAATGAAGAGACTGAAAAGTCTATCTCTTCAGAGAGGAATCCAGAGGCTTCCAAGGCCTCTGAGGAACAAGTATCTGAACCTTCAGTAGAGAAGGTATTTCAATCAGATATTTCTACTCCTTAAAGAATAATCTCTGATCATTTTTCTTAGACTAACACATTCTACTTAATAGGTTAAAAAAAGAAGTAGAAGTTGTTGAGGAGTTGCCCACTCAATCCTCACAACATATGGAAATTGATGAGGCATCAAGGCCTTCATCACAAGAAAAGATTCCAGAAACTGCACAAGTTTCTGTGAGACATACATTTGAGCCTCCAACAGAGGTAATTGGCATCTCAGATATCTGATTTGTCAATAAAATTTTTTCTTGATAAAATTTCCTAAGTGTTATGTTTTTAATTCTCAGGTTCTAGCAGAAAGAAAGGTTGATGAGGACCAGACTTCCAAGTCTCCACCTCACAACAAGATATCTGAGGCAACCCCTGTCTAAGTAGTACAAGTCTCTGAGCCTGATTTACTCATTCAGGTAACTCAGAAACCTAACTACACTTGTACTCAGATATCTACACAAGTTTTGAATCTAACTCAGAACTCTTTCTTTCAGGCTCAAACTAGTGCCACGAAGGTCCCTGGTGATGAGAAAAAGGACCTACTTCCCTTCTTCAAAGCTCATACCCTGCCAAAGCACATTCAATGCTTCAAGAAATGGCAGAGGTTAAGGTGCTCTGATCTCTCTGAAATGTTGAGAATCACAGATCAACCTACGAGACGACCACGAGCTCTTGACTTGGAGAACTACATCCATGCAATGTTTCCCACGGAACAGTATCAAGTTGCGACTTATTGCATAAGGATTTCTCCAGAGAAGTGGCACAGAAGTTGATTCAAGCCTTCAATCAGGCTGATGGTCAGACAAGATTACAGATGGCATTCAAGCCAGTCCTGCCACAGACTCTACAATTTATTCCTTCTGAACAAGAGGAGGTTAATGGGCAGAAGATCACTATTCCTGAAGTGATTAATCTTGTATCTGAAGACGATGAAGAGGAAGAAATAGATGAAAACAACTTTGATGAACCTTCCTTTGACCATCACAAAAAGGATGAAGATAAGAAGGATGATGATGATGCCCCTACACCAGGGACTGGAGGGATTTCACAAGGACACATTGCCTCAACTGCTAAAAAGCACACTGAGAGGACTTCACAGCAATCCCCTCCTCCATCTCCTCAGAAATCTAATCATCCAACTTCCCAACACAAAGTTACTACTGAACAAGTTGTTGAGCACTCTGAGGGAACAACTCAGAAAATAACAGATGCACAAGCCAGAGTTGCTCAACTCAAACAACTGTTGGAAGAAGAACAACAGCTACATCTTCAACTGGAAGAAAAGATAGCTGAATCCAGAGAAAAGCACCAAAAGATTGAAGATCAAACAATCAAGGAAATGGAAGCTTATGCTGAAATGAAAGAACTCCAGCTTGTTGTTCAGGCAATTGCTGAGGAATTAGATACTGAGCAAGTATCTAATGACAAGCATGATGCTAAGGCTGCATTCCAAGAAGATGTTCCATCCTCCTCACTGAAAGGAAAGAAACCCATCTCTGAGATGGTTGTTGGACTAGAGAACATTGATGAAAATGTCCATGAGGATGAAGATCACTGGGCTGATAACTCAGATGATGAAGGAGACAAGACATTGGCAGAACACCGCAATGAACATTTAGCGGTTTCTCATTTGAAAAGGAAGCTGATTGATCCTGAAATATTCAGCAAGCTGCCAAATGTCAACTCCAATGAATACTTGAACATATATCAAGTACTGGCTAAATTGATAAAGGAGTTATCTTCTCAAGACAAAGCCGCCATTGCATCCGTCCCTGCAGAGCTGAAGTCATTCACTGAGCTCATCACTCATAGAACAACCATTCTGGTCATTTCTCAGAAAGATCTAGGCATGGTTAGGGATGATGACCAAAACATGGCTGCAAAGGCCTTTGAAGAGGCTTGCTATGCTGCTGGAAAAGCAGATGCTCAAGGCCCACTGGCAGAGCTTACTGATAAGGATACTGGTCTTATCAACCAAAATCGGGAGCTCAAGGCCGATCTGGAAAAGTTGGTTGCTGCTTACAACTATTTGCAAGGCAACTTCAACTCCCTTTCAGAATCCTTTGTGATTCTTAGTCAGTCAACAATGACTAAGGGGGAAGAATATCAAGATGCTCAGAGAGGAAGAGGAAACAAAAGAAAATCTGAACAATCACCTCTCAGAATAAATAAGCCCTCCTCAAGTCTGACTGCTCTACAGATAGTGGCCACCACTCAACTTCCTGAACAAGGAATGACAACAAGGGCCAGAGCACAGAAACCTCCAAAGAGTACCAAGGCTCCAAGGAGAAGACAAGTAAAAGGGATTGATGAATCTTCTGAAGAAGAAGAAGAAGAAGAAGGCCAAATCAAATCCCTAGGCAATGAAGAAGGCTGCAAAACTCTCACAAGAATTGATCTTGATGATGATGATGATGAAGAGACTGATGAAGATGAAGCTCCTCTTCATAGAAAAAGAAAAATTGAAAGCCTAACTGAGCCCATAGCTGCAAAGCCTTTGGCATCTAAAACACCCTCTGGAAATACCAAGTCTATCCAGGGTGGTTCTTCAAGCAATACCCCAAAGGAGAATTCAAGACAAAGGAGGAACAGACTGAGAGCTGAACAAAGACAATTTCAACTACCACTCAGGCCTGAAGAAGCCAAGATTGAGTATGTGAAGACCAACAGTGACTCCTCTGTATATGGGTGCATAAATCAGAAGAATAGCTACTGGATTCTGGAACTTAAGCATCTACTGGTAAACTCAAAATTTCCAGAACCAATCCATAAACAGCTCATGGCATGGAGAAAAGACAAGCAAATCTTGATTAACACCAACCACATCAAAGACTGGTTGGATTTTGAAGTAATCAAGAGAATAAAAGCCATGAAGAAGGACCTCTCTGATGTATGTCCTTATGGAAAGCCAGATGATGTGCACATAATTCCCAACATTACTGGAACAGGCACAAGAGCAAGACTTGTTGTGGAACCCTATGAGACCTTCTACTTAACTGAAGATCAATACAACGGTGACATCAGTTATCTGAAGATCATTTGTGAATACTTCAAGCTATCAGATATCAGAATCGAGCATGCCTGGAAGTGGGGAAAGTATCTGTGGGTCAAGCACTTTGTCAATAAAAATCCTACCAAAACCTACAAGGAAGTCTGTGGATTTGCCAGAGACACAGAGATGATTGTCAGAACTCTTCTCTATGACTACTCTGATGATATCAAAAGGTTTGGTGATAGGAAATTTGCAGATTGATCCATGGAACTATTTTTGAAGACTTGAAGTGTTGAAGACTTGAAGACTAGTTCATTAGGATGTATACTTGGAGCTTGGTTACTCCTGTTGTCCTAATTTACAATGTATTTTTATCTTGCTGACTAAGCTAAATTGCATTATGTACTAAAGTTATCTGTAAACTTTCTCTGTAACATATCTGATGAACTTACTCTCAGATATTATTTTCTATAAAAGATAACTTGTCAGCAAAGATCACACCTTGTGATTTGGTTGATGTTTACTTTCTGCACTTAATTATATGAATTAAAAAATCATAAGAAATGATTAAGTAGTGGATTGTTTCCTCATCCAGATTTGTAATAGGTCAGATAGTCATCGTTGACTGATCAAAATGGGGGAAATTTGTTAGGAATATCTGTTTAGATTTTGATCAGCAACCTAATGACTTATCTTAGCTCAGAAAGGTGATTAGTACTCTTATGGGTCCAATTTTGGTTAGTAGTCTTGGTGTAAAAATATACGCCTTTGTGATTGTTGATGATTTCTTCAGGTACATTTCGATTAAAATTCTCAAAGAGAAATCAGAAACTGAAAATGCAAGTTGCACTTGATTAGTTAATCTTATCTTTCATGATTCAGTTCAATGTTTGTGTTTGTTGTTATTGTTTGTGAACTGCAGGATTTCAATGTTGTGCAACATTGCGAAATAGTGCCGATACAATGTTGGAACAACATTACGGACAACAGCAGACAACATAGAAACAAGCAGGCCAATTGGACTGATGACTTGGACTGGAAGCAATCAATTCGAATTTCTGCAGGAATAAGGAAAGAGTTTGAGCTGCTTTGGACATAAGGAATGCAATCTAAAAAGAAGGAAAGATTTTGACAAGTTATGGGCACCTTGAAAGAAAGAAGGAAATAAAAGATTCTCTAGAGATAATCTTGGAAAGATTTTCCAGCCAGCCATATACAGAGAAACAACGTTAGTTTCTTCCTGCTGAGATCAAAGAGAGAATCTTTCAAGAAGATTGTTGAAGAAAGCAAGAAGGAAATATATTGTAGAAGACACTAATATGGGAATTTCCTTCTAGCTGATTATTGAAGAAAACAAGAACATGGAAAATTGCCTTTGCTGAGATCCTATTGCCTTTCGACTTGGATGGGAGCTGTCGATATCTCAAGTATATATACAAGGATTCAGCCGAGCAATCATTGAGCCTTTCTTGATGATCAATCGAGATTTTATTAAAAGAGTTTAGGCTTCTTGTTTTCTGCTAGCTTTAGAGTTTGTCTAAGAGTATTCATTGTTGGAATAACTCTTTCAAACATCGACCTAGAATAGCTTTTACTGTTGGTTCTTCTAGGGCTAGTTTTGGTTGTTTAATCAATCGTTTGTGATTGTATTAAACCCACTTGATTAGATCTACTTTTCCTGTCAGTAGATATATTGCCTACGGCGCTGCCAATATATTTTTCTATATATTGGCTTGGTAATAGAAGTTTCATTCTTATTCATCCGCTGCCATCTGTTTGCTATGTTGAAGACAATGTTGAACAACATTGTTGGCAACATTGTCTATTGATCTTGTTTCAAGTACCAATCCGGGATCCTAAGTTCTAACAAGTGGCATCAGAGCCAGCCACCTAACTACTGGTGTCTGGATTTGGTACTACTACAATGGAAGTTGCAAACTCAAGTGTCTACAGGCCACCTATGCTTGATGGATCTAACTACCACTACTGAAAAATCAGGATGAGGACATACATCAAGTCCATTGAATGTTGAGCTTGGAGATCTGTTCTAGAAGGATTTGTCTGGCCTACTAAAGGACCTGATGCTGATGGAGATATTGTTCCCATACCTGAAGAACGCTTCATTGCAGGTGACTTTCTTTTAAGCTCTTACAATGAAAAAGCTTTAAATGCCATTTTTGGACATGTTGATGCTCATATGTTTAAAATCATTCAAAATTGCACTACAGATAAACAAGCTTGGGACTTACTTCAGAATCATTGTGAAGGTGATAATAGTGTCAAACAAACTAAACTTCGAATGCTTTGGTCAAAATTTGAAAATCTAAGAATGGAAGAAGCTGAAACCATTGATTCTTATTTTGAAAAGCTTTTGACTTTGTCTAATGATGTTCAACTTCTTGGTGATGCTATTTCCAACAAGCAACTGATTTCTAAAGCCATACGTTCTCTCTCTTCAAAATTTGACACTAAAGTTACTATTTTGGAAGACACTCACAATCTGGCTACTATGGATTTTCATACCTTGATGAACAATTTGAAAAATTTTGAGATAATTGATAACGAAAGAAAAGGTACGAAAATCCTTAGTATGTACCTTCACTCTAAATCTAAAGCTAAAGTTACTGAGCTTGAAAGCAGTAGTGATGATTCTGAAGACATGACTGAAGAAGCCTACAATGATTTGGTTAGGAAAATTGAGAAACTTAGATTCAGGAAGAATTCTAATAGAGGCTCTTCGAGCAACTCAAAAGGAACTAGAAATTTCAAAAAGAAAACTGGTGTGTCTAACTCTAGCCCTAGTCTTAGTAAACTTAGTAAAGTTAGATGTTTTGAATGTCAAGGATGGGGGCATTATCAGAATGAATGCGCTAACACTCTTCGAAAGGAGAAAAAGACTATGCTTGCTTGTCTCAGTGATGTTTCAGATGACGAACAGGAAGACGATGATCCAGAAGTTCATGCCAAAGCCCTATCATTTACGAACAATGTTGAGAAACAATGTTGGTCCAACATGGATGGTCCAACATTGACAAAAGAAGTCTTTTTCGACTATGATGATTCTCAAAACTGTGAAACACTTTTCTGGACTAACCCTGAGGAATCAGTTTCTACTAATGTTTTGTGTCTGCATGGTTCAGTTGATCTATCTGCAGATTATCACTGGGAAGAGCTGAAACTGATGAATGAAAAAATGTTGAGTCAACATTGACATCAACATTGTCTGTTTTCAAAACTGTCTCTTCTGATGTCTCTATCCAGAAAGGCACTGTACCCAAGAATAAACAGGTTGTTGCAGGTACTGAACAGGTTAAAGACACTACTCCTGAGAAAACTGATACTGAACCTGAAAAGGTGTCTAAACCAAGAACTCCAGCTGGTGTACAAGGAGAAATTGTCAATGCTGACAGCAATGATGACACAACATTGAGCTCAACATCACAGGCAGAAATTCCATCTGACGGTACCCATGAGATGAGCATGATAGGTGAACCCAGCACTCCTATGGCTAATGGTCTTATGCTCAGCAGAATCGATGTTGGAGATGATGTTGACCTAACATTGTACAGAACAATGACTCACAGCCTTCTATATCTATCAACCAGCATACCTCACATCATGTTTTATGTGTGTGTTTGTGCCAGGTATCAGTCTAACCCTAAAATCCCACACCTGATTGTTCTTAAAAGATTTTTCATATATATATCAAGAACTGTTAATCTTAGATTATGGTATGCATGTGATACAAACACTAATCTAGTGGGATTTAGTGATTACGATCAATTTGGTGTTCTAGATGATAGAAAATATACTAGTGGAGGTTGCTTTTATCTTGATTCTAATTTAATGTCATGGTATTTCAAGAAACAGAACAATGTGTCACTCTCATATGTTGAATCTGAACATGTAACATCTGGGAGTTGTGTTACTCAATTGATATGGGTGAAAAATATGCTGCATGACTTTGGTCGACAATGTGATACCTTGTTGATGTTCTGTGATGACCTTAGTGCCATAAATAATTTTAAGAAGCCTGTTTTGCCCTCACGCATGAAACACATAGACATTAGGCATAATTTTCTTAAGGATATGGTCAATCTGCAAGTAATAGTCATACAACACTTAGATACAACCAATCAACTTGCAGATATTTTTACCAAACCATTAGATTGTGAGAGATTCTTGTCTTAGGAGATCTCTTGATTTGTGCTCTTTGTGATCTTGATGTTAAAACCAAGGTTGACTCAACATCACGAACACCGGCCGCGTAAAAGTGATGTGTTTTTTGCTGCCTTTTGATTTTTTTTATTTTTTTTGTGTGTGTGTCTATGTGCTTTCTGTGCTTCTGTACTGGTCTATGGTTGTTCCTACTTTGTAGCTTACAGTGGTGATGCTTAGGGGTTGAAAGGCTATTTGAAATCAAGGTTGAAAGGGATCGAGTCTCTTGTGTGTTTGCTTTATGTAAAACCCACTTTTGCTGTTTTTTGGCTATTTTTACTCGTACCTTGACTCACACTTGATGTTGCCTCCTGTCCTTTATGCTTAATAAATCTGATGAATTATGATAAAAAGGGCTCGAAGTGTTTCCGTCGAGGATCGTGTTGGGCAGGTTTCAAATACTATCCAGATATCGACGTGGCCAATGTGTCATATGTCGTGAGGGTTGATGACCTGTACAGGAAACCGAGACGCACAAAAGTGCCGATTCTCGTAATGCTGCTGGTTCACTTTCTGAGTACCAAATTACCAAATGTGGTCAATTGAGTGATTTTATGCCATGAGACGTGTGTTTGCCTAACTCCGCATAGGCTTCGGCTTTGGAGCGGATTCATACGTGTTCCAATTATTTGACATGGTTCACGGTCTCATGGTCACCCCCACTCAAACTTATGCTAATTGTTCAATTTACTTTTTGAGGCAATGTTGAGTGTGTTTCTTTGGTATTCCTTTCTCTCTCTCTCTGTCTTTGCCTGCAGCATCAGTGGTGTTAATCGAATCTGCACATCTTGAGACTTGGTTTCCTGGCTGACTTACATTAAGAGTGGTCTGATTTCCCGATGTTGTCATCGATGTTGAGTCAACATCTGGTCATCATCATTGGCTGTCCTTGGAGTACTTTCTGACTTATATTTGCTCTTTTTTATATGTGCTTCTCTATCTGACCTTTCTATGTGTTTTTGGGTTTGAGGGGGAGTAGGTCTGAGGTGTTTCAGGTCTAAGGTGTTTCATTGGGGTTTGGGGTTTTTGCTTTCCTGTTCTTGCATTTCAAGTCATTATTTAAGATCAAGATTTTTAGTGTCAACCTCCTAGGTTTATCTGCTTATCTAATTACTATGACTTGACGGATAACTGCTTTTACTTGCAACTTTAATCTTTTATTAACAGATTGTACAGCTTCAGTAGCATTGACATATATTTGCGAGGATCTTTTAAGGCAAACCCAACAACACCCATCATGACCATCCACTCTTATCCTAACACTGCTCTTCAGCTAATCCAACCTCTATTCCTGATTACTGCCCTCCAGCCGATCCAAATTCTCTTCCTGCTTCTGCTATCACCTTGGCTGCCAGTGTTGAACTCAATGTTTTCAACATCATTCTCCAACATTGCACAGTTCTTATTGCAGGTCCTAGTCCACAACTCATTGCATGTCGTCTTGTCTCCTTCTGTGAACTTGGTTGAATAATCTGAGAGATATCTTTCTTCTCAAAAAAAAAGGGGGAGAAGAGAAGAGATTGAACAAAAAGCTAACATACTTTATTTTGTTATATTGCTCTCGTCTAATGTTGAGGGGGAGTTCTGTAGTTTCATGCCTGTTATATTTGTTTGTGTAACAAGTTTGTTCAGTGTGTTTTTGTGAAGAAAGACAAAGGGGAGATTGAATAGTGCGGTGTTGATCGCAATGTTGTGTCAACATTGCGCATTTACTGTTTATCGACTTATCTGCGATTCTACAAAGTTTGTCTTTATTCACTAACTACTGAGTGCAGGAATTGTCAAAAGAAGTATGATATGATGCCCATGATGAGTTCAAAGGAGATGAGTAGACAAAGACATAAGAGGGAGTTTGAAAGTGCATATTTACAGCAATGTTGAGTTCTGTGTTGACTCAACATTGTCCATCAGCATTGATCGATTGCACTTTATCTTTCAGTTCCCAACAAAGGATTCCTCTTGACTTGTTTAAATCCTACTTGTTCGATTTGACTAAAAAACTGGTTTTAGGTTGTGTGAAGAAAGATCAGAATTAAGGGGGAGATTGAAAGTGCGATTTAGTGCACTTTGTTTAGTAATTCAACCTTTCTTCACAAGTAAAACCGGTTCAATGCTTGTAGTTGTTTTTCTATGAATATTTTGTAGGATATATCAAGTTGGGCTCAAACATGCTTATTGGATCAAAAGGAATCAATGAGCCCAAAGGAATGCTATTGCTTGATGAAAGACTAAGATTAAGGGGGAGATTGAAAATGCAAGTTGCACTTGATTAGTTAATCTTATCTTTCATGATTCAATTCAATGTTTGTGTTTGTTGTTGTTGTTTGTGAACTGCAGGATTTCAATGTTGTGCAACATTGCGAAATAATGCCGATACAATGTTGGAACAACATTACGGACAACAGCATACAACATAGAAACAAGCAGGCCAATTGGACTGATGACTTGGACTGGAAGCAATCAATTCGAATTTCTGCAGGAATAAGGAAAGAGTTTGAGCTGCTTTGGACATAAGGAATGCAATCTAAAAAGAAGGAAAGAGTTTGACAAGTTATGGGCACCTTGAAAGAAAGAAGGAAATAAAAGATTCTCTAGAGATAATCTTGGAAAGATTTTCCAGCCAGCCATATACAGAGAAACAACGTTAGTTTCTTCCTGCTGAGATCAAAGAGAGAATCTTTCAAGAAGATTGTTGAAGAAAGCAAGAAGGAAATATTTTGTAGAAGACACTAATATGGGAATTTCCTTCTAGCTGATTATTGAAGAAAACAAGAACATGGAAAATTGCCTTTGCTGAGATCCTATTGCCTTTCGACTTGGATGGGAGCTGTCGATATCTCAAGTATATATACAAGGATTCAGCCGAGCAATCATTGAGCCTTTCTTGATGATCAATCGAGATTTTATTAAAAGAGTTTAGGCTTCTTGTTTTCTGCTAGCTTTAGAGTTTGTCTAAGAGTATTCATTGTTGGAATAACTCTTTCAAACATCGACCTAGAATAGCTTTTACTGTTGGTTCTTCTAGGGCTAGTTTTGGTTGTTTAATCAATCGTTTGTGATTGTATTAAACCCACTTGATTAGATCTAATTTTCCTGTCAGTAGATATTTTGCCTACGGCGCTGCCAATACATTTTTCTATATATTGGCTTGGTAATAGAAGTTTCATTCTTATTCATCCGCTGCCATCTGTTTGCTATGTTGAAAACAATGTTGAACAACATTGTTGGCAACATTGTCTATTGATCTTGTTTCAAGTACCAATCCGGGATCCTAAGTTCTAACAGAAACTTTTAATACTTTCAGAACTTTGCATGCTAGTATTAGGAACATGTATAGATGTTCTGTGATGTTGGTCTAGATAACGGCAAATTAAAAGACTAGAGGGGGGGGGGGGTGAATAGTCTTTTAAAACTTTTATCGATAAACACAATTTCTCAGATATCTGTGTAGATATCCGATACTTAATTTTAGAGAGTGGAAGACTTTTATGTGATAAGTGCACGTGCTCAGCAAGATGTGTGTAAGTACTTTGCAAGATAAGTAAAGCAATTAATAAACTGCAGAAAGTAAATAACACAAGTCTTTTTATAGTGGTATCTGAAGGTGGCGTAATCCTTCAACTAATCCACTTCGGCCTCTCTCAGACCTAGAATCCACTAAGACAGATAAATGAGTTAACCTTACAGATATCTTCTCTTGATTCCTAAATACACTAGGTTCCCAACCAAGTGTTCCCCTTGAGTTATTCCCCGACTTTCACAGCCAAGTACTTCCTGTACTCAGAAACCTTTTTGAGCTATTCCTTAGCTTCCCAAGCTAAGTACTTCATGTGCTTAGCAACCTTGGAGTTATTCCTTAGTTTCCCAAACTAAGTACTTTCTATACTCCACGCCGAATATGGTGTTGGTTTTAGGTTTGTTTGTCAGGTGAGCTTCTTAAATAACTTATTCAGTTATTCAGATAGCTCTATGAATCAAGTATACTTAATACACTTTTCAATGTATGGTATCTTATTCTCTACTGACCCAAGTCTATTGCAAGTGTTCCAGAAAATGAATCTTAGATATGAAATCTTAGTTCAACTCCTTCACAGATAACAATGGTTGTTAAGGATCAGGACACTTAGAACTTTTGTGCTACTTAGAATCAAGAGCTTTGGTCGCAACAGAAAGCTTGAAGGTAAGTAGTTTGCTTGAGAGAGCTTGTGTGTCAGTATTCAATGTAAGTTCAGTGTTCTGTGTGTTCTCAAGCAGTCTAAGTGTTGATATTTATAGATGAATTTGAGTGCCGTTTGAATAGTATCCATTAGGCTTAAATCAAATTCAAACTATTGATATCTGAATATAGTACTGTAGCAGGTTTGTCTTCTTCTTCAGAATCTACCATTTTTGTTCAGACATTTCTGTCTGCGCATTTAATGCACTGTACTATATTTTGTCCTGTAGTGCCAATGGAACTATAAATGGTATCAGAGATCTTTATACAATCAGAGTTTTCTGAAACTTTGCATGTTCTTTGCCATCGATTATCACAACTCCAGAAACCATTTGTTGAAACAACTTTGTTATAAAATATTTCTTTTTCAGAAACATAGTTTATATCCAAGGTATCTGAGTGTAGATATCTGTGGGCACTTTCCTCGTCTCAGAAACGTTTTATTCTCAGATATATTTTGCAACACTTGTGTTTCGAAACACTTGTTTCTTCAAGATATCTGGACATAGGTATCTGAAAAACCTTTGTCTTCAGCAATCTTGTGCAGTCTTCAAATCTTCAAATCCGTTGAACTTTTCCTGCTGGTAGTCTTCTTCTTGGTCTTCTTTAGAAAATAAAAATTACATTTCGAGACCTAACATCCTATACAAGATTTGCTAGACTATCATACTTAGTGAGTTTCCTCTTTTACAGTGTTCAAGTGAACCAAGAGTACTAACCACCTTTCTAAGCTAAGATAAGTCATTAGGTTGCTGATTAAAATCTAAACAGATATTCCTAACAAATTTTCCCCATTTTGATCAGTCAACGATGACTATCTGACCTATTACAAATCTGGGTGAGGAAACAATCCATCACTTAATCATTTCTTATGATCTTTCAATTCATATAATTAAGTGCAGAAAGTAAACATCAACCAAATCACAAGGTGTGATCTTTGCTGACAAGTTATCTTTTATAGAAAGTGATATCTGAGAGTAAGTTCATCAGATATGTTACAAAGAAAGTTCAGATAACTTTAGTACATAATGTAATTTAGCTGAGTCAGCAAGATACAAAAATACATAGTAAATTAGGACAATAGGAGTAACCAAGCTCCAAGTAGACATCCTAATAAACTAGTCTTCCAGTCTTCAAAATCTTCAAGTCTTCAAAACAGCTCCATGGATCAATCTGCAAATTTCCTATCACCAAACCTTTTGATATCATCAGAGTAGTCATAGAGAAGAGTTCTGACAATCATCTCTGTGTCTCTGGCAAATCCACAGACTTCCTTGTAGGTTTAGGTAGGATTTTTCTTGACAAAATGCTTGACCCACAAA
Source organism: Plantago major (assembly GCA_026545765.1). Classification (NCBI taxonomy): domain Eukaryota; kingdom Viridiplantae; phylum Streptophyta; class Magnoliopsida; order Lamiales; family Plantaginaceae; genus Plantago; species Plantago major. The sequence goes on along the minus strand of CM048844.1, from coordinate 50,056,803 downwards.
TACTTTCCCCATTTCCAGGCATGCTCGATTCTGATATCTGACAGCTTGAAGTATTCATAAATGATCTTCAGATATCTGATGTCACCCTTGTATTGATCTTCAGTGACTCATAGGGTTCCACAGCAAGTCTTGCTCTTGTGCCTATTCCAGTAATGTTGGGAATTCTGTGCACATCATCTGGCTTTCCATAAGGACATTCATCAGAAAGGTCCTTCTTCATGGCTTCTATTCTCTTGATCACTTCAAAATCCAACCGGGCTTTGATGTGGTTGGTGTTAATCAAGATTGGCTTGTCTTTTCTCCAATGCATGAGCTGTTTATGGATTGGTTCTGGAAACCTTGAATTTAGCGAGAAATGCCCCGAGTTCGTAATCCAAAGAGCCATTTTCGATTTATGCACACAGAGCGGAGGAGTTGTTGTCATTCTTCACATACTCAATTCTGGCTTATTCTGACCTGAGTGGAAGTTGACTTTGTCTTTGTTCAGCTCTCAGCCTGTTCCTCCTTTGCCTTGAATTCTCCTTTGGGGTAATGCTTGAAGAATCACCCTGGATAGACTTGGTATTTCCAGAGGGTGTTTTAGCTGCCAAAGGCTTTGCAGCTATGGGCTCAGTTAGGCTATCAATTTTTCTTTTCTATGAAGAGGAGCTTCATCTTCATCAGTCTCTTCATCATCATCATCAAGATCAATTCTTGTGAGACTTTTGCAGCCTTCTTCATTGCCTAGGGATTTGATTTGGCCTTCTTCTTCAGAAGATTCATCAATCCCTCTTACTTGTCTTCGCCTTGGTACTCCTTGGAGGTTTCTATGCTCTAGCCCTTGTTGTCATTCCTTGTTCAGGAAGTTGAGTGGTGGCCACTATCTGTAGAGCAGTCTGACTGGAGGAGGGCTCATTTATTCTGAGAGGTGGTTGTTCAGATTTTCTTTTTTTCCTCTTCCTCTTCCTCTCTGAGCCTCTTGATATTATTCCCCCTTAGTCATTGTTGACTGACTAAGAATCACAAATGATTCTGAAAGGGAGTTAAAGTTCCCTTGCAGATAGTTATGGCAAAGAACCAACTTTTCCAGATCAGCCTTGAGCTCCTGATTTTGTTTGATAAGACCAGTATCCTTATTAGTAAGCTCTGCCAGTGGGCCTTGAACAACATCTGCTTTTCCAGCAGCATAGCAAGCCTCTTCAAAAGCTTTTGCTGCCATGTTTTGGTCATCATCCCTAACCATGCCTAGATCTTTCTGAGAAATGACCAGACTGGTTGTTCTCTGAGTGATGAGCTCAGTGAATGACTTTAGTTCTGCAAGGACGGATGCAATGGCAGCTTTGTCTTGAGAAGATAACTCCTTTTTCAATTTAGCCAGTACTTGATATCTATTCAAGTATTCATTGGAGTTGACATTTGGCAGCTTGCTGAATATGTCAGGAGCAATCAGCTTCCTTTTCAAATGTGAAACCGCCAAGTGTTCATTGCAGTGTTCTGCCAAAGTCTTGTTTTCTTCATCATCTGAGTTATCAGCCCAGTGATCTTCATCCTCTTGGACATTTTCATCAATGTTCTCTAGTCCAGCAACCATCTCAGAGATGGGTTTCTTTCCTTTTAGTGAGGAGGATGGAACATCTTCTTCGAATGCAGCTTTAGCATCATGCTTGTCATTAGATACTTGTTCAGTATCTAATTCCTCGAGAATTGCACTGAGCAATGAAGTGGAGTTCTTTCATTTCAGCATAAGCTTCCATTTCCTTGATTGTTTGATCTTCAATCTTCTAGAGCTTTGCTCTTGATTCAGCTATCTTTTCTTCCAGTTGAAGATGTAGTTGTTGTTCTTCTTCCAACAGTTGTTTGAGTTGAGCAACTCTGGCTTGTGCATCTGTTATTTTCTAAGTTGTTCCCTCAGAGTGCTCAACCACTTGTTCAATAGTAACTTTGTGTTGGGAAGTTGGATTATTAGATTTCTGAGGAGATGGAGGAGGGAATTGCTGTGAAGTCCTCTCAGTGTGCTTTTCGGCAGCTGAGGCATTGTGTCCTTGTGAAATCCCTCCCGTCCCTGGTGTAGGGGCATCATCATCATCCTTCTTATCTTCATCCTTTTTGTGATGGTCAAAGGAAGGTTCATCAAAGTTGTTTTCATCTATTTCTTCCTCTTCATCGTCTTCAGATACAAGATTAATCACTTCAGGAATAGTGATCTTCTGCCCATTAACCTCCTCTTGTTCAGAAGGAATAAATTGTAGAGTCTGTGGCAGGACTGGCTTGAATGCCATCTGTAATCTTGTCTGACCATCAGCCTGATTGAAGGCTTGAATCAACTTCTGTGCCACTTCTCTAGAGAAATCCTTATGCAATAAGGTCGCAACTTGATACTGTTCCGTGGGAAACATTGCATGGATGTAGTTCTCCAATTCAAGAGCTCGTGCTCGTCTCGTAGGTTGATATGTGATTCTCAATATTTCAGAGAGATCTGAGCACCTTAACCCCTGCCATTTTTTGAAGCATTGAATGTGCTTTGGCAGGGTATGAGCTTTGAAGAAGGGAAGTAGGTCCTTTTTCTCATCATCATGGACCTTCGTGGCACTTGTTTGAGCCTGAATGAGTACGTCAGGCTCAGAGACTTGTACTACTGATACAGGGTTGCCTCAGATATCTTGTTCTGAGGTGGAGACTTGGAAGTCTGGTCCTCATCAACCTTTCTTTCTGCTTGAACCTCTGTTGGAGGCTCAGATGTTTGTCTCACATAAACTTGTGCAGTTTCTGGAATCTTTTCTTGTGATGAAGGCCTTGATGCCTCATCAATTTCCATATGTTGTGAGGATTGAGTGGGCAATTCCTCAACAACTTTTACTTCTTTTTGAACCTGTTAAGTAGAAAGTGTTAGTCTAAGAAAAATGATCAGAGATTGCTCATTGAGGAGTATAAATATCTGAATGAAATACCTTCTCTACAGAAGGTTCAGATACTTGTTCCTCAGAGGCCTTGGAAGCCTCTAGATTCCTCTCTGAAGGGATAGACTTTTCAGTCTCTTCATTTTTCTTCTCAGTTGGAGCCTAGTAGAAACAAACACTTATTAGTGAAGTGTATTAACGAATATCTGGAAAATTATATCTTAAGGAAGTCTTTATCACCTGTAGCACAGGCTCAGATTCCTTAAGTTGTGAGGGTGTGGAAGCCTCCTTCTCAGTTTCTGAGGCATGCTTTTCAGCTTCCTCTTGTTCTCGTGTTTCTAAATCAGCCTGTAACAAAGAAATTCTATTAAATAACAAGATTATGTGGCACAAAATATCACAAGTAGAGAGTTAAACCATTCAGATACCTGAGCAATGTCAGGCTGATTGGTCTCTGGAACTTGTGACCCTTCTATGCGTTGGTCTTGTTGTTCCATTTCATCTTCTTTGTTTGAAGTTTCAGGTACTTCAGACCTTGCCTGAGTATGTAACTCAGTTGCCTCCCCTGGTTGATCATTCTGAGCAGATGTCTCAGTTTGATCCCTCTCATTGAGTTGGGGAACCTGCTCTTTTGCAGGATTTTCTTCAGCAATGAAAGATGCTGGTATCTGCAGCTCAAGTACCATTTCAGCAGTATTCACATCTGGCTGTTGCGGTTGTTGTGCTTGAGACAGACTGTTGAGTGTTGAGGCAATGGCAGTATCCTCCAACACTAAGCTATCACTCATCAGAGCATCTTCAATATGCTTTAGTCTTTCTTGCTCTGATGGTGTAATTTGTCCAGTAACCTTGGACTTTGTTGCTTCTTCAGCAACCTTTAAAACAGGTGCTTGTTCAGCAACCTGTGGTGTAAGTTCTTCTTCAGATACCTCTACAGCAGTTACTTTTTTAGTAACCTTAGCCCTTTTCGATTTTTCTAGGACTTGAGAGATGACTAGTTCATCATCTTCATCGTCAGAGCTCTCATCAGCATTAGGAACTGATTGGTCCATAATCCATGCGGTTTCTGCAGATAGGGCTTGGCATCTATCACTACTTTCTTTAGCAGCATTAATAAGTTCATCAGCAAGGCTTTCGGCAATAGTCTTCACATTTCTCAAAGCACTTTCTCTTGCTGAATCTACTTGTTTAGTAACTGATACCTCTTTTGCAGCATTGATGAGTTCATCTGCATTTATGAGTTCATCGGCAGCTACAGTAGGTATCTGGGAATCGACAACCTCAATGGGTGTGCCTTCTGATTTGCCAGCAGACTTCTTTCGTGAAGTTCTGGGCTTCTTGGTCGCAACTTTTCCCTCAGATACCTCTTCAGTCTTTCTCTTCTTAGAACCTTTCTGAGATCCAGTAACCTTTTTCATCAAGTTCGTATACTCATATTTGTAGAGTAGGTTACTCTTGGCAATGTCTGCCTTCTCTCTGAGCTCAATGCCAAGCTTCTCCAGCAAGTAACATATCTTTAGACCATAGCTTACTGTGGCCTTTGGCTCAGCAAGTCCCTTAGCAATTGTAGGCTAAAAGCCTTGAATCTTCTTCACAAATTTCATAAAGGCGTACTTTCCCCAATTGAAAGGGTTTTCCAGCCTTTTGTCTTGTTGTTGCAACAAGAACATCATCATCCAGCGTTCTTGGCTTATTTGGTCAGCACCGCCTTGTAGACCATCAAAGCATCTGTGAAGAATGCATGCCAACACATCCCAGTGAAACAACAGATGTCTGGTTCTGATGTCAGCAAGCTTGAAATCAGTGGGTGTATCTGATTTTTCAAGATCACACACATCACTGTACAATTGTTTTACACCTTCAAGGAGATCATCATCCTTGGTGTCTATTTCAAAATCCTTTCCAAGATTTTGAAGGTCAAACAACTTGCAAAAAGTTGTTAAGTCGAGAAGGATTTCCTTTCCATGGACTGAAGTTCTGATAGACACTATTGCAGTGCCTTCAGAAACACATGATATAATCCTGGAGTTGTTGTAGAATTCTAACACATCCAGTGAAGAGATTCTACTGGGTAGAGCTGATAGAAAACCCTTGATTTTTACCTTTTCAAGCATGTCAAGTATCAGTTTTCTGTCGGCTTGAGTCTCAACAGTAGTAGTGAGGTATTCCTCATTCATGGCACCACCCCAAATCATTATGTGATTTGAAGTCCAATGATCGGGATTGAAGTTCCCTACCAATTGATTGTTAATAACTACCAACTCTGGTGCTTGCTTTTCAGCAGTACCAGTGGTAGTACTTTGGGATTTATGTGTAGTTGATCGTTTGGGGGACATCTCTTTATATAGAGTGAGTTTTTCGAAGATCTGAAAGAGATTAAGGTGTAAGATTAGTGATTCTTTGCAGAAAAACTAATTTGGGAGAAGAGATTTGCAGAGAAAATAGAATGGTTTTTGCTATTCTTGTGCAAGTCGGAATGTTGGATTAGGCGAAAATAATTTCCTTAGCCAAAATCCTATATATATAGCAACGAAATTTAGACAAACATATACATACAAATTGGTTTTGTATATATGTATCTGTGAATTGTAGACAGGCGTGGGTAAAAGCTTGTTCGGCATTAAATGCATAGTGGGCCATGCTGGGATTTTAACAGTCCACTATTTACCGAGAATTAATATCCGCCGTAAAGATCAATCGCCCATTTCATCAAGGGTCACCATTGCTTCTTCAGCAATGATCACAATCAACAATTGTAATTGTGCCCATTTAATGAATGTTGGCTATCAGCTATCTGAATCACGTTTCTATGTGAATGAGAACACTGTTGTATCTGATTCTATCTTATACTTGTTGTCTTTTCAAAGTGTTTTACAAAGATAGAAATAATTCAAATTTCAAGATAGTAGTTAACTGTAGACAGTTGTACTTGTTGATACGGAAATATGTCCAATCCGTCATAAAGGACCTAGGAACGTGTTGATACGGAAATATGTCCAATCCGTCATAAAGGACCTAGGAACGTGTTGATACGGAAATATGTCCAATCCGTCATAAAGGACCTAGGAACGAATCCTAAGGCATCCCAAGTCATCCAATGGATCCGAGACACTTTGGTCCGAGCCAACGGTCCGATCCGGGCAGACCAACCATGGTCCGACCCACATTGAAAGAAAGGGACGAAGGATTTGGACCTACATGCCCCGACCCGGAACCATAGGTCCGACCCACCTTGGTCCGAGCCACTCTGGGAAAGGAGTATAGTGCTAAGTCAGTACCCTCTCCGACCCAAGGACTCCGATCCGGATGTCAACTCGGATCCAGCATGACCATCTCATAAAGCAATCAAGCAAATGGGCACCAAAGAGTGAGATGTCCGAACCCAGGAGCTCCGAATCGGAAGAGTTGGACAGGCAGGAGAACTTCCTCAGCTGACAACCAAATATGGTCCGGACCCATCTCTCCGAACCTGGGAACTCGGCAGAACTAGTCACATCCTCAAGAACTCTCCCAATAATGACCAAACTACCCCTAAAGCCCAAGATGGCATAGGCTAAAGCTTCATTGTTGGGCTATGGGCCTCATGTTAGCATTGGTGGCTCAATCCTAGCCGTACACATGGCGCAATCCTAGCAACCCCTCCATTTTGATGATAGCCTATAAAAAGGCACACATCCCCACAAGATCAAGTAAGTCATCTTACAAGTCACTTCACGACCCTAATCCCGAGCATTATACAGAGTCGATCTTCAGTCACTCTCGAGTAAAGTCTCATCCTGGTTTGACACTTAGCGAACCGGGCACTAACCCCCCCGCCCCCCACTGAAGTGTGCAGGTCCTTACCGAAGCAGTTGGTCGCTGGTTCTTACGCCTTGGTCCTTACCTAGCAAGGAGCTTCTTACCTTGGCACCCATTAGTGGAGTTGATTAAAATCTAAGTAGTTGGGGAGAACACCCTCAACATTTTGGCGCCGTCTGTGGGAATCTTTACAAAAAGTCCCGTTCTCTTCAGTAATGGCAAGAACAAGAAGGTCCACAAGAACCAACGCCACTGCCATTGGTACGCCTGCTCCAAGACAAAGGGGAAGACCTCTCACTAGAAGAGGTGGGGTAGCAAGAGTTTCAACAAGAGAAGTAATAGATGATCCAAGTGATGGCCATACCGCTGGTCTTTCTTCTGGCGAGGAAAGAGCCACTAATCCACCAGTAAGGATCCAGACACTTGGGGACGAAGGACAGGTTCCTCCATCAGGAACACATGGTCCTCCTCCAGGAAGAAACTTTACCCTCCCGAATGGGCAGATCATTCGTCCTAGTGAGTTCGGGATGAATGAGAATCAGTTTGGCCTCTTACTCACCACTATTCAAGGATGCTTTGGATCGAACAACCTCCAGCCTCCTCAGCCCACTCCACCTTTGGCAATCCCAAGACAAGCTGAACCCGCTCAATCAAGAAATGAGCACCGTCCCATCCAACAACGACTGGGGGAACAAGCTCAACCGGAAGATCTAAGGAACCTTCTTAACAGGAGGGCCGCTGCTTCTCATGGACAACGAGAGAGAAGTCCAGAAGTGCCACGAGTAGACGAAGTGGGAACCAGTCGGCGAGGAGCTCAACAACAAGCGCGAGAGATCAAATGGCGGAAAGCATCCCGATAGTTCAATCGGTGATCTTCCTCCGATGTAGCTATCAACCCAGGCGGTGAAAGGCGGCGGTGAGCAGATCTACCTCCAACAGAAGGCCTTGGAAACACAAATTGCCACCTTGAGCAAGATGGTCAAAGCACATGAGAAGGTGGTAGTTAAAACTCCCAACCCTCTGTGCGATGAGATCAGAAGAGAAAGAAAGCGCCCCGACTGCGTTATCCCAAACCTTGAGCATTACTATGGAGATACTTGCCCTGTAGGGCATCTTACTAGATACGAAAGTAAGATGGAAAGCAATGGACTCAACGACAACATGAAAGCTCTCAACTTTTCCACCACACTCTTTGGAGAAGCAATGGATTGGTGGACCTCACTACCTAATGGTTCCATCAGATCTTATTCGGACGTCGCCTCCTTTTCTTGAAAAGGTTTGAGAAAGCAAAGAAAAGGAAGAGGTCATTGAGCACTGGCATAATCCAGAAAGAGTATGAGGACCTTAGAACCTTCCTTGACCGCTTCAACGCTGAAGTACGACAGGTAGAGCCTCATAGCATCAAAGAGCGGATCCGACACCTATATGCTAACACTTATAATGATGAGCTTAGAAGGAAGCTTTCCAACGAAGAAATCACCACTGAAAAGTACCTGGAAGATATCTGCGAAGGAGTCTTGTATGGAGAAGATTACCGAAGAAATGTCCCGATAAGAGCAGGAATAAAGAAGGGGAAAGAACAAGTACGACAGGAACTCCCTCCTCGTCAAGGGAAGTTCGAGCAAAAAGGAGATCTCAGGGACAGGAAAGAATTCCGTAGAGAAAGAACTCCACCTAGGAGATACGCCGAGTATACTCGCCTCAACAGACCAAGATCCGACATCTTGGCTTCTATTGTTGAGAAGGACTTAGATATACAATGGCCTAAACACATCGGGAAGCGAAGAAGAGTAAATTTTCTAAAGACTACTGTAGGTTCCACAAGCAGAAAGGTCACCCGACTGAGGATTGCATCCAGTTGAAGACAGAAATCGAAAGACTAGTGAGAAGTGGGAAGTTGAAAGAACCAACAGGTGAAGAAGAACCCTCCAGGCATAGAAAGAATGAGCAAAGAAGAGAGGAGCGTGATTCCGAACCTCCGACAGGATCTTTGCCACCACCTCCAGCGAAAATCCCACCTCGGCATGCCCATAGATACCAAGGGTACCGCGAAGATACAGAAATGGAGAACCTCCCTTACAGTGCAGTTATCAACGCCATTGCAGGAGGACCAAGCGGGAGATAGCGAAATGCAAGGGAAAGGACCGCAACACTTGAGAAACAACGACAGAGCTTACGGTCCACCAAATTTCGAAGGCACAAATGCAATTACCTTTGACGATAGCGAGATCCCCCCAACGTCCCATGGAGGAGATCTCAAGGACCCCGATGTCCCTTTGGTTGTTTCTCTAGTGATTGCCACTTCCAAGGTCAACAAGGTACTAATCGACACAGGAAGCTCCTCCAACGTCATATCCAAAAGGACCGTGGAGCAAATGCACCTGGGGCAAATACAATATGGACGGGTATACACTTCATTGGTAGGTTTTGGAGGGTCTGTAGTACGCCCCATTGGAAGTATATCACTCTGTCTCTATGGGCACCTTTCGACAAGGGTGACCAAGACTATCCTCTTGTGGTAGTAGATAGCACCTTCGACTATAACGTGATCTTGGGCATGGGACTTAACCAATTCGAGCAATTGCTTCTCCCTTACACACAGGTAAAGTTTCCAACCCCGAGGCGTGGGAGAAGAAATGGGCAACGTTAGAAGCACAGGAGTGCTACATCATGTTAACGGAGGGGCCACGACTGCCCTTTCGGTCACTAAGGGCCCTAGTAGCCATTCTTCCATTGCTCTAACGCCACCAAAGGAAGAAATCGGTATTGGGTCGCTCAGAGAGAAGTTCCCCAAGACAGCTAGAATAGAATCCCATGAAGCCTTGAAAGAGGTCCAACTGGTCGAAGGAGATTCGAAAAGAACAACTCGGATTGGAACGGAGATGAGTACGGAAGTAGAGCTGAAGCTCATCACTTGCCTTCGTGACAATCGCGACATCTTTGCTTGGAGCACAGATGATCTCAAGGGATAGACCCGGATCGCAGCTTCACCGTCTAACATGGATCCGGATCGACACATCCGGCAAAAGAGGAAAGACTTTGGACCAGTTGAGGATGCTATCATAGCAGGGGAGGTTGACAAGTTGATGAAAGCAGGTCATATCGAAGAAGTCAGATACTCCGATTGGGTCTGTAACGTGGTCCTCGTCGAAAAAGCTCCAGGAAAGTGGAGAATGTGCAATGACTTCACTAGACTCAACAAATTTTGTCCAAAGGATCCCTATCCATTGCCACGCATAGACCAGCTGGTTGATTCCACTGCAGGATATGCGCTTCTAAGCTTCATGGATGCATATCAAGGCTTCTACCAAATTAGGATGGCTCAAGAAGACATCAAGAAAACGACATTCTTTGCGGCCGGAGGGGTCTATTGCTTCAAGGTCATGCCCTTTGGCCTCAAGAATGCAGGAGCTACTTACCAACGGCTGGTAAATAAGATGTTCAAGGAAGAATTGGGAAAAAACATGGAAGTCTATGTGGATGACATGCTTGTGAAAAGCAAGACTGAAGAGGAACACGTCGAACACCTTAACAATTGTTTTTCTATTCTCCGGAAATACGGAATGAAGCTGAACCTTGAAAAGTGCACTTTCGGGGTGAAAGGAGGAAAATTCCTTTGTTACATGGTCACAGAAAGAGGCATCAGTGCTAACCCAGAGAAAATAAAGGCAATCGTAGATCTACCACAGCCCAAGACTGTCAATGAAGTTCAAAAGTTTCTAGGAAAGGTGATGGCATTGAGCCGTTTTATCTCAAGATCCGCCGAGAAGAACCTTCCCTTCTTTAAGATCTTACGAAAAGGAACTAAGTTCGAGTGGACAAAGGAGTGTGAAGAGGCCCTGGAAAACTTGAAAAAGTATCTCCTCTCGCCCTTTACATCTAAACCCATGGAGGCTGAAACTCTTTACCTCTATTTGGCCACCACTGATGAGGCAATGAGTTCTGTACTGGTACGGATACAAGACAACGAGCATTTACCAATTTACTACTTGAGCAAAGCCCTTGCAGGCTCTGAGGCCAGATATGTCAAGGTTGAAAAGCTCGCCTTCGCATTAGTTTACACTGCAGGGCGACTGAAGCCTTACTTCAAGTCGCATCGGATTGTGGTCCTTACAAATGAGCCACTCAAACATGTCTTGGACAAACCGGATCAGTCAGGGCGCCTGTCCAAATGGGCTATTGAGCTAAGTGAATATGATATTGGGTATCAAGCCCCATCCGCCAAGAAAGCGCAAGTTCTGGCCGACTTCCTGGTAGACTATCCAGAGGAAGCAGAAGAGGAGAACGAAAACTCCCAGGAAAAGGCTAGTCATGTGGTGATAGCCCAAATCAAGGAATCAAGTGGAGAGAAAGAAGCAAAAGAGACACAAAGAGGAAGCATCCAGCTTATGACTAAGTATCACCAACCTATGGATGATTCACTGAGAGTAAGGCACATGTTTCTCTTGGACGAAGAACTCAATACCTCGACAACTGCATCTTCCGACAAGAAGCAAGAGGTTGAGAAAGCACTCACTCCCACTTCGGGAGGTAAGGAAAGAAACAAAGAATGTTGGACATTACAAGTGGACGGATCATCCACCGGACGGTTGGGAGGAATAGGAATTTTCCTTGAAAGTCCTGAAGGAGCCAAGCTAGAGTACGCCATCACCCTCAATTTTAAGGTGACGAACAATGAGGCCGAATATGAAGCACTTATCACCGGCCTAAGAATGGCGAAAGCCCTTCAGGTAAAAAGGATCAAAGCCTACACAGACTCGCAGCTCGTACAATCCCAGTTCTCCGGGTCCTTTACCACCAAAGGACCTAACATGATCAAATACTTGGAGCTCCTCAAGAAAGAGGTTGAGCACTTTGAAGAATTTACTCTTGACCAATTTCACAGAGAATGGAATGAAAAAGCCGACGCCCTCTCCAAGTACGCCTCAGCCTTAGGAGCTTTGGACACAAGAAGTGTCATCCTAATGACCATGGAATCCTCCCTGGCAAACCCCAACGGACAGATGCTTCTCTTGAGCACAGAAAGAAACTGGATGACTGATATATTCCGTTACCTCAAGGATGGTACTTTACCTGTGGATCCTAGAGAGGCCAGGAAGATTCAATGTCGAGCTAACAGATACTTTATTCTGGAAGAAGATCTCTACAAAAGATCCTACAGCGGAACTCACATGAGGTGCCTAGATCCTCAAGAGGCAAAAACTGTGATGGAAGAAATCCACGCCGGAAGTTGTGGAAGTCATTCTGGAGGAAGAACTTTGGCGCAAAAGATCATAAGGCAAGGATACTATTGGCCAACTATTGACATAGATGCTGCCAACATCGCCCGCGCCTGTGAAGACTGCCAATACTATGCCAACATACCACACCGCCCGACCAACCCTATGATTCCGTCAATCATAGCATGCCCATTTGATCAATGGGGCATAGACATAGTTGGTCCCTTTCCGCGAGGAACACATCAAAAGAAGTTCTTGATAGTGGCAGTGGAATACTTCACTAAGTGGGTCGAAGCTGAAGCAGTGTCAACCATCACAGAAAGCAGGGTTCGGACATTCATCTGGAAGAACATCATCTGCCGGTTTGGACTCCCACGAGTGCTAGATTCTGACAATGGAGCACGATTTTAGGTCAAGGCGAAGGTGGCTTCAGTCCTTCAAAATAGAACAACGCTTTACTTCCATTGGCCACCCCCAAGCCAATGGTCAGGTGGAAGCCACCAACAAGACCATAGTCAAAATTTTGGAGAGAAGGTTGAGAACTTCCCAAGACAGTTGGGCGGATGATCTCGACGCGGTCCTTTGGGCGCATCGAACGACAGCCCGGACTGCCACACAAGAAACACCTTTCTCCCTGGTCTATGGATCCGAGGCGGTCATCCCTTCGGAGACGGTGGTGGCAGCCCAGAGAATCCAGCAATACAACCTAGTTGATAATGAGATCGCAAGGATCTATGACCTTGAGCTACTTGAAGACAAGCGCGATAAGGCATTGGCCAACATCATTCGGTACCAAGCCATGACCGCTCGAGCCTACAATAAACGTGTCTTTCCCAAGGACATACAAGTTGGAGACTTAGTCCGAAGAGCCGATATACTGAGTCATGTGGGGAAATTTAAGCCCAAGTGGGAAGGACCGTACAAAGTTACTGGGGCAAGAGTTAATGGAAGCTTTGAACTAGAAGATGAGCAAGGGCGGGCCTTGAAGAGAACTTGGAATGCCAAGAATCTCCAAAAGTTTTACACTTAGAGAAGGAGTGTGGCAACGACTGTCACCTTCCTTTATCTTGTCGATCTGTTTTTTGTGTTTGTTTTTTGAAAAGGCCTCGAAGCCCTCAAGTTGTAATTCGATTTCCGTCAAATCAATACAACTGTGATTTCATAAAACATTGTTAATAATCATGTCCTTCGAATCTCATGATTCGAACAGGCCATGAAGATATTTAACTACTCGATCCGAAACTAGATCATACACTGATCCGGATCGGACTAACACAATCAAACAGTGTCTGAACTTGACAAAGGCAAATACGCTTTTATTAAAACAAGAGTACAGAATTACAAAGTCAGGGTCTGAAGAGCCCTAATCGAGCTTACAAAAACAAGCTCCTATTCTATCTCTTTTCTACTTCTACAGCGAAGCTTCTTAATTAACCCTGGTCTACCGAACCAAACCCCGTCCGAGCACTATTAACTTTATCTGTGGGCGCTCCGAAGGAAGAAGGAATTCCACCATCCCAACTTTGATTGCTTACTGACAAAGATTTCGAAGCCCCCTTCGGACGATCTAAAGGCTAACAAATGGACGAGATAACTGAGGCCATTCAATGCTTCCAGAAAGGATACTTCATCACTTCTGAACGAAAGAGAGCTCCGAAGCAAGCAAGAAGCACTATAACAATCCGGATCGCCTCTTACCAAATACTATAAATACATCCCAGATTCGGAGTATTTGGAAGGCGACCAACCCGGATAGTCGGATTAACCCAAGTCACTCCGGAGGCTCCCGTTGGTCCAAGTCCCAACAAGACCGGCATAGTCAGGAACTCCGTCCCAGAATTGCAAGTCGCTCCCTCGAGCCTTCAATTCTGGAACGCAGCCACCAACAAGGAAATGCTCGGACGAAAGACCTTAGGTGAAAGACAAACGAGTCACCAGAAAGGTTGCTTCCGGAAGTCCCCAATGATCCGACTCCAAACAAGCTCAGCACTATCGGGGACTCCTTTCCAGAATTGCAAGTAGCTCCCTCGAGCCTTCAATCCTGGAAACAAAGTCACCAACAGAACCGAACTGCTCGGATACGTATCTTCAAGAACGAGCTAAAAGACCTACTAAAAGGGATACATCTCCCTCAATCTGAGAAACGAGCAACTAGACACAGCAGGATTGGTAGAAAGCCTTCCAACATCTTGGGCGGTTTTTTACGACCGAACCACGAAATACTGGAAGGGATTCTACCAAACCAATTATGCCGACTTGTAGCCCCCCGGGCACATACCCAGAGCGGAATGCCTCGGATGCATTGAGGTTCAAAAACAACTATTTGAAGATCCCCAAACTATCCAGCTAATCTACCTCTCCGGGGCTAAAAGTCACAAATATAGACCACAGCCCCGGAGAAAGAAGATTACCTTACGATCAGAGGAATTGACTGGCAAAGATTTCAGGCCTCACTCGGCACGGACCGTATCCTCGAAGATCCGAGGCTGGCTTTCCGAGCAATTTAATTTCTAAAACTCTCACCGTGAACCAACCCGGGTAGACTTCCGAAGCATCGGAGAAACCCTTGGGACAAGATCACGCGCAAGAGTGATGGTATAAACATGCTCACCAGCCGCTCGGACTCGAGCTCCGGACCTTTGGTTACTATAAAAGGGAGAAATTGTCCTAATGAAAAGCCGTACAAAGCAGGGGTATATATAGAAAGGGAGGACCAATTAGAAGCGGACACATGTCCCAGCTAGCTACCGGAAATGGGCTTGGGCCGAACATGAGCCTGGCTCTTCGGCTTCCATTGGCCCAACCCAATAATCCATCCATACGGTCGGGCACATTGACTAAGTTACTCACTCGAACGTATCAAGCTCGGGGCTGACATAACAACATCCGAAGCAACTGTGATTCGTATAGAGTCACCCTATACTTAATGATGATCATCTTTTCACTATCTCACAAGTCTGTATGACTCGGGATAACACACCAAGTCAACGTCCGAATCGTCACTACTTATCACGATACAAGGAAATTCTCTTTCTCGCAAGCCTTGTCACTCTAAGACGTGGCTCCGAACCATTCGTGATCCGGTTTATTTATATTAAAGATTCCGATTCGGATGGGCACAATGGTTGATCGTCCCCCAAGACCCGCACAAGAGAATTTGCATCAGGCAAATTAACGTTCTGGCGGTATGAATCTCAAAGGTCCGAACCCATTATCC
This sequence comes from Plantago major, assembly GCA_026545765.1. NCBI lineage: Eukaryota > Viridiplantae > Streptophyta > Magnoliopsida > Lamiales > Plantaginaceae > Plantago > Plantago major. Next base: position 50,041,693 of record CM048844.1, on the reverse strand, counting down.
GAGTTTACGAGGGTTGATGAGTTTCTAAGCAAATACGAAATTAAACGCGCAAGAATGTAAACAGCAACATTAGTATTTCAGTGACAAAAATAGTTCCGAGCCACCAATGGGCCCGGACCAACAACATTCATCAAGTCGGGTATATGGTTTTACAAAAAGATGATGAGCAAAAAAGACAACATTGTTTTCAGGACCGAAGGCACAATACTACAAAAAAAAAACCCGGGGCATACCCCGTCTTCTTTTCGCTTGCTTTCGGACGAACTAGGTTGAGGCAAGAGGGACCCCCCGTATCCTTCTCCGGAGGCGCTTGACCTTGCTGTTGGGCTGCCTGGGCTAACCTCCGTTCTCTCCGAGCCTCAACCTCTTTCAAGAAGGCCGGACATTGTTGCATCAAGTCTAGGTCTGGATCGAAGCCACGAACAGGCCAGCAGTCGGCCAGTCTCGGTTGTGTTCAGTGATCCTCCAAAGGAACGAAAACATGGACATAAGCACCCAGGGCGAAGGGTGGGAGAATCTGGGACCGCCATGATTGTACTTCTTGCCCTCCGACTAAATCGGACCTCCACAAATTCACATTTGAGCGGTCTTCGTCAAGACACCCTCCGGAGCAAAGTCGTCGTCTCCATTCTTAAAGGCGGACACTCCCTCAGCCTCCAAGTCGCAGTCATCCGGTATCCAACCCTTCCTCCGGCACTGGTCCACAGCTGCATCGAACCCATCTTGACGGGCCTCGTCATACTTCGACTCGAACAAAAACTTGCAGGAGTCCGAAGCAAGGAAATCTTGGGCAGCCCTTATCCGGACCCCCAGAAGCTCTTTCAACATCATATCTTTGAAAGTCCGAGAGACACCCACGAACTCGTCCAAACTATCTTGGTGCACTTTCAAGTCAGTCTCCAAAGATCGAATGGCACTTTTCATCTTGGCCGTCTCCGACTCGGCCTCCTGTTTAGCAGCTATGGCCTTCTTTAGCCTCTCCGAAGTGCTGTTCAACCGGGACGTTTCAATCGCCCGGGCAGCCTCAGCCTTAGCCAAATCTTCTTCCAAGGTGGCTCTCCGAGCAGCTATCAGAGAGCATGCTTCAACAGCAGCAGCAAGCTAAAAATAAAAACGAAAACATCGGAAGTGTTAGATACCTCCGAACCACAAGAAGATGTAAAACCAACGGAAAATTTAAACTCACTTTGCGCTGAGCGGCAGTTAACTCCGAAATCCGCTCCAACTCCGAGGCAGCAACCAACCGAGCAACTTCAGCATCCGAATCCAACTCGGGCGCCTCGCTCATCTTTCCCTTGCCTTTCTTGGCGGGAGGATTCGGACCTTCGAAGGGGCGCTTTTTTGCAGCCGCAGCGCTCGATCCGCTTGCGGGAGGATCTCGGGACACGGATCTTGGAGGCTTCTTCGAGCCCTTAGAACCGGCCACCTTACCCTTGTCCGGAGTAGGGATAGTTTGGGCCTCTTCGCCCGCAACAGCTCTCCGAGATTCCTCCACTTGGAACACGGCAGCATTTCTTGGCTCTTCCATCGGGAGTACGGTGGAAGTCTTGATAATTTGGGTCCGGGAACCCTCTGCCATCTCCTTCCGTTGCGCAGCATTTTGCTGACGCTTCAACTCCCGCATGGTCGACATCGTATACTCGAACCAAAAAGCTGCACATCCGAATCACAATGAGTTGCAAAATACAAAAGAATCTACAAATGGTAACTACATAGTCGACAAACCGAATCGGACAACCAACCAGAGGTAGAGAGAAACCACTTACTCAAATCCTCCATATTGTCACAGAAACTTGGCTCGGACAAGCCGGCCAGTAAGAAAGCGGTGACATATCAGCCTCGGAAGAAAGTACTTTTCGGCTCTTGACTCCGATGGGCGCTTGCATCCATAGGGGACATTCCGGTGACTTCCGGTTTACGGCTTGCCTCGGAAGAATTTCCTCTCAAATTGCCACTTGGCCCTCTCGCTTGGATTGCGGGCTTGAGGCGGACGAAAAAATGTACCTCTTGAACCATTGGATTCCCAACGAGGACAGGGGGTCAACAAAAAACGTGTACGCCTGGCGACATACGAACGTATAGAACCATGTGTTCCTATTACTTACACTTATGTTGAATAATTTACGAAAATTATCGAATGTGACCGGGATGCCTTTATATTTACATAAGACCCCGAAGCACATCAGATTTCCGAGGGAATTGGGGATGATTTGGTGCGGACTCAACCTCATAGTGTTCAAAATCTCCAGAAACTCGGACGATACGGGTAGCCGCCACCCGCAATGGAGACTTATCTCATAGACACACATGTATCCCGGAGGCGGATTGTAGAACGCATGAGATTCGTCTGGGATGAGAATCTCCACACACTCCGGGATCTCATATCTCCTCCGGAGCTCATCCACTTCCTCGACTCGGATGGTTGAGGCACAAGTAGGCAAAGTACCGTCCTCATTCAACTCGCCCTCCGGATCGGGGTGAGTGACCTCGTCTCTAGACCGAGGGAACTTTACTTGGAATACGTCCTCACCCTTCCTCAGCCTCTCCGGACGCTCTTCCTCAGCCATCTGCCGACTCGGCCCTGCTTGCCCAGCAGATTCCACACGGAGCATATGAGCGGATAGCTCTACACTTTCTTCCGCCTCGGAACCAGAATCTTGGGCCTGCACACCTTCTTCTGCCTCATCTTCCTCGGATGAGGACGCTAACTCTACGACAGTCTGAAGAGGCACAACGACTTGCACACAATCCTCCTCACCCTCTTCGAAGATGCTCAAATTGGGAGGTGCTTCCGAGGTATCATGAACTTCCTCGATGATTGGCGCCTGCGGATCCGGAACGAACGGGACTCGATTAGGATTACTCCTAAAATTATAACCAAGGTTGCGAATTAAGGATCGGATCTCTACCGGAAGTTCGGATTCTTGGCTAGCCCGACCCGGGCGACAAGTTCCTATAACTCGCGAACTTGTCTCTTGAGCCACTACAATAACCTGCACATGGGACACTCGCAGGTAATCCCGACGCCTCGGAGGACCAGGATCCGGATTAACTAACCGAAGTAAGGAACTTACCTCGGGCTCTTCCCGGCTCGGATGGGGCGCTTGTTCCACCTCCAAGATTGCGTCATCTACGATCTCAATTTCCTCGGAGCTATCGGTTAAAGATATCGCTTCGGAGTCATATCCCTCAGCCTCGGATCGATTTTGGCTATCACTCTCGGACATCCTAGGGAAAGGATAAAGCAATTTCGTAAGCTTTAAGATGACAGTCCGAGAGGTCGTTTATGTATATTAAAGTGGTCAGTTTATAGCCAACACTACTGGCTTTCCCAGGCGAAGTTAGTTCGGAGTCAGTACGATGCTGATTCGGCGTTAGTCAACATTGAGAACGTATGGAGTATTAGAACTATAATACACATCATAAGCATGCATCCGAGCAACTAGAAGAAAAACAATGCAGACAAATGATAAGACGAGACAAGTAAACTTACTTGGACTCGGATGATTAGATGGAAATGCTCGCTTGGCAGATGCAATCTCGTGCTTCGGATCCCTCGTCGCTCGCTTCGGATTGATGGTAGTCGCTTCGGATACACTCAGAATGCAAAAATTCTCTCTCTAAAGGGTGCGCAAATGAACCGGCCAACCCCTCTATTTATAGAGGGTCATATTGGGAACTCCAACCGTCACGATTTTTCGGGATTAAATCTCAATCGTAGATCAAAAATCATCCAACGGCATAGTACAATTATACCAAGTGAAATGACGAATTGGTACAACAAATTTACCTCTTGGATAGACGAATACAACAACTCTCCCTCTCTCGGGCGGCAGACAACACGAGAGTTCCGGAGTATCCTCTTCTCGGACGCCTAGCGGCTTATCAGTCCAACATAATTTGCCCACACAAGGAACCTCGTTTACTCGAGCGATTACACTTCGGACCTTCCCTTGACCACAGAGGTTGGTTCGGACGGGACACGCACCTACGGTCCGCCACCGTAGCTCATCAAAGGTACACTACCGATGTTCGGAGCCTAAACTTAGTCTCGATTACAAATACCCTTTTTTCTTTTTTCTTCACTTCGTTGCCCTTCGGACCCAGCCCCTCGGATGGCAACGATGTTTTAGAAAAAGAAAAGGGGGAGAGAGACTAAGTCAACCACACAATGCAATTAAACCTTTTTTCAACTCGTTTAGGCGGATTGGACTGAAGAACGGATCCTTCTTCAACAGCTTCCCAAGCCAATAGTTCCACAACTATCTTCTACTAAGATACTTGGAAACTAGGGGGACATATGTTGATACGGAAATATGTCCAATCCGTCATAAAGGACCTAGGAACGTGTTGATACGGAAATATGTCCAATCCGTCATAAAGGACCTAGGAACGAATCCTAAGGCATCCCAAGTCATCCAATGGATCCGAGACACTTTGGTCCGAGCCAACGGTCCGATCCGGGCAGACCAACCATGGTCCGACCCACATTGAAAGAAAGGGACGAAGGATTTGGACCTACAAGGCCCGACCCGGAACCATAGGTCCGACCCACCTTGGTCCGAGCCACTTTGGGAAAGGAGTATAGTGCTAAGTCAGTACCCTCTCCGACCCAAGGACTCCGATCCGGATGTCAACTCGGATACAGCATGACCATCTCATAAAGCAATCAAGCAAATGGGCACCAAAGAGTGAGATGTCCGAACCCAGGAGCTCCGAATCGGAAGAGTTGGACAGGCAGGAGAACTTCCTCAGCTGACAACCAAATATGGTCCGGACCCATCTCTCCGAACCTGGGAACTCGGCAGAACTAGTCACATCCTCAAGAACTCTCCCAATAATGACCAAACTACCCCTAAAGCCCAAGATGGCATGGGCTAAAGCTTCATTGTTGGGCTATGGGCCTCATGTTAGCATTGGTGGCTCAATCCTAGCCGTACACATGGCGCAATCCTAGCAACCCCTCCATTTTGATGATAGCCTATAAAAAGGCACACATCCCCACAAGATCAAGTAAGTCATCTTACAAGTCACTTCACGACCCTAATCCCGAGCATTATACAGAGTCAATCTTCAGTCACTCTCGAGTAAAGTCTCATCCCGGTTTGACACTTAGTAAACCGGGCACTAACCCCCCCCCCCCCCCACTCAAGTGTGCAGGTCCTTACCGAAGCAGTTGGTCGCTGGTTCTTACGCCTTGGTCCTTACCTAGCAAGGAGCTTCTTACCTTGGCACCCATTAGTGGAGTTGATTAAAATCTAAGTAGTTGGGGAGTTACACCCTCAACAGTACTATTCTCTTTTGTGTTCCCCCTCACTCAATGATCTAGATATCTGAGTACCCGTCTCAGAAATCTTCAAATAGCAATTTTACCCTTTAGCCTTTGGTTTCTGGATACCCGTTCCAGATTCCTCTTCTCTGGATACCCGTTCCATATACCTCTTCTCTTGTCTGGAGGGATTCCTCGGTTCGGGCCGAAGAAGCAATGGATGGACTAGCACTGCATCTTTGATGCCCGTTCCAGATTCCTTTTCTCTCTCCTTTGATATCTTCTTCAGATATCTGAACTTTTTCAGTTCTTTGGTAGCTCCATTAGTCTAAGACTGTGTCTTAAGGCTAAGAATCTACTTTCTTGTAGTGGCTTAGTGAAGATATCTGCAAGTTGGTCTTCAGTGCCAATCTTGAGTATCTCTATATTGCCTTTTTCAACGTGGTATCTGATGAAGTGGTGTCTAACATCAATGTGCTTTGTTCTAGCATGAAACTTAGGATTCTGAGTTATGGCAATAGCACTTGTGTTGTCACAGAAAATGGGAGTTTTCTCTTCATTGAGTCCATAGTCTCTGAGTTGTTGTTGTATCCACAATATTTGTGAAGCGCAACATCCCGCAGCAATATATTCAGCCTCTGTGGTAGATGTGGCAATTGAGTTCTGTTTCTTGCTGAACCAAGATATCAATCTAGCACCAAGAAATTGACAAGTTCCTGAGGTGCTTTTTCTATCAAGCAATGATCCAGCATAGTCGGCATCTGAATAGCCAACCAAACTCAATCCACTATCTTTTGGATACCACAATCCAACTTCTACAGTACCCTTTACATACCTCAATATTTTCATGGCAATGTTGTAGTGTGATTGCATTGGATTTGTCTGAAATCTAGCACACACTCCAACTGCATATTGAATATCAGGTCTACTTGCAGTGAGGTACAGTAGAGACCCAATCAATTTCCTATACTTGTGTTCTTCAATACTCTTGTCAGATTCAGTATAGGTCATCTTGGTTCCAATGCTCATTGGTATCTTAGCATTCTTTTCAGAAGGCTTTAGATTAAACTTGTTGAGCATATCCATTACATACTTTGTTTGACTAATGAATATTCCATCATTGAGTTGCTTGACTTGTAGCCCTAGGAAGTAATTCAATTCTCCCATCATGCTCATCTCAAATTTACATTTCATGAGTTCAGCAAAGTCTTCACAAAGTTGCTTGTCTTTAGATCCAAATATAATGTCATCAACGTATACTTGAACTAAAAGTAGTTTCCCATCATGGTTCAATGTGAAGAGTGTTTTATCAACATCTCCTTTCTTGAAACCACTTTCGAGTGTCGGCCAATGTATCATACCATGCTCTTGGAGCTTGTTTCAGCCCATACAGAGCTTTCTGAAGCTTATAGACCATCCTACTTTCTGAGGAAACTTCAAAACCTGGTGGTTGCTCAACATAGACTTCTTCAGCAAGTTCACCATTTAGGAATGCACTCTTGACATCCATCTGATAAACTGTAAAGTCATTATGAGCTGCAAAGGCTAGAAAAAGTCTTATTGCATCCAATCTTGCAACTGGTGCATAAGATTCATCAAAATCTAGTCCTTCAGTCTGGGTGAATCCTTTGGCAACCAACCTAGCTTTGTTTCTGGTTATTTCACCAGACTCATTCATTTTGTTTCTGAAAACCCACTTGGTTCCGATTACAGATATTCCGTCATCAAATGGAACCAGTTTCCAGACTTTGTTTCTCTCAAATTGATCCAACTCTTCTTGCATTGCAGAGATCCAATCTTGACCCTTTAATGCTTCTTCTATAGTCTTTGGTTCAATGTTTGAGATGAAACATCCATAGAGACAATTTGCTTTTTCAGCAATTGCTCTTCTAGTTCTAACTCCTTGGTCTATGGGACCAATCACATCCTTTGCAGGATGATTTCTTATCCATTTCATAATGGGTTTTGAACTAGTAGGATCAATATCATTTTGATTTGAATGTGAATCAATATGATCTTGATGAGATACTTGTGCAGTATCTAAGATATCTGACACATGGAAAATGCCATGGATATCTGACACTTTTTCAGTGTTAGAGATATCTGGGACTTGTATTTCAATAATCTCATTTTCAGATACCTCTCCATGATGAAGATTCTCAGTAACCTGTTCCATTTCTGGAGTTCTCATAGGAAATTCTTCATCATGTCTTAGAGTCATCGGGTTGTTACTAAGCATAGGTTGATTTTCATCGTCAGACTCATCCTCTATTTGAATGATAGAATTGTTTCCTTCTGAGGATCCTTTTTCAGAATCTTTATTCATTAGTTCTTTGAACCTATCTGAGAGATAATAATTTAAGAGTACTTTCTTGTTTCTTTCATAGAACACTACATGAACAGATTCTTCGATCTTTTGCGTTCTTTTGTTGTAGATTCTGTAGGCTTTGCTATTCAGAGAATAACCAAGAAATACTCCTTCATCTGCCTTTGGTTGAAATGTTCTCGAGTATTCTTTTCTTGAGAACGAAACATCTGTAGCCAAACACCCTTAGATGCTTGATACTTGGGGGTCTACCAATGAAAAGCTCGGAAGGAGTTTTGTCATGGTGTTTGTTAATCAGACAACTGTTTTGAGTGTAGCATGCTGTGTTTACAACTTCAACCCAATAGATTTCACTTATTTCAGTGTCAGCAAGCATTGTTCTTGCTGCTTCTTTCAGGGTCCTATTCTTTCTTTCAGCAACACCATTTTGTTGTGGTGTCCTTACAGAAGATAGTTGATGTTGTATACCTTTGTAGGTACAAAACTCTTTGATGTACTGGTTCACAAACTCTACCATGGTGCATTACGATTCTGATACCTTGTCATTTTTTCATGACTTCGAGCTTATTCAGCAAGTTAGGTATCTCAACCCTTGCATCAGATTTGTGTTTGAGAAAGACAACCCAAGTAAATCTTGAGTAACATTTGCAGTGGCCTTTCACTGGAATGTCTAGTTTTAGACTTGAAAGATGTTTTGGATTGTTTTCCCATTTGGCAAGCTGAGCATACACCTTCTTTTCTATATGCCATTTTGGGTAAACCAACCACCAACTCTTTCTTGGCTAGCTTATTCAGGGTTTTGAAATTCAAGTGACTCATTCTTTTATGCCATAGCCAATTTTCTTGATGTGGCAGTTGACTCACCATGAGACATTCTTCGGTTGTGGCGGATGCCCAATCAGCAACATAAAGATTTTCTTTACGCCTTGGAACCAAGACTGTCTGCTTTGACTCATTGTCAATCACTTTACATAGTCTTGACTTGATCTTGACAGTGTACCCTTTGTCCACTAGTTGACTCATGCTTAGAAGATTATATTTCAATCCCTTTACATGAAGTACTTCAGAGATTGTAAGGGCTCCAAACTTCAAATTGCCAAAACCTATGGTTGGATTTTCATCTCCTCCAGCAAACCTGATAATTGGTCCATCATTGCAATTTTTGTAGTCAATCAGATTTGCTTTGTCTCCTGTCATGTGCTTCCCACATCCACTATCAAAATGCCACTTTGAATTAGTCTAGAGTGTTCTGCACAAAACAGGAAACAGGAGATTAGGTTCTCATACCAACAATAGAACCATCTGGACTAAATAATCTTCCAGTAGGAATCCATTTTTGAATGAATTTCTTAGGAACCTTTTTTTTTCCTAACAGGAACATAAGGAGGAATCCTAGTTAAATGATTTGTATCATTGTTGTTAAGAACTATTTTCTTCCTTGGTGTGTTCCTTGGTGCTCCATTTGGTGCTTTCAGATACCTGTCAGATTTCTGAGTCTTCTCAAAGAACTTAGCTTTCCTAGCCAGATTTCTTCTAGCCCTGGCATTCAGATTTTCAGTGGCTTGATTTATCTTCCACTTCTGATAATTGCTGTGAGCAATTCTAGCCTTTAACCATCGTTCTTGCTCTTGTTTGTATTCACGAGCAAGTTGTTTCCCGATGGCTTTATAGCCAATACCGTTCCGAGCACCTGGTGCTATCTGAGATCTCTTCTCAGCAGCTTTGCTAGTCTCTGGATAGTCTATTTTCTTTCCAGAAAACGTGACATAGGAGAATTTGTCACCTCCTACAATTTTTCCTTTTTGAGAGACATAGCACTGTGGGTGATTACACTTTTCAGTGGTATGTTTCTTTTCAGAGACATTTCCCACAATTTTCTTTTGGACTTGTTTTTCCCACAAAGGCTTGGTCGCAACTGCCTTTCCTTTGTCGACAATCTTAGCTTTCTGACCGATACTGTAGATTGTTTGGGAATCACCTTGTTGAGCACTGACAAATGTTCGTCCTTCATTACTCTTAATCAGAGTGGTGGAACTGTCTGCGTGTGTGTCCAGCCCAAGTCCTCTCTTTTCTGAAGGATCTCTTAAATAAGATTGTACTTCAGTAAGAGTGTCACTAGCTTTGGCATAAGATTGAAAAGATAGTTCTTTCTTTTTGAGTTCCTTATTCTCAGTAAGAAGATCTTCACATTTTTTTTGAAGATTGGCCATTGCTTCTTTATGTGACTTTTCGGTCTCAGATATCTGAGCCTTGAGAAATGCATTTTCAGCATCCTTTTTCTCAGATATCTTGATTAATTGAGAATTTTCCTTTTCAAGAGAATTCTTTTCTTCTTCAAAACTTTCGGCTCTAGCTCGGATCATTAGAAATTCTCTTTCGTAGAGATCAAGTTCTCTTTTGAGTTTTTCCAGATCTTTGATTCCCTCTTCATCACTTTCATAAGTATAACAGGAAGTATGTGTTACCTCATTAGCCATTAGACAAGGTTCAATGTTGGAGATATCTGGAAAGATTTCTTCAGCCATTCCACACACTTCTTTCTTCTTTTGACCAAAGTCAATTACTTCATGAGAGACACCGCACATTTCTGGGGAAGGCAGTGTGGAATCGTCTGAATCCTCATCCTCAGAATCAGATTCAATATCTAGAGCATCCAGTTGGATTTGAATCTTTTTCCTTTCTTCAGTGAGCATAGCTCTCTGACTTCTTTTGAAGATTCTTCTATCTTTCTTGTCACCTGTCTTTAGTTTGTTGAGGACAGGGCAATCCTTCTTGAAATGACCAGGTTTCTGACAATAGAAATAGATATCGTTTCCGATTTCTGCTTCCTCAGTACTTGATGCTCTCTGAGCCGACTTGTTCAGTGAGCCTTGCATATTTTTGTACTGGTGGTAGTTTGAGCCTAGATGCTTTTTCAGCTTTTCTTTGGCTTTTCTTCTCTCAATTTCTCAACTGACATATTTTCCCATTTGCTTTACAGCAAGAGCATCCTCAGTCACTTCCTTGCCTTTCTTCTTTTCAGAAGTTCCTTGAGTAACTAAAGCGACATTCTGCAACTTCTCAGTTGTTTGTTCTCTTTGAGTTGTCTCATAGTCAACAGTGGCAAAATGAGAGAAAAGTTCTACAGGAGTGATATCTGGCATTCATTGGTTAAAGTAGAAAAATTTTGTGTGTTCCTAGTTATGATTTAGACTTCTCACAATAGTCTTAATCTTTTCTGACTGGGCATATCTATTACTTTCACCAAGTGCAGCCATGTCACTCGTAAGTGTTGTAAACCGGAAATCTAGTTCTTCAAGAGTCTCTGTGGGACCTTGTTTAAAGTTTTGGAATTTGAGCTTCAAAGCTTCGAACTTGTTTTCCTTTGTTTTCTCAGTGCCAACACAGATTTCTATAATCAGTTGCAGGCCACTTTCGCCGTTTTTGCACCCCACAGTTTACACTGTATGTGCTCTAGAGTAGAACGTATGATGATATTACGAGCCTGACCATCCAGTCGATTTCTCTTGGCATCTTCCGATGTCCAGAGCTCTCTGGGCTTTGGTTCGTAAATAACTTGACTGGTAGGTCTCCCACTGGTTAACGCATCTGTCTGTGAAGACCCATCGCTTTGTTCTCTGTCTCTACCATTAGAAACCTCTATGACTTGTTTGAGTTGTTATATGACTATTGGGCCATTCTTTATTACTTCGATCATTTCGTCACTGATGGCTTCTACGTGGAGCATCATGTTGTTCTTCCATTTTTCATAATTCTCTGGCTTGAGAATTGGGGCGTCACTTAAAGACATCTTGCAGCAAACACACTAAACAAACGAATCAAGTGTAGGTGAAAAGCAGTTAGTGAGCACTTATCTGGGATCTAGGTTCAGTGCTGAAGGCTTGGGAACCTCCTGCTCTGATACCACTTGTTGGTCCAGATAACGGCAAAGTAAAAGACTAGGGGGGGTGAATAGTCTTTTAAAACTTTTGTCGATAAACACAATTTCTCAGATATCTGTGTAGATATCTGATACTTAATTTCAGAGAGCGGAAGACTTTTATGTGATAAGTGCACGTGCTCAGCAAGATGTGTGTAAGTACTTTGCAAGATAAGTAAAGCAATTAATAAATTGCAGAAAGTAAATAACACAAGTCTTTTTATAGTGGTATCTGAAGGTGGCGTAATCCTTCAACTAATCCACTTCGGCCTTTCTCAGACCTAGAATCCACTAAGACAGATAAATGAGTTAACCTTACAGATATCTTCTCTTGATTCCTAAATACACTAGGTTCCCAACCAAGTGTTCCCCCTGAGTTATTCCCCGACTTTCACAGCCAAGTACTTCCTGTACTCAGAAACCTTTTTGAGCTATTCCTTAGCTTCCCAAGCTAAGTACTTCACATGCTCACAAGAACCTTGGAGTTATTCCTTAGTTTCCCAAACTAAGTACTTCCTATACTCCATGCCGAATATGGTGTTGGTTTTAGGTTTGTTTGTCAGGTGAGCTTCTAAAATAACTTATTCAGTTATTCAGATAGCTCTATTAATCAAGTATACTTAATACACTTTTCAATGTATGGTATCTTGTTCTCTACTGGCCCAAGTCTATTGCAAGTGTTCCAGAGAATGAATCTTAGATATGAAATCTTAGTTCAACTCCTTCACAGATAACAATAGTTGTTAAGGATCAGGACACTTAGAACTTTTGTGCTACTTAGAATCAAGAGCTTTGGTCGCAACAGAAAGCTTGAAGGTAAGTAGTTTGCTTGAGAGAGCTTGTGTGTGAGTATTCAATGTAAGTTCAATGTTCTGTGTGTTCTCAAGCTGTCTAAGTGTTGATATTTATACATGAATTTGAGTGCCGTTTGAATAGTATCCGTTAGGCTTAAATCAAATTCAAACTATTGATATCTGAATATAATCAGAAAGCAGTTTGTCTTCTTCTTGAAGCTACCGTTTTGTTCGAGACATTTACTGTCACGCATTTAATGCATGCTACTATATTTTGTCTCAGAGTGCCAACTAACTATGCATGGTATCAGAGATCTTTATACAATCAGAGTTTTCTGAAACTTTGCATGTTCTTTTCCATCGATTATCACAACTCCAGATACCATTTGTTGAAACAACTTTGTTATAAAATATTTCTTTTTCAGAAACATAGTTTATATCCAAGGTATCTGAGTGTAGATATCTGTGGGCACTTTCCTCATCTCAAAAACCTTTTATTCTCAGATATCTTTTGCAACACTTGTGTTTCGTAACACTTGTTTCTTCAAGATATCTGGACATAGGTATCTGAAAAACCTTTGTCTTCAGCAATCTTGTGCAGTCTTCAAATCTTCAAATCCGTTGAACTTTTCCTGCTGGAAGTCTTCTTCTTGGTCTTCTTTAGAAAATAAAAATTACATTTCGAGACCTAACATCCTATACAAGATTTGCTAGACTATCATACTTAGTGAGTTTCCTCTTTTACAGTGTTCAAGTGAACCAAGAGTACTAACCACCTTTCTGAGCTAAGATAAGTCATTAGATTGCTGATCAAAATCTAAACAGATATTCCTAACATGTGAATCGTATTAGGTCTGATCATGGCAAGGAGTTTGAGAACCAGAAATTTGTTCAAATCTGTGATACACATGGTATCTATCATGCGTTCTCTGCTCCTAAGACATCTCAGCAAAATGGAATAGTTGAGTGCAAGAATCGCACTTTACAGGAAATGGCTAGAGTGATGCTGAACTCTATAAATGTCTCAAAGAGACTCTGGGCTGAAGCCTTGACTACTGTTTGTCACATCATTAACAGGGTCTATCTCAGGCCTGGCACTTCTAAAACTCCTTATAAACTGCTAAAGAATAAGAAACCCAACTTGAAATACTATCATATCTTTGGTTAAAGACAATCATGCCTACAGGATGTATAATCCAAGGTTAAAGACCGTTCAAGAGTCAGCCAATGTTGTATTTGATGATTCTACTAGTGTTGCAGGAGAACTTGTCGCTGAAACAGGTACAAAAGAAGTAGAATATGTTCCTATACCTAGAGCAGTAGACACAGGAACTTTAGCTCAAGAGCCACAAAGAAGAGAAGTTGATTCTGCCAACTGTGTTCCACACACACCTGATAACAATGAAGCAGAAGACACCAGTGTTCGCACTACACCTGTCGATGTTCTTCATACACCAAAAGAGTCATATGCTGAATCAGAAGAACAAGTAGGAGATACAGAAGGTAGACAAGATCCACCTACCAAATCAGAAAGGATCATCCTGTCACTCAAGTGATTGGTAACTAACTGATGGAGTACACACCAGGCGCAAAGCACGAGTCGACTATCGACACATGGTAAAATTGTGTGTGTGTATGTTTACCACATCCCCTGAGTTTGTTAGCTCTATGATAGGTACCTTCGAGATGAGTATGATTGGAGAGCTAACATTCTTTTTAGGTCTACAAGTGAAACAGCAACAAGATGGTCTGTTTCTTTCCCAGGAGAAGTATGCTAGGAATCTGGTTAAGAGATTCAGTTTGGAAAGTTCAAAACCTAGCAAAACTTCCATGTCTGCAAGTACTAAACTTTCAAAGGATGATACTGGAGATAGTGTTGAAACTACACTGTACAGGTCCATGATAGGAAGCCTGTTGTATCTCTCAGCAACCCGTCCTAACAATATGTATGCAGTTTGTGTTTGTGCCAGGTACCAGGCAGACCCCCACACTTCTCACCTTAATGCTGTCAAGAAGATCTTGAAGTACATCTCTGGGACAGCAAACTTGGGCATATGTTACTCAAGATATACTAACTCTAACTTAGTTGGGTTTAGTGATTCTGACTGGGCCAGAGACTTAGACAACAGAAAATCCACAAGTGGTGGGTGTTTTTATTTAGGTGATAATTTGGTCTCTTGGTACAGTAAGAAACAAAATTGCGTGTCTCTTTCCACTGCTGAGTCCGAGTACATAGTAGCAGGAAGTTGTGTAACCCAGATAGTATGGCTTAAACATATGTTACATGACTATAATTTAAAGAGTGACACCCTCCAAATGTTCTGTGATTATCTGAGCGCCATAAAAATATCTAAAAATCCTGCACAGCATCCTAGAACCAAACACTTTGATATTAAACATCATTTCTTAAGAGATTTGGTTGATGCTAAGACAATTATCATAGAACATATAGAGACCACACATCATTTTGTTGATATATTTGTCAAATCTTTAGATAGTGAGAGATTCTTCAGATTGAGGAATTCTCTTGGTATGTGTGTTGTCTGAGATCGTGAACATTCAAGTGTTGCCATAACACCATTGGCTAACACTGTAGATTGCATTACCTGAGTATTTCTATGGGTTCTGATAATCCTTGGTGTAGCTAATAGTGGTTGACTCTGAAAGGAATAATAAAAGGTCTCTCCTCGACTAAATAAGTGTGCATGTGTTTTGGAAATATGGGATAGCCAGATAAAGTATAGACTGACACTGGGGTGTATGGGGCTCCAGTTGCCTGCATTCAGTGTTGGTATTGACTTGAGGTTGTCTCTATAAAAGTGACACATCAAATGAGTATGCATTGGGATACTGGGGTGTATGGGGTTCAGGCTGCTTTCATTCAGTCCTATGTGCTCACCTGTGTTGCCGAAGATTTTGTATTGCTACTGGGGTGTATGGGGTTCCAGCTTCCTGCATTCAGTGGGTAATCATATCAAATAAGAGTACCACCCAGTTGTTTTTTGCACTAAAAAAGGTTGTTGAGTTGTACAATAAAAGTTTTCTGATGAGTCTACTTGAGCTGTTCACCTGGGTGTTCTGATAACACCATAGATTACTCTGTGTATTTGCAACACTGCTTTCTTTGCACCATGTAGGTCACTTTGCATATACATATCATATAGGTCTAGGTCTTGAGAGGACTTGAGTCTGGTAAGTGTTTAGGGGGAGTGAGAAAATCTTTTTGGGCAACTTTATTTAAGAAATATGTTGTTTTGAATCGAATTGTACCATGAGTCCAGATTATTTCTTAAATTTTAAATTATCTCACCCTTAAAGATTTTATGTTTTCTAACTCTCATGTTTATGTACAGCTATTTTGAGTACTAACTTGTGTTACAGGTTGATGTACCGGATTGATTGGACTAAAAGATTTGTCTTAGATACATGGCTATTGATCCATAGCCACACAAACCCACAAACCAGGCCCAACACTCTCAAGCCCATGACCTAAACCTACTTTTCCTAAATTACACCCTTTCCGTGTACTTAACCGCCCATTCTCCAATTCCCTCTCCTCATAATAATTCAAACTCCCTCTCTTCCCTTCTCTCACCCACGATCTTTCAACTACAAAATACCACCCATCTCAATGGCTCCCCTTTCCCGCTCACAGAAATCTGGTAGGCGGAACCCTAGTTGGGGACTTGGCCCTAAATTGCTCCGGTGGAAACGACTTAATTCTGGGTCGAAGAAGAAGAAGAAGGCTCATGCACAACCAAGCAACCAAGTCAACCCCACATCATCTCTACCCCTCCTTCCTCTACTTTGGAGAGTAAGGATATCGGAACCGAAAGGCCCGATTTTGTGGCTTCCAGCCCACCTGCGCAGAATCTGGAGATTGTGGATTTCGACATTGATGATGCTAAGGAGTCTGATGATGGTACTCCAATTGATCCTGAGGTATTGCTCCACTTTAAATCTCCTGCTTTTAATGCTAGATTCGAAACAAAGGAGATTAGTGTCAAGTGGAAAACCCTAGGTAAAAGAAAATTTTGGGTTGAAAAAGTTATGCATGAGGGTGATTTCAAGCTGTATAGGCTGTTTGATTTTCTCACTAGCAGCGGTATTCTTGGATCTATTTCTGAGTCTGGTTCATATGTTGCTGACGTGGTAAAAGAGTTTTATTGCAATATGTTTGTGCACTGTGACAATCCCCTTTCCCCCAAGTATTATATGGCTTTTGTGCGTGGAAAAATATATGATTTTAGTCCTGCCTTGATAAATACTGCATGGGGTTTGAGTGAAGTTGATGAGGATGAGAATGATGAGAAATTGGATATGAATGAGGTGATGAATGTTGTAAGTGGTGGAAGGCTCACCAATGGTCTGCTAAGCTGAAACTTGTGAATGTAACCTCTCTCTGTGGAGTGCTGCAGAAGATAGCCATCAATAACTAGGTACCCTCCTCTAATCCCTCCTACCTTACCAGTGAACTTGGAATCCTATTATACAAACTGGTGAAAGGTATTCCTGTTGATCTCGCTTCTCGAGTGTTTGCCACCATCTGTGCTTGCCCACATAAGAAAGGCACCAAGAATATTCTTCCATTTCCCTGTCTTATCTACAAGATTTTAGTGGATCAAGGATTTGAACACCCAATGAGAAGGAAGTGGTGATAGAGAATACTCAGGTGATGAAGATAGCTAAGGTGATGGTGTTTGGCATTAGGGTCCATGATCTTCCCTGGGTATTAGACCTTTTGCAGCCTCTGGCTCTGGTGTTGATATTACACCCAGTCTACAGGTTGAAGTGGATCTCCTCAAGCAACAGATATCAGACGAAGAAAGGGAGATTGCTGAGAAGAATGAGGAACTCTTGGTCCTTCAGAGATCCCTGGAAGAAATGGAGGTTTTGCTTTCTACACAAGAAGGGGGAGAAGATGAAGATGATGCAGAATAAACCTGTTTTCTGCTGTTTTAATTGCTTTCTTTTGTTCATATGCTGATTATCTATCTTAACTATTTTTGAACACTGCTTATTTTGACAAGGGAGTCTGTTCCCTGTAGGTTAGTCTGGGATGTAACTAAGCCACTTGAACTACTACTTATTTTGCTAAGTATTTAAGTAGGTATGACTTCTGTTATTCAGGGGGGAGTATTGTTCAGTTCAAAACTAATGTTTATCTGCAAGTGATGTCTTGTGAAGAAAGGCAAAAAGGGAGAGAATGAAAGTGCAATTGTTCAGTCGGTGTTTTCACAACACTATCAGACTGCATATTGCACTTGACTCTTTCTATTTTATATTTTGCCTTTATTCACCTAATTAGATTCCACGATTTTGGTTGTTATTGTGCAGGTTCAAAATCAGTTAAGAATATCAAGGAAGAAGGAAAGCAATCGATGAGATATGGAAAGCAATCGAAGAGGAAAGAAAGCATGTGAAGCAAGAAGAAATAAGGAAAGCAAATATTGCAAGAACAAATACTTTCCTTATTGAAGAGAAGAGCTTAGTAAAGATCTTAGAGAAGATTTCCCAATGAATTCAATTCAAGATTTGATGCAGCAAATATGAACTTACCTTCTGGTCTATTCTTCAATGTAAACCTATAAATACAGCCAGAAGTTAGTTCAGTCAATTACGTGAGTTAGAACAGTCTCCGAGTGTATTCATAACACCTCACGTCTTTGACAATTTTCTAGGCTTTGTCTAGTTTTTCTTCTAGACTAGGATACTTAGTTCAATCCAACTGCTTAGTGCTTTTGTAATTCATTATATTATCATAGTGAATTCTTTTGCCTTGAGGCTCGGAAGGTTATAATATATTAACCTTCTAGAAACCATACTTGGTGTTCTTTTTATTCCGCTGTGCTTGAATTGCTTGATAGATTAGCTTTAGTGTTAGTGTGTTTAACTAATATAGTTAAATACACTGTTTGTTACAGTATATCGAAGACATTGTTCAATAGTGTTCTTTGGTATACTGAATACACTTGTGTACATTATACCAAATCCCGGTCCATACATTTTCAATTGTGATCTTTGCTAAGCTACTTGCCAACATTAAGGGGATACAAGTTTACATCAGTTTTGGGCTTGACTCTTGCAATAGTTGTTCCGGTAGCTTGTTGATTGAACTCTTCCGTGTTGTGTCGTGCCTATGTGTTTTTTATTTTATAGGACGTTTTAGAGTCTTGTTTGCTCGAGCACGAGCAAAGGTTCGATTTGGGGAGTTTGATGAGTCGATATTTTAACGACTCATTTAGTCTTTTTTAACCGTATTTTGTTATGTCTTATAGCATTTTTATTAGTATTTTAGTTCATTTTCACGTTTGGGTATTTTGTGTGTTTTTGTACTTTTTTAGGTGTTTTTAGGAAAAGGCAAGAAGATGGAGGACCAATGTGCAAAATAAAGCTTTTTCAAAGCTTCTAGAAGCACACAAGGCCAAGTAGTGGGCCATTACTCCAAGGTGGTGACATGGAGGTTGAGAAAAGGGAGTGGAAATAGGAAGAAGTGGGGAAATGGAAGGTTTTCCGAATATGTACCTCACTGCGGTGAGCTCCATCAACACGGAGGCTTACCGCGGTCCAGAAGGCTGAATAGAATGAGAATTGATTCGCAGAGGACGAGACCGCGGCGAGCTGGTACCAAAGGAGAAGCTCACCGCGGTGAGCACTGCCAAGACCAATTCAATGCATAATTTCTGGCAATTTTTTTCCATTAATTCAAATTTTCTACTTCCTTGGTCCTATAAATAGGACACTTGTATCCAGTAGTTTTTGGATATCTTCATACCTTCTAGTTATATTCTCTTTAAATTCAAGCATTGTAAACAATCTAGAGATTCAGTCTCTCTTTTAATTGAAGTATATTTCCTTTCAGACGATCTCTTGTCCTAGATGTATCCAGGTATCCATCGTACAATTACTTATTTATTTTGTACGTGACAGGTTGTTACCTCTGATTACAAACTGCATATTGTATCGGTGTGAACTTGTTAGTATCGTTATCATTAATTAGGCTATATCCGTACCATTGCATAGCTAGTGACAGGCTTTTTGTAGTGATTACGTACTTGTAGCCCTTATTTGGTTGAACTAGCAATAGCAGGGCGATGATCTGCGACTAGGTAACCTTAATTGGTCCTCTCGTATCAGCACACTCCATGAAAGGATTTATTATCTTCATTGTTTGTAGAGTTGCATGATCTAGGTATTACCTTGTCTTGTGATTATTAGATTTTATGCTAGGGTTGAAGTATCACAATCTATTCACACTATCTGTTTACAACCAACACAAGCGAGTCTATTCTATTGAACTGGCTTGATCAATTCCTCGAGAGAACGATCCTGTAGTTAAGAGCATTGTTTACAACAATCGCTTTTTCTACTTGGGTTATTATAAGTAGTAATTTTTTAGCGCATCAACCGACCTCTCGAGTCAACTTCTACTATACTAATTTATTTAGTGTTTATGGAATTTGGTTTGGTATTATAAATTCGTAAAACTTTGGTGTTCTCGGTAAAACTTTAAGTTCAACGACAATTGTTTTTCCCGAGGATCCATCAACTGCGAACGAGATATCTAGATGGGTAATGGTGAGATACTGCAAAGCACCCACGAGAGATCGGTAGAGAGTCGGGTCATCAAACTTGGTTCCAGCAGCATTGAGCTGAAGATTAGCAACAATAGGTGTCGATACGGGCTTCCTTTCAAGAAGATTTGAATGAGATAAGATATCATTCACGTACTTAGGTTGCCTTAGGAAAAGGTTTTGGTAGCAAGTGCAAGTTTTTGCAAAGGTTTTAATAGCGAGTGTAAGTTTTTGCAAAGGTTTTGGTGTAATTTGAAAATATAACTAACAGACACTTAATACCGTCAAACCTTTGTGTTAGGTCAAAATTTTGAAAAAGGTATTGGAATCGAATCAAAGAAAAAAAAGTTTTAAGTGTAAATTAAAATTAATGAAATGGTTATTAGTGTAATTTTTTTTCCTTGTAGGGTCAAGATAACGAACAGTCTGGGCACGTGATAATTCTAATACTTGAGTCATCGATTCTATGGTTCTAAATCTCAACGAAACGGAACGAGAAATATCAACCTTAACGAGATGAAATTCACATGAAAACCAAACTATTCTAGATACCTTGTACTACTTCATAAACATTAGCCTCACGTTTAATCTGACAAAACATCATGGAACAAAATTCTCGCCCCCTATTCGGACTTTGCTCACCGTAGAATCAAAATTTATAATTGAAAATCTAAATATCTATTAATTTCTTGTTAAATAGATGGGTGGAGTATTAAATATTTAATAAATGCTCTATTTTTTAAATTCCATTATTTCATTTTATCTTCTTTAATACTCCCTCCGTTCCAAAGAAATCTTTCCATTCTACTATTATGCGGTCAACTGCATTCGAATTTGACCGCGAATTACTCTTAAACTATAATAGTAAATAATTTAATAAAAATCATATAATAAAAATTTAATAATTAAATTTTCATTATATGTTTTTATTAAATTATTTACTATTATAGTTGAAGATTAATTCGCGGTCAAATTCGAAGGCAGTTGACCGGTCAAAGTCAAAATTGAAAGATTTATTTGGAACGGATGGAGTAGTATATATTTTATTTTAGTGAATAAAATAATTTATTTAATTAATAATAATAATTTAGATTGATGTATATAGATTCGTCTTGTCACGGTGAATTCAAATATATGTTTACAATATTTTTCAGAGTTTTGTAGAATAAATATATATTAGATCTAATAAAAACTATATATGCAGCCAACGTACCAAAAGTAAATAGGGGAAGATATACTGGTTGAAAATGCAACTAATTCCACAAAATTTCATGTAGATTGAATTTATTTAATAAATACTCTATTTTTAAATTTCCATTAATTTATTTTATCTTATTTAATAAATTTATATTTTATTTTAATGAATGAAATGATTTCTTGAAATAATACTATTCAAGATTGGTGTATATGGATTCGTCTTATCACGACGAATTCAAATATATGTTCAAAATATTTTTCAGATTTTTGTAAATAAAGTTATATGAAATTTAATAAAAATTATATATGTAGACAATATATTAAAAATAACAATGAAATATATACTTGGTAAAATACAACTAATTTCACTAAATTTCTTTAATCTGGTGGGGCGGATGGATGGATTTTATTTTTAAATATTACGACATGTTGTGAAAAAATCGGAAATGACTAATTCAAGAATCCGAAACTACCAAAACCGAGAATTTAATCTACGACCGAGTTCCTACCATTTCAGAAGGGAAAAAGAAAAAGCAAGAAGAAGAAGAAGAACCGATAACCAGACGTTCCTTCTGAATTGATGATTGATTTGAATCGCTTAGGTCTAGTTAA
The DNA here is from genome assembly GCA_026545765.1 of Plantago major. Taxonomy (NCBI): domain Eukaryota; kingdom Viridiplantae; phylum Streptophyta; class Magnoliopsida; order Lamiales; family Plantaginaceae; genus Plantago; species Plantago major. Next base: position 50,020,002 of record CM048844.1, on the reverse strand, counting down.
GTGATAATATGTTGGAATTTCAGTTCCGTTTGTTGATCAATCTCACACACCTATCGCTTCTCCATATTCTTTTGTTTTCTCCTGCTGTATCATCAATCAGGTATCAATCAAACTAGCTACTTTTCTCCAATTTTCAGTATTCTTAGGTTTAATTCTTTAATCTACTTTTTCTATTGTTAAATGTAGTGATTTGTTCTTTGTCTGCTTTAGTTAATTGAATTATTGCAATCACTTTGTTACATACCGAATTTGAAAATCCAAAAGAAACGAAAAACTTTTTTTTTTCAATTCTGATTAATTGGTTAATGAAATATTGAATTCTTTGCTGTTCTAGTAATCAAAGATATAATTTTTATGCTTAAGATTTTACGTAATGACAGGAAAGATGGGAGCCTTCAAGAAAAGCATAATTGTAGAACCACTATACAAGGGAGATTTTTTGTTGCTGATGACAATGGTATGTTTGTTGCTTTAACCCGATTTTAGTTTCATATATTGCCTGATAACTTCATTGTGATAAGTTCATTTACGGTTGCAATGTCATGACTATCTTGAGATGCAAAGTACAAATACAAAAATAAACTAAATAATGGTGAGATTTACGGTACGTCACTTAGAAGCCTGGTTTTCAACATCATCCCTATTTGTTCTTTACATGCATACGGAGTTATTTATCGTGTAAATCTTATTAATGCTAATTAGGTCTCTCTGAAGGATAGTAATTTTGCACACAATTTAAGGTTTGGGATTAAGCTAATGGCGTAGAATGTTGAATTAGACAAATTGATATGGTTAAAAGGTTTAGGGATTATTTTTCTGATGCTTTTCGCCTATCTTAGCAAGATGGCTTATTCTAGACTCTAGAGAACTTTATAATTACCGTATCTGGGTGGGAGTCAACACCATAGTCTAATGAAGAAAATGTTGCTATAAGAATTTGCTGTACTTGTCTCCAAAAAATCTACCTTTAAGGCCCAAATAATGGGGTTTTGAAGATTTAGGAAATACTGTATAGAATTGGAGGAAATGATGAATAGTATTCACTAGCACTTTTGTCCCTGATGAGATATCATCTTTTTTAGGTCGTGTGTGTGATGCATTTTCAGTTGACCCACAGTCCAGTTGCTGTCCAGTGAAAGGGGATCAATTCTCTTGCCTGTGAGTTATCTCTTTGTACACAATTGTCATTTTCTATCCCCCCATTGCAATTGGTTTGTTTCAATTTCTCTGATGGCTCAAAGGATTTCTATACCGAGAAATGCTTGAACTCCTTTGTTCAATGGCACATAATATAACAAAGGAGAAGAACCTTTTTTTATCTCTAAAATATCATATATATATATATATATATATATATATATGAGTTGCTTTGTGTTGGGAGCGGGTATTCTGATAAGGTGCACACATCCTCCTTAAGGGCCCTCTGTTCCATATCCTATACTTATTGAATATGTATCCTGACTGATACTCCTTCGATACGTAACTGTCTCACCAAATTATGTATCTAGTAGAAAACTAATTTACAGGTATTGTTGTCTAAAAGACTTATCGATTACTGTTTCTCTATGTTATTCTCCCATATTAAAAATATATTTATATTAAACAAAAATAACTAATAAAGTAATAAGTAATAACATGGTGCATTATATAATCCAACAATTTTTTGTTCAATAATGTTTGTCATGTATAGACGCCAGGCCTTTGTGCAACATTATGTTCCCCACTAGTGATTTAACAGTCATTTGTTCGAGCTGTGGAACATCCTCAGTAGAAATGCAAGGATAAGGTTGTATACGACATATGCCACCGTCTCTCTACCCCCTGCTTAGCCAGAGAGCACTTTGCGCATAGTACACCCTTTATGTTTGATTTTGTACAAGGGAATGTCTAATACTTCTCTCAGATATGCTGTTATAGTAGAAGAAAGTTGTATATTACTCATGTTCGGTGTATATCTAAGCATATAGCCATAACCATGTTGTGTTGCATGCCCATAATGTCGTCTGCTCATGTCGTGGTACTCATGTCTATTGAAACGTAAACTAATTTCTTTAGCGTATATATAACCTGTAAGGTAAAACTTGGAGATAAGTATCCACCATCTATTACTGGAAACTAGACTATATTTCCTATTTTAACCACCAGGCAAGTTAATAGATAATGTTTATCATCAATTGCTGTCTGTTCTTAGCAACTTTGCCTTCCACATCTGCAGCGGATGCAAAGCTGTTTCTCAATGTTGCAACTCATATGAGTTTTGTGTTTCATGCTGCTTGAATCCGGCTACGGTAAAATTCTTATCGTCTCTCTATGACCCTCCTCCGCCTTTATCTATTGAAATTTCCTTTCCAGTTATTGAAACAGTTCAAAATTATTGACGACCATTTACGTTTTCATACAGACTCGTGAGGAAGTAGCACTAGAAGTCAAAATAGCGAAGCCCTCGACTGCTGGTATGATAGCCTTTATGTTGAACTAATACTAAAATGCTTATTTTGCTACATTTTACAGGTTTTTTATCTTCTGTAGTTACTTAATGACCCAACATTTATATCTATGCTGACCAAGTATGGTCCTTAAAGAAATGGCTATTCGGAAATTTTCATGTAATCTAAAATTGATCTGAAGCCATCTTTTGTATTTTCTCTGGTATTTATAAATGTATAATGACTGGTTAATCTATAAAATTGAAAGTAGGACTACAGTTTCTTTGTCAACAATAACATTCTAGATGGTCTCTTTTATGCTTATTAAAGCACATTTTCTTGTTACCTTAGCTTACTATGGAGTATGTGTTTTGACAGGAACGTATAAAACTGTTTTTGATTTCTGTGTTGGGAGATGTCGCCATAATTCTGAGAGCGTGGTATGCTTTTGTTTCATACTGTGCTGTTTTTTATTTCCTTCTTCTTCTTGTTCTTCTTTAAAAAATATATATTCATAAGCCATGCATGAATGCCTTTTTCTAGTCTTAGTTTTTGCCAATCATTCAAAATCATTTTGTTTATTTTGAATCTGTGATGTGTGGAAATCCATACTTTTTCTTTTATCTGTTACAATCTGACAGACACTTCACAATAGCATGGGCTATTCTCGTGTATTAAATATTTATAATTATAATGGTTATCCTTGCAAAAACATTTTGACTCCCTTGCATTTTTTTTCTTTTCACATGGTTATAGCATGGCCAGATCATGTTTATGCTCTTATAATTCTTTTTACGGATTGAAGAAGTTAGTATATCTTTGTTACCTAGGCAGTCTTGCTGATGTATGTTTTTTATATTTCAGGTCCATGAAAATGCTTATCTGAGTGAATTTCATCATTGTTTTTCCATGCCATCTAACTCTTCAGGTCTGTATAAGTTGTTTGATTACCAGTATGTGCCAGAAATTGGAGTTTAGTCACTATATTATTTAAAAATGATAATCATGGATTTGTTTCTTGTTTCATTTATTTTCTTTTTCTTCCGTGTATATCATTTTAATGGAGTTGCTTCTTCACATTTGGACCTGATAATGGTACAACCATCTACCAAAGAAATAGAAAACCAGAATCTAGAGTATAAAAGGACAGAAAAATAAAATTTGCATAGAATTTATTTGTCTCAATCTCTTCTTACCTTCTTCTGCTGAAATGCACCGGGGCAGAGAGGAGTGTGTTCATCACACTGGAAGAAGAGCTAGTGGATCAGGTAGAGGGGAAATAAGACTGGGAAAAATAGAAGGGATAGAGAGAGGAAATATTTTTGTTTAGATATATGTCTAGAATGTTAAGTTTATGTCTCACTGGGAATTTTAAATATTGTTGTTTTCGAGTATTTTATGTACAGAGTCTTCTAGCACACAGCAAGATCCAAGATTGGATGGAATCAATGTCATCATTGGCAGGTATTTGATGATGACTGTTTTACAGTGTTTGAATCAACAAATAGTGCCTACTGAAAGATGACAGGTCTTCATTTCTGTGAACAGACAAGGAGAATCATGTGACTCGGTCTGCAAGTATAATGGACAATCTTGTGTGCCGAACAAACTCGCATTACTCGATCAGTGTGATACGTGAGTTTACTTTTGTAGTGCCCTATTATGTAACTCAAAGCTCATTTGCATAAACTGGTTACTCTAAATCGTGATGAAGTGAACTGTTATTCAACTCTGTCAGATTTTCCAAAATTATAAGATAAGTCTATGCTTATGTGCGCTTAAATAAAGTTGCTCACATCTCTATAGCTCTTTGTGAAAACTGATCTGGACATTTTGGTCTTATGCCTCATATATCTCACTTGAGCTCTTAGATATATTATTGGATTATGATATCTTTCTATTGCAATTTAGTAGTTGAAATTATGTTTTTTTGTCCACCGATGTGAAATTGCGTGAAGTTATTCTCCATGATCAATTGATGATATTATTGTGCATGCAATCTTGCACATGTTTTAACAAGCCAAAGGAATGCATGTTTTATTCTTGCATTAGCATTTATGCGGGCTACAAACATCCATTTTTAACAGTATTTGGTTTCTGCGACAAATAGTCTCCAGAAATATATGAGCTGCAAAGGTGGCTGTTTGTCAAGTGATGGAGCTGACCAACCAGCTGAAGTTGTTGATGATGCTCCAAGGGATCTGGTAAAGTTGCTAGTTTGTTGTATTATGGTTGACTTTGATTAGAGTGACAATTCATGGAAGACTAGACCTAAACTCAGCTAAGTCTGTTTATTTAGGATATCTGCATCCAATCCGCGATGTTTATATAATCCACTTCCTCTGTCCAAAACTATATTCTAGTCTATAGATACATTTGTCTGGGCACAATGATTAAGACTTTTAGTCAAATTGTGCCAAGTGGATTATTATATCCGTATAAAATAATATTGATTTTGGAATTACTAATTGAGTAGAAAGTGAAAGATGCACTTTGGATTACACTAGAAAAGAAACATTACAACCCTAATCCGGATAGCCTCCCGTCTATTGGATTTTTGGGAAATAACAACTTTTCTTATACTGTAAGTGGGTTGCTGGTCGAATACAGCTTTATCTGTATCTGTGCAGATAAATCTGCAAAGCGTGAATCAGATATATGGTGGAGACTTTTATATCTGCAAATTGCGGATACAGAAACGGATGTGATCAGATCTGATCAGACCAGTTGTACAGAGTTAACTGTCTTACCTAGACATTAGTTGATAGTTACTAGTACAGTTAAATAAGTATCCATCATCTTCAAAACAATTGCAACATAGTTGATTAGTTCTTGTCTGCTGTCTCAGCTTTGTGTTAGTTTTATTTCAATAAATTTAGTGCAATGAAATTTCACTAAATTGATTTGCTGGAATGAAAATTTATTGTCCCAAAAAAAAATAAATTAAATGATATTATGTTACTTTAATTTCACCAAATTTAGTTATATTGCAACTTGTCTCTATGCATTTGAGTGAAATTTGGACTTCTGCATGTTCAGAGTCCAGGTGCGTGCTTGTATACGAAGTCACCATCTACACTCTCCTGTGATGGTTCACATAGACATACAAGGAGGCTTTGCCCTTGCGCATAAACCAAACTGCAGGTATAATCTCTCATCTGTCTTTTTTACAGTGTTTCCATTGGTTGCGTGCTGGTATGTTTTGATTTTGAGGAATATATGGACTAAATTAAATCGGAAGATGCTTGGTACATTGTCAAATACTGTATATAATTGTTTTGTCAATCGTTTTATTTCCCCTCGTCATAGCTTGAGAAATGACCAACTCGACAAAGAGGGCCACATCAATTGAACCTTTAAATACATTTTAAAGTCCTATTAAAAAACAAACCTCTTCAAGTCCCTACTGACTGATAGTTTCCGCTAAAGACGATATTTTCGAGTTTCAAATTTTACTTTAAAGATGGAACTGTGATTCAAGAGCGATGTTTGCATAGTGTCTCAATTCCGGGTTTGCATATGCAGGCTGGCTCAATGCTGTGGAGTGGAAAGTGGTTTGAGTTTTCTCTTAATGAAGTCCATATGACTTGGACTGGGGCAATCGCATGATGTGGGAGATCAATCGAATAACCCTCGACTGATTCTTAATGCCTTACCATGTACAATGAACTTGAAGAAATTTTGAAAACCTGGTCACATATTTCTAGATCTAATTCATGATAACAACGTTAGCATGTATATGTATTCGCCATTATGATTCTAAGAGATGAGTTGAAGTTAGATGAGTAACTCCCTCCAGATTGAATTGTAAATTGGTATAATTCGTTATGATTCCGACCGGAGACAATAAACAAACTCAAAATTGGTATAATTCTACCCAAAGGATAGCTTGAAATTTCCTGTAGTTCTGGTGATGGAATACATGTTTGAGTAAGGCTCTAAATTTACTGAACTGAATGGAACTGAAATTAACTGAACTGAAGAAATTATTGTGTAATAATAATAACAATTATATGATGGTATATATAATCACAATTAAAAAAATATATTATTTTTGTCATCTTTCTCACATTCTTCCTACTCTTTTTTCTGTCATTTTACATTTTTATTTATTATTGTATAACAAACTTTAAAAACCAACCGTGGAAAGGTCTTTTATACGATCGCCAAATGGAAGACACATATCAAATATACGTGATTGTTGCTACCTTCACTCTGCATAATTTTATGCGCATGTGTAAACTTGAAATACCAATTTTGCAACATGATATCAATGTCCAAGGTGGAGTGGATAATGATTTATTGAACCCGACAAGAAAAGAAATGATGAACAGGGTGTGCAAGGAGATGACATTGAGAATTTGCCTATTCCGCGCAATATAGAGGCTTAGGAAGATAATATAGGCTAGGAAGATAATATAGAGGAATAAATGCCATTTTTCAATATTTGTGATATATAATATTATTTTTATAAAGTTTGGTCCGATTTTTGGTTTGGTTTAACTTGTTTTGGAGTTTTTGAACATGTAGATTTTTTGTTAGTTCAAATTGTAACTATATACTCTTTATTTCATTGATCTACTAAAAGTCGTATTAAAAAGAAAGAAAGAAAAAAAGTTGAAAATAACTTAATTGAATAAATTTTCTTATTTTCCTCGTACAAAAGATCGGGTGTGTAAATAAATGATAAAATAATATTAATAATAATAATATTATTATTATTATTATTATTATTATTATTATTACTATTATTATTATTATTAACAACAACAACAACAACAATAATAATAATAATAATAATAATATGAATTTAATGAATCGAAACGAAATTTGGAACTGAATGGAATCAGGCTGAATCGAATGAAATCGAATCGAATCGAATTAAATGAATTAAATTGAATCAATGAAAAGATAAGATTCTAAATCTATCTATATTCAGATAGCTACTGAATGTTCAGGTTGAGATAATTAGTGTAGTGATGTTTAACGCTGACACTTTTTTCTAAATGTAGTACACCAATTTTTATACTTGCAAATAACTCCATTGGTATAGGAATTTGTAAAATGGTCCATTAACTTATAAAAATTTAATTTTTACATCAAAACTTCAAAGTGTATATCGGCAAATCATTATTTACATCTTCAACATTCATGTGGTATGGCTAACTTTAGTACTATTGAATTGTACTAACGTTAGTACTACGACCTAAACCATCGGATCAATTTTAGATTTAATTTCAACCTTTCATTTTTTATTAATACGACAAGGCGTCGCGCAATCGCATAATGAGGTCGCACTACGTCGCATAATATTTAAAAATGTTATTAGGTTGAATTACTTACACATCCCTTATATTTTAAACTTAATAAAATATACGAAAAACAATCTCAAATCAACCCCTCATTTAATCAAAAATTCATAAAAACACCAGTTTCAAATTTTAAAAAAAAAAATTAACTTCTTTTTTTTTACCGAAGTTCCGGTCAGCTGCCATGGCTGGAAGCTTTCGAGCTTCCAATATAAGTAAAGTAAAAGGCAATTGGAACGTGCTCTGGCAACTTGCACAAAACTATAGTATCATTAAGTACATATAGAGTTTGTACAGTGAAAATAAGTATACATGATAAACATGATTAGTAACAAATCATATCACATCTAACTAAAGTAACAAACTCCACAAACTATGGTAGATATCCTAGTGTTGCACCAGATTTGGTTTCACCTCTCTATCCATAACACCCTCCCTCAAACTCCAGGTATGTGTTATGCCCTTTGGTAAAGATATCCACAACCTGATTTGCAATGTTGATGTGGCGAATCAGAACATCTTTAATGACAACCTTCTTCCGAATAAAGTAATAGTCTACTTCTATATGTTTGAGCATGAAAAACGGGGTTGGATGCAAGAGAGATAGCACTTAGATTATCACACCAAATTGTAGGTTGAGAAGGTAGATAAATATTCAACTCCCTGAGTAACATTCATAACCAATAAACTTCAGCAGTTGTCAATGCCAAGCTTCTATATTCTTCTTCGGTGCTAGAGCGAAAAACAACTGACTGTTTCTTCGAGGATCAGGAGAACAAACATTGGCCAAGAAAAATATCATAACCACTAGAAGACCTTCGATCATCTGGATTGTCGGCCCAATCAACATCACAAAAGGCGTTTTCCATCTCATCTAAAAGCTCAAACTTGTAGAGAGGTGTGAAATTTAGTCATTTATATTAATACTCCAATACTCCCGGCACTCGTGGCCGATTTTAACCACTTTGAAGAGGCTATTCGAGTGGAAATTTAATATGGGACTGAGATTTTCCATGGAGATTAAACCCAGGTGGGCGTGAGCCAGAGTCCCTGATACCATTTAAACAAAGTAAAAGGCAATTGGAACGCGTTCTGGCAACTTGCACAGAAATGTAGTACTATCATTAAGTATATATAGAGTTAGCACAATGAAGATAAGTATACAGGATAAACATGATCGGTAACAAATCATATCACATCTAACTACAGTAACAAACTCCACAAACTATGGTAGATATCCTCTACGAGTGTTGCACCAGATTTGGTTTCACCTCTGTATCCTTAACAGCTCGAAGAGCCTTTAGATCTGGAAGCTCGAAAGCTTCCATGGTCATGAAAGAAGGGGAAGAGAAGGTGGTGGTGAAAGATTTCCTTGTCACTTGAGAAAATTGGTTCGGCGGAGCTCCGATTGTTGTGGCGGTGGTGATAATTGAAGAAGGGGAAGAGAAGGTGGTTCACTGGTTCCAAAAATATATATATGATCTTAATCAAAAGATACGACAAAGCATCATTCATGTTATCTTCAAGGGGTTGTTCAAAAAGCAGAACACTTTTTACTAAACGCAGAACACTTCTTAATATATTGTAAAAGACCCTCCAAATTATCTAAATTAAAAATTAGTCCTACATTTTTATAAAACCTCTTAAACTATAACATATTCGAAAATATATAAACGATATCTGACTACAAGCATCTGTAATACAATGTCGTACAATCATTAGCCATATTTTATCAACGATGATGAATCTAAGATGTTTTGTATTGTTTTAATTCATATTTTTAGTCGTTAATTATTATTCAGTTGCAGTAGTATATTTAAATTAATTAAAATTACATCGAATAATTTAAAAAAAAAATAATCAGTTTTAAAAAAAAAAACGATTTGGCGGTACCACATGGTCGCTAAACCATGGGTCGGAGGGGTACACGGGCTCCCAGAGCCACCAAGCTCAGACGAGCATGACAAGCTCCGACTGAGCTTGAGGCTCGATCCGCTCCATATCGAGCAGATCCGAGCATCGCTCGATATGGAGCAGACGAGTCGCTCCGATCTCCGACTCACCGGAGCTCCGGTACCGTTTTTCGTATTGTTTTTCAATTTTTTTGATTTCTTTTATTTGGATTTTGAAATTAATTCGTATAAACTTGTTTAAATTTTTTTGAGGTAATATTGTAATTTTTTAAAGTTAATGAAGTATTTTGTAAATTGTTATAATAGTGGTATTATTTGCAATATGTAAAAAAAGTGTTCTGCGTTTAGTAAAAAGTGTTCTGCGTTTAACATTATTGATCTTCAAATGTGAAGTTCTGAAGTACCTTTTTGTGACACCTATTTCCCAACTCTAATATATTCTTAACAAAATTTGGAATTCACTCCCTCTGCCCCATAATAAATGTACTTTCATATTATTTCGAGGTCGACTTTGATCATAAATTATTCATTTTAAAGTAATTTATGGTCAAAGTCAACCACAAAAGTAACCTAAAAGTCAACCATGACATTTGTTTTGAAACGGAGAGAGTAACCAAGAAACTAATAGAATCTGTAATTAAGGTTTTAGAAGTTATGAACCATAGTTAAAAAAAAACTAATAAAATGTAACTACCCATATAATACGTCACCATTAGTATGGACATCTTACCAAACAACAAATTTCACAAAACTCATTTTCTTGGGTTTCTAATTTCCCCTGATAATAAAAAATACACATAAAACCGTACTCCACACATTATGAGAGAATCTCAGTTACTACCACCCCACATTATGAAGGAATGTCGGTCTTTGCTCTTTGGTGAGGATTGATCCTATCAAATGGTTCATAAAGGTGGTGGCACGAGTGAAGTTGTATTCGGCCATATGGTCCTTGATGAATCTGAGGGGGGCATTTGTGCAAATAACAGTAAGCCTGTTTGATATGTACCTTTAAGTCCGCCACCAACCTCACGACTCAGCTCAATCTAAGGACGATCTAGAGACAATTCGAAGTTTTCCTCAAAGAGAAGAGAGTCCGTCCTCCGTATGATGACCGTCGTCATGACTATCAAAGACCGGCTTCCAATATTCTGTCATCATTACATCTTGTCAGGAAGACCGAGACAGGAAGTGGAGAGGTCCGACCCCCGCTATCCAAGTCAGCTAATCTACAATCTAATGGTCGATGTACTCCTCAAAGACCGCCACCAGGATAGTGTCCGGAGTACAAAGTTGCTGGGCCATACTAAGACATGTCATTTGTCCGAGTGTAGCATAAACGCGCATCCTTACGCCAAGACCACGGTTCATATCTCGCCAGCCGACAAACCAACCGGATGTCGGAGGTTTGTCCTCTCCTCACCACACTATAAATAGATTATTTACTTTTTTAACTACTTCACAATAATCTACTCTCTAGATTTTGAGTTCCGAGCTCCAGCTTGAACAGCCTCCTAATCCGTTGAGTCCGAGCCCGGTTTGTCTTAGGCATACTGGCCCAAAAGGGTTTAACTCCTTCTCGTCTTGATTGTGGATCCCCTTTTCCAAGTATTCAAGTGATGGACCTCACTCCAAGACGGACGTTCAAGATCGACGGACTTTAACTGTTTAGAGACCCAACTGCCCAATTAAACCTTTCCTCTAGACGGACCGTGACCTCTTGCCGGACCAAAGAAGACTTAAGAGACTTAGAATAGACTCTTGACGAACTAATAAGAATCATTACTGAGCTCCGGATGGACTCTCCTCACCGAAACCAAGACTGTTAGACTAATCCATTTTTACCCTACATCATATTGGCGCCGTCTGTGGGAATCCCTAAGTACAAAAAGTCATGGCCTCTAATGTCGGACCCTCTTCCCAACCTCATCAACAAGCCTCAGGGGCTGGAGGACATTCCGCTGAAAATAGAGTCATCTATGAACACGACGATAGAGATGGGAGCGAGGCATCCCTCTCCACCTCAGAAATAATTGCTGGACAGGACCCTCCACCACCACCAAATCCACCTCAGACCCTGATCATATCAATCATATCAAGTGTTCCACACGTGACGACTGATGGTATATTAGACGGATTCAACGAGGCACAAATTCAACTCTTGCAAGCAGCCCTGCAAATGAGAACCCAACCAGCCAACCCAATGGGAATACCCGTAGGAGGAGCTCTAGTGTTCCCCATCCATAATCAGCCACAAAGGCAGGCCACGACGGAACATGTGATCAAATCTAGGGGATCCCCCAACTCATGAAATACCGATCGATCGGAGAACATCAGAGCACCAAGTAGGAGAGCACCGAAGAATTTGAGAAATCTACTAAACAATCGGGCACGTAACAACCAGAACCCCAAAAACACACAAGCGGCAAGTAGGGGGGAGAACAGGGGAGTCGAGGGAAGGAATCCTCGTGACCCCACTCCATCCCGAGTCTCTACAAGAGATCGACGCCCGAGAAACAATGAGATAAGGAATCAATATAATGACCAGTATGATGACCAGGAGACCCTTAGCGGATACCGAGGAGAGACCCCGCCTCACACCTATAGGAGAAACTGTCCGGATAACAGATCACTTACTCCGGACGAAAGAAGGGAGGATGAAGAACACTATAGGAGAAGAGGGAGGAGTAAGGAAAGGCGGAGAGAAAGAACTAAATCCAGATCTGAAAGAGCCCATCGACGGGATTCGCCCATGAACGAAACGGAAAGAATTAAGGAACAAGTTAGGATTCATGAAGCAGCCCTGGATCTGGAACGATCAAAGCTTGAATCACTCACCCAAGCAAGGGATATCATCAAATACGGGTAGAGTCTGAATCCTTTATGCCCGGCAATAAGGGCAGCAGAATTACCTCTTGGTCGGAATGCGCCTGCATCTAAAGAAACATATGACGGAATTTCATACCCTGTTGACCATAGAATCCGGTTCGAGGCATCTTGAGGAGGAATGGGAGTACCAGACAATGTAAAAGCCCAACTGTTCCCTCAATGACTTGGTGGAAACAACTCCGCCCTGACTCCATTATGTCCTGGGATCACTTGTTAGCAAAGTTCACCCTGAAATTTGAAAATTTCCTCGAGACAGCACGACCTGTCAACTCTGGCGGAGATTATCCAGAAGGAACATGAGAGTTTAAGATCCTTCGTAAAGAGATTCGAACAACCTGCGGCCATGGTAGAGCCACACCCCCATCAAAGAACGAATCATTCACATGGGCAAAAATACCAACAATGCTTCATTCCGCTACAAGCTCGTCGATGCGGGCATAACCACAGAGCGAGAACTCACTAAAATGGTCAAGAAGTTCTTAAGCACGAATGAAACCCTTGACAAAATGGTGGTAAGGGTTGAGGTCAAGAAAGCAAAACCGGTACAGGACAACCCGAGATTGGGGAACCAACACTTTGAGCAAAAAAGGAAAGGCGACAGAAGAGGACGGATTGAGGAAAGAAGAAGATCCCCTCGCAAGCTCTACGTGAACTACACTGACCTGAAGGCTCAAAAGGAACAAATCCTAACCATTATGCAAAGTAAAGGAGTTTCGTTCAAATGGCCGGCCAAACACTAAGAAACAAGATTCACAAGGAACTCGAATGAGTATTGCCACTTCCATAAACAAGTGGGACACTCAACTGGGAAATGTACACACCTCAGACAGGAAATCCAGCGACTGATCAAGTTGGGATACCTACATGAGTATATCATGAAATGGTCTGATGGGAACGAGCGTCGGAACCAGGAGCATGGAAATACATCCAATGATCAAAGAAATACAAGGGATCGCAGGAATAACACTGCTCGTAGATCTAGTCCCCAGCAGGATAGAAATGAGAGATGTGCACCAGACATGAGACGTTCACTGAGCCCTAGGAGAGTCTCAGTTTTGCCAGGACCCCCAAGTCCAAGGGGGCGAAGAAATGCTAGGAGATCCCCGAGCCCTAGGAGACAGCAAGAAACCCATAGATCACCAAGCCCGACACGAGAAACTAGAAGGGTAGCTTACGTTGGGACCCAGTCTGCTTATGTAGATGAGAACCCAGTCATTTATGGGAGGATACTCAGCATAGTAGGAGGACCCACAGGTGGAGACAACCGGAATCCCATGAAGCAACGACGAGATCACTCAAAAAGTCGGATGAAAGGTCTGTCAATATGGTGGAACCTGGCACCAATGTTATCACCTTTGATGAATCCGAAGCTCCCCCTCCCTGCCAAGGGGAGGGATTAATCCACGATCCCGATGTCCCATTGATAGTAGAAGTGGACAATGCTGGATATGAAATGACCAAGGTGCTCATCGACACTGGAGCATCTCCCAACATCCTCTTCATGAGCACAGTCAGAAAAATGCAAATGAGCTTGAGAGGAATGTTACCTGTAACAACGGACCTTGTCGGTTTTGGAGGATCACGAATTAGACCCAGAGGAGTTCTTTACCTCTCACTTTCAATAGGGAAAGCACCCTTCAGGGTTACCAAACTGGTACCTTTTTGTCATCGCAGACGCGGATTGTGATTACAATATCATTTTGGGAAGGCCCGCGCTGAATCAATTCAAGGTGGTGGTGTCAACCTTCCATTTGAAAATGAAATTCCCAACTGAAGCGGGAATCGAAACCCTCAGCGGAGATCGTAGGCGAGCATGGGAATGCTACACCCTCTCCACCAGAAGAGCTTCTAGGCCCTACAGAGATGAACAAGAGATCAGAAGGGAAGAGGCCAACATAAAATCAAAAAAGTAGTGTCTGTTCATACATGAGAAGGCGCGGAAACAAAGAAAGGAAAGGCCCTTGGGAAAGGGCATCAATTGGCTAAAAATGGGCATTGATAAAAAGAAGATCGTCACCACCAAAAAGGAAGGGGAAGACATAATCGAGGAATACAAAGTAATCCCACCAGAACCCCCGGGTGAAACACCAACCAAGAGCTTTTTCCATGAAAATCGAATGGCCCCCCACGAGGACATCTTGTAGATCCCTGTCATAGAAGGAAGCCTAGAAAAACTGTGAAAATTGGATTAGAAATGGACGCAGAAACCACCATCAAAATGGTGGCCTTCCTAAGGAAAAATGTCGATGTCTTCGCATGGGGTACCGAGGACCTAACTGGAATCGATCCCCGTGTAATGGTTCACGAGCTCAACGTTGACCCAAACATTCGACCCATCCGCTAGAAGAAACGGGACCATGGCCTTGTACATAATAAGATTATCGTGGAGGAGGTCGAATGACTTCTGAAAGCATGACATATTCGGGAAGTCCATTATTCTGACTGGATATGCAACATTGTCATGGTGGAAAAGAGCCCTGGGAAATGGAGGATGTGTAACGACTTCACAAGCCTTAATCGTTTTTGCCCAAAAGATCCATACCCTCTACCAAGAATCGATCAATTGGTAGACTCGACAGCAGGATGTGCCCTGCTGAGTTTTATGGATGCCTTCCAAGGGTTCTACCGGTGGTGTTTACTGTTTCAAGGTCATGTTGTTCGGCCTACGCAATGCAGGAGCCACTTATCAAAGATTGATGAACCGTATGTTCAGAGAAGATCTTGGCAAGCCGATAGAGGTTTATGTGGACGATATTCTGGTAAAAAGCAAGGAAGCAACCGACCACATTCCACATTTGGAAATATGTTTCTCCATAGTGAGAAAATATGGCATGAAACTCAATCCCGCTAAATGCACATTTGGGGTCACAGGGGGAAAATTCCTGGGATACATGGTCACGCAGAGAGGGATTGAGGCCAACCCAGAGAAGATAAAAGCCATATTGGAACTCCCGCACCCGAAAAAAGCTCAGGGTTGTTCAGCGACTCATAGGAAATGTCATATCCCTCAGCCGCTTCATCTCCAGATCAGTCGGAAAGAACCTCCCATTCTTCAAAGTCCTAAGGAAGATGGAGAATTTTGAATGGAACAAAGAATGCAAAGAAGCCTTTGAGAACTTGAAGATTTACTTATCCTCCCCGCCTATGCTTTCCAAACCTGAAGAGGGGGAGCCCTTGTATATTTACCTCGCCATCACCCCGGAAGTGGTGAGCTCTGTCCTGGTACGTATACAGAAAAATGAGCACCTCCCGGTGTATTACCTAAGTAAAGTACTAGGAACAACAGAGAAAAATTACAAGGAAATTGAGAAGTACGCCTATTGCTTGGTGGAAACCTCAAGGAAACTCAAACCGTACTTCCGATCACATAAGATAGTGGTTCTCACCAATCAGCCACTAAAGCAGGTTTTAGGCAACGCATCCAAATCCGGGAGGTTGGCCAAATGGACTATAGAACTGGGGGACCATACGATTGACTATCAGGCCCCATCTGCCAAGAAAGCCCAAGTTCTCGCCGATTTCTTAGTTGAATACCCTGGAGATGCGAAGTCACTGGCACAAGAAGACGAACTAGAACTTGCAAACCAAGGTGCCGACAGCTATCTTGCCAACAAACCAAGTCCTAACATTCTCTACAACAAAAGCTACCACGAGGGGTGGAAAGAACCAAGAGACCGACCTTGGCAGATTGGATCATCGCTAAGAAACAAAGTCCTAGCCTACCACCTCCACCTGAAGGAGATCCACCCATGACCGCCCTAAAACATAAACCGCCCAACAAGTTGCCTTCTCTCCGAAGGAACTTGGTCCAGAAGAGAAGGACATCTGGGAACTTTATATGGACGAGTCATCGACTTCTCATGCTGGAGGAATAGGAATCTTACTCATCAGCCCTGAGAGAGCACAAATGGAGTACGCCATACGACTCACTTTCCCCGTAACCAACAATGAGGCTGAGTATGAGGCACTGATAGCTGGGATGAGAATGGCCAAGTCAGTCATTGCCAAAAAACTACGAGCCTTCTCAGATTCGCAATTGGTCACGGAACAATACTCGGGAAAATTCACAACCAAGAGCGCCTCAATGATAAAATACTTGGAAAAGACATTTGACCTATTTTTCCTGGTTAAAATCAGTCGAACCAACAACACCATAGCTGATGGATTGTCAAAATGGGCCACCGACTTTGGAGCAGTTGATACCCGGACAGTAGTTTTGATGACGGCCAACGAATCAACCATCACCACTTTAAAAGAAATGGCTAACATAGACGGATCCAACAATTGGATGAGCGATATCATACGATATTTGCAGGATGGGGTCCTACCCCAGATTCGACTGAATCAAGAATGGTACAACGAAGAGCGCAACGCTACTTCATTTCTGGGACTGACCTGTATCGGAAATCTTATGATGGAACTCACTTACGGTGTCTGGACCCATCTGAAGCGAGCATGGTGATGAAAGAAATCCACTTGGGAAGCTGTGGAAATCATTCGGGAGGAAGAGCCCTGTTAGGAATATCTGTTTAGATTTTGATCAGCAACCTAATGACTTATCTTAACTCAGAAAGGTGCTTAGTATTCTTGGTTCACTTGAACACTGTAAAAGAGGAAAATCACTAAGTATGTTAGTTTAGCAAATCTTGTATAGGATGTTAGGTCTCTAAATGTAATTTTTATTTATTTGAAGAAGACCAAGAAGGAAGCATCCAAGCAAAGGAACTCATTTCCAGAAGATTGAAGTTTGCTCAAGATTGCTGAAGACTAAGGAGAAAAGTCTCCTTAGATACATATGTCCAGAAACCTTAAGTCAACAAATGTTTTGATTAAACAAGTTACTCAAAGGATATCTGAGAACACAAGTGTATTGAGTAAGGAACGTGTCAAGTCTCTGAAAGCTTCACATATCCGTTGAGACAACAGGACAAATATAGTACAATGCATTTATTGCTCGTACAGAAATGTCTGCACAAAAGCAGAAGTCTCTGAAGAAGAAGACAAAGAACTCTGCAGTACTATATACAGATATCAATAGTTTGAATTTGTATTGAGCCTAATAGATACTATTCAAACGGCTTCAAATTCAACTATAAATATCACAACTTAGAATGCTTGAAAATACACCAAGAACTTACACCTTGAACTCACACTAAAACTACAACTTACTGAATATCTTCAAGTGATCTCTCAAGCATACAAGCTTTCTTACTACTTACCTTCTAGCTTTCTGTTGTGACTAAAGCTCTAGAACTCTAATTAGTATACAAGTTCTAAGTGTCCTAATCCTTAACAAGCATTGCTATCTGTAAAGGAGTTGAATCAAAAGATCAAGTATCTGAGATTCATTCTCTAGAACATTTAACAAAGACTTGGGTCAGTAAAGAACAAGTTACCATATATTGTGAAGTGTATTAAGTAATCTTGATTCTATAAAGCTTTCTGAAATAACTGTGTAAGTTATAAAGAAGCTCACCTGACAAACTACCTTAACCACACACCAACTGACGTGGAGTACAGGAAGTACTTAGTTTGGGAAACTAAGGAACAACTCCAAGGTTATCGAAAGCATGTGAAGTACTTAGTTTTGGAAACTAAGGAATAGCTCAAAAGGTTTCGAGTAGAGGAAGTACTTGCTCGAGAATGGGGAACAACTCAGGGGAAAACATTTGGTTGGGAACCAAGTGTTGCAGGAATTGAGAGATAGGATATTTGTAAGGGTACATCATTTATCTATCTTAGTTGATTCTAGGTCTGAGAAAGGCCGAAGTGGATTAGTTGAAGGATTACGCCACCTTCAGATACCACTATAATTTGCTGTGTTAGTTACTTACTGCATTTACCTTGCTTTATTCATCTTGTTAAGTATTTACACACTTTCACTCTGCTGAGCACGTGCACTTATCACAGAAAGTCTTCCGCTCTCTGAAATTAAGTATCAGATATCTTCACAGATATCTAAGAAACTGTGTTTATCGACAAAAGTTTTAAAAGACTATTCACCCCCCCCCCCTCTAGTCTTTTACTTTGCCGTTATCTGGACCAACAAGTGGTATCAGAGCAGGAGGTTCCCAAGCCTTCTGTGCTGAACCTAGATCCCAGATAAGTGCCCACTAACTATTTAACACCTACACTTGATTTGTTCGTTTAGTGTGTTTGCTGCAGAATGTCTTTGAGTGATGCTCCCATTCTCAAGCCAGAAAACTACGAAAAATGGAAGAACAACATGTTGTTCCATCTGGAAGCCATACGTGGCGAAATGATACATGCCATCAAGAATGGCCCTATAGTCATTCGACAGCCCAAACAAGTCATAGGAGTTTCAGATGGAATAGACAAAACACCAACCGACAAGGGTGATGAAAGCAGTGGCTCCTCCACACCAGAAACTGGGTGAGTCACCGGTCGAATAGAATATGAAGATAAGCCCAGAGAGCTCTGGACATCAGAAGATGCCAAGAGACATAGGCTGGATGGACAAGCTCGTAATATCATCATACGTTCTACTCTAGAGCACATACAGTGTAAACTGTGGGGTGCAAAAATAGCTAAAGTTGTCTGGCAATTGATTGAAGAAATCTGTGTCGGCACTGAGAAAACTAAAGAAAACAAGTTCGAAGTTTTGAAGATCAAATTCCAAAACTTCAAACAAGGTCCTACAGAGACACTTGAAGAACTTGACTTTAGGTTCACAACACTAATGAGTGAAATGGCTGCACTTGGAGAAAGTGATAGATACACTAATTCTGAAAAGGTTAAGACTATTGTGAGAAGTCCAAACCAAAACTGGGAACATACTCAGTACTTCTACTTCAACCATGGAATGCCTAACATCACTCCAGTGGAACTCTTCTCACACTTGGCAACTATCAACTATGAGACAACTTAGAGAGGACATACAGCTACTGAAAAGTCGCATAATGTTGCTCTCTTAACTCAAGGTACTTCTGAAAAGAAGGAAACCAAGGAAGTGACTGAAGAAATGCTCTTGCTGTAAAACACATGAAAATATTTGTGAGTCAAGAGATTGAAAGGAGAAAATCCAAAGAGAAGCTGAAAAAGCATCTAGGATCAAACTACCATCAGTACAAAAACATACAAAACAGCTCGCTGAACAAGCCTACTCAAAGAATCAGGCAATCGATGTTGCAGAAATTGGAAATGATATCTTCTTCTACTGTCAGAAACCTGGTCACTTCAAAAGAGATTGTCCTACGTTCAACAAGCTAAAGACAGGTGACAGAAAGGAGAGAAAAAAATTCAAGAGAAGTCAGAGAGCTTTGCTCACTGAAGAATGGAAAAAGATTCAAATCCAATTGGATGCTCTTGACATTGAGTCAGAATCTGAAGATGAAGATTCAGATGACTCCAAGCTACCTTCACCAGAGTTATGTGGCATTACTCAAGAATTTTGTTGACTTTGGTCAAAAGACGAAAGAAATGTGCGGAGTTGCTGAGGAGGTCTTTCCAGATTTCTCCAACATCGAACCATGTCTAATGGCTGATGAGGTAACCAACATTTCTCAGTTCTTAAGTTATGAAAGTGATGAGGAAAGCATAAAATATTTAGAATAAAAAAGGAGCTTGATCATTATGAAAGAGAATTCTTGGTAGTTCAATTAAGAACTAAGTTTCTGAAAGAAGAAAAGAAATCTCTTGAAAAGGAGATTTCAGAGCTGACCAAGATATCTGAAACAAAGGATGCTGAAAATGCATTTCTAATGGCTCAAATATCTGAGACAGAGAAATCACACAAAGAGGCTTTGAACGTGCTTCAAAGGAAATATGAAGATATTCTTTCTGAAAATGAGGAACTCAAAAAGAAAGAACTATCTTTTCAATCCTATGCCAGTGATACTCTTACTAAAGTACAATCTTATCTAAGAGATCCTTCAGAAAAGGGAGGACTTGGGCTTGACACACAAACCTCTAACTCTACTCCTCTGAAAAAGGGCGATGATAGAATGACGTTTGTAAGAAGTAAAAAAGACGGCTCCCAAACAACCTATAGCATTGGTAAAAAAGCTAAGGCTGTTAACAAAGGCAAGGAAGTTGCAACCCAACCTTTGAGGGAGAAACAAGTCTCCAAACAGGATGTGGAAAAGGTTTCTGAGAAGAAACAACACACTGAAAAGTGCAACCATCCACATTGCTATGTCTCTCGAAAAGGAAAAATTGCAGGAGCTGACAACTTTCCTAACGTATAATTTTTCGGAAGAAACAATGATCCAGAGACTAGTAAAGCTGCTGAGAACAGATCTCAGATAGCTAAAAGTGCTCGAAATGGCATTGGCTATAGAGCCATCGGGAAACAACTTGCTCTGGAACACAAGCAAGAGCAAGAACGATGGATGAAAGCTAGGATTGCTAAAAGTAATCATCAGAAGTGGAAGAACGAACAAACCACTAAAAATCTTAATGCCAGGGCTAGAAGAAATCTGGCAAGGAAAGCTAAGTTTGCTGACAAGCAGACTCAGCAACCTGAGAGGTATCTGAAAGCACCACAAGGAGCACTAGGAACATACCAAGAAGGAAAATTGTTTTAGATAGCAATGATAATGGTCATTTACACAAAATTCCTCCTTATGTTCCAAATAGACAAAAGAATGTTCCTAAGAATTACATACTGAAATGGATTCCTACTGGAAGATTGTTTAGTCTAAATGGTTCCATAATTGAAATGAGAACCTAACTCCCATTTCATGTTTTGTGCAGAACACTCCAAAGAAGAAACCAACTTGGATTTTTTACAGTGGATGTGGGAAGCACATGACAGGAGATAAAGCAAATCTGGTCAACTACAAAGTTTGCAACACTGGACCAAATATCAGATTTGCTGGAGGAGAATTAAATCCTACGTTAGGATTTGGAGATCTGAAACTGGGAGCTCTTATAATTTCAGTTGTTTTACATGTAGAGGGATTGAAATATAATCTCTTAAGTATGAGCCAGTTTGCAGATAAAGGTTATTCTGTGAAGATAAAATCAAATCTCTGCAAACTAATTGACAATGAGTCAAAGCAGACAGTCTTGGTTGCTAAGCGGAAAGGAAGTCTCTATGTTGTTGACTGGGCATCTGCCACAACTAAAGAATGTCTCATGGTGAGTCAATCTAGCCACACTGAAGAAAATTGGCTATGGCATAAAAGAATGAGTCACTTGAACTTCAAAACTCTGAACAAGCTAGCCAAGAAAGAGTTGGTGGTTAGATTACCCAAAATGGCATATAGAAAAGATGGTGTATGCTTAGCTTGCCAAATGGGGAAACAATCCAAAACATCTTTCAAGTCTAAAACTAAACACTCCAGTGAAAGGCCACTGTAACTAGCTATGTTACATATGGATCTTTTTGAATCCTCTGTAACTAGCTATGCAGGAAAGAAGTATGGTCTGGTTGTTATTGATGATTAATCAAGATTTACTTGGGTTGTATCCCTCAAACAAAAATCTGATGCAAGGGTTGAAATTCCCAACTTGCTGAATAAGCTTGAAGTCATGAAAAATGACAAGGTATCTGTAATCAAAACAGACCATGGTACTGAGTTTGTGAACTAGTACATAAAAGAGTTTTGTACCTGCAAAGGTATACAACATCAACTATCTTCAGTAAGGACACCACAACAAAATGGTGTTGCTGAAAGGAAGAATATGACCCTAAAAGAAGCAGCAACAACAATGCTTGTTGACACTGAAATAAGTGAAATCTATTGGGTGAAGCTGTTAACACAGCCTGCTACACTCAAAATAGATGTTTGATCAACAAACACCATGACAAAACTCCTTATGAACTTTTGATTGGTAGACCCCCTAGTATCAAACATCTAAGGGTGTTTGGTTGCAGATGTTTTGTTCTTAACAATGAAAAAGAATACTTGAGAACATTTCAACCAAAAGAAGATGAAGGAGTATTTCTTGGTTATTCTCTAAATAGCAAAGCCTACAGAATCTACAACAAAAGAACACAAAAGATTGAAGAATCTGTTCATGTAGTTTTCTATGAAGGGAACAAGAAAGTACCCTTGAATGAAGAACTCTCAGATAGGTTCAAAGAACTAATGATTAAAGATTCTGAAGAAGAATCCTCAAAAGGAAATAATTCTGTCATTCACTCAGAGGATGACTCTGACGATGAAAAGCAACCATTGATTAGTAACAACAAGATGACTCTAAGACATGATGAAGAATTTCCTATGAGAATTTCAGAAATGGAACAAGTTACTGAGAACCTTCATCATGAAGAGGTTTCTGAGAATGAAATTGCTGAAAATCCAATCCCAGATACCTCTAACACTGAAAAAGTGTCAAATATCTATGGCACTTCCCGTGTGCCAGATATCTCAAATACTGAACAAGTATCTTGTCAATATCATAGTGATTCACATTCAGATCAAAATGATATTGATCCTACTAGTTCAAAACACATTATAAAATGGATAAGAGATCATCCTACCAAGGATGTGATTGGTCCTTTAGACCAAGGGGTTAGAACTAGGAGAGCAATTGCTGGAAATGCAGATTCTCTCTATGGATGTTTCATCTCAAATATTGAACCTAAAACTATAGAAGAAGCATTGAAGGATCAATACTGGATCTCTGCAATGCAAGAAGAGTTGAATCAATTTGAGAGAAACAAAGTCTGGAAACTGGTTCCATTTGTTGATGGAATATCTGTAATTGGAACCAAGTGGGTTTTCAGGAACAAAATGAATGAGTCTGGTGAAATAACCAGAAACAAAGCAAGGTTGGTTGCCAAGGGATTCACCCTGACTGAAGGACTAGATTTTCATGAGTCATATGCTCCAGTTGCAAGATTGGATGCAATTAGACTATTTTTAGCCTTTGCAGCTCATAATGACTTTAAAGTTTATCAAATGGATGTCAAAAGTGCATTCCTAAATGGTGAACTTGCTGAGGAAGTCTATGTTGTACAACCACCAGGCTTTGAAGTTTCCACAGAAAGTAGAATGGTCTATAAGCTTCAGAAAGCACTGTATGGTCTGAAACAGGCTCCAAGAGCATGGTATGATACTTTAGCCAAATACTTGCTGGAAAGTGGCTTCAAGAAAGGAAATGTTGATAAAACACTCTTTATTTTGAACCATGAAGGGAAATTATTTTTAGTTCAAGTATATGTTGATGACATTATATTTGGATCTAAAGACAAGCAACTTTTGTGAAGACTTTGTTGAGCTCATGAAAAGTAAATTTGAGATGAGCATGATGGGAGAATTGAACTATTTCCTAGGGTTGCAAGTCAAGCAACTTAATGATGGAATATTCATTAGTCAAACAAAGTATGCAAAAGATATGCTCAACAAGTTTAATCTAAAGCCTTCTGAAAAGAATGCTAAGATACCTATGAGCATTGGAACCAAAATGACATATACTGAATTTGACAAGAGTGTTGAAGAACACAAGTATATAAAATTGATTGGGTCTCTACTGTACCTCACTGCAAGTAGACCTGATATTCAATATGCAGTTGGAATGTGTGCTAGATTTCAGACAAATCCAATGCAATCACACTACAACATTGCTGTGAAAATATTAAGGTATGTAAAGGGTATTGTAGAAGTTGTGTTGTGGTATCCAAAAGACAGTGGATTGAGTTTAGTTGGCTATTCTGATGCTGACTATGCTTGATCATTGTTTGTCAATTTCTTGTGCCAGATTAATATCATGGTTCAGTAAGAAACAAAACTCAATTGCCACATCTACCACAGAGGCTGAATATTTGGCTGCTGGGTGTTGTGCTTCACAGATATTGTGGATACAACAACAACTCAGAGACTATGAAGATCAAGAAGAGAAAACTCCTATTTTCTGTGACAACACAAGTGCTATTGCCATAACTCAGAATCCTAAGTTTCATGCAAGAACAAATCACATTGATGTTAGACACCACTTCATTAGAGATCATGTTAAAAAAGGCAATATAGAGATACTAAAACTTGGTACTGAAGACCAAATTGCAGATATCTTTACAAAGCCTTTGCAAGAAAGCAGGTTCTTAACCTTGAGACATAGTCTTGGGTTAATGGAGCTACCGAAAGAACTGAAAAGTTCTAATCTCTGAGACGGAAACTCAGAAGGGAGAAAAGAGATCTGGAATGGGTATCCAGATATCTAAGGTAAAAGGTAAAAACTTCTACCAAAAAGGTCTCTGATACAGGAACTCATATACTAAAAGGATGGGTAAAAATGTCTTTCAACCACATCTCTGATGTTTTGTATATTTTCATTTATATGTTAAGTTACATACAGTCTCTGAACTTAATAGATAAGTCCAAAAGATTGTCCCTTAGTCACATAAAAGAGATGTGATTCAGAAAGCTATATGCCAAATTTCATTAATTGGGCACAATTACAACTATTGATTGTAGTCATTGCTGAAGAAGCAATCGTAACCCTTGATGAAATGGGTGTTTGATCTTAACGGACG
The DNA here is from genome assembly GCA_026545765.1 of Plantago major. Taxonomy (NCBI): domain Eukaryota; kingdom Viridiplantae; phylum Streptophyta; class Magnoliopsida; order Lamiales; family Plantaginaceae; genus Plantago; species Plantago major. The sequence continues at coordinate 49,995,023 of CM048844.1, read as the reverse complement.
AGATTAATTCTCGGTAAAATAGTGGACTGTAAAAACACAGACGTGACCCACTAGCATTTAATGCAAAGCGATTTTTACCCATGCCTACCTGCATTTGCACAGATACGTATGTACAAAATCAATTTGTATGTATATGTCTGCTGAGAGTACAATGCTATATATAGGATTTTGGTAAAAGAATTCACTTTCGCCTAATCCAACATTTTATCTTGCACAAAAACAGAAATTTCTCTCTAAGTTTTTCTGCAAATTTCTCTGCAAATCTGTTGCATCTCTCTTAGTTTTTCTGAAAATAACAACTAATCTCCCCTGATAATCTCTTCCCTTGTTTTCAAAAACCTTCTATTTAAAGAGATGGCTCCAAAATGTGCTGCTGCTAAGGATACCAGTGCTACTACTTCTACTGCTGCTGAAAAGCAAGCACCAGTGCTAGTGATAGCAAACAATCGTCTCTTAGGCGATTTTAATTCTAAGAATTGGACTTCACACCACAGAATGATTTGGGGTGGTGCTATGATTGAGCAACACCTTTCTGCTGTAATCGTAGAACAAGCAGATAGGAGGACTATCCTTGGTATGCTTGAAAAGGCATAAATCAAGGGTTTTCTCTCTGCTCTTCCCAGTGGATGCTCTTCACTGGATGTACTTGAGTTTTATAATAACTCTCGTGTTATCACCAGCAGTACTAATGGCATTGAAGAAATGTCCATTCAAACCAAAGTTCAATGAAAAGAAATTTTCCTTAACTGCCAAAGATTCTGTGATATCTTTGGTCTCCGAAATCAAGGAATTGATTTCGAGATTAACACCAAGGATGAAACTCTCCTTGAAGGTGTTAAAACCCTGTACAGTGATGTTTGCAACATGGACAAGCCAGATACTCCTCCTGAGTTCAAACTTGCTGATATAAGGACCAGACATCTATACATTCATTGGGATGTCTTGGCTTGCCTCCGTCACAGATGCTTTGATGGTCTACAAGGTGGAGCTGACCAAATAAGCTTGGAACGATGGATGATGATGTTCCTGATGAAGGATGAACTAACTAGGTCGGAAAACCTTTTTAACTGGGGAAAGTACGCCTTCATGAAGTTTGTGAAGAAGCTACAAGGCTTTGAGCCTAAGATCGTCAAGGGCCTTGCTGAGCCAAAAGCCACAGTGAGATTTGGATTAAAGATATGCTTCTTGCTAGAGAAGCTTGGCATTGAGCTCAGAGAGAAGGCTGACATAGCCAACAGTAACCTGCTCTACAAATATGAGTATACAAACATGATGAAAAAGGTTACTGCGTCTCAGAAAGGTTCCAAGAAACGAAAGACTGATGAGGTATCTTAGGGTTCCATTGCGACCAAAAAGCCCAGAACTTAGTCTACTGGCAAGACAGAAGAGGCTCCCATTGTGGATGTCGACTCTCAGATATCTGACCCCACTGCTGATGAACTCATCAATACTGCTGATGAACTCATCAATCCTGCTGATGAACTCATCAATGCTGTTGAGTGCCTTGCTGATGAACTTATCAATGCTGATAAAAGTAGTGAGAGACTTCAAACACTCTCTGCAGAAGCGGCAGGGATTGTTGATCAGTCCCAGATTTCGATGAGGAATCTGAAAATGAGGGGGAACAAAAAATTCCCAAGGTTGCTGAGAGAGCAACAAGTGTAGAGGTTGCTGAAAAAGCAACCACACCAAAGGTTGCTGAAGAAGCAACTGTGTCCAAGGTCACTGGACAAAACACACCATCAGAGCAAGTAACACTTAAGCATATTGAAGATGCTCTGGTGAGTGGTAACTTAGTGTTGGAGGATACTGCCAATGCCCCAACACTTAAAAGTCTGTCTCAAGCAGATCTGGATAGGCCCTATACTACATCACCTTCACCATCCGGATCAAGATCACCACAACAACCAAAATAGCCACAAGTGGATGTTGAAATGGTACTTGAGTTACAGCATGAGATTCCAGCATTTTTCAATGCTGAAGAAATTCCTGCAAGAGAGCAGGTTTCCCAACTCAATGAGAGGGATCAAGCTGAGACCTTCACTCAGAATGATCAAACAAGGGAGGCAACTAAGTCCCAAACTCAGGATAGGTCCGAAGTACCTCAAACTTCAAACAAAGAAGTGGTCCAAGAACAACAAGACCAACGCATGGAAACTTCACAAGTTCCAGAGACCAGTCAGCCTGACAAAGCTCAGGTAGCTGAATGGTTTAACTCTTTACTTGTGATAACTTATGCTTAAATCTTGTTACTTATTAAAATTTCTTTGTTATAGGCTGAATTAGAAACACAAGAACAAGAGGAAACTGGAAAGATTGGTGCGAAGAGATGAAGATCGACAATGGACGTCAATTTTCAGGACACAAACTCAAAGATTGGTGCAAAGAGATGAAGATCGAGCAGCACTTCACTTCTGTTGGGTATCCTCAAGACAACGACCAAACTGATGTAACCAACCGAACCATAGTTGATAATCTCCAAAAACGGCTGGGAGATGCGAAAGAGGATTGGGTGGATGAGCTAGAAGGAGTACTATGGGCCTATCGTACCACAGCGCGAACCGCAACCCAGGAAACCCCCTTCTGCATGGTATATGGCTCGGAAGCCATAATCCCAGCCGAAATAGCTGTCAATACATTCCGCATTCAAGGATACGTCCCATCAGATAACCACAGCAAGAGAGTCTACGACCTAAACATGCTCGAGACAAAGAGAAGCACAGCCTTGGCTAGGACCCTAAGTTATCAAGCTACCATGGCAAGGGCGTACATCAAGCATGTGAGAGGAAGAGATATCCAAGTGGGAGACCTGGTGTTACGCAAAGCCGAGATGCTAAAGCCTACCGGAAAACTGGAACCAAACTGGGAAGGACCGTACAAAGTCACCAGTTCTAGCATTAATGGTAGTTATGGATTGGAAGACTTGCACGGCAAGCCCCTCAAGCGCACCTGGAACGCAAGAAACCTCCAGAAGTACTATCCTTGAAAAGTTTGTAATAGGCTCCGAAACAACATGTATCTTCTTTATTATCATGAAATCCTACTGTTGGTTATTATGAAATCTCGAATATGGTTCAGTAAATAGACACCAGGGATAAGAGAGTAAAAAGTGCCTCGGACCCAGAGAGTCTGAGCCCACTTATGTAATATATTCCATGAAGCAGTGTCTCAGACCCATAGAGTCCGGCTCACTAGCTCAAAGTGCCTTGGACTTACAAAGTCCGGCACCCCGTCACTTCAAATCGACCATTGAAGCATTTTTCAAAGTAGTGTCTCGAACCCATAGAGTCCGACCCACTAGCCAAAAAGTGCCATGGACTTATAAAGTTCGGCACTCCGTACAAGACCCAGTGTCTCGGACCCATAGAGTCCGGCCCACTAGCTAAAAAGTGCCATGGACTTACAAAGTCCGGCAATCCGTACAAGACGCAGTGTCTCAGACCCATAGAGTCCGGCCCACTAGCTCAAAGAGCCTTGGACTTACAAAGTCCGGCACCCTGTCACTTCAAATCGACCATTGAAGCATTTTTCAAAGCAGTGTCTCAGATCCACAAAGTCCGGCACACTAGCTATTTGAAAAGTGCCTGAGACCCAAAGAGTCCGGCACCCAACGATTTTTATCCAATTTTCAGGAATTTATTAAGCAATGTCTCGGACCCATAGAGTCCAACACAATAGCTGAACAACATATCTGACACTCCACGACTTGATCAAAGTTAAAGATTTTACAATGGGTCTCGGATTTAAAGAGTTCGTCACAAACATACAAATTACCGAAATCAAGATCGACAGAAGAAGAGCAAGGCAAATTTCATTCCCAAACAAAGAAAGATGTCGGTCACCTCAAGATCTACAAAAATACAAATACTCTCCTAAATCAAAGGAGGATCTTAGAATGACTGACATCAGAACACTTTACAAAATAGGCCAAAAAATAACCTCCACAAACCGGAGGGATAGTCAGTTACTACAAACTATTCCTAAAGTGTTTTAATTACAAAAGAAGACCGGCACTAGAAGACTAAGAGGTCGGGGTCTCTGGGTTAGCCTTAGTCCCTTGAGCAGGGGTTTCAGTACCGGACACATCCGTCTGCACCACGGGAGTGACCGGCTCAGGAAGCTTCCGCCAAAAGCGCCTGGTGACTTTCTTCCCAGGCTCAACTTCTTCCTTCACGGTCACCTGCTCATGTCCCTTGATAGGCCCTGGGAGGTCCATGAACCGGGCATTAGCAGCGGAGAAATTTCGGTGATTGATCTTTTCGGCGGCCATGACCTCAGGAAGCCAGGAAGGGTAGACTGGTGCAGGCTCGGCCTCCATCTTAGCATAAGGGGTAACCACTGGCCAAAATTCATCCAGGGCCACGTCCTCTAGAGACTTCAACTTGGGGTCCGCCACATAATCCCCTAGGAAGTTGGCCTGGATATCCAATCTCTCGTCCCGGACGGAGAAGGTGTCCTCAAGAAGCTAAAGATTTTGGAGCTGCCCAATCAAAAAAGGCTTCAGTGCGAGTCTCCCCGGCATCCAGTCTGCTTAAGAAATAGTAGGCATCGGACTTCAAAAAGTCCTCAACCGCTTCGACACGGGTAGACTTGCACTTGGCAACCAAAGCATTGGCCAAGTTAGTCTGGGCAGCAGAGTGAAGATCAAGGCCCTTGTTAGACCAGGTCAAGGCATTTTTCTCCTTGGTCAGCTTCTTCTCCAGAGTGGCCTTCTCGGCCTTCAGCTTGGCTATTTCAGCATTAGCCTCATCCAACTCCTTCCGCAACTGGGCGGAATCCCTGTCCTCCATCTCCAAGAAGGTCGAGGCATGAGCAGATACCTACAAACATTTATCAATGCGATGTCAAAAAACTTGGCACCCATAAAAATATGTAAAGGGAATAGGTCACGGTCCACTTACCAAGTCTACCTGGTTCCTCATCATCTCGGTCACGGCCTTCAAACTCTTAGTGAGCTCGGCCTTAGAGAGAGCCCGGAGGACCGAGGCATCAGTGATATTGGCCACCTGGGACCCGCTTGTCCTCGACCTCTTGGAAGGCTCCTCCGGCCCCTTAGCCTTCCGCTTCTGTCGGTCCGCATCTTTCTGGGCCGCCCGAACACTATCACCCAGAAGCTTCTTTCCTTGCTCCTGCACCTGACTTGAAATTAATGGGACCGGATAAGAAACATGCACTCTCGACCCGTCAACAGTGGTCGAATATCCGTGACCAGCACACTTAATAAGAAGATTATGACCAGTTACCTGCTTGCCACGGCCCGATGACGTCTCGACACCCGTACTCGCCTGCGGATGGATGATATTGGCGTGATTCACATTAGGCATCTTCGGGCCAGATTGACTTGAGCTTCTCCAAAGCAATGGCCTTCTCTTCATTCCTGATATCAAGGAGCCTCTTCGCGGACGCCATGATCCAATACTCTGCATAAAGGAAAAACTAATTAAATCCGGGATCTAGTAACTTTAGCTGGTTCTCTAGCATGTCTGAAAGAAGCTTACTTAAATCCCTATTGTTGTTACAGTAAACCGGGGTGGGAGTAAGTCCGGCTATCCACATATGGGGTTGGACCACCAACCCATAAGGATAGTACAAGGTGGGATCTTCCCCATCCACACACAGCGGCCCTTTCATAAACGAGTCCCGGATCAGTGTCATGGGACACACTTGCACTCCCATGGGTTCCAATGTTAGGGATTAAGGTTTCAACTCCCTCATCCTCGAACCCAGCGTTCTTCCGACGAACCTCTCAATTGTAAATTCCAATGGCCTCAGCGATTCCATCTGCTCCGGCACCTTCTTCATCTTTAAAGCCTGGAACTTGTCCCTTCGGAAAAACATGGGAAGGTTCCAGTTGCCGAACGGATGTTTCACGTAGAAGTATTTCGGCCACCATTTGGAGGAGTGTGACGTCTCATATCCGTCCAGAAATTTAAACCCAAGCCGGGCATTAAAAAAGAAGAACGTCATCCCCGGATTGGTAGCAAGGGTAAAGGCCGACAACATCTTGTTATAATTAAAGGCTTTGGCTAGGCTCCGGAATTTTTATCTCATAATCTTTCGGGATCTCATAGAGCCGCCTTAGCTCAGGGATGTCCGACGCCTAAGAGTTGACGCACAGGTGGGGATAATGCCATCATCATTCTGCTCGGCCTCAGGATTTAACGGACCGATGAGCACCTCACGATCCATCTTGTACTCGATGGCGGTCTTCTTAGCCTTCTTGGAAGCTTTTCTTTTCTTCAGAGGCTGAGTGTATCCTTTTGATATTACCATCAAGGCCCGGGACTGGTCTTCAGGGGCCGCCTCTCCATCTTCTTGCCCTGTTCATCCGCCACGGCCTGCTCCCCGGCCACGGGCTGTTCTTCAGGCTCATCATCACTGGAACCCATAATATCAATCAATTTATCCAGATCTTCTTCTTCATCCCCGCCGGCCCCACTAGTACTGGCTTGGTTGACGGTCTTGTCTTCTCCACCGGCCCCATCATCTTCACCTTCGGACTCTGACTCGGATGAACTCCCATCCGATGAGCTGCCATCATAAGAAGAAGACGAGTCTCCCTCTGGCGAATCGTTTCCCACAGGTACTTCCCCGGACTGCTTCTCGGTGTCCGCCTCCGAAATCCTTTGAGAATCTGGGTTCCGATTCCTAACAGAGGGATTTGAATCAAACGACAAAGGGGATTCACTCCCCTCTCTTTCACCGGCCAGCCCGTTGTCTATCCCCGGTACTCGACTAGAAGGCAGAGACCCGGAAGAACTGCCCACTTCACAATTAGGGGGTGGAATGTCCGACACAGGATCAGGGTTGTATGTCGGAATTCTAAAATTGTACCCTAGACTAGCGAAGGAAAAAGGAGGAAAGGGGTCCCGTGGGTGAGTAGGTTTGGGAGGCACGACGGACGTTGACTGGGGGGTCCGGCACCGTGCTCTGTATAGCAGATTGGGGTAATTCGACCAAGTTCGAATTTGCCGGACGGTTTCGTCGCACACCAATCAACTCAACCTCAGAGGGGGGTGGCGGACCTTCGTCCAATTCCGAGCCCTGATCAGATTTCAACAAATTGATTACGGGAATCGGTTGTTCCACCTCCTCACCATCACTCCCAAACAGATCACCCATGTCCTTAGCTCGGATCGACATTATATCAAAACAAGAAGAAGGGACCAAGCTGGGAAATCTACACAAACCAACAAAAACAAGTTAAAAATGACTTAAGCCCCAAGCTCGGTCATCTACTCTAAACTACGGTTCTTAAATTACCTAAGGACCGACAAGCTACACATAAGACCGACACCAATAAAGGATGCAAAAGACGAGAAATGTTAGAGCAATGAAACTTACTTGAGATAATTGAAGAGCAGACGCCGAACTATCTGGATGCTTGGTGGCAAGGATCTCTCTCTCTATGTGGACGCCGGCTGCTTTATCTCTCTAAAAGGTAGTAAAGAAGGTAAATGTGCGAAATTTACGGAGGTCGAGCCATATATATGCACTTGATGGGCCGATCCAACCAGGACCATGGGCCAACGGTCCAACCCACGCATCGATTCGCGTGTAACCGTCATCATGGAGAATCCAACCGGATAAAGTCGCGGTAATTTGCCTAAAAGCGCGGTTCACCGGTTTATCTTACCGGCTCTTTCCCTGTTTGAAATGAAGGATAAAGGTTCGAAAACGGACTACCTGGAGTTCTGACGGACAATCAAAGTTCCGAGCTTACTTCCACCTGAAAAATAACCACTCAACTTGGGGGCGGGGATGAATGTTAGTAATCACGGACAGATATAACCTATGCCGGACGGATTATTGGCTATGAGGAAGGAAAATCCGGCGAACTGCACTTTATCTCAAAAGGAAGTCCGGTAAGAAACTTCTTGAGAAAAAGAGCAGCCGGTCGGATCCTCATCACAACAAATCTGTCAACCCTGATCCGACGGAACCGGCACCAAACTACCGATGGACAAAGTGCTAGACCACGGACTCAGAGGAATGCAGAGCAGGCGAACTGCCTTTCATACCGGGGCGAAATGGAAGGCCCTCTGGACAAGAAAAGCAGTTGGTCTACTCCACATCACTACAAGTCATTCATTACGACGGACTTTGATGAATAACCACGGACCCTCTTGAAACCGGGAGCCAAAGCACCAAATTGAAACCCCAGTATTCTGCAAGTTCAAAACCTGGAAGACGGACAACCACTCGATCGGGCTCTCCCCACCAGCTTACGATCTTGAGGACATCGGGGCCTCAAGAACAGCGATTGTGTTGGTCCAGATAACGGCAAAGTAAAAGACTAGAGAGGGGGGGGGGGGTGAATAGTCTTTTAAAACTTTTGTCGATAAAAACTATTTCTCAAATATCTGTGTAGATATCTGATACTTAGATTCAGAGTGTGGAAGACTTAAGATAGATAAGTGCAGAAACAGTTAAAGTGTGTGTGTGTGTGTGTGTTGCTGAAATGTAAGTACAGAAAAGTAAATAACACAGCAAGTATAGTGGTATCTGGAGGTGGCGTAATCCTCCAACTAATCCACTTCGGTCTTCCAAAGACCTAGAATTCACTAGAATAGATAATTGAGGTCACCTTACAAAAATCCTATTCTAAGATTCCTTAAACAAATGGTTCCCAACCAAATGTTCCCCCTGAGTTGTTCCCCGGCTTTCACAGCCAAGTACTTCATGTACTCAGAAACATTTTTGAGCTATTCCCTAGCTTCCCAAGCTAAGTACTTCCTGTGCTCAATAACCTTGGAGTTATTCCTTAGTTTCTCAAACTAAAAAGTACTTCCTGTACTCCACGCCAGTGATGGTGTTGGTTTTGGTTTGAGTTGTCAGATGAGCTTCTTTAATAACTTTTCAGTTAATTAGATAGCTCTGTGAATCAAGTATACTTAATACACTTTTCAATGTATGGTATCTTGTTCTTTTTTACTGACCCAAGTCTTAGATAAATGTTCTAGAGAATAAATCTCAGATACTTGATCTTTCAATTCAACTCTTTCACAGATAGCTGTGCTTGTTTAGGATCAGGACACTTAGAACTTTAGTACTACTTAAGATCAGGAGCTTTGGTCGCAATAGAAAGCTTTGAGAGTAAGTAGTTTGCTTGAGAGATTAAGATATGTGTTCAGTGTAAGTTCTTCAGGTTGTGTAGTATATCTTCTCAAGCAGTCTAAGTGTTGATATTTATAGATGAATTTGAGTGCCGTTTGAATAGTATCCGTTAGGCTTAAATCAAATTCAAACTATTGATATCTGTGTATAGTATCAGAAAGGTGTTTGTCTTCTTCTTCAGAAGCTACCGTTGCTTCTATTCAGACATCTCTGTCCATGCATTTAATGCATTGTACTATACTTTTGTCCTGTAGTGCCAACGGAACTATGCTTTGTATCAGAGACAACCTTGATCAGATTTCTCTGATTCTTTGCACGTTCTTATCTTTAACTTCAGATACCGCTTTTATTGAAACAACTTTGTTTGCAATATATATATATTTCTTTTTCAGAAATGTGGTTAAAGCTCAAGGTATCTGAGAATAGATATCTGTGGACACTTTCCTTGTTTTCAGATAGACCTTTTATTTCTCAGATATTTCTTGTGACACAGTTTATTTAAAACTATTCGTGTCTTCAAGATATCTGGCCAAGGTATCTGTAAAACTGTTTCAATAATCTTGTGCAGTCTTCAAATCTTCAATGTCGTTGAACTTGTTCTACTTGGATGTCTTCTTCTTGGTCTTCTCTTCATAAAATAAAAATTACATTTTGAGACCTATCATCCTATACAAGATTAGCTAGACTATCATACTTAGTGGGTTTCCTCTTTTACAATGTTCAAGTGAACCAAGAGTACTAATCACCTTTCTGAGACTAAGATAAGTCATCATGTTGCTGATCAAAATCTAAACAGATATTTCTAACAAAATATCTAACAAATTTCCTAACAAATTTCCCCCTTTTTGATCAGTCAACAATGACTATCTGACCTATTACAAATCTGGATGAGTGAACAATCCACCACTTAATCATTTCTCATGATCTTTCAATTCATTCAATTAAGTGCAGAAAGTAAACATCAACCAAATCACAAGGTGTGATCTTTGCTGACAAGTTATCTTTTATAGAATACTATCTGAGAGTAAGTTCTTCAGATAAGTTACAAAGAGAGATTACAGATAACTTCAATACATAAAACAAGTTTTAGCTCAGTCAGCAAAAATACAACAAAAACTACATAGTAAATTAGGACAACAGGAGTAGCCAAGCTCCAAGTAAACATCCTAATAGACTAGTCTTCAAGTCTTCAACTCTTCAAGTCTTCAACAGTAGTTCTATGGATCAGTCTGCAAATTTCCTATCTCCAAACCTTTTGATGTCATCAGAATAATCATAGAGAAGTGTTCTGACGAGCATCTCAAGGTCTCCGCAAATCCCGCACCTCTTTGTAGGTTTTGGTAGGATTTTCTTAACAAAATGTTTGACCCAAAGATACTTTCCCCACTTCCGTGCATGCTCTATTCTCGATATCCAAAGCTTAAAGTATTCAGAGATAATCCTCGATATCCGATGTCACCCTTGTATTGATCTTCGCTAGATAGAACGACTCATGTGGTTCCACAATGAGTCTTGATCTTGTGCTGTTCTCGTGATATTCGTAATTCGTGCACATCATCTGGCTTTCCATATAGACATTCATCAGAGAGGTCCTTTCTCATGGCTTCAGTTCTCTTGACAACTTCAAAATCCAACCAGACTTTTATGTGATTGGTGTTGATCAAGGTTGGCTTATCTTTTGTCCATGCCATAAGTTGTTTATGGATTAGTTCTGGAAATCTTGAATTTACCAGTAGATGCTTAAGTTCCAGAATCCAATAGCCATTTTTCTGATTGATGCACCTGTAGACAGAAGAGTCATTGTCATTCTTCACATACTCTATTTTGGCTTCTTCTGGCCTGAGTGGAAGTTGACTTTGTCTTTGCTCGACCTCACTGCTCCTTCTCATCTTGAATTCTCTTTGGGGTTGTTGAAGAACCACCGGATAGACTTGGTATTTCCAGAGGGTGTTTTAGCGCTAGGGCTTTGCGCCTATGGGCTCGATTAGGCTTTCAAATTTCCTTTTCCGTGAAGAGGAGCTTCATCTTCATCGCTTTCTTCATCATCATCAAGATTAAATCTTGTGAGAGTTTTACCCTTCTTCATTGACTGTGGACTTGATTTGGCCTTCTTCTTTTCTTCGTAAGATTCATCAATCCTTTAACCTGTCTTCTCCTTGGAGCCTTGGTACTCCTTGGAGGTTTCTGTGCCATGGCCCTTGTTATCATTGTAGTTCCTTCAGTAGGTTTCTGGGAAGCAGCTACTATTTGCAAAGCAGCTTGGCTTGAGGAGGGTTCATTGATTCTGAGTGGTGGCTGGGTTTTCATGTTTCTTCTTCCTCTCTGAGCCGCACCAGCTCCAGATTTCTTCTTGTTTTCTTCTCCTTCTTCCCATTCCCCCTGACTTTGAGGTCCAGATTTGTACACTCTTTCCCCCTTAGTCATTGTTGGCTGACTCAGTCTCATAAAAGAATCTGAGAGAGAGTTAAAATGCCCTTGTAAATAATTGTAGGCAGTGACCAACTTCTGAAGTTCGGCTTTGAGCTCCTGATTTTGTTTGTTAAGTCCATTGTCCTTATCAGTGAGCTCTGCCAATGGGCCTAGGATGGCATCTGCTTTTCCAGCAGTGTAACTTGCCTCTTGGAAATCTTTTTCAGCTAAAGACGCATCATCGTCCCTTATCATTCCCAGATCTTAATGAGCAATGACTATGCTAGTTGTTCTCTGAGTGACAAGCTCAGTGAACTTTTTCATTTCAGAGGGGACGGAGGCAATTACTTCCTTGTTCTGTGAAGACATCTCCTTTTTCAGATGAGCCAAGATTGCATCTGCTCATGTATTCATGGAGTGGACATTTGGCGCTTGCTTAAAGTTTCGAGCAATCGCTTCTTTTCAAGTGTGAAACCGCTAGATGTTCATTGCGGTGCTCTGCCAAAGTCTTGTCTTCTTCATCATCTGAGTAATCAGCCCAGTGATCTTCATCCTCTTGGACATTCTCATCGATTATGTCGAGTCTAGCAACCATCTCAGAGATTGGTTTCTTCCCTTTTTGGGAGGAGGATGGTACTTCTTTTGAAGATGATGCAGCCTTAGCATCATGCTTAATTTCAGATACTTCTTTAGTATCGAGTTCTTTGGTGATGGCATTTTACAAGATCCCGTAGCTCTTTAACCTCAGAGTAAGCAATCATCTCTTGCAGATATTGATCTTGTAGTTGGTCAAGCTTGTCTCTGGATTTAGCTATCTGGTCTTCCAGTTGAAGATGGAGTTGTTGTTCTTCTTCCAACAGTTGTCTGAGTTGAGCAGTTCTGGATTAAGTATTCAACAATTTCTGAGCGATTTCCTCAGAATCCTCAACTACTTGTTCAATATTAACCTTTTGTTGGGAAGATGGATGAGTTGACTTTTGAGGAGATGGAGACGGAGATTTCTGTGCTTTCCTCTCAGTTTGCTTTTCAGCAGTTGAGGCATGATTTCTTTGTGAAATTCCTCCGGTCCACAGTGCGGGGCATCATCATCATCCTTTTGTTTGTGTCATCCTTTGGTGATGGTCGGTGGGAGGTTCATCGAAGTCGTTTCGCTTATCTCTTCCTCCTCATCATCTTCGATACAAGATTGATCACTTCAGAATAGTGATCTTCCGCCCATTAACCTCTTCTTGTTCAAGGTATAAATTGCAGTAGCAGGGCGAATCGCTTGAATGCCATCTGTAATCTTGTCGACCATCCGCCTGCTCAAAGGCTTGTATCAAATCAGGCGCCACTTCTCCGGAGAAATCCTTATGCAATAGATTCAAGAATCGTACTGCTCGGTAGGAACATTGCATGGATATAGGTCTCCAAGTCAAGAGCTCGTGCTCGTCTGTTGGTTGATCTGTGATTCTCAATATTTCGTAGAGATCGAGCACCTTTTGCCATTTCTTGAAGCATTGAATATGCTTTGGCAGGTTTGAGCTCAAGAAGGGAAGTAGTTCCTTTTCTCATCATTGGGAGCCCGCTTTGCACTTGTTTGAGCTCGAAAGAAAGAGTTTTGAGTGAGCTTCAAAACTTTTGTAGATATCTCGTAGAAGTGTAGTTTAGTTTCGAGTTACCCGAGTAAGTACTTGTGCTCAGAGATTTGTGCTCTTGAGACAATTGGTGTCTCAGATATCTTGTTGTGAGGTGGAGACTTGGAAGTCTGGTCCTCATCAACCTTTCTTTCTTGAACCTGAGAATTAAGATTAATACAATACTTAGGAAATTATTTGAAAGAATTTGTGCAAAATGCTTTAATGAGTTCTGAGTTTTGGACTTACTTCCTCAATAGGAAGCTCGAGTCATTTTTCTCGTAAACTTTCTCGCTTCGTATTCTTTCATGTGATGTTGCCTTGGGAGCTTCATCAATTTCCATTGATGCAGGGGATGTCGCAACTTTTTCCCTTTGCATTTCTACTTCTGAATGAGCCTGTAAGTAGAAAGTATTGAATATTTTAGAAGAAGTTTAAGATAACCCATGATGAAGAATACTTATCACTGATTTTTCATGTACCTTCATGCTAGAAGGCTCAATGATGTGTTCTTCAGAAACCTTGTCGGTCTCGGGTTCTCCTCGCATTTCGCCTTATCTTCCTCTTTCTCATTGGAGCCTTAGAAACATTTACTTTAAATGATTAAGCACATAGACAAATGACTAAAAGTGTTATCTTAAGAATCAATTATCACCGTGGTATGTGCTCGATTTCTTAAGAGGCGAGGTCAGTACCTCCTTCTGAGGCAAGCTTTCCAGCTTCCTCTTGTTTCTGTGTTTCTAACTCAGCTTGTAAGTAACAAGATATACAAGCATAAAATTTTTCACAAGGTAGGAGTTAAACCATTCAGCTACCTGAGCATTGTCAGGCTGATTGGTCTCTGGAACTTGTGACCCTTTTATACTTTGGTCTTCTTGTTCCAGTACAGCTTCTTTGTTTGAAGTTTTAGGTACTTCACACCTTTCCTGAGTGTGCAACTCAGTTGCCTCCCCTGGTTGATCATTCTGAGTGGATGTCTCAGTTTGATCCCTCTTGTCAAGTCAGGAACCCGCTTTTTTCAGGATTTTCTTCATGTGTCAGAATGTCGGTAATTCGAAATGGAGTTCATTTACCATTTCATTAACCACTTGTGACTGTTGTGGTTGTTGCGGTTGTCTGGAAGCAGAAGATCGGTCAGTAGAGTGTTCTTCCAGATTTTTAGATGTGGCATTTTCATCAGCATCTGCCAGCACTAAATTACCACTCATCAGGGCTTCTTGAAATTGTGCGTAAGAAACGTTCCCTAATGATGTGTTTACACCAACAACCTTTGTTATAGGTGCTTGTTCGGCAACATGAGGTGTAGGTTCTTCTTCAGAAACCTTATCACCAGTTACTGTTACAGTAACCTTAGCCCTCTTTGTTCTTTCTAGGACTTGAGAGATGATTAGTTCATCATCTTCATCGTCAGAGCTCTCATCAGCATTGGGAACTGATTGGTCCATAATTCCTGCGGTTTCTGCAGATAGGGCTTGGTGTTTTTCACCACTTTTGGCAGCATTTATGAGTTCATCGCCAAGGCTTTTACGTAATAGTCTTCACATTTCGAAAGCACTTTCTCTTGAAGTCTACTTGTTCAAGAGTTGATAACTCTTTTGCAGATTGATGAGTTCATCTATTAATTTGTTCATCGGCAATGGCTGCAGATATCCGAGAATCGACAACCTCAATGGAGTGTCTTCGATTTGCCAGACTTCTTTCTTGAAGTTCGGGCTTCGTTGCAACCTTTTCTTGAGATACCTTTTCGACTTTCGCTTCTTAGAACCTTTCCGAGACCCAAAGAACCTTTTTATTATGTTCAGATACTCATATTTGTAGAGTAGGTTCTTGTTGGCGATTTCAAATTGCCTCTCCGAGCTTAATGCCAAGCTTTTCCAAAGAAGTAGCATATCTTTAGACCATAGCCTATCAGGCCTTTGGCTCAGCTAGTCCTTTGGCGATCTTAGGCTCAAGCCTTGAATCTTCTTCACAAACTTCATGAAGGCGCATTTTCCTAGTTAAAAGGGTTTTCCATTTTGTCTTGTTGATTCAAAGAACATCATGATCCATCGTTTCGCTTATCCGTCAAGACCTCCTTGTAGACCATCAAAGCATCTGTGAAGAATGCAAGCCAATACATCCAAAGGAACCATCGATGTCCGGTTCGGATGTCGCAAGCTTGTACTCGAGGTGTATCTGATTTTTCAAGATCACACACGTCACTGTACAATTGTTTAACACCTTCAAGGAGATCATCATCCTTGGTGTTTATTTCAAAATCCTTTCCAAGATTTTGAAACTCAAACAACTTACAAAAAGTTGTTAAGTCTAGAAGGATTTTCTTACCTTGGACTGAGGTTTTGACAGACACTATTGCAGTGCCTTCAGAAACACAGGAAATTATCCTGGAGTTGTTGTAGAATTCCAACACATCGAGTGATGAAATTCCACTTGGGCGAGCAGATAGAAATCCCTTGATTTGTGCCTTTTCAAGCATGTCAAGAATCGACTTTCGGCTTGGTTCTCTATCGTACCGTGAGGTATTCCTCAACCATGGCACCACCCCAAATCATTCTGTGATTTGAAGTCCAATGGTCGATTAAAATCTCCTACCACCGGTTGTTCACAATAACCAACTCGTGCTTGCTTTTCAACAGCATCAAAGGAGGATTGAGATTTCGTGTGGAAGAATTCTTTGGGGCCATCTCTTTATATAGTGTAGGAATTTGGATTGGTGTTTAAAAGAGATTTGATTCAAGAATTTTGCGTAAAAACTTAATCTTAATTTGCGTAGATTGTAGAAGGTTTGCAGAGAATCAAGAGAAGGTTTTCCTATTTTTGTGTAAGTCGAATTTTGATTACGCGAAAGTGATTTCTTTTGCCAAAATCCTATATATATAGCAATAGAATCTCAATGCATAAATACATACAAATTGATTTTGTGTGTACGTATCTGTGACTTGCAAGCAGGCGTGAGCAAAAGCTAGTTCGGCATTAAATGCAGAGTGGGTTTTGTCAGAAATTTTACAGTCCACTATTTACTGTGAATTAATTTCCACCGTATAGATCAAACGCTTAATTTCATCAAGGGTCACCATTGTTTTTCAAAGAATGATCACAATCAACATGTGTAATTGTGCCCATTTAATGAATTTTGGCTATTAGCTATCTGAATCACGTTTTTGTATGACCAAGAACACTGTTTGCATCTGAATCTGTCTTATACTTAGGATTTTTCCAAGTTTTTCATCAAGATAGAAATAATGTGAATTTCAAGAGAGTAGTTGACTGCAGATAGTTGTACTATTCTCCTTTGTGTTCCCCGTTTATAGAGTGATTCAGAAATCTGAGTTCCCATCTCAGAGATCTTAAGTCGCCTTTTGCTCTTTAGCCTTTTGACTTCGGATACCCGCTCTGATTTCTCTTTTCTCTTCTCTGGATGCCCGTTCCAGATACCTCTTCTCTGGATGCCCGTTCCAGCTACCTCTTCTCTGGATGCCCGTTCCAGATTCCTGAACTTTTTTAGTTCATTGGTAGTTCAATTAGTCCAAGACTATATCTTAAGGCTAAGAATCTACTTTCTTGTAGTGGCTTAGTGAAGATATCTGCAAGTTGGTCTTCAGTGCCAATCTTGAGTATCTCTATATTGCCTTTTTCAACATGGTCTCTGATGAAGTGATGTCTAACATCAATATGCTTTGTTCTGGCATGAAATTTAGGATTCTGTGTAATCGCAATAGCACTTGTGTTGTCACAGAAAATGGGAGTTTTCTCTTCATCGAGTCCATAGTCTTTAAGTTGTTGTTGTATCCACAGAATTTGTGTTGCACAACAACCAGCAGCAATATATTCAGCCTATGTGGTAGAAGTTGCAATTGAGTTTTGCTTCTTGCTAAACCACGAGATAAGTCTAGTACCCAGAAACTGACAAGTTCCTGAGGTGCTTTTCCTATCAAGCAGTGATCCAGCATAATCAACGTCTGAGTACCCAGCTAAACTCAATCCGCTTTCTTTAGGATACCACAATCCTACATCTAATGTACCTTTTACATACCTTAATATTTTCATAGCAATGTTGTAGTGTGTTTGCATCGGATTTGTCTGAAATCTAGCACACACTCCAACGGCGTATTGAATATCAGGTCTACTTGCAGTGAGGTAAAGTAGTGAACCTATCAATTTCCTATACTTATGTTCTTCAACACTCTTATCTGATTCAGTATAGGTCATTTTGGTTCCAATGCTCATAGGTATCTTAGCATTCTTTTCAGAAGGCTTAAGATTGAATTTTGTGAGCATATCTTTTGCATACTTTGTTTGACTAATGAATATTCCATCATTGAGTTGCTTGACTTGCAATCCTAGAAAATAATTCATTTCTCCCATCATGCTAATCTCAAACTTACTTTTCATGAGATTTGCAAAGTCATTACAAAGTTGCTTGTCCTTAGATCCAAATATGATGTCATCAACATATACTTGAACTAAGAGTAGTTTCCCATCATGATTTAAGGTAAATAAAGTTTTATCAACTTCACCTTTCTTGAAACCACTTTCCAGAAGGTATCTGGCCAAAGTGTCATACCATGCTCTTGGAGCCTGTTTCAGTCCATACAGAGCTTTCTGTAGTTTATAGACCATTCTACTTTCTGAGGAAACTTCAAAGCCAGGTGGTTGCTCAACATAAACTTCTTCTGCAAGTTCACCGTTCAAGAATGCACTTTTGACATCCATCTGATAAACTTTAAAATCTTTATGAGTCAGAAGGCTAGAAAGAGTCTTATTGCATCCAATCTGCAACCGTGCATATGACTCATCAAAATCTAAGCCTTCATGCAGGTAAATCCTCGCAACCAATCTTGCTTTGTTTCGGTTATTTCACCAGATTCATTCATTTTGTTTCGAAAACCCATTTAGTTCCAATCACGTATATTCCTTCCACAAATGGAACTAGTTTCGACTTTGTTTCTCTCAAATTGATCCAACTCTTCTTGCATTGCGTAGATCCATCTTGGTCTCCTAATGCTTCTTCTATATTTTTAGGTTCAATATTTGAGATGAAACATCCAAAGAGAGAATTAGCATTTTCAGCTATTGCTCTCCTAGTCCTAACACCTTGATTAATTGGTCCAATCACATCTTTTGCAGGATGATCCTTGATCCATCTCATCATAGGTTTAGTGCTAGTAGGATCAATATCCAAATGATTTGAATGTGAATCATCGATTTTTATTTGATACTTTTCAAGATTCAAGAAATTTTGCTCCTCAGAAGAGCAATTAATGTCTGACACTTGTTCAGTGTTTGAGCTATATGGAACATGTCTTTCAGAGAGATTATTTCCAGAGATAGCTTCATGATGAATATCTTCAGTTTCCATTTCTGGAAGTTTCATAGGAAATTCTTCATCATGTTTGTGAGTCATCTTGTTGTTACTGGGCATATCAAGCTTTTCTAGGTCAAAGTCATCCTCACTTTCCATAATGATGTTTCTCCTTTCTGAGGACTCTTCTTCAGAATCCCTCAACATTAGTTCTTTGAACCTTTCTGAGAGTTCATCATTAGGAGGTGTTTTCTTACTTCCTTCATAGAATACAACATGAACTGATTCTTCAATTTTCTTTGTTCTTTTGTTGTAAATTCTGTAGGCTTTGCTAATCGTGGAATAACCAAGAAATACACCTTCGTCTGCCTTTGGTTGAAATGTTTTCAGATAATCTTTTCCATTGTTTAGACCAAAACATCTACAACCAAATACTCTCAGATGTTTGATATTAGGGGGTCTACCAACCAAGATTTCATAAGGGGTCTTGTCATGGTGTTTGTTTATCAAACATCATTACGAGTGTAGCAGCTATGTTTACGACTTCAACCCAATAAACTTCACTTATTTCAAAGGTCGCCTAGCATCGTCCTTGCAGCTTCTTTAAGGGTTCTGTTTTTCCTTTCCGCAACACCATTTTGTTGAGGTGTTCTTACAGAGGAAAGTTGGTGTTGTATACCTTTGCAGGTACAAAACTCCTTTATGTACTGGTTGACAAACTCAGTACCATGGTCTGTTCTGATTGCAGATACCTTGTCATTTTTCATGACTTCAAGCTTTTTCAGCAAGTTTGGTATCTCCACCCTGGCATCAGATTTGTGTTTCAGAAATACAACCCAAGTGAATCTTGAGAAATCATCTAAAACAACCAGACCATATTTCTTTCCTGCATAACTAGTTCTGAGATGATTCAAAAGATCCATATGTAGTAGTTGCGTTGGTCTAACACTAGAGTGTCTAGTTTGGACTTGAAAGAGATTTTGATTGTTTCCCATCCGACATGCGTAATGTATACCATCCTTTCCGAAGATATTTTGGGAAGGCCAACCACTAACTCTTTCGCAAGTTTGTTCGTAGTTTTGAAGTTCAAGTGACTCATTCTTTGTGCCATAACCAAAGGCTCTTCTCGTGACCAGATTAACTCACCATGAGACATTCTTTAGTTGTGGCGGATGCCCAATCGGCAACATAAAGATCGCTTTTCCGAAAGCAACCAAGACTGTCTGCTTTGACTCATTGTCAATTAGTTTGCAGTATTTTGCTTTGAATTTTACGGTAAAACCTTTGTCTGCAAACTGGCTCATGCTAAATAGATTATATTTCAAATCCTTAACATGTAATACGTCAGTGATTGTTTCTCGGGTTTGAGAACGGGTGCATCACTCAGAGACATTCCTGCACACTTAACACACAAATTAAATAGTCCTCGAAAATGGACAAAGTTCCTTCACCTATCTGGGGAACTAGGTTTCAAGGTAAGGCTTGTGAACCTCCTGCTCTGATACCACTTGTTGGTCCAGATAACGGCAAAGTAAAAGACTAGAGGGGGGAGGGTGAATAGTCTTTTAAAACTTTTGTCGATAAAAACTATTTCTCAGATATCTGTGTAGATATCTGATACTTAGATTCAGAGCACGGAAGACTTAAGATAGATAAGTGTAAATGCTTAAAGTGTGTGTGTGTCTTTGAAATGTAAGTAAAAGTAAATAACACAACAAGTATAGTGGTATCCGAGGTGGCATAATCCTCCAACTAATCCACTTCGTCTTCCAAAGACCTAGAATTCACTAGAATAGATAATTGAGGTCACCTTACAAAAATCCTATTCTAAGATTCCTTAAACAAATGGTTCCCAACCAAATGTTCCCTCTGAGTTGTTCCCCGGCTTTCACAGCCAAGTACTTCCTGTACTCAGAAACCTTTTTGAGCTATTCCCTAGCTTCCCAAGCTAAGTACTTCCTGTGCTCAATAACCTTGAGTTATTCCTTAGTTTCTCAAACTAAGTACTTCACATACTCCACGCCAATGATGGTGTTGTTTTGGTTTGAGTTGTCGATGAGCTTCTTTAATAACTTTTCAGTTAATCAGATAGCTCTATGAATCAAGTATACTTAATACACTTTTCAATGTATGGTATCTTGTTCTTTTTACTGACCCAAGTCTTAGATAAATGTTCAATAGAATTAATCTCAGATACTTGATCTTTCAATTCAACTCTTTCACGAGATAGTGCTTGTTTAGGATCGTGACACTTAGAACTTTAGTACTACTTAAGATCGTGAGCTTTGGTCGCAATGTAAAGCTTTGAGAGTAAGTAGTTTGCTTGAGAGATTAAGATATGTGTTCAGGTAAGTTCTTCAGTTGTAGTATATCTTCTCAAGCGCCTAAGTGTTGATATTTATAGATGAATTTGAGTGCCGTTTGAATAGTATCCGTCATTTAAATCAAATTCAAACTATTGATATCTCGTATAGTATCAGTAGCAGTTTGTCTTCTTCTTCGGTTACCGCTGCTTCGCTCGTACATCTCCTCCATGCATTTAATGCATTGTACTATACTTTTGTCATGTAGTGCCAACGGAACTATGCTTTGTATCAGAGACAACCTTGATCAGATTTCTCTGATTCTTTGCACGTTCTTATCTTTAACTACAGATACCACTTTTATTGAAACAACTTTGTTTGCAATATATATATTTCTTTTCGTAAATGTGGTTAAAGCTCAAGGTATCTGAGAATAGATATCTGTGGACACTTTCCTTGTTTTCAGATAGACCTTTTATTTCTCAGATATCTCTTGTGACACAGTTTGTTTAAAACTATTCGTGTCTTCAAGATATCTGGCCAAGGTATCTGTAAAACTGTTTCAGTAATCTTGTGCAGTCTTCAAATCTTCAATGTCGTTGAACTTGTTCTGCTTGGATGTCTTCTTCTTGGTCTTCTCTTCATAAAATAAAAATTACATTTTGAGACCTATCATCCTATACAAGATTAGCTAGACTATCATACTTAGTGGGTTTCCTCTTTTACAATGTTCAAGTGAACCAAGAGTACTAATCACCTTTCTGAGACTAAGATAAGTCATCTTGTTGCTGATCAAAATCTAAACAGATATTTCTAACAAAATATCTAACAAATTTCCTAACAGATTGAATGAAAGGTCAATTCCCTTTGACATGCATGTGTATCTTCCAAGACACCAAAGCTGGAAGCGGTCAGCCCTGAGCTTAGCTCACCCCACCAGCAAACTACCTTGGAAGGACACAAACACCCCAAAGTAGACCTCGGGTTGTAAAAATAAAAATAAAAAAAAGAGAAAGGAGGACCGCCAGATCATATATATATATATATATATATATATATATATATATATATATATATATATATAGGACGCTCCAATAGTCCGCACCCAAGAAAGGAAGACCGCCAGATCATAAGAAGACCGACCCAAGGACTACATCTCGAAAAACACAATTGAGCTGAAAAATACACCAACGAGCTGAGGGAGTATATATAGATTGTTAGGTCCAATCAGAACCTGCCAGGCGTGTAAGGTGACATCAAAAAAGGAAAACCGACCATTTCTTCATCCGCAGGTTTTTTTTGTTGCCTTTTTTTGAGTGTCTAAACATTGGAATTTGGACATGGTTCATTCTTGAAAGTTGTAGATCTTGGTCTTATCTACGCGTGGACACTAAGATAAGGTCAATCGGAGTTCATATGAGAAATGTATGGCCAAAATACCAAGGCTGCTTCATCGTAGTTCGAATTTCACGCGCTTTCACTTAAACGGCTCTAAAATATCCGTCCGAACTCCGAATCCACTTCCGTTTCGACCGATCAACTCCGTTTTCAACCACCTTTCAGGTCTTGGGTTGTATAAACAAAATATTTTCCGAATTTTTTTTTAAAAAAAATTCCGATTTATGTTTAGTGTTGTTATTTTGTGTTCGATCGTGCATGTTAATATTTTTGTGTTTGCGTAAACGAAATATTTTCTGAATTTTTTTTATTTAATTTTTCCGATTTATATTTAGTGTTGTTATCTTGTGTTCGATCGTGCATGTTAATGTTTTTGTGTTTGCGTAAACGTGCGTTTTCGATTTTTCGTTAAGTTTATAAGATTTTTTTGAGTTAGGGGCATATTTGTCAATTTACAAATATTTTGTGATGTGTTTAACGAAAATTGTGTTGCATTTAACATAGATGTCAAGTGACGGACCTCACTCCAAGATGGACGTTCAAGATCGACGGACTTTAACTGTTAAGAGACCCAATTGCCCAATTGAACCTTTCCTCTAGACGGACCGTTACCTCTTGCCGGACCAAAGAAGACCTAAGAGACTTAGAACAAAATCTTGACGAACTAATAAGAATCATTCTTGAGCTCCGGATGGACTCTCCTGACCGAAACCAAGACTGTTAGACTAATATAGTTTTATCCTACATCACTGTTGATCCTAAAACATATACTCCATCTGTTTCGATTTCAACTTACCGTATTTCATTTTAGTACGTCTGAATTTCAACTTCACATCTATTAAAAAAAAAAATCTCATACCTCATTCAATCAATTTTCTACTTCATTCGATCTTCTGGTAAAATTTGTGTCCGGACCCGCTATATAAATTGAAATCGGGAAAGGCAACAGGAGAGTGTGTGTAGTACTCCTGGTGGAGTCGTCAACTTTGTCTCCGGCCGCCTCTCAAATCAATCCTCCATTTCCAATTCTCACTAATCCTGCATAATAACCATATCACATCACAGGTATGTATGATTCAATCCGATTCTCAAATCTCAATTTCTCAGAATACCTTCCTTCTCTCAACTCAATTCACCATTTTTTTGTTTTGTTAGTGAAACAGTAAACCACACCAACTGAAGAAGAAGAAGTTGAAACGGTTGACAATGGGCCACAGTTCGAAGAAGAAGAAGAAGCAGCATCGTGGAGGCCGTAGGAATCAGTCCAAGGACCATAGTTCTACTGCCGCTGACAACTCTGAAATCGTAGCAGAGGAATTCACTGCTCTGTAACTCTTTTATCACTTTCATCTCTCATTTTTACAATTTCACCAATTTATTACGGCTATCATTCATCTTCATCTCGATTATCACTGCCTATTTACAGCTATAACTCATCATTATTGCTTATTTGTTGTACCCGAACTAAAAACCTTAAATAACCTCTTTTATGTTCTACAAATTTTATCAATCCGAATCACCTGCAAGCAGGCGATTAGGCGAGCTACTTGGTTTGATTTTCAAGCGAGCCATTCAGATCGATTATTATGAGATCATTATCGTATTTGTTGTCATTTTTACTTTGTCGTGTCTGGCTTCAATGTAGCTTAAATTATTAGTTAAAAGCAGGCGATTAGGCGAGCTACTTGGTTTGATTTTCAAACGAACCATTCAGATCGATTATTATGCGATCATTATCATATTTGTTGACATTTTTACTTTGTCATGTCTGGCTTCAATGTACACTAAATTATTAGGAAATGATGAACAATATTCTAGTTTCAGATTTGTTAATGCAATGAACCAATTTGAATGAGTTTGATTCGATTAAAGTACCTGGGATTGATTGTCAGGTCCAATTCAGTTTGTCGAATAAGCAGGCCAACTTTTTTCGAATGTCTACTTTTATCCCTCTAGTTTTGGCTGTACTTTCTAGGTATCTATAAACCTGTAAGGTTCTTACTCTGGTTTATAGGTACAATGTGATTATTCTTCTGATTAGGGCATGATTATGGTCGTGGAGCTAATTGGTTTAATTGACAGATGAACCGTTCAAATGTCACAGATTACCTGTCAAGTCTTCTTTGGTTTTCTCAATTAGATCTAGATGTAACTCAGTTGATGTCTAGCTTTTCTTCTTCTCCAGGAGTGCGATATTTCAAGAGGACTGCAATATCGTATCTGAATCAACTCCTCAAATCAACATTAAGCTCAGGTTTCCAGATAATGTGATGACTCAATTAACTAGCATATGTGCTTTATTGGTTGCCTTCTAAGTACACTTAACTATGTATTAGGCCGTACTCAAAGGATACTGGATATGAAGATTCTGATATTTCTGTTATTCTTTCAGTGAGGTATGTGGAATATTTCGATTCTCTTATTTATTTATCTATTTTTATTAGTATTATTTTTCTATGTACTTAATGTTCCGATATAGACCACTATACCTAGTCTTTTTTCTTGATTCAGATGTTTACAAGGCTATCCAAACAAATGCCCAAAGTTGCAGATACTACCCGAGAAAGGATTATCCAAACCTGATGGTGATAAACTTTTATCTCTACTTTATGATCAGGTAGGAGCTCCCTGATGGCCATATCACCTGAAACTTTATTCCACACTGTAGTAGGTGATCATACTGTTACCTGACAGCTATCTGTGCACTAAACCTAATCACAGATGGTGGACTGCTCTATAAGTATAAATTACTATACAGTGTATAGAGTATACATACAGTATAGTTTCCAGAACATGTAATTGTTGATGTGCATATGTGGGGTCTCTGTTTAGTTACTCTGGTTCGAAACTGAGTTTATGTTTCGCTTTACTGTGATAAGAAAACAGAAAACGCAAAGAAAATTAGGTTCAAATGCAAATTGGACAAATGAGTAGAGTAGAGTAGAGTAGAGTAGGTTTGTTTTACTGCAAGCTCAAGCTACAGGAGAAATAGGAAACTCTGGTTGTTACATGAGATCTGAGTCTTCTTGTCTCTTCATATGCTGCTCAACCATCCAGTTGTTCTAGTCATGCAAACAGCCTCTTTGCGGAAATGCAAGGGGAATGCTGCATACAATATGCGAGGATCCTCCCCTACCCGGCAGAGCGCTTGGCGCACGGGATTTGCCCTCCTTTTATTCTTGCGCTCACATCCATCCATTTTTACATGAACTTCTACTTATCACGATATGTGTTTGATCCTTTAGTCTGTAATACATATGATATAACTGTAACTATGTATATTTTGAAAGCTTGAAGCTCTTATGGAATGACTTAATCAGCCAATTAATTAATCTGAGGCATGAGCATTACAAAGGTATCTTCTATGGGGTACAATATAAAACGTAGAAATCTATAATAACTTAAATGATAAGTCTCTGAAAGTTTTGATAAAGTGAGAGTGGATATGCCTCGTCAAAGTTGTTTCAATTAATATATTTGCTCTCTGGTTTTTCAATGTTTGCTCCACACTTGAACCCTTTACACCATTTCATAGTTCTCCAATTTGACGACTTAGTGGGTTTGTGTTATGGATTTGTATTTAAATTATTGCAGGCTAATTCTAATGCACGGGAAGGGCGTGTGATGATTTACAATTTGGTGGAGGCTGCCCAAGAGTTCTTGTCTGAAATCGTTCCTCAAGGGCTGCCGCATGAATCTGTAAGCAAGGCAACTATCCATTATCTTATATTCTTCTATCTTCTAGCTTATTGCAGGAATATTGTTTGTATTTGTTGATACCGAGCAACGTTAGAACCATGTTACGCTTGCCATAGTGAATTCTTGATGACACTGTTTTCTGGACCGGGAAAAAAATTGTGACTCCTTGTTCAATTGAACAAAAAGTCTTATGGAATTTTTTGATTTTGCAAGTTTTTGTAGTGTGACAAAAACCTGAAGTGAGGCAACTTAGAATATATGCGTCTCTTAAACTGTCGGAGATGTACCATGAGCTAGATGTCAGATTTGGAGACATTACTTGAATAAAATGCTTCTTGAAGATGTACAACAATCGAATGGACAGAGATATGCCTAAGTTAAAGATGTACAGCAATCGGATTGCTTATGATGCCTTTAGTTGTACTAGCATGGTGGTATATAGAGATTATATTTGCTGTATCAAATATTTGTTTGTCAATAACTGCTCCATTTGGATTAATGTTGAATGATAATCACTATGTTTCACTGGTTACCATTCAGGCCACATGCAGTGAAATAGATAAGAGAAGTCATCTCTTTCAGAAGGATGCTACTGTTCTAAGTAGCAAAAGCTTTGCTCTTAGAGGACCTTTTGTTTATAGTCATGTAGATCTGTTCAGTGGTTCTGGAGAGTCATGGCATTGGAATCTTGGAATGGAGGAGAGCAGCAAGACTTTACCTTCCCGTGGATATGAAAGTTTGAAACCGGGAAATGCTAGTTTGGATAACAAGGCAGTTCAACATGTGAAACCTTCACTGGTGGAGACTGATGAGCCAGAGGGTTTACATATAAATTCTTTAAGACTTGGTACTCTAGAAGAAGAGAGTGAAGATGAGACAAAAAGCATTGATTCGAGTGCCAATGAATCGGTTGGAAATGGTACCTTTGGCAATGTTAAGGTAATGGTTTTAATTTTTCTTTTTAAACACTTCATAAACAACTACCCTTAAAAAAGGGGAGAAATTCTCTCATGTCCAAATTATGCTATATAATTGCTCCTAGGTCTATTTATTTAGTCATAATAGTTTGTAAGTCTATATTCTATAATGCCCTTCTTTTAGCTGATTAGGAAACTACTGAATTAGCTAAAATATAGAAAAATAGTAATTAATTATGTAAACTGGAAACTAATTATACTCCTTGCATGTAGCAAGAAGTTATCATACTTTAGCAATGTTGAGGTAACGGTTTTCATTTTTCTTTTATAATCTTGTAAACAACTACCCATAGAAAAGGGGAGAAATCTCATGTCCAAATTATCTATATAAGTGCTCCTAGGTCTATGTATTTATTCATGTAGATAGTATGTAGTCTATAATGCCCTACTTTTAGGCTTTGCATGGTTTAAGGGAAATTGATGGAAGAAATTAAGGGAAAATTTACTTTTCCCATGTTTGTTTCCAAGTAAAATTAGAAAAGTGAAAAGGAAAATGTAGGATTTTTTTTGGAAAACATAGACAAGACAATAGTAAAAAAGGTGACTATACAGTCTTAAAAAAATCTCGTTATATAATCTCTAGGATAAATTTTACCCATACTTTTAATTTTGACAAAATATCATATATACTCCAAAATGATTTTCATTGGTATCTATACATATATACTTCTTCGTCAAGTTTCACTTTGACTTTTATGTCAACTTTACAACTTGATTATGAATTATCTTAATCATAAATGTAAAATGTTCAATTTTTTTATATAATGAAACTTTAGGGGCTAAATTTTCATTACATAATTTAATTTAACATTTTACATTTGCGATTTAAGATTAATTCGTAGTCAAAGTTGGAAAAGTTTGACCGCAAAAAGTCAAAGTGGGAAACTTGTTCCGGGATGGAGGAAGTAGTATATAAATCAAATATTCAAACTTTTATCAAAAGTTATATTCATTGTCAACATTAATTGAAAAGGTACAACCAACTACATTATTTTATTGAAAATGTAATTGGTCCTTATTTAGTCGACCATAAAGCAAATGGGAACCTTGTCCTGCGATGGAGGAAGTACTATTTACCACTTTGAAAAAGAATTGATTTGAGGCAAACTACTGTAGATTACATTACTCTATTCATTTTTATTACATATTAATACTCACAAATTGTTTCCAGTTTTTTAACCTTTTAATAATTAATTTAAAGTGCCGGTGAATAAAATTCCATGACTTTATGATAATTCAAAGAATTTGTATGGTGCCAACGGTTAGTTCAGGGCCTTGCCACTTAAGTAAGGTCTCGAGTTCGAGCTTTGTGGATGTAAAAAATGTTGCTGGAAGAGCCGCCCCCTCAAAAAGGCCCCGACAGTGCTCGGCTGGATTAGTCACATGTAGCGGATACCAGTGAATAGAAAAAAAAATTGAATTTGTATGGTCATAGAGCGAACTTGATTCATATTAAAATAATTAAAACAAAAAGGCAAAAAAAAAAATTCAAAAATACTGAAAAAGTGCCAAACGGCAGAAAAAGGGAAAATATTGATTTTTCCTTCAACATTTTCCGAAGGAATTTGATTTTCCTTTTCCCTGAAATCCCATAAACCATGTAGAGCCTTAGCTTATTAGGAAACCACTGAATTGGCTAAAATATAGAAAATTGGCAATTGATTATGTAACCTGGAAACTAATTATCTTATACCCCTTGCAAGAAGTTATCATATGAGTTTATTTCTTTTGAGTCATATTCAAAAGACTATGTTATTCATAATACTTGAATTTTTTATATCCAAAATACTTGCACGACTAACTAGAATGAGTTTAAAAGTGGTACCATGCATCACACAATATTTATGCCAGCCGGTAATTACATGGCACCATGATTTGGTCATGGTACCTTTATCATCATTAGTACTGGACCTTGGCACATTTATTGGTACCAGATTATGGCACTGTGGAACATGGTGACAACGGGTAATTACATGCGACCATGGTGTGGAACCATTTCATGGCTGGTACCATATTGTGTTTTACACTTTATTTTGCATTATTGCCGGGGTAAATTTTTTTTGGTACGCTAGAATGGCTATGACCAATTTGGGTACACTACAACAACACCCCGTACAATTTGGATGCTCCGTTCAATTTTCCGGGGTAAACGATGACGTGGCAACCGGAACTCGAATTTGACCGGCGTTTTTGAATTTGAGGGGACACGTGTCGCCCTCAGATTAAATCTGGTGAATAAATTTGTAAAAAAATGAAAAAATAATTTTTAAAAATCAGAAAAATATATAAAATGTTTTTAAAAATATAAATATTTTTAAAAATTGGAAAAACTTAAAAATAATTTTTTAAACACCTAAGCACCTATCGGTTAATATTATTCATAAAAAACACCTAAGCACCTACTGTATATGTTTAGACATGTTCTATCGTATCTCTATTTACTATGGGTTCTGAGTTGAAATTAATAACTAGTAACAGTAAAAGGTGCTTTACTAGAGAGTTGACATTATTAACAACATTAGAGTAAAAGGTGTGCCTTTCGCATCCTTCTGTGGTAAGTTAGTGCAATTTTTTTTTCATAATTATTGAATACAAAGTCTGTATGGGTTCAAAGCTTCGTATTTACATTTTTTCCCAGCATGATAGGAGTAAGATTAATTGTTATGTAAACAATGATCAACACAATAAGAATTATACATGGCATTATGGCAGATATGTAGTTTTTGAGACCCCTGCATAAAAGATGGTAATCTTCTGGCCAATTTGAAGCTTTCCTGCTGCAATTGTCTTATATACTCTCAGTCAGTCTATAATTCCAAACAATTCTTGCATGGACAGGGTATTTTTGCGAAAGGAAATGAAACAGATGATGATGATATGGAAAGTGAGTCGTCCAACTCTCCATCCTTAAAGTCTGTTGCTTATAACGAAACTACTCCCAGTTTAAAGAGAGATTTACTCCTGGTGATTTTCTGCACTATTGATACTTTTTGTAACTGCATAAATCTATTGTAAACATGGACTAAGTTTTGATTTCCTAGGTTCATTTGCTTCGCCTTGCTTGTGCTGCTAAAGGACCACTTTCTGATGCTTTACCAGAAATAACATCGGAGCTACTCAACCTAGGGGTGCATACTTATTATCTAATTTATACAAAAACCTTGCATCTTATGAGACTTGGTATTTCTTTTTAATCTGGTTTTCATCTCCTCATTTTCAGATGGTTTCAGAGGGTGTTCGTGATCTGGCTGTTAAAACATCTTGTTTTGAGGAGACTTTTGATCGTGTTTTTAAGCATCATATTGTTAGTTTGTTGTGTTTCACTTTTCCTCTACCATGAGAGTTGGATGGTCATATAGTTGTTGATTTCTACCTGTTCTGATAGGGTTCATCTAAGATCTCTAACTTTTGGAAAACTGATTTTGGTGAAAGTTCTTCTGTTCCAAGTTCTCGTTATTTGGGTGACTTTGAGGAGCTTCAACCTCTCGGTGAGAATATGTATTCTTTACTTCTCATTTTGGTTGAATTATATAACTATTCTTATTGTTGCCCTCATCAATTTTATGAGGAAACTAGTGTTTATTTTCAAGATTATGATGCAATTCCATGTTTAATTTAAATAACAAAACTGAAGATTTGATTTTGAGAAGCCTGGGCTCATGTAAATGATGTATAACATTGAATCTTAGGCCGTGACATGGGTGTTGGATGGTAAGAAACCAAAGTTGCATAGACCGGTAATT
This sequence comes from Plantago major, assembly GCA_026545765.1. Lineage (NCBI taxonomy): Eukaryota > Viridiplantae > Streptophyta > Magnoliopsida > Lamiales > Plantaginaceae > Plantago > Plantago major. The sequence goes on along the minus strand of CM048844.1, from coordinate 49,964,459 downwards.
TTTATTAACACTAGTTTTGGCTTGGTCCTGTTCTTCTTCATTTTACCTCACCCCTAACCTAAAATAACTACTTTCAGCATATGTAGACAAATTTTCATTGTAAAAGGTAATTACTATTTTTACTAAAAAATTGTATGGTTTGAATTCATAATTAGTGCAATATTTTATCCTGAATGCATTTGAATGATAAGTCACTCTTCAGTACTATGTTTGATGCTCTAAGATTGAGTGTTTAATTAGACTCTAATACAACCCGATTCACCTTGGACTCCACTTAATATAGAATTGACCACTTGGAATGGCTTAGCTTATTATCGTTTCTCTTATGTATAATACTTGAAATTGCAGATCAGAATGAAAACAGAAAAGGAACGTATATTGAAAAAAATATGTGAAAGTATCCTATTTGGACTCTTTTTAGTTAGCTTTATAGGGTTTTGTTGCTACTATCAGAGCTCATATTTAGCCAATTAATATGGACATAAAACAACATGCCCTTCTTTGACAGGTCATGGAGGATTTGGTCACGTGGTGTTATGCAAGAATAAGCTAGATGGCAGGCAGTATGCCGTGAAGAAGATTCGATTAAAGGACAAGACCCTGCCTGAAAATGACCGCATCTTGAGGTCCGTATATGGGGAGTCTCTATTTGGAAACCAATAATCTTTTCCGTGTTTGAAATTTTCGTATTTATTGAGGAATTAGGATTAATTTGCCCATAAAGAATTTGTAAAAGAAATAAATAAATGCATAACCAGAGGAAAGATGGGTTCTATTCTTTGCCGAATTGATTAAACCTCATACCCAATTCGATCGATTATGTTTGTCCAAATAGATTGAATTCCATAGTGCTTGCCATCTATGATGATGGTTTTAAGGTTGAAGGTTTAATCAATTTGGGGAAGAATAGAACTTGTCTTTCATGTGTTTATGTCTTTGTTAAAAGAACAAAAAACCGATCGACAAATTCATGCCTAAATTGCTAATTCGTTCGGATTGTGGGCAAATTTGACCTAATTTAATTTCGGCTAGTTGAAAATTTGAAAAGTACCAAAATTATATTTTTCTTAGTTTACCGCACCAAAAATGGCGGTGGAGAACATACAATACCAAATGGGCATGTCACACCCCAAAACCAAAATCTGGTGCGGCCGGCCATGTACAGACTTATGCCAACACGGAGCCTTACTTTCAACCTAAAAAACAGTAAATTATAACTCTAGAGGTAAGTCAAAGCATCTAAAATCACATATACAAAGATTACCATTCTAATAACCTCGAACTTACAATCCTCGGAATTTACAAATTGTTTACTTAGCGCCACTATTTCCTCTAACCCAACTTGCCTCCGCTAGCAACCTCCTCAAAACTCACAAACACTCATAGCACTGAATGAAGAAATCTCCTATACCTCAAAATTCAAATAGGCACATGTCTGCTTTCACTTAACATAACAAATCCCCTACCAAAGGGGTCACATATACAAAAGCACGACAATACCCGAAAATGGTCAAACAATTCATAGGCATTTTTAATTAGCTTAAACATACACTTTAATCCATGCATTTGAACAAAACAACTATTGCACATCACAAGCACACATGTTTGATCCTGTAAAACATACATATTATATCAAGTCCCATACCTTGATATAATAGCCACAAGTTGGTTGTCAAATGTTAAAACTATATAATTCAATAATACAAAGGAAAAAAAAAAGAAGCAAAAGTGTCAAGAAATTTCCTTTACCTCAAATACGAAACGGAATCAAGCTAAACACTGACGCTCCACTATATTTCTTGAACTCCCTGAAAATCCCAGTATGATGCAAGAACCTAAATAAAGCAATATTAAACACTATTCTCTGAAGCTGATAGAAATCGGTAGACTAACTCCAATGCGAAGGACCGGTTTGGAAATAATTGAGGAGAGATAAATTTTAAAAAGCATTAGGTAAGATTCGGATTATACAATTTACCATCAAGTACCAAAATAGTAAGGTAAAAGATTAAAAAGCTTACCATGAAAATAAAAGACGTGGAAAAAGTTGTAATTTGCAAGTTGAAACCCTGAGCTAACAGTTTGATGAGAGATCAAATTGATTAGGTTGACTAATAAAAGCTTGGTGATGAAACTTACATAGACGATTAATAACAAAAACATGAAAAAAAAAAGATTTTAGGGAATTGAAAGACTGACCAAACTTCCGATAGCAACCAGACAACAATTTTTCATTTGAAAGAAAGGCACGATTCTTTTTTGGCCGGGATAGGGTTTGGAATAAATAGTAATTAATATTAGCTCGGGAGTAATAATCTAAAAAAATCGAAGTATAAAAAAAAGTACGGGTTGTTACAAGCAGATTGGAAAACATATGATACCAAATTGTGGTTTTTTATATAGCTGGCATTGACCCTTCTCACAATGGAAATTTAGCTTGTAGTCTCTAACTTGTAAATATGGAGGCCTTATTTTCATAAACTCTCGATCTTTAGAATATTCTAAAGGGCAGTATTATAAGTTAATTCTGTATTGACACATTATAGATATGACTTATTATCAACTTCTTTGTGTTTTGGTTGTTATTCAATAACTACAAGGCTGCTATAAGGATAACGAACTTTCTCTTATAACATGTGGCATTGAACATACAATTAAAAGTTTGCAGACGAATCATGTTTGCTGCATGTCAATTTGAATTTTTATTGAAAGGAGTACTCTCACAATCCTAAACTAAATTGTTTGACATGTATAAGAAGGATGCTAAGGATTAAATTGCATCTTTGTTATTAATATTCTTCTCAACAATACATAGGTATAAATAGACAAATACTGAAGCAGTTTAGAAAAGTAAATCACACAAGGATATCTACTAATTAATGTTATTCATCAGCATGTCTGCACCACTATTCATTAGCTGGTGCATTGTGCTAATTTAGACTTCATGTCTTTCATGATGATGATATTCATTGTTTTCACAACATGTTTCCAAGGAACAAAACATTTTAGCAATCTTACGAGCATACTTCAAGGGAAATTTGCAAATTAAGTGAAAAGTTTCAATAGATCTATGAGTCTACAACATTTTCAATAGCTTAATCTTATCTTCACTGACCTTGAAAATCATAGTGTGGAATTAAGCTGTGTCAGCAGTTACTCATTTAGTAGTACTATTCCTCTTCAAGAAAGATACTTGGCTTTTCTTAAAGGATGACCCTTAACCGTTATCCTGCGTCGGGAAACAAGTTTCTCTTTATTGAACCAATTTATAAGCTTCTTAACATTTATCTTCCTTAAAAATGGCTTCCATATAACAGTGACATCATCCAACTATTTAGTTACTCAAGAGTTCTACTTAGAAAGAAGATCTATTTCATTCCATATATTCCGCCATGCCTAACTTTTGCAGTTAGTATTCACTTCCATTATAAAATGATCCTCAGGGAAGTTGCGACACTTTCACGGTTGCAGCATCTCCATGTTGTGAGGTATTACCAGGTATTTGAATCATGGAACATATACTACGCAGTTACCATTTTTTTCAGGATTTAACGACTTATGGTATTCAATGCATAAGTTTTGCTAAATTTTATGCAGTTATATGACAAAATAAAAAAGTTGCGTATGTTGATCATGGTGTGCCTTTGAGTTTCGTGTCTTTTATAATATTTGCAGGCATGGTATGAATCAGGTCTTGTTGAAACTGCTGATAACAATGTATGGGATTCTAGAACAGGCATGAGCTCCAGTTTCAGCTGTAAAGACTCATGTACTACTGATCACCTTGAAAACGAAAATAGCCTTGAGTCGACTTACCTCTACATTCAGATGGAGTACTGCCCGAGGTTAGATTTCATTCTTCCTATATAAAGTAATGAAAAGAGGAACTAAATGTGCTAAAATTTACGTCAGTGAAAATGTTTAATTTCGTCTATTTTGTCAAGTTTAGATTTTGTCATTTACGCGCAGGGGCGGACCTGAACGCCCCCCTAAAATTTGGGAATCTTTTTTTATAGGTAATATTTTCGAAAATTTTGAATTTCGCCCCCCCCCCCCCCAACCCTCAGAAAAACCTCATATATATAATTTCGCCCCCCCTCGAGGTTGAAATCCTGGGTCCGCCCCTATTTACGTGGTCCATGAATGCTCTTTGAAAGATACCTCAGCATATAACTCTTCCATTATCATTCTCCAAAGTTCTGGTTGACCTCATATCTTCGTATTTGCTTCATTGTGTTCCTAGCTATCGTTACACTACCATCTCCATCATTAACTAATTAGCTTAAGAATTGATCTGTTTCACAAAAGTCTTTGTTGTCATATGTTCTCAACTCAATTTCCTTTTTATGTTTGGTAATGTCGTTTCTCCCAAAATCAGAGGTCTTCTTCTCTCCAGTAACATGATTTTATGTCATGTACTCGTTAAACACTAGAGTGTTAATACATTGGTCCAGCCGATAAAGTTATAACAAAAAATGATCTAGGATAAAATATTTCCTTATCTAGGAGCAAAATTTGGATAAATATCTTTCTGTTTGCTAGCTGAGCATCATTTTTTCTTTTTGTGCCTTTCTATGTGAAGATTCTAGCATCCATCGAAAATTGTAGAAACTAGAAGCAGTTTCTTGAGCACAAGAAAAAGTTGCAAAAACCATATATGTTTTTGAGATTGAGGATTAAGATAAGATATTGTGGTAAATTGTGGTTTGATACATAGTATTTTTTTTTTCTTTTCTTTTAATTACTGATATATATATTCTTGTTTTGGTGCGAAGGTCCGTAGTTTTCAACTTCTGTTTGTGATTGATATGTGTATATATATATTTGTTTGACATGTTTAGTATTTGGATGAAGGACTCTGAAACAAATGTTTGAATCCTATAACCACCTTGACAAAGAACTTGCATGGCATTTATTTCGCCAAATTGTTGAAGGCCTCGCACATATCCATGGACAAGGAATTATTCACCGGGATTTAACTCCTAGTAACATATTTTTTGATGCTCGTAATGATATCAAGATTGGAGATTTTGGTCTTGGTAAGAGACCTTCTCAAACTCATTATATATTGGGTTCATGATTTGAGCTTATCACCTTTCTTTGTTAGTTTTGTACACATACACTTAATTATATGCTCAATAAGTCCATCTAAAAGAGAGGTAAGTAACTATGTGAACTGGTGAATTCATGTGTACTGAAGTGATGTCAATCAACTTATCGGTCTCGGACAGTGATCAGAGTGAACAACCTTGAAAAATGTTATAGTGGGGATGGCGGTTGCTAGGTCAACCATATACTACAATTTTATAGTACATGCTTATATAAGTATACAATAGGTTAACTTAAGGGCTGAAGAAAAGTGTTAATTGAGTGTAAAAGGGGCTTTTCATCTTTATACATCCACAAAACATATGGAAAAAGATTTATCATGTATAAACATACTCCCCCGTCCAAAATAGTTGTTACATTTTGACTTCTGTGGCCAAACAGTGTCGAGTACGAAACTTTACATTCTAAATTTTCATTACCTGATTTCAGTTAAACATTTTACTATTATAGTTTAAGATTGGTTCATAATCAAAAAGTCAAAATATAGCAATTGTTTTCGGACGGAGGGGAGTATATACAATACAAGTTTGTGGACTGAAAGTAGGCTCATGTGATGGGAAAACGTGTTTTCCTTGGAATTTTCAATAGTGCCACTATTGTCCACCCACTACAACTATTTCACCCCTCTGCAGAACTATAGCTTTGCTATTTGCTGTTATAGAACATTGTGCCATTACTTCAGTCTCATGTTCCACTTGACTAAGTGATGTTGTAAACTTAGTTTCTAGCATGCTTGGTTAAAACAGTTATGTTGTTTTAAGATTTCATGACCACCGGTAAAGAGTCAATTGTGAAATTTTGATATTCCTTTCTAAGATTTCAGGACCACTATTCCATATGGTCCAATATGTTTACTACTCTGCCCATTTGGTCTTGTGAGTTTTTTCACTGCCACATTTGCACCCGTAAGTTATCGAAAATTCTAATTTTTGTACTTTGATGACGATTCTTGTTAAACTAATTTAAATTAGGGAAAATTCACCCCAATTCGTTTCATCATGCGTATTGATGATAATTCTAATTTTTTTCGTTTTTCATTTTTTACTCGATTAGGAGGTTAATTCTTACTAATCGCCTTTTCCAAATAAACTTGGAGAGAACTTCCCATAATTTAAGTTTGTTTAGCTGGAATTGTTGCCAAAATACCAAAATTAGAATTTTAGATAACTTACATGACCAAAAGTGGCAATAGAAAACTTATAAGACCAAATGGCTAGAGTAGTAAGCATACAAGAACACACGAAAGATTTTTCCTGAGAAAGATTTATGAATAGCACTCATTAGATGAAACAATTATTTGTTTGTAGTAGAAGTTGATACGGTCAATGTCCTATTTTCTCCGTCTCCGTCAAAGCTTTCCATTTTGCCATTTTAGTTGTCCCACACAAAACATCCCATTTCTATTTTTGGTAAAAGGACCACCTACCCTTAACCAATCCCCTCGTAATACACTCTTATTTACAACTTTACCATCCCACTATCTCTTTTTTATTTATTCTTTATTCTTTCTCAATTTAAATAATATTCAACTTTCCACTTTATCAACCCACTATCAATTTTTTATCATTCTTTATTAGTTTCCTTTTAAATAAAATCCAATATTCCCGATTTCCTTATTTGGTTGACAAAAAAACCAAATGGGAAGCTATTTCCCTTGACGGAGGAAGTTGGTTAACGATGGAGTCTTAGGTGCTAGCATGCTTTGGGAAATTTGTTGTTTGAGTGTTACCCACCTTTATGATTGGGAGTTGTTCCATTAGACGATTTGATATAAAACGGTGCCCTACTTTATATTAGCTAACTAACATCAGATAGGTGTTAGTGTCATTGTGAAATTTATAGTTGATTGTTACCGACCTTTAAGACTTTAAGATGGGTGGTTTTACGAGTGGTTGGGGTTGTTCAATCACATGCTATGATCTCCAAAACTGTTTAGTTATCTTATCATTGGGCCATTGTGGTTACTCCTCCCCGGGAACAATGCTGGCCCCACAAACTAACACACATGGACTGCTCTCCGGGATATATTATGGCCCCACAAACCAACACGTGCACCTTACCACGTACTTTGTCCTTGTGTGCGCCAAGAAACTTCCCATAGGCCACCCATCCTAAGATTTCTCCAGAGCAAGCACGCTTAACTTTGTAGTTCTTATGGATGAATTCCCGAAAAAAAAGTTGCATCTTGTTAGTATGAATAGTGTTTTCAATCAGTTTAAGCTATTTGAAACTTTGGGGATCACATATTTGCTTCCTTAAACATTAATTAACTTTACAGATCTATCATACAGATAATGGTGATTAATGTTGTTTCATATATCTTGAACTAATTTCCTGGCTTTGCAATTGAATTCAGCCAAGTTCTTGAAGTTGGAGCAACTTGACCAGGATGTGGATGCTATTGAAACAGTTGGAATATCTATTGATGGTACTGGTCAAATTGGGACTTATTTCTATACTGCTCCAGAAATTGAGCAAGGGTGGCCAAAGATAAATGAGAAGGTAATGTTTTTTCATCATGTTTGTCCATTATTTTCACTGATGTGCTCATGTATTATCTCTTTGGGCTTAGGTTGACATGTACAGTTTAGGAATTGTATTCTTTGAGCTATGGCATCCCTTCGACACAGCCATGGAGAGACATATCGTGCTTTCAGATTTGAAACTAAAGGGAGACTTACATTCAGCCTGGGTCACTGAGTTCCCTGAGCAGGCATCATTGTTAAGACGCTTGATGTCCCCAAGTCCATCGGAGCGACCTTCAGCCACGGAACTTCTTAAGGATGCATTTCCACCTCAAATGGAGTCTGAATCATTAAATAGTAAGTAAATTAAATTTTATACTAAATATAAGAAGAGAATTTGAGAATGCTGATATACTGGGTTAATAATTTTAATCTAAGAACATAACTATAGTTAGGTGTCACATGACCCTGCTTGTCCTAAAAATAAAGTACAGTTATTATGATATGAGCGTACGTATTCAGGTTTGAGTATTTCTGATTATTTTTCTAATCAGAGGGGTTTTCACATTTTTCTAGGTAGGAGTTTATACTTGTATGGAAGATTATAACGGAAAATAATTACTATTTCATTTGTGTTCTCTGAGAGACTGATAAGGTCTTCCTTGCCCGTCTTGCAGATGTATTACGGTCAATACACAGTTTAGAAGACAGAACCGTATACGAGAAAGTAGTTTCTGCAATTTTTGATGAGGATATGTTGAACACAAAGGACAGTCATGAGAATGTTGGAAAACTAAAATTGGTTCGCAATGATACCTCATCCATTCTTTTCAATGACGTGGACACTGCTAATCGTGATTTAGTTTTTGAAGTGGCTTTAGAAGTATGCAGAACGCATTGTGCAAAACATTTGGAAGTTTTACCAATGAGAATATTGGGTGATTTCACGCAGTTAAATAGGTATAGCTTCTAGTCACTATACCTTTTCAGAATATGCTTATATTAGTCTTTTGATTATGGAAATGTATCTTTCACCTTTAAAAGTCTTGATGTTATTTGTTTTTCTTTCTTCTCTGAATGTCACATGCAAAGGAATAGTGTCAAACTGTTAACACATGGAGGTGACATGGTCGAATTTTGCAATGAGCTGCGTGTTCCCTTCGGGAAATGGATTGTGGCAAAACAGGTTATTTACTGTGTTTTTCCTTTCGAAATTTTCAGTTAAAGATGCGTACAATATAACATGCCACTCATGCGGTCATGCCTAGTTCTTATCCATCCATGGTTCTGGTTTTCATCTATGACCCTCACATTTTGATCATTCCACAAGATCAGTTATATCAGAGTATGTTAATCAACTTATACTCCTAATTGGACATCCTTTCATTCTCCTTCCGTTTCATGTTGAACAATGCAATTGTATTGGTGTAAAACTTTTTAGATTCCTTAGAGGTGAGTAGGTGACCCTCGGCTTGAGAGAATGTGAAGAGTTACGGTTTGCAAGGAGTCTGGTCTGCCTCATTATACTTGTTTTAAAGTTAGAGGTTATTTCTGGGCAGAAGTCTAACGGAGTTTTTGTGATTTTGGAAGCCCAGCGCGGAATTCTGTAGCAATTTAATTTGTTGAACATTAGTCCATGTAAACCGAGTCTTAAATGAAATCCCTGTTCCATTTTATTTTGTAAATAGACCATGTGTATTGTTTGTTGTCAGTCATGACTAATGATTGGAAATAGAAGGAAAGGCTTCTATAAGACTTTTTGTACACCTGCTGAGCCAACTCTCTGTCTCCCTCTATCTATCTTATGCAGAAATCATTTTTTAGGCGTTATGAAATATCATATGTATACCGAAGAGCAATTGGGCATTCACCGCCAAATCGGTACCTTCAGGTTTATGTGATATTCTTCTTAAAATACCACATTTACAAACTTATAAAGTTTTTGTATAACCTTGCCTGTTTACAGGGTGATTTGGATATTGTTGGAGGAGCAATTGCATTGACAGAGGCAGAAGTCATAAAGGTCTGAACTCATTTTTAGCACGTTAGCTCTTCTACCCTTTTCTGCTAACGCTCAAATGTCTTCCAGATAAGAGAAGTAAAAGCTTAAAGAATTTGAACTTTGAGTTGTAAACATAACTTTCATGTAAACGTACCTAGAAGTTTTGGGGGCATGGGTGTGTTTACTGCATTGAAACAGGGGGATATTGAATGTACTGCATACTCCGTTGAGTACCACCGTCAGCCATCCATAACTGAGTTATGTTTTTAGTTTTTCTGCAAAAACATGTCGTGTCCATAAGTTATGGATATCTGGAGCTATATTTTAATTTGAATCATGGCCTAAGTGTTAATTGTGAATGGTTTTAGAAGAAAAGACTAAATGGATAAGGTTTTATCATAAAAGCAAGGTCTTTTCTTAATAAATCTATATATATATATATATATATATATATATATATATATATATGTGCTGCACTTGATCCAAGCAAGTCATCCTTACCAAAAGTGACTAATTGTGCGCAAATGAACTTGGAACAAGATACATGCGCTTGACTAATCTAGCTTCTCACTTGGGCTCTCTCTATACTTGATGAACACATTATTCTTGTTCTTGATGAGGTCAAATGTGCTCCCACCCCTTTTTATTATTCTAGGTTGGAGATTAGATCCTTCCATTTTTATTAGTCACCTACTTATACTCTATTATTTACAATGGAGAGTTTACTATTAGATTCAAAAGAGTTTTTTATATGATAGTCCCTGACTTTCTGTAATTGTAGTTTTTGCCACAAGCCTTCTAGATGATTCATGTGATACCTAAGCTGCTTGTGCGACAAAAACTATGGAAAACGTTTGGATGTCATATTATGTTTGGCTTTAAAATACCGCAGCTCATGGTTGAGGTTGGATAAGGATGAGATGGGAGAGATCTTTATTGATATAATGGGATGGTGGTCAACCACAAGACTGACTTTATTTATTTATTTATAAATTTATATTTGTGTGTGTGTGTGTGTGGGGGTGGGTGTTCCTTGTTAATATATGAACTGTTTATTTTTATCCTGTCTTTAGTTATTGGGAACCAAGTATAAAAGTTCATACATTATAATACCTCTCGATTAATCCATAGAACAAATATGCTTGTTCTCTTTGTTCCTGTTATTCTAGTGATGGCTATTGTATGGTTAGTTTAGTCTGCCCCAAGTCATTATGTCACAGGCTTAGGTTTACCTTGTACATGTGCTCTTCTCCTTGTTTGTTCAATTCTAGTGTGTGTGACAATCTGTGGTTCTTTTGTAGGCTACCATGGACATTGTCACTCGATTTTTCAGTTTGGAATCATGTGACTTGCATTTGAATCACGGTGATTTATTGGAAGCAATATGGTCATGGACAGGAATCAAATCAGAGCATAGACAGAAAGTAGCTGAGGTATGGTCACAAGTAATTTGATATTGAAGTCCTGATGACAAACATAGTTCTTAAGTTATAACTGCATCACAATGAAATCTCTTTAATATTGTATCAAACATGCAGCTTTTATCACTTTTGGGTTCATTGCGTCCCCAGTCATCTGAAAGGAAGTCTAAATGGGTGGTGATCAGGCGCCAGCTTCGGCAGGTTAGCTAGCCAGCAATTCCTTGAAATTGAAACAGTTTTACCAAGTACCAACCACAATTATAGTTCGGTTACAGGTTTTTTATTTTTATATTGCATCAAGTTCTACCAAAACTACCTAAGATTCTGAACCATTGTTTGTACTTGCCATCAAATAATTAACTTGTTTCTGGCGTTGGCACAAACTTAGGGAGCGCACTGGGGGAAAACTCATGAGGTTGAGCAACAGCCTAAATGATTGTTTTCATTTTTCTTTTAGTCTCTTCGGTCATTTCATGACCTTTTTGAGGTCAAGTATTTTCCAGTTCTTTGTTTCTGCCTTCTCATATGGAAGGAGATATTCCAATCATGCTATAAATATGCAGGTTCACGGGGCAGAAAAACTCACAGGCATGTCAAACCCCGGTGTCAATGATATTCTAAGGAACTTTACGAGTCAAGTTTATTGTTGATTTTAAGCAAATAATATTTTCCTGCTTCAACCTCTGGCTTTAGTTGGCTGTCCTGATACTTACATTTGTTTTGGGCCTTTTGGCCTGGTTTACTGTCCAAATATTTGACATTTTCTTGGTAACCAAACTTCACCTTAAATATCAAAATCTGAAAACTTTTTTTTTTTTTGGTAATGAATCTGAAAACTTCTGTATTTCTGTGATATCACATATTGATTGGTGAATGAATTTGCAGTGACATTATGGATAAACAATGAGTGAATATCTCTCACTGCACTTCTACTGAATTCTTGACAGACCGAGCATTTTCTAATATTTATTATTACAGGAGCTGGACCTCCCTGATGAAAATTTAAATAGATTGCAAACTGTCGGATTACGGTTCTGTGGAACTGCAGATCAGGCACTTCCCAGACTAAGAGGCGCCCTGCCTTCTGGTACCTTTCCATTCAATTATTCAGTTATCCGATTTGTTCTTTCTTGGTTTCTTGTTTCTCTTTTATTTTTCACTGCCAATTGGGTAAATTTACTTATTAATACTGCCTTATTGTACATACTAAAAGTACAATTTCAAACTCTAATCCATCTCCACTAATCAATCTTGAGAACATATTATGAATGCATGCAAAAAATAGGACTATACAGGATTAAAATGGTATTAGAGTGGTACATAGTTTAGATAATGTGGTACATGAAAATCTAATTTTTTAAAATTTGGTGCATGAAAAAAAAATTGGCATTGGTACATGACATAATTAAATGATACATGGAAATAATACATGACAACAATTCATTAATCTAATTTTCATTTTCCAAGTGGTTGCTATGGATCTTCAGCATCTCCTTAGGAATGTTGTGCATGCTTCTGTTTGTGGGTTTCTGATGCACTAGAAGTTGTAGAGAGCCTGTTCCCGCTTGTTAGATTATCCTGTGTGTTGGACTTTTGAGTTTTTTCTTCTGTACACTATTTGCTATGAGGTGATGTACTTTATTGTCTACTTGGAATAATAGTTCATTATTCCGAAAAGAATTCGGAGAATTGACGTGAGTGAATATAGAAAGCTAATTATTTATCTCATAATTATTTAGTATTTATTACAAAAGTAACCATTTATAGAATTGCATAAAATGTGTATGTAATGCAGAGGGGTGCAAATGTCCAACTAAAGAAATGAATTAGTAAATAAAATCATCTTTAGGGACTTGGATTTAATGTAACTAAAATGCAAAAGAAGAATTTTAATAGCATTAAAGTTTAGTTAAGATGTAAATATGGCACCTAAATGTAGTTTTCTACCCGTGCAATTATTTGTCTGTTGCAGATAAATCCACACGCAAGGCACTTGATGAGTTGTCAGAGCTTTTCACCTTCTTAAGAATTTGGAGGATCAATAAAAATGTCTTTCTCGATGCACTTCTACCACCAACGGAGTGTTATCACAGGAAGTTGTATTTCCAGGTATTGAAGTATAATTGAAAAGTATGTTTGAGCATGAAACTTGAAGTCCCATATGAAAAATATATTCATTTGAAGCACATTATGTTATTTGGTCTAGTATCACTTCCTAACCTTCAGGCCTTGATTCTTTATTTGTTTTTGTGTGTGTTTATAGTCTATGGTATATTTGAAATTAAATACTTGCTTCAGCTGACTACAGATAAATAATCTTAATTTATCTCTACAGATCTATTTACTGAAAGATAACAATCCTGTATCACTGATGGATGGGATACTGCTTGCAGTTGGCGGTCGCTATGATTTCTTGCTTCAGCAGCTGGCAGATTCTGAAAATGTAGGTGGTAGTTTGTGTTTCTACGTGGTTTCTTCTGTTTCTTTGGTAGCGTCATTAGGATTTAGGAGCAATATGTACCGATTCTTTTCTAAATGCCCATTCTGTTAGTTGTGTTATGTTATTACATATGCTCAATCAATACGGTTTGTTTACAAAGTATATCATCTCTATTCAATTACTTATAGTTTCCAATGTCCAGCGTGAATAATCAATGGTCGACAACATTTTGAACTCCAGAAGCACCAAAACATTGCTTTATGTCCTATGATTTCAGAATTTATCTGTTTCTGTCGGTTTCTCTTGCAGAAATGGGATCTTTTGAGTTTTAGTATTTACTTCATTAGTTTATCTGCTTTCTTGTTGCTATGTTTAAATTATCAAGGCAGTGCTCTGTGACTGTAAGCCTATTAGTGATTAGCATCTTGCAATTTCAGTGTTCCACTTGAATCTGCCATATATTCTGATACAATTGTGTTCTGGTAACTTTATACACACAGAAAGTTCATCTATGATGCCTGTAAAATTCTGAGATGCCACCTATTTTCGTTCTCTTATTTATGGTGCTGGCTCGTGTATTTCAATTCTATGACTACACTTGATTCAAATTCTGAGACACTGTTTTACCGGGATCAGTGTTAGAGAAATTGTCTTCTGTTAATTCTTTGTCTGGTTGGTTTGTAACTGTATTGCAAGCAAGTACGTGTGGTTCTATTTTAAGTAAACTCCAGCAAGCCTAGCTTATATGGTATGGCATAGTAGGAGAGCATTTACAATGTCTATTCTGTAAAATATATTATCAAGAAGTAACACCAACCTTTCCTTCGTATGCGATGTGCTTACAATTGTACTATCTTAATACTAGAAATCAAATCCTCCTGGAGCAGTTGGGAGTAGTATTGCACTGGAGACTGTTTTGCTGCATTCTTCTGTCGAGGCTAAAATTCATAGGTAGTGTTCCATGTAAAATTCCGATATTGGTATTACCTCTACATCATTCTTTTTTATACCTAATACTCACCCATGGACCTGGAACCTGAGCAGAAACATCAGTATGAATGTTCTTGTCTGTTCAAGAGGAGGAGGGGGCTTGTTGGTGGAGCGAATGGAACTTGTTGCTGAACTTTGGGATGAGAGCATCAACGTCAGTTATCTGGTGCATCTATTATACATTTGTTCTAATTACATAATTAAACTTACCGATGATAGTGTTTGTTAGCAGGCTGAATTCGTTCCCTTGAGTGACCCAAGCCTTACGGAGCAATATGAATATGCGAGCGAACACGATATCAAATGTCTTGTTGTCATTGACTCAGGTGTATCACAAAAAGGTTCAGTCAAGGTTGGATCTTCTGACCATATCAAGTCTCAATCTAATGCTATGTGACTAAGATAGTACTGATAATATTCTGGAATTATGTACTGGTCTAAGATGTGTATAAATATTAAATACCCATCTTCTATACGTTTTTTGCTTCAGGCTGCAATGACATTTAATGAAATTAGAGGGGCCTCTATTGGAGCTCACCCTTCAAGTCTTTAACCATCCTTTTTGTCAAAATTATAGCTGCTACACTTCATCATCACCTGTTCTAACAATGTCTTTAATATTTTTAAACCTGTTGCTAAAATATCTAATCGGTGGCTTAGGTCCGACATCTGGAACTTAAGAAAGAAAAGGAGGTTGAAAGGGAAAATCTTGTCAAATTCCTTTTAGAGGCTATGGCAACTCAATTTCGAAATCCCTCCATCTGGAGCTAGTTAAGGTGGAATACTCCAGGTACGAGTGCCCTGAGACTCCAATTGTCAGGTGTTGAGCAACATTCTTTATTTTCTTTTTCATTGTACAAATTTACACACACTCTTCATTCCCAAAGAATGCAAACTCTTTATATATACTAGCTAGCTTTCTAAGTTCTTATTGCACTGGAAAGTTAGATTATCCTTTTGAAAGTTTTGACTGCTACTAGATAAGACTCTCTATAGCAGCACAAATTTTTTTACTATCAAGGTTCATTGAGTAAAAGGTTAATCATTTATAACTAGCAAGTGAGTTTATAAAATGGTATAGGTTCTAGTTTAAGTTAGAAAGAGTTTATATTTTCCGTCTTTGTCCGTTATGATGCTTGATAAATTACAAATATTTATTCTTAACTATATATTTTTGTGCTATATAGAAAGGCCTGATATGCCAATAATCCATGTTGAAAATGTGAATAATATAAGCCACTTACTCTATGATGCTATTGAAACTCTTGGACTGGGTGAACATAATAGATGAGTATGGTCGGAAATGAATGAAATATTCGAGATAGTTCAGAATTTGCACAGCTTTGTTTCCAGCATTCCACCAATCCAGCATATATTTTTATCTGCAACCCTATATTTACAATTACCATATATAAACATCAGTAACACAGTGATGCGTCTTCTTTGATGGTAGACATTCCTAGCCTTCAAGTTCAAATGCCTGTTCCATAACCCTTGGACTAAGATTGTAACAGCATTATATCTTCACCTTCAGAGTATGTGCCATTGGAGTCAAAAAACAGTTGCTCTGTGCAGCCAGAATCTCTCCTGTCTTTAGAGGTAGTAAATCAGTAAATGCGAATATATACATTTATTTGTACAGTAAACATTTTTAGGTTGATCATCTGTGAATCATTTGTTTCCCTTGGTGGCCTGTGGCTGAAAGCTTGTTCAAAGTCACTTGAAACTGTTTCAGATCTTATCGCTCATCTACCTTTTTGCGAAAATACTAATATATACAAGTTCTACAATTAATTTTGGTGACCATAAAGCTAGCAACGTTCCACAATAACAAACAAGTGTGGTCACACTTAATCAATGTGCCACAAGGTATATCAAAAAAGTTATAGACCTGAAATGTCTTTTTAACGCCCTTTTCCAATAAGAAGAAGAAACACCACTATACAAACTGTAATGTCTGTCTTTTAATGCCCTTGTAGACTGAAATGCTGCTTATAATACCGAAAATTTACAACCTTAATCCCAATCCCAGGAACATGTTGGTGCTGGCTGGAAAGAAAACAAAATTGATCATTTCTTTCTTGTTATTTGATCAAGTAATTCGAACAGAATCACCACGTATCAGTGAATAAAAAAGAAAGATAACTTCAAATTAAGCTCTCAGACAGACAGATTTATCCTTGAACAGTTTGATGCTAAGAGCATTAAGCATTGCCCGTGAGTATTGCCGAGAACCCATCTTCCAGTCCATGCCTGTTGTCATCATTGCCTTAAATTCTGGGAAGCTTATACGTCCATCCTGTCGTGTTGAATATGCATTACATAAGGACGGTGATGAATCGTTCTTTTTCATTAGATATGCCAAATTAGTAAAAGTGATCAAGCGCTGTACCTTGTCTAAGTCGGCATCAAAGATGATGTCGTGCACAACCTGGTCGTTGGTGGGACCAAAATGATCATCAAACAAAAATTGCTGTAACTCATCGAACTCGATGTACCCATTTTTATTCTTGTCAAAGTGTAGAAATGCTTGATGTAGATAGTCATCATTGCTTATTTTCTTCAAGTGTACAACCAGTGTCACAAACTCTTCAACATTCAGCATTCCATTTCCATCAGAATCGGCCTTTGAAAACAAAATAAATATAATCAGTTACCTACCTTTGCGCGACCTGAGCAGCTGGTGATCGCAGCTTATATAAAGTCTGTTTGGTGAATGTTACTGATATATTCGCTGGTTTGACAAGTTATTTTAACTAGTTTTTCTGTATATATGGTGACTTGTTAGTTACCAGTGACTTTACCAGGTCGTTTTGCCAAACACACATGCACGTATGTATATATATACTTACAGCATCAAGCAATAATTGAACATCAGGGTCAGGAATTTGTTGGCCAAGCATTGTAAGACCCTCTTTCAACTCCTGGAAATTCAAGTTCCCATTTTTGTCTGCATCCATCTTATGGAATATCTGTTTGATACTATGGATTTGGTCATCTGGCAAATTGTCCGCTACAACCTGTATGTATGTATATATATTAACAACTAACTTGCAGTACGTTTCATCCATCAGTTTGTGAAGCAACTACTTACAAATGATAAAAACAAACTGACTTACTCGAAGAACTTTTTTCTTGAACTTGTTCATCAACGAGAATTGCTTGATTCTCGTTCTAACATGTTCTCCAAGTGGTATATTTGGGACGTTTTCAGAATTTTGTATCCACTGGTTTTCTTCAATGACAAGACCAGAACACTATATTAGTTCACTTATTAACACTTGGTATGCTTATCGACACATAACTGCACTGATATTATGTGTGTATGTATATAGAGAAGAGTGGAAGCTAAGCAGATGTATAGATAGATTTCAAGGTAGGTAGATACCAAGAACTTCTTGGAAAGTGAGTCGATTGTAGGGGTTTGATTCAAGCATACCGCGAACCAAAGTCTTGGCATCATCTGAGATTTTTGGCCATGGATCCCTCTCAAAATCTATCTCCCCACGAACTATCGCCTGTGCAATTCCCTCTTCAGTTTCTGCACTAGTTAAACAGACATCCAATCTTACCTCTTCGTTTAATTTTACTTGGCCACTAGTTAGTTTGTGTTATAAAATTTCAAGTAGAAGGTAGAAGCCATATATATTTGTTGATTATGAGTTGATGAATTACCTGCCCAAAAAGGAGGAACTCCACACAACAAGATGTAAAGAATAACACCAGCACTCCAAACATCAATTTCTGCACCATAATTCCGCCTTAGAACTTCTGGTGCCATGTAATATGGACTTCCAACAATTTCAGTGAATCTCTGACCTAATTTTACATTCATATAGGTAAAACATTTAATGTCAAAGTTCTATATTGCATATATCTTTAAGGTATGAGGTAAGGTGCTACGAACATAGATAGATACCTGACTCGAAGAATATGGAAAGTCCAAAATCGATGGCCTTAAGTGGTGCATTTTCATTGTCGTTTGCATATAAGAAGTTCTCTGGCTTAAGATCTCTGTGTATTACTCCGTGTTCATGGCATACCTGCATGTTCAGTACAAGGCGGTAAGCCAATATGTTGAAGAAGATGATGGTGATCATTTGCATATATTGGTTATATTGATTTTACCTTGACAACCTCAATAATGGTCTTTGTAACAAGAGCAGCAGCCCTCTCAGTGTAATGGCCTCTAGCAACAATCCTATCAAAAAGCTCCCCTCCTTCGCAGAGTTCCATAACGAGATAAATGGCCTCTTTATCCTCATAAACCTCTTTATACCTGACAATATTAGGATGGTGAGGCAAATGCCTCATGATCTCCACCTCCCTTTTCACGTCCTCCATGTCAATCGCTGATTTGAGCTTCACCTTTGGAATCTTTTTGCATGCGAAGCTCTCACCAGTGGTCTTGTCGAAGCATTGATATGTAACACCAAACTCCCCTCTGCCCAACTCCTTCCCAAACCGATACTTTTGCAAAATGTCATTGCCTGTTGGGTCTTGGAGGACTTGGATGGGTGTAGAGAACTTCTGGGATCGAGGAATGCTGAGTTTTCCGGTCTTTTCTTGGTTGCACGACAATGAAGAAGATGACGGTGATTGTTTCCCTTGCCGGGTTCTCTTCAGGAGGCTTGAATTTCCAGGAACGGACATGCATGCTCCCATGGCTAATTCAAGAAAATTGGAAAAGACAAGACCAAAGTTGTTATGGTTCTTGTGTTTTTGTTTGTAAGATGCAAGAATAAAGCTTAATTGTGTGTGTTTTGATTTTGTCTTTGCATTTCCCGCATTTAACTCAGGTCCTTTAATTTCTTTTCATGGCCTCTTGTTTACCACTCACTACTAGTGATTTCTTTCTTTTGTTTACCAACTTTTTTTTTTTTTTAATGTGAGAAAATTTGTTATTTGTTATATTTATTTATTTCCAAAGTTTACCTTCAAATAACTACTTGTTTAGACTCTAGAGTGTATGACTCATTTACACGTTCGGGATCTGAACCCAAGGTAGATATCTGAAATCTATCATATAGTCTAAAAACTGGGATAATAAGGCGTATTTCTTCTTGTCTATCTTTCTAATAATCTTGCCCATTCCTTTTGAATTTCCTTTGAGCTTTGGGCAAGCGTTGGACTTCTCTATGATATTTTCCTATCCCTGCGACTCTGTCTCTTTGTTTCTCCTTTTGCAAGCCACTAATTTTATATAGGAAATGTGTTCTTTATTATAGAATTATTAGAATTAATTAGGATTTAAGTATACGTTTGAGTAAATTTCCTGAAAGACGGTCTCTAAATAATTTATCTAGAGACAAACCTATATTGTCAAAAAAATTATCGATGTTATTAATCAAAACACTTATGTTCTCAAAATTAATGTTTTTTCATATTATAACAAAAATTATAATGTGAACAACATAGAAGTTTTGATTAATAACATAAATGGTTTTATTGACAACATAGGCCGTCTCTATATAAATTATCTAAAGATCGTCTATCGTGACTTTGTGATACCGTTTATTATGGCATACCGATTATATATATGTTTTTGTGACTTATAGTTTGGGGACTACGCCGTCCTTTTGGTCTATAAGGAAATTCTCCTTTGCTAGTATTGGAAATCTGTTCTGGTCTCCGATTCCTGCTTTCTTCTTATTTTCTAGTACGTTAGTATTTTGTAAGAATTGCTCAAGTACATGTCTTTTCCTAGCTCGTACAAATTTAAGTAAGAAAAAGGGATCCCTTATTAGGTCTTCTAGTATATAACTCGACTCACATATAGGAATAAAACCAAAAAGGTCTCGCCACTTCCAATACTTAGCATTGCTAATAAGAAATAAACTTAAAATATGTGTAATTGGTTGTCTCAGCTCTTGTTTCAAATAGGTGTATACTAACTGGGCAACCTAGCTAGTTCCCTAATAGAATTTTGAGATTATTACTTTTTCATACCCTCCTATGAAAGGCGTTCTTAAAATTAACCCTCATAAACGAAAATTACGGATTAGAAACAATTAATGACAAACAATTACATTTAGGTCCTTTTTTTAGTTGATCAAACTCATTTTTCAAAAGAAACCAAACAGGTCTTAAAGTTTCTTTAAAAACAATAAAAAAAATAATAAAATTGTTGGAGTAGAGGCTCTGCCATTATTGGCGGAGTTTCTGCTCCGCATCCGCCATTAATAGAAACTCCACCAAAAAGCCTTCAATTTAATTTTTTTTAATAATAATTTGAAATGATATAAATTTCATTTTTATTTTTTTACCAATGAAACTACCCAGCTTGCTTTCACATGAAACCAATTAAATCAACATTAAAATTAATACTTAATGTTGAAACTTACACACATGTCGATTATAATGTGAGTGAAACTAACATCGTTAATGTTGAAACTAACTTTTGAAACTAATACATTTGATGCTGAAACTAGTGAATCTAATATCGGTGATGATTAAACTAATGAAACAAACATTATTGGCGGAGTCTGCCAGAAAGCGTCCAATTTGGTTTTTTTTAAATAATAATTTAAAATGATATAAGGTCTAATTTTTAATTTTTTATTTAAGGCCTGTTTGATTTAATTTTTGGTGAGCACAAAAATGAGATTTTGAACCAAAATGTAATTGTTAATCTATTGAGGTTTATTATGTAATTAGAGACGCTAATAAGGTAGTAAAAAGATATCTCCCCTAGAATTTTTGTTTTATGTATAAAAAAATATTCTGCTATTCCGAGAAAAGGCAGGATTAGGTTCGATTGGGGATAAAGACCCGACTATTATGAAGAGATGACTTTGTTACCATCAATATATTTATACCTATAGATAACATCCTATAACATAACAGCTACGAAGATCGTCCGTCTATTCCTTCTTTTTCTCCAACTAAAAACACCATTAGGAGATGGCAAATATTTCCGTGATAAAGTTAATTGACTTTATATTTCTAATTATTTCTAATTCACACTCTATTTTTACATTGCATTGCTCAAATATAGATTTCTCGCACTTCCTGGTACAACTTTTGAATATTATTCATGTTAGAAATTCCTTTTTTTTTTTTTTATATATATTTGTATAAAATTGATAAAAATGTGATGTATTTTCCAAAGAGAGTCGATGAGTCTAGAAAGAAGAAAAAAGGTAGATGCATGTATTTATTAAACAAGATGGAATCCCAATCTATTTTATACTTATGCGGCAACCAATCTTATACTACGGAGTATAATTTGTAGCAACGGAGTAAGGTCTAAAAGAAGGCTAACTTTATTATTAATTACTCCCTCCATTTCAGAAAAAGTGTTACATTTTACTATTCTGCAGTCAACTGTCTTCGCGTTTGATCACAATTTACTCTTAAACGATATTAATAAATAAATTATTAAAATGTAACACTTTTTCTGAAATGTAGGGAGTATAATAAAAGTATAATAATAATCTCGAACCGAATCAATTGCTTGTACTCAACGAATCAATATCTTATACACAGTCTTTTCTTCTCCTCCGTTGACTAAACGTCACAACCATCCAAATTCCCACCTTGCCTTATTGAGAATTTATTTTTGATCTTTTGTAGTTTTCATTGAAACCCACTTGAATATGTTATTATGTTGTAGTAGTATATTTGTTACATTCAGTTTTTTTTAATTACAATTTCTGTTATGTTTGTGGAATAATTTTGAAGAAAGGGGAAGCAGTTAATGAATGTTCATTGTTAAACATGATTTGTGTTGAGCTTTCTAAGCTACAACAACAAATTAAGCTAATAATATTCTCTCAAATATTAAATAAGCTGATATGATCTTGGATCAGCTCTATCTAGCACTTGCGTTAGAATGTATCCACTTGCTTTTGATAGTTATACGAATTTAAAATTTTAGAGTGAACAACGACCATGAGTTCTCTATATTCTCTGCACAGTAGCTTGCTCATGCACATGATGAAATCCATTCTTGATCCTCTCTGGTGGTGCTGCTACACTTGACATTCTTATCATGGAGTTTTGTTGTATATCAATTCATTTTCTTAATTAATTGACTTTGGTTGTGTTAATCATTAAGCTTTTGATCTTCTTGGTCTAATGACATTCATGATTATATGATTATAGTATTCCTCCTGTGTATATTGTCAGTTCTCTCATCTTTACATGTATATTTGTTTCACTTGAGAGTGATAAATAGTGTCAGATTGAGAAATGTTCAATAGCTTGCCTTGTGTGTTGGAGAATGTTTGGAATCACGATTAAAGTCCGGTTTTAATCGAGTTGTCATTCTCATACCGTTTTCCATGCGACTTTAATCGTGTTGATCGTTTTTAATCCATCAAATATTCATAATTCGATTAAATTTTAGCGGAAATTACATAAATATGTCACTTTAGGCGGTGTACTAACATATAAGGCTAGTTTGATAAAACTCTTACAAAAAAATTCAATCTATTTTTTATGCCCTAAAATCTAATAAACTCTTACAAAAAAGTCCAATCTATTTTTGGTGCCCTAAAATATAATAAACTCTTACAAAAAAAGTCCAATTTATTTTTTCGTGCCCTAAATTCTAATCAAGTGGACTTCAAATTCTTGCTATATTGGGTTTAATAACATTAGTTGCCATCCATTAGTGTTAATTAATTACTAATTACTTATATTTAACTATTTTTACATATAATTAGAGTAATAATTAATTACTCCCTCCATTTCAGAAAAAGTGTTACATTTTACTATTCTGCGCTGCGTTTGACCACAATTTACTCTTAAACGATATTAATAAATAAATTATTAAAATTATATAATGAAAATTTTGTAATTAAATTTTTATTATATGATTTTATTAAATTATTTACTATTATCGTTTATGAGTAATTTGTGGTCAAACTCGAAGACAATTGACCGGTCAAAGTTAAAATGTAACACTTTTTCTGAAATTGAGTATTAACTAATTATATTTGAATAATATTATGAATAGCAATGAAACTAACTAATTACCTAAAACCAATTAAATTAACATTGAATTTAATATTTACCGTTGAAACTAACACTCATGTCGATTATGACGTTGGTTTCAACTGAAACTAATGAAACCAATATTGTTCATGCTGAAACTAACTTTTGAAACTAATACAATGGTGCTGAAACTAACTTTTGAAACTAACACCGATGATGCTGAAACTAACACAAGTTATGCTGAAAGAAATGTTGAAGCGAGAGGTGTTGGTGAATTAATTGAAACCTATTAAACTAACACCAATTATAATACATGCCGCTGAAACTAACACACATGTCGATTATGATGTTGGTTTCAACTGAAACTAAAACCGTTAATGTTGAAACTAACACATTTGGTATTGAAACTAATGAAACTAACTTTGTTAATGCTGAAACTAACACATTTGGTGCTGAAACTAACACCGGTGATGCTGAAATCAATAAAACTAACGTTATTATTGATTCTATAGCAAATGATGAAACTAATGGTGTTGATGAAACTAACTGAAACCAATTAAACTAACATTGTAAATAATATTTACCGGTGAAACTAACACTCATGTCGATTATCATGTTGGCTTCAACTGAAACTAATGAAACCAACATTGTTAATGCTGAAACTAACACACTTGGTGTTGAAACTTATAACACTGACGATGCTAAAACAAATGCCGAAACTAATGGTGTTGGTAAAACTAACTGAAACCAATTAAACTAATATTGAAACAAATGAAACTAAGATTGTTGATGCTGGAACTAACTTTAAAACTAATATTAATGATACGGAAAATAATATTGTTGACGGTGAAACTAGTGTTTCATTGTCCCGACAATCGCTTAATTAGGGGTAGGGTACCGCCCTGGACCTGGCCTAAACCCTAATTAAGACCGTAGCTCCCAGTGGGTGTATTGATGAGCCTATATTTTAGTGTCTCATTTCGTTCTTTTTACCGTCTTTTGTTGGTCTTTATTTGCATTTTTAGTGTTTCTTAAGCGTTTTTATGTGTTTTGCGTTTTAGTCGTGTTGTGCAGGTTGTGACTTCTTTAGGTACTTTTGGAGCTTTGGCATGAACTTGGCGCTTTTTGGTGAAAAGCAACCAGGACGCGTCCCAACTCTTGTCAAGACGCGTCCCAGATGCACAACCCGCAAGACGCGTCCTAGGACGCGTCTCCAGAAGCCGTCGGACGCGTCCAAACTCCTTTCGAGATGCGTCCCAGTCTCACAGTCTGCAAGACGCATCCTAGGATGCGTCCCAGTCTGTTCCAGGATGCGTCCCACGCCTTCAGCGCATAATCTGTTTTTTGCGTTATTATTTAGTCCGATTTTAGTCACTATGGACCCACTTCTTCTTACGTTATTTTTTCACTCTCAAGCAAGAACAAAACCCTAGTTTTGGTTTTCTTGCTCTAGTTGATTATTGATTTCACTTGTAATCGTACTATTGACATCGGATTTGAATCTCCAGGTTAGATTATCAATCAACCATTCTTTCATTCACAATATCTTCTCTTGTGCTTGATTGCTTTGGTGAATGCTTATGATATCTTCTTTTATGCTTAATTTGATTGTGATTGTCATTATGCATGCTAGTACTTGTGCTATGAGTAACTAATCCTTCGATAGCTGCGGTAGCAATGTAGGAATAATCGAATTAGAATCTTGACCTAGGTTTGTTCATATGTGTTAAGCTTTTTCAAGTTCTTCGTAAAAACCCCAATTTCAGTAATCTAGTTTCGAATCTTCAAAACCTTTCCGGTTAAGAATCAATCGTCTGACAATCGATTGATCTCACTACTTTTACATTTTCAAAGAATGTCTTGGTTACACTAAATTGGTATTTTCTCTAGACAAATAACTGTGACAAGCATATGAACATTAGGTCTGATTCGTATTCGATTTGTCTGAAATGCTACCGTGTCTATTTCTTCTCTCTCTTGATTCAAAACCTGTTTTCTGTTTACTAGTTTAATTGCTATCAACTTTACAAACTGTTACTACAAACTCTTATGTTTGATACTTGAAAATGTCATAGTTGCCTTGTTAGCTCCTTGAGAACGATTCCGTAGTTAATGTTTGTTACAACAACTGCTTTAGTTACTTTGTTGATTTTAAGTAGTACTAATTTGAGCACATCAAATTTGGCGCCGCTGCCGGGGAGTTAACTCCTACTTTGGTGTTTTGAAGTGTCTAATTGTTTTTGTTTGTTTATATCTGCATAACCCGTGTATTAGTGCACTGACGGAAACTAAGATTCTCTCCAAGTTTTTTATCTGTGTAATTGTTACTACAGGTGCATGCGCAGTAGAAGATCTCAGAATACTCCACTTGCTTCACCGGTGAACGAAATTGGTAGATTACTTCGTCAGATCAGAGCAGCGAAACTTCGACCCGTAATAATGACTGACGCAACAGAAGGAGCAAGAGCGAATTTGGTTCCGCAATCCACCTTCAGAGACTACTACCAATCGGGAGAAGTTAAGGTTGGTGGACCTGCTGTGGTTCTCTCTAATGATGCTAGGAATATGGAAATCAAGGCCTATCACTTCCACGATATGCCAAGGTACCATGGGTTGCAGAATGAGGATGTGGTTAAGTTCTTGAAGGAATTTGAGGGTCTGGTTGGAAAGATACCAACCAACGACAAGGTTTCTGATGAGGATATTAGGAAGAAGGTGTTTCCAATCTGCATGCAAGACCACGCCAAGACTTGGCTTCTTAACCTACCTGAGGGGTCGTTGAACTCATGGGATAACATCTACAGGGCCTTCATGGGGAAGTATTTCCCCCATGCTAAAACCACAGACATTCGCAACAAGATTCGCCAGTTCGAGCAGAGGTACGATGAGTCCTTCTATTAGTGTAGGGAGCGGTTTAAGCAGCTTCTGGGGCAGTGCTCGCATCACAAGTTCGACAGCATCTCTCTGTGTCATATCTTCTACGATGGGCTCACTAGGGAGGATTAGCAATTGGTTGATGTAAGCGTAGGGGATCTATTCTGGAAACTACTACTGCAGAGCTCGAGATAGTTTTCGAGAAGCTGGCTGCAAATTCCCAGCACAAGGGTGTGCGAGGGAAAAAAAGCTAATAGGAGTGAGAGGAAACTTATTGAGGAGTTCGATGAGCCGCAAAGTCGAGAATCAGTGCAACAAGTGAGGATCCTCAGCCCAGGTACTTTGCCAAATTCTCAAGCTCACGAGAAGTGTGGCATTTGTGGTAACTGTGGACATGGAGCCGGAATGTGCAAAATTCCGGAGACTATGAAAGCAAACCCGAACGAGGAAACAGTCAACTGGGTGCATAATATGCAAAAAGGGGGCTTGGGTTCCTAAGGGTGAACTCACGGGAAACAAGACTTTTGCACCGGATCGCAATAATCTGAGCTACGGGAACAACTTCTATGAAAATGCCCCGCCGACTTCTCAGGTACCAGCTAAACCCTAGCAGGAACAGGAACCCCTAGAACAAAGGCTGAGGCAATTTATGGTCCACTATGATCAGTTCTATTATAACTCCAACAAGGCTCAGGAAAGAAGCGACAAGCGTGCAGAAGGGATGGAGCAGTCCCAAAAGCGGTTGGAGGATGCCATGGGACAACTTCTGGCAAGAGCTCAGTAGAGGGAAGCAGGAAAACTCCCTAGTACTGTGGAAAAAAGTTTCATGGTTAAACTTACCATGAGCGAGGATTTGACATCACCGGTGCAGGTAACCCAAGGAGGCACCACTTGCTGCAAAGGAAAAGGGATAATTCCACAAGATGTGGAGACTGGAAAACTTGGTCTGGCCCAAATTCTGGAGCCAGTGGTTCAGAAACCCTCAGCTCCTATGGTTTCAAAAGATCCAGTTGAGAAGGCGATTGAGAAACCCATGGAGACAGTGCAACAGGTAATTCCGAAAGAAACTAAGAGTATAAGTGATTCTGCTAGTTTCGATCTCTTGGTAGGGATAGGAGCGACTCCTGATGTTTTCGGCATTGTAGACACTGGGTCTATCTGTAATCTGATGACATTTGGCACCTACGAAGAGCTTGGTCTTAAAGGGATGAAACCGATGAAGTGCATGATGCTGCTCGCAGATGGGTCCCGTAGCCGAGCTATGGGTTTGATTGAGGGTGTCAAAGTTGATTTGGATGGAGTTGTTGTGCCTACTGATTTTGTGATAATTGAGTCACCGCCGCAAGCCCTTGGTGCAAAGGGACAGGATACTATGCTGCTTGGGCGTCCTTTTATCAAAGCAACTCGAATGGTTATCAACATCTACTCCCGTACCTGCACATATGAGGTACAAGGCAAGCAACGAAAGTTGCTAGCCTACTCTGATCCCACATTATCTACTGCACAGGATAGGAGCAAGGAGTACATGGGGGCTTATTTTGGTCCCCTATACATTTATTCCAATTTGCAGGGTAGGAAGGGAGCAAGGAAGGCTAAGAGCCCCCTAGGCACAAAATGATCAAGAGTTCTGAAGAAGTCGAGCTAACGACTATAACCACAAGCATCTTGCTTTGCATTTATATATTTTTTGTTTTTATTCCCTTCAAGACATTTGTACTTTTTGGATTCAGTCATTTATTTCGAACTCAAGTGTTTAAACAGTAGTTTCCCTTCGTTTTTAGATCATTTTGCATGTGCATCGTACTTTACGATTATTTCCTCTATGTTGATTGTGTGTTGTTTTTGTTTTTGCTCTCTAAAATTCGAATTTTGAGTTACAAAAACCCTTTTTCTGGTGTTTTTGGCGAAATTAAGCTGGCCAGGGGTCTGGGACGTGTCCCAGACCACTCTAGGATGCGTCTCCACAGGTCGCGGTATGCGTCCCGGTTTAATCCGGCCGCGTCTCGCGGGATGCATTCTGAGACGCGTCTCATAATGCGTGGGACGCGTCCTAGCGACTCGCCAGTTCACTTAGCCACACCAGGACGCATCTTGCTACAGTGGGACGCGTCCCAAATTTGTTTTTTTTTTAAAGAAGCCGTTGCTTCTTCTTCCTCACTCTTCTTCTTCTCTCCCCACCTTCAACACTCTCTCCCTCTTCTCAAATTCTTCCAACTCTCTCAATTCTTCATCTTTTTCTCTGCTTCTTGTTGCATTGTCACGGGTTTTCAATCCTCTGCTTGATCTCATCACTCAAGGAACATTCCATCCATTCATTCTTCACAATCAAGGTAAATTGGCTATGAACCCTACTTTTTAGAATTTGGGGGTTTAGCTACTTTGGTCATAATTCTTCCTATGCTTTAGTAGTGTTGATTGCTTCAAATTTTGAAGTTTTACCATGATATGCTACTGTTGAGTTTGTTCGAATTTCGTATGATGATTGTGAATTTTGGACTGTTGTCAGTTACATCTCCTAGTATGCTTGAGAGTTCACCTTTGCCATTAGTTGATTATTGCGTACTAAGGAATTCATGCCGATTCTATCTTGTTGGATTAAACGCAATTTTTCTTCTACTGTGTTCAAAATTGGTTTGGGGGAGCTGTTTACTTTTGTCTCGATATTAATGAGTTCCTTGTTGGAACAATGAGGAGAGTTTTGAGAAATAAGAAGAGAAGAGGTGAGGGATCAAGCAGAGATGCTGAGCGACATATGGAAGTTGACCCCACGGTTGGTCAACTATCTACTGCAGGACGAGTATACCAGGCACATAACTCCAACGAGTCCAGGAAGTTACTTTCTAAATGGGCATTGATACTCATCGAAGAGGAAAACCCTCTATACGCTAAAATGATGGGTGCGATCAGAAGCCTGCAGTGGGAGCAGGTAGCACAAGAACCGTGCAAGTATGATCCAGCTTTGGTCACGGATTTCTACATCATGCTGCACGACAGGGTGCCTTTCTCTAGGGAAATGTATGTTAGGGGAACACAATTGACCTTTTCTGAGGCATCAATCAGAGAGTTCTTAGGTGCGAGGGGTCCAGAAGAGTTTGATGATATTTATGATCACTCGGGTGCAAATGTTGATAACAGAAAATTTGAAGAGGATCTGATATCTTATGTGGTACATGAAGGAATCCAGACTCATCCCTTTGATGGCAAAAGTAAGATTGCGAGGCAGTTCCTGAAGACCGAGGTTCGATTGTGGCAATAGTGGGTACAGTATAATGTTGTACCAAATTCTCATCTTCCTCATCTATACCCTCCAATTGGTCGACTGATCCGAGCTTTGATGGAAAACATGTACGTCGACATTGGGGCAGTGATTGTGAGTGAGGTTCTGGCTCGCCGTGGTAAACCCGCACTTCTGGCATTCCCTTGTTTGATCACAACCTTCTACAAGCATCACGGGGTAGGTGTCATTCAGTGCATTGGAGCACCCAAGGGGCCCTTCGCCATGATAGAAATTCGCAGGGTATTTGAGGCAGGAGAGAAAGACGGACGCCGAGTGCGGGATATGGCAGAAGAAGATGAAGAGTTGCCTGAGGACAATGTGGATTACGACCCTACTGCGATTGATGAGGATGAAGATGCCCCACACCCTCCACCTTCTGGGAGTTATGCTTCCCAGTTCGAGCAATTGACTCGGCAGTGGACGGGGCCCCACTATGCCAGGATCGAAGGACAGTATGCAGCATTTGCCCGAGAACGTCAGGAGTTGCGAGACTGGGCAGCTCCTCAGTTTGCTCGCATAGAGGATCACTATTCCCGGATTGAGCGACACTACGAGCAGCAGACAGAGAGGGACCGGCAGGCCACAGAGCGCTTCGAGGTGCAGAGCCGCCTTTGGAAGTCCCAGCATGATTTCTGGAGATAGCATTTTGGGGGAGGACCACCCAGTTGATGGCATCACTATGGTTTGCAGTTTTACACAACTTTCTTTCTGTACTTCTTCTACCATAGGACTGGCAGAAGTCCGGTTTTGGGGGGATATGATGTGTATGACTTAGGATTAATTATGTTGCATTTTTGCTTTGATTGTGTACTCTTGTGTTCCGTATTTCTTTTGTTTCAAGTGGTATGTTAGACACTTTGTGACTTTGTGCGTAACTGATTTTTTGTATTTTTTGTCATTTGAGTTTGAGTTAACTTCTAAGTCGAACCTCCATTGTTGTTGTTAAACCATATTGATGCTTACGTTTTGAGTAATTTTCAATTAGTAGTGGCAAGTGATGTGTCAAAATCAAAGTTTTAATATTTGTTTAAGAGCCAAGAGTTAATCCTCAACACTACGAAAACTTGTAGTGTAGTGGAGTTAACCCCGAGGTCGGTCTCGAAGGACTTAACTAGGCTGGGTCTTGTTTACGAATAGTAATTACAGTAAAGAAAGCAGTAAAAGAGTTTTTTGCTTCGGCAGCGAATTTGTTCTATATTATCTATCTACTTATGCAATCTAACTAGAAAACAGATTTATCTAAACGACAATGATATGATTAAGGAGAATTATGGAGCAGTAACGTGAAACAAGCTAGCTAGCAGGATACATACGATTCACATGATATATTACGCAAGTTGTCACAATCTTGAGTTCAAAAACGAATAGCACTAGTGGAGGCGTCAATTCCACTAGGCTACAATCAATCTAGCTAATCCTACAATTACTGTTTGCAACTAACTATTAGATTGAAGCAAGACGAAAAACATTTGGGTGTATTGATTAAATGCTTAATCTAACATTGATATTGACGGATTGCGCATCAAACGTAATAGCAAGATATGCGATTAATCTAAAAGCACAAGTAATCTAAACCCGATGCACTTCGAATCACATAAACCCTAGCTAGCATGCATTGAATCAGTCACCACCCCATAATCGGGGTGTTTAGCTACTCAAATTATGCAAAGACATAATCAATATTGTATATAAACAGGCTCCAAACATAATCCAAAGCAAGAAACAAAGATTCGAACGAATTGATACAATTTACCCTTCGTTGTCACAAGCCCTAGGTAGAATTGAAGAACTGAAACGAATCGATGCGAAAAGCTATGTAGATAATCTCCCAATCAATGTCAATCTTCGGATTACAAGATAAACGGTTAAATTACCTCCAATAATAGGTAGGTAATTGCCTTGGAAAGGTTCTAGGTTGAAAAGCAATACGAAGAGAAGAATAATAATGAAGTTATGTCTAAAAGATCAAGAAAATAGGTTATATACAGTGAAAAACGCTCAAAATCACGTTACGGGCGGCGAAAAAATGTGGCCGCCATTATCAAATCGCATCGCCATCACTTCTGAGAATGTTACTAGCGGACGCCATCGACTTAGCGTCGCCAGCTTTCCTCTACCGGTTTTGCCTTTTTGAATATCTAAACGTCGGAATTTATTTATTTATTTTTCAAATGGTTCCTTATACAAAGTTGTATCTCTTGGTCTTATCTATGCGTGGACATCAAGATCAGTTCAATCGGAGTTCATATGCAAAAGTTATGGCCAAAATGCCAAAGCTGCTCCATTGTAGTTCGAATTTCGCGCGCTTTCATTTAAACGGCTCTAAAATCTTCGTCCGAACTCCGAATCCACTTCCGTTTCGACCGATCAACTCCTTTTTCAACCACTTTTCAGGTCCATAAACTTCCATGCTTCCATGAATGCATTAAATGCACTGGTTTAGCCCTTGTTTTAATGCGTTTTCACCAAACACCTACAAAACACAAAAACATAACAAAACACCAATAAAACACATAAGAACTATACTTGGGAATGGCAATAAGACGGTAAAAAAGACCGAATGAGACGATGTAAAATCTTATAAGTTCATCAGCAAGCTTTAAGCAAAATCTTATAAGTTCGTTTCCCCTGTAAAAAGAAAGTCTTGGTAGTTCTGTGGTCCAAAAAGCCTTGTGAGAAACCTGCTTTGCGCCGAAGAAAAAAAATTTTGGCTTCGTTTTGTGCAATCTCTGGGTTGAGCAATCGCTAAGTGATTGCGCCATTTCATACTTATGTGATCTTATCGGGGATGACGAACGACATCTTTTCTTTCCTTCCCTTCATTCTCTCTCTACAATTTCTCTCTGCGATTGTTCTGGAACTGCACATTATTTTTATACTGAGGGTCTGTTTGTTGCTTCCCAAAGCTTTATATGTTTGTGTCTCGGGGTGGATCTGTGGTCTAAATTGATCATCGTTGGTCGTGTTAGGCGTGTTCCAAATACTACCACATACCAGCGTGGCTGAAAAGCTACATGTCCGTGAGGTTGATGGCACTTACACCAAACTGACACGCACAAAGTGCCGACCTTCAGTAAAATAGACACCTGCAAAACATTGAGACGAAAAGAGCCCGACGAGGCCATGCAACGTGCAAACAATGCAATTTTTGAAACTCGAAATGAATGACTTGGAATAAGGGGAGCAGCATCAGCCTTAAAATGTTGAACAAATTGAGCCACGTGCTAAAGCCCCTTTCGACCTGATGATTTGAGTACAATAGCATGAGAAATTAATGGCACTTTGTCACGAAAGTTACCGCCTGGTTTTTATTTGAGTGTTTACCCTACTGGACACTTCCAGCTATGAGAGAGTAGCTGTTGGGAAATTTGTTGGGAAATTTCTTGAGAAATTTGTTAGGAATTTTGTTAGATATTTTGTTTAGAATATCTGTTTAGTTTTGATCAGCAACATGATGACTTATCTTAGTCTCAGAAAGGTGATTAGTACTCTAGGTTCACTTGAACATTGTAAAAGAGGAAACTCACTAAGTATGATAGTCTAGCTAATCTTGTATAGGATGTTAGGTCTCAAAATGTAATTTTGATTTTATGAAGAGAAGACCAAGAAGAAGACATCCAAGCAGAACAAGCTCAACGACATTGAAGACTTGAAGAAACTGCACAAGATTGATGAAACTGTTGTTCATATATCTTAGCCAGATATCTTGAAGACACGAATAGTTTTAAACAAACTGTGTCACAAGAGATATCTGAGAAATAAAAGACCTATCTGAAAACAAGGAAACTGTCCACAAATATCTATTCTCAGATACCTTGAACTTTAACCACATTTCTGAAAAAGAAACATATATATTGCAAACAAAGTTGTTTCAATATAAGTGGTATCTGAAGATTCAAGATAAGGACGTGCAAGGAATCAGATAACACTAGTCTCTGATACAAAGCATAGTTCCGTTGACACTACAGGACAAAAAGTATAGTACAATGCATTTAATGCACGGACAGAGATGTCTGAATAAAAGCAACAGCAGCTTCTGAAGAAGAAGACAAAACCTGCTACAGTACTATACACAGATATCAATAGTTTGAATTTGAGCCTAACGGATACTATTCAAACGGCACTCAAATTCATCTATAAATATCAACACTTAGACTGCTTGAGAAGACACCTAAGACACACTTGAACTGCATAAAAACGCTGAACATCTTACTCTCTCAAAGCAACTTAATTACTTAGTCTCAAAGCTTTCTGTTGCGACCAAAGCTTTTGATCTTAAGTAAACACTGAAGTTCTAAGTGTCCTGATCCTAAACAAGCAAAGCTATCTGTGAAGGAGTTGAATCAAAAGATCAACTATCTGAGATTCATTCTCTTGAACAGATATCATAAGACTTGGGTCAGTAAAATCGAACAAGATACCATACGCTGTAAAGTGTATTAAGTAACTTGATTCACAGAGCTATCTGAATAACTGAATAAGTTATTAAAGAAGCTCATCTGACAACTCAAACCAAAACCAACACCATAATCGCGTGGAGTATGTGAAGTACTTAGTTTGAAAAATCAGGGAATAACTCCAAGGTTACCGGAGTATAGGAAGTACTTGATTTGGGAAACTAAGGAATAACTCCAAGGTTATTGAGTATAGGAAGTACTTAGCTTGGAAAGCTAGGGAATAACTCAAAGGTTTCTGAGTACATGAAGTACTTGGCTGTGAAAGCCGGGGAACAACTCAGGGGGAACATTTGGTTGGGAACCAATTGTTAAGAATCTTAGAATAGGTTTATTGTAAGGAGAACTCAATTATCTGTTCTAGTGAATTCTAGGTCTCTGATAGACCGAAGTGGATTAGTTGGAGGATTACGCCACCCCCAGATACCACTATACTTGCTGTGTTATTTACCTTTCTGTATTTACATTTCAGCAACACACACACACATACTTTAACTGTTTCTGCACTTATCTTTATTAAGTCTTCCGCGCTCTGATTCTAAGTATCAGATATCTATTCAGATATCTGAGAAATAGTTTTTATCGACAAAAGTTTTAAAAGACTATTCACCCCCCCCCCCCCCCTCTAGTCTTTTACTTTGCCGTTATCTGGACCAACAGTAGCAGTAGGTAATAACCTGTGAGGGACCTTCGGACTAACTCTAAGTTCTTTTTACCTTGGAAACGAACTTGCTTGATTTTTCTTCTTGCTTGCCCACAAAGTTGGTGAGAATCCAAAATTTTTTGCATATCTTTGGTTTACTGTTAGCAATGGTGGATTCAGTAGCTTGGTCGTTTAACTCCTTTGTGTTTTTGTGTTTATAGTCTAGTCGAGTCTAGTTAGTTTGTTTGCTCGAGGAAGAGCAAAGGTTTGGTTTAGGGGGTTTGATGAGCCTATATTTTAGTGTCTCATCTCGTTCTTTTTACCGTCTTTTGTTGGTCTTTATTTGCATTTTTTGTGTTTCTTGAGCATTTTTATGTGTTTTGCGTTTTAGTCGTGTTGTGCAGGTTGTGACTTATTTAGGTACTTTTTGGAGCTTTGGCATGAACTTGGCACTTTTTGGTGAAAATGAGCCAGGACGCGTCCCAACTCCTGTCAAGACGCGTCCCAGATGCACAGCCCGCAAGACACGTCCTAGGACGCATCACCAGAAGCCGCCGGACGCGTCCCAACTCCTTTCGAGACGTGTCCCAATCTCACAGTCCGCAATACGCGTCCTAGGATGCGTCTCAGGAACCGCAGGACGCGTCCCACGCCTTCAACGCAGAATCTATTTTTTGCGTTATTATTTAGTCCGATTTTAGTCATTATGGACTCACTTCTTCTTACATTATTTTTTTCACTCTCAAGCAAGAGCAAAACCCTAGTTTTGGTTTTCTTGCTCTAGTTGATCATTGATTTCACTTGTAATCGTACTATTGACATCGGATTTGGATCTTGAGGTTAGATTATCAATCAACCATTCTTTCTTTCACAATTTCTTCTCTTGTGCTTGATTGCTTTGGTGAATGCTTATGATATCTTCTTTTATGCTTAATTCGATTGTGATTGTCATTATGTATGCTATTACTTGTGCTATAAGTAACTAATCCTTTGATAGATGCGGTAACAATATAGGAACAATCGAATTAGAATCTTGACCTAAGTTTGTTCATATGTGTTAAGCTTTTTCAAGATCTTCGTAAAAACCCCAATTTCAGTAATCTAGTTTCGAATCTTCAAAATCTTTCCGGTTAAGAATCAATCGTCTGACAATCGATTGATCTCACTACTTTTACATTTTCAAAGAATGTCTTGGTAACACTGAATTGGTATTTTCTCTGGACAAATAACTGTGACAAGCATATGAACATTAGGTCAGATTCGTATTCGATTTGTTTAAAATGCTACCGTGTCTATTTCTTCTCTCTCTTGATTCAAAGCCTATTTTTCTATTTACTAGTTTAATTACTATCAACTTGCAAACTCAACTTTACAAACTGTTACTGCAAACTCTTACGTTTGATACTTGAAAACGTCATAGTTGCCTAGTTAGCTCATTGAGAACGATTCCGTAGTTAAAGTTTGTTACAACAACTGTTTTAGTTACTTTGTTGATTTTAAGATGTACTAATTTGAGCACATCATGTATTCAAATTCAGTTGATGGGTTCACCATTTCCCCTAGGGTTTTATAATTATGAGTTCCTAAAACTAATATTATTTTGTTCTGAAACTAACATTGTTGGCCCTGAAACTAACTTGGGGTTAATGAACCTAAAACTAACTTTCTGAGTCCTTGAAACTAACTTTTTGAGTTCCTGAAACTAATACTAATGATGCTGAAACTAATACTAATTTGTTCTGAAACTAACATTGTTGGTGCTGAAACTAACTTTAATAAACCTAAACCTACCTTTCTAGGTTCCTAAAACTAACTTTAATGAACCTGAAACTAACATTCTGAGTTTCTGAAACTAACTTTAATGAACCTGAAACTAATACTAATGAACCTGAAACTAACTTTCTGAGTTCCTGAAACTAATACTAATGATGCTGAAACTAATACTATTTTGTTCTGAAAATAACATTGTTGGCCCTGAAACTAACTTTAATGAAACCTGAAACTAACTTTCATGAACCTGAAACCAATACTAATGAACCTGAAACTAAACTAATGATGCTGAAACTAAGTACTATTTTGTTCTGAAACTAACATTGTTGGTCCTGAAACTAACTTTTAATGAACCTGGAACTAACTTTATGAGTTCCAGAAAGGAACTTTAATAAATCTCAAACTAAGATTCTGAGTTCCTGAAACTAACTTTAATGAATCTGAAACTAATACTAATGAACCTGAAACTAACTTTCTTTGTTCCTAAAACTAATACAAATGATGTTGAAACTAACGCTGATGTTAGGAATATCTGTTTAGATTTTGATTAGCAACATAATGACTTATCTTAGCTCAGAAAGGTGCTTAGTACTCTTGGTTCACTTTAATGAATCTGAAACTAATACTAATGAACCTGAAACTAACTTTCTTTGTTCCTGAAACTAATACAAATGATGTTGAAACTAACGCTGATGTTAGGAATATCTGTTTAGATTTTGATTAGCAACATAATGACTTATCTTAGCTCAGAAAGGTGCTTAGTACTCTTGGTTCACTTGAACATTGTAAAAGAGGAAAATCACTAAGTATGTTAGTCTAGCAAATCTTGTATAGGATATTAGGTCTCTGAATGTAATTTTTATTTATTTGAAAAAGACCAAGAAGGAAGCATCCAAGCAAAGGAACTCATTTTCAGAAGACTGAAGTTCGCTCAAGATTGCTGAAGACTAAGGAGAAAAGTCTCCTCAGATACCTATGTCCAGAAACCTTGAGTCAACAAGTGTTTAATTTGATCAAACAAGTTACTCAAAGAATAAATGAGAACACAAGTGTATTGAGTAAGGAACGTGTCAAGTCTCAGAAAGCTTCACGTATCCGTTGAGACAACAGGACAAATATAGTACAATGCATTTATTGCTCGGACAGAAATGTCTGCACAAAAGCAGAAGTCTCTGAAGAAGAAGACAAAGAACTCTACAGTACTATATACAGATATCAATAGTTTGAATTTGAATTAAGCCTAACGGATACTATTCAAACGGCTTCAAATTCAACTATAAATATCACCACTTAGAATGCTTGAAAAGACAGCAAGAACTTACTTACAACTTGAACTCACATTGAAACTACACCTTACTAAATATCTTCAAGTGATCTCTCAAGCATACAAGCTTTCTTACTACTTACCTTCTAGCTTTCTGTTGCGACTAAAGCTCTAGAACTCTAAGTAGTATACAAGTTCTAAGTGTCCTGATCCTTAACATGAATTGCTATCTGTAAAGGAGTTGAATCAAAAGATCAAGTATCTGAGATTCATTCTCTAGAACATTTAACAAAGACTTGGGTCAGTAAAGAACAAGTTACCATACATTGTGAAGTGTATTAAATAATCTTGATTCTATAGAGCTTTATGAAATAACTGTGTAAGTTATAAAGAAGCTCACCTGACAAACTACCTTAACCACACACCAACTGACGTGGAGTACAGGATGTACTTAGTTTGGAAAACTAAGGAACAACTCCAAGGTTACTGAGCATAGGAAGTACTTAGTTTTGGAAACTAAGGAATAGCTCAAAAAGGTTTCTGTGTAGAGGAAGTACTTGGCTCAGATAGCTAGGGAATAACTCAGGGGGAAACACTTGGTTGGGAACCAAGTGTTGTAGGAATCGAGTGATAGGATATTTGTAAGGGTGCCTCATTTATCTATCTTAGTGGATTCTAGGTCTGAGAAAGTCCGAAGTGGATTAGTTGAAGGATTACGCCACCTTCAGATACCACTATAATTTGATGTGTTATTTACTTACTGCATTTACCTTGCTTTATTCATCATGTTAAGTATTTGCACACTTTTACTCTACTGAGCACGTGCACTTATCACAGAAAGTCTTCCGCTCTCTGAAATTAAGTATCAGATATCTTCACAGATATCTGAGAAACTGTGTTTATCGACAAAAGTTTTAAAAGACTATTCACCACCACCACCCCCCCCCCCTCTAGTCCTTTACTTTGCCGTTATCTGGACCAACAAGTGGTATCAGAGCAGGAGGTTCACAAGCCTTCTGCGCTGAACCTAGATCCCAGATAAGTGCCCACTAACTATTTAACACCTACACTTGATTTGTTCGTTTAGTGTGTTTGCTTCAGAATGTCTCTGAGTGATGCTCCTATCCTCTCAAGCCAGAAAACTACGAAAAATGGAAGAACAACATGTTGTTGCATCTGGAAGCCATAAGTGACGAAATGATACATGTTATCAAGAATGGCCTATAGTCATTCGACAGCTCAAACAAGTCATGGGAATTTCAGATGGAAGAGACAAAGCACCAGCCGACAAGGGTGATGAAAGCAGTGGCCCCTCCATACCAAAAACTGGGAGAGTCACCGGTCGAATAGAATATGAAGATAAGCCCAGAGAGATCTGGACATCAGAAGATGCCAAGAGACATAGGCTGGATGGACAAGCTCGTAACATCATCATAAATTCTACTCCAGATCACATACAGTGTAAACTGTGGGGTGCAAAAACAGCTAAAGTTGCCTGGCAATTGATTGAAGAAATCTGTGTCGGCACTGAGAAAACTAAAGAAAACAAGTTGGAAGTTTTGAAGCTCAAATTCCAAAACTTCGAACAAGGTCCTACAGAGACACTTGAAGAACTTGACTTTAGGTTCACAACACTAATGAGTGAAATGGTTGCACTTGGAGAAAGTGATAGATACACTAATTCTGAAAAGGTTAAGACTATTGTGAGAAGTCTAAACCAAAACTGGGAACATACTCAGTATTTCTATTTCAACCAAGGAATGCCTAACATCACTCCAGTGGAACTCTTCTCACACTTGGCAACTGTCAACTATGAGACAACTCAGAGAGGACATACAGCTACTAAAAAGTCGCATAATGTTGCTCTCTTAACTCAAGGTACTTCAGAAGAGAAGGAAACCAAGGAAGTGACTGAAGAAAATGCTCTTGTTGTAAAACACATGAAAAGATTTGTGAGTCAAGAGATTGAAAGGAGAAAATCCAAAGAGAAGCTGAAAAAGCATCTAGGATCAAACTACCATCAGTACAAAAATATACAAAGCATTTCATTGAACAAGCTCGCCAAAGAATATGTAATCTTGATGTTGCAGAAATTGAAAATGATATATGCTTCTACTGTCAGAAACCTGGACACTTAAAAAGAGATTGTCCTATGTTCAACAAACTAAAGACAGGTGACAGGAAGAAGAGAAGAAACTTCAAGAGAAGTCAGAGAGCTTTGCTCACTGAAGAATGGAAAAAGATTCAAATCCAATTGGATGCTCTTGACAATGAGTCAGAATCTGAAGATGAAGATTCAGATGACTCCAAGCTACTGTCACCAGAGTTATGTGGTATTACTCATGATTTGGTTGACTTTGGTCAAAAGACGAAAGAAATGTGCGGAGTTGCTAAGGAGGTCTTTCCATTTCTCCAACATCGAACCATGTCTAATGGCTGATGAGGTAACCAACATTTCTCAGTTCTTAAATTATGAAAGTGGTGAGGAAAGTATAAAAGATCTAGAACATCTCAAAAAGGAGCTTGATCTTTATGAAAGAAAATTCTTAGTAGTTCAATCAAGATCTAAGTTTCTGGAAGAAGAAAAGAAATCTCTTGAAAAGGAGATTTCAGAGCTAACCAAGATATCTGAAACAAAAGATGCCGAAAATGCATTTCTCAAGGCACAAATATCTGAGACAAAGAAGTCACACAGAGCAGCAATGGATACACTTCAAAAGAAGTATGAAAGACTTCTTTCTGAAAATGAGGAACTCAAGAAGAAAGAACTATATTTTCAATCCTATGACCTCTCACTGAAGTTCACTCTTATTTAAGAGATCCTTCAGAAAAAAAAGGAGGACTTGGGTTGAACACAAAAGCAAGTAGTTCCTACACTTTGAACAAAAGTTATGAGAGAATGACATTTGTAAGTATTCAGCAAGATGGTTCCCAAACAACCAATAGCGTTGGTCAGAAAGCTAAGGCTGTTGACAAAGGAAAGGCAGTTGCGACCAAACCTTTGTGGGAAAAACAAGTCCAAAAGAAATTGTTGGGAACATTTCTGTAAAGAAACATAACACTGAAAAGTGTAATCACCCACAGTGCTATGTCTCTCATAAAGGAAAAATTGCGGGAGCAGGCAAATTTTCCAACATCACGTTTTCTGTAAAGAAAGACGTTCCAGAGACTAGGAAAGCTGATGAGAAGAGAACTCATATAGCACCAGGTGCTCAAAATGGCATTGGCTATAAAGCCATCGGGAAACAACTTGCTCGTGAGTATAAACAAGAGCAAGAACGATGGATAAAAGCTAGGATTTCTCAAAGCAATCATCAGAAGTGGAAGAAAGAACAAGCCACAAGCAATCTGAAAGCCAGGGCTAGAAGAAATATGGCAAGGAAAGCTGAATTCGCTGAAAAGCATACTCAGCAATCTGACGGGTATCTGAAAGCACCACGAGGAGCACCAAGGAAAACACCAAAAAGGAAAATAATTCTTAATAATGATAATACTACTCATTTACATCGAATTCCTCATATTCCTACTAGACAAAAGCATGTTCCTAAGAAATACATACAAGAATGGATTCCTACTGGAAGATTGTTTAGTCCAGATGGTTCCATCATTGAAATGAGAACCTAAACTCCTATTTCCTGTTTTGTGCAGAACACTCCAAGGAAGATTCCAACATGGCATTTTGATAGTGGATGTGGGAAGCACATGACAGGAGAAAAGGCAAATCTGGTCAGCTACAAAGTTTGCAATACTGGACCAGATATCAGATTTGCTGGAGGAGAAATAAATCCAACTGTAGGATTTGGAGATCTGAAATTGGGAGCCCTTACAATCTCTGGTGTACTTCATGTGAAGGGATTGAAATATAATCTCCTAAGCATGACTCAATTTGCTGACAAGGGGTTCTCAATAAAGATCAAATCCTACAAACTGATTGACAATGAGTCAAAGAAGACAGTCTTGTTTGCTAGGCGGAAAGGAAGTCTCTATGTTGCTGACTGAGCATCTACCACAACTGAAGAATGTCTCATGGTGAGTCAATCTGGCCACATTGAAGAAAATTGGCTACGGCATAAAAGAATGAGTCACTTGAACTTCAAAACTTTGAACAAGCTAGCTAAGAAAGAGTTGGTGGTTGGATTACCCAAAATGGCATATAGAAAAGATGGTATATGCTCAGCTTGCCAAATGGGGAAACAATCCAAAACATCTTTCAAGTCTAAAACTAGACACTCCAGTGAAAGGCCACTGCAAATGTTACATATGGATCTTTTTGAATCCTCTGTAACTAGCTATGCAGGAAAGAAGTATGGTCTGGTTGTTGTTGATGATTACTCAAGATTCACATAGGTTGTATTTCTCAAACAAAAATCTGATGCAAGGATTGAAATACCTAACTTGCTGAATAAGCTTGAAGTCATGAAAAATGACAAGGTATCTGTAATCAGAACAGACCAAGGTACTGAGTTTGTGAACAAGTACATAAAAGAGTTTTGTAGCTGCAATGGTATACAACATCAACTATCTTCAGTAAGGATACCACAACAAAATGGTGTTGCTGAAAGGAAGAATAGGACCCTAAAAGAAGCAGCAAGAACAATGCTTGCTGACACTGAAATAAGTGAAATCTATTAGGTTGAAGCTGTTAACACAGCCTGCTACACTCAAAATAGATGTTTGAAATTAGACTATTTCTATCCTTTGCAGCTCATAATGACTTTAAAGTTTATAAAATGGATGTCAAGAGTGCATTCCTAAACGGTGAACTTGCTGAGGAAGTTTATGTTGAACAACCACCAGGCTTTGAAGTTTCCACAGAATGTAGAATGGTCTATAAGCTTCAGAAAGCTCTGTATGGACTGAAACAGGCTCCAAGAGCATGGTATGATACTTTAGCCAAATACTTGCTGGGCAGTGGCTCCAAGAAAGGAGAT
This sequence comes from Plantago major, assembly GCA_026545765.1. NCBI lineage: Eukaryota > Viridiplantae > Streptophyta > Magnoliopsida > Lamiales > Plantaginaceae > Plantago > Plantago major. The sequence goes on along the minus strand of CM048844.1, from coordinate 49,921,879 downwards.
GTTGATAAAACACTCTTTACTTTGAACCATGAAGGGAAATTACTTTTAGTTCAAGTATATGTTGATGACATTATATTTGGATCTAAAGACAAGCAACTTTGTGAAGACTTTGCTAAGCTCATGAAAAGTAAATTTGAGATGAGCATGATGGGAGAATTGAACTATTTCCTAGGGTTGCAAGTCAAGCAACTTAATGATGGAATATTCATCAGTCAAACAAAGTATGCAAAAGATATGCTCAACAAGTTTAATCTAAAGCCTTCTGAAAAGAATGCTAAGATACCTATGAGCATTGGAAACAAAATGTCCTATACTGAATCTGACAAGAGTGTTGAAGAACACAAGTATAGGAAATTGATTGGGTCTCTATTGTACCTCACTGCAAGTAGACCTGATATTCAATATGCAGTTGGAGTGTGTGCTAGATTTCAAACAAATCCAATGCAATCACACTACAACATTGCCATGAAAATATTAAGGTATGTAAAGGGTACTGTAGAAGTTGGGTTGTGGTATCCAAAAGACAGTGGATTGAATTTAGTTGGCTATTCTGATGCTGACTATGCTGGATCATTGCTTGATAGAAAAAGCACCTCAGAAACTTGTCAATTTCTTGGTGTCAGATTGATATCATGGTTCAGCAAGAAACAAAACTCAATTGCCGCATCCACCACAGAGGCTGAATATATTGCTGCTGGGTGTTGTGCTTCACAGATATTGTGGATACAACAACAACTCAGAGACTATAAGATCAATGAAGAGAAAATTCCTATTTTCTGTGACAACACAAGTGTTATTGCCATAACTCAGAATCCTAAGTTTCATGCAAGAACAAAGCACATTGATGTTAGACACCACTTCATTAGAGATCATGTTGAAAAAGGCAATATAGAGATACTCAAGATTGGTACTGAAGACCAACTTGCAGATATCTTTACAAAGCCTTTGCAAGAAAGCAGGTTCTTAACCTTGAGACATAGTTTTGGGTTAATGGAGCTACCAGAGGAACTGAAAAGTTCTAATCTCTGAGACGGGATCTCAGAAGGGAGAAATATATCTGGAACGGTTATCCAGATATCTAAGGCAAAAGGTAAAAACTCCTACCAAAAAGATTTCTGAGACGGGTACTCAGATATCTGTGAAATTACAAAGTGAGGGGGAACAAAAAAGAGAAATGTGGTACAACTGTATTCAGTCAACCACATCTCTGATGTTGTGTATCTTTCCATTTATATGTTAAGATACATATAGTCTCTGAACTTAATAGATAAGTCCAAAAGATTGTCCCTTAGTCACAGAAAAGAGATGTGATTCAGAAAGCTATTCGCCAAATTTCATTAATTGGGCACAATTACAACTATTGATTGTAGTCATTGCTGAAGAAGCAATCGTAACCCTTGATGAAATGGGCGTTTGATCTTAACGGACGAGATTAATTGTCGGTAAAATAGTGGACTGTAAAAACACAAACGTGACCTACTAGCATTTAATGCAAAGCGATTTTTACCCACGCCTACCTGCATTTGCACAGATCAATTTGTATGTATATGTATGCTGAGAGTACAATGCTATATATATAAGATTTTTGCAAAAGAATTCACTTTCGCCTAATCCAACATTTTATCCTGCACAAAAACAGAAATTTCTCTCTAAGTTTTTCTGCAAATCTGCTGCATCTCTCTTAGTTTTTCTGAAAAGAACAACTAATCTCCCCTAATAATCTCTTCTCTTGTTTTCAAAAACCTTCTATTTAAAGAGATGGCTCCAAAACTTGTTGCTGCTAAGGATACCAGTGCTACTACCTCTACTGCTGCTGAAAGAAAGCACCAGTGCTAGTGATAGCAAACAATCGTCTCATAGGAGATTTTAATTCTGAGAATTGGACTTCAAACCACAGGATGATTTGGGTTGGTTCTATGATTGAGCAACACTTTTCTGCTGTAATCGAAGAACAAGCAGATAGGAGGACTATCCTTGGTATGCTTGAAAAGGTACAAATCAAGGGTTTTCTCTCAGCTCTTCCCAGTGGATGTTCTTCACTGGATTTACTTGAGTTTTATAATAACTGTCGTGTTATCACCAGCATTGCTAATGGCATTAAAGAAATGTCCATTAAAACCAAAGTTCAAGGAAAAGAAATTTTCCTTAACTGCCAAAGATTTTGTGATATCTTTGGTCTCCGAAATCAAGGAATTGATTTCGAGATTAACACCAAGGATGAAACTCTCCTTGAAGGTGTTAAGACCCTGTACAGTGATGTTTGCAACATGGACAAGCCAGATACTCCTCCTGAGTTCAAACTTGCTGATACAAGGACCAGAGATCTATACATTCATTGGGATGTCTTGGCTTGCCTCCTTCACAGATGCTTTGATGGTCTACAAGGTGGAACTGACCAAATAAGCTTGGAACGGTGGATGATGATGTTCCTGATGAAGGAAGAAATAACTAGGGCGGGAAACCTTTTTAATTAGGGAAAGTACGCATATGTGAAGTTTTTGAAGAAGCTACAAAGCTTTGAGCCAAATATTATCAAAGGCATTGCTGAGCCAAAAGCCACAGTGAGCTTTGGACTAAAGATATGCTTCTTGCTGGAGAAGCTTGGCATTGAGCTCAGAGAGACGGCTGACATAGCCAACAGTAACCTGCTCTACAAATATGAGTATACAAATATGATGAAAAAGGTCACTGCGTCTCAGAAAGGTTCTAAGAAACGAAAGACTGATGAAGTATCTGAGGGATCAGTTGCGACCAAAAAGCCCAGAACTTCACGAAAGAAGTCTGTTGGCAAATCAGAAGGCATACCCATTCTGGATGTCGACTCTTATATATCTGCCACCACTACTGATGAACTCATCAATAAATATGAACTCATCAATGCTGGAAAAGATACAAATGCTGATGAACTCATCAATGCTACCAAGGAAAGCCTTGCTGATGAACTCATTAGTAAAAATGAGAATAGTGGCAGGTATCAAGCCCTATCTGCAGAAACCGCAGGGATTATGGACCAATCAGTTCCTAATGCTGATGAGAGCTCTAATGATGATTTAGTCATCTCTCAAGTCCTACGAAAATCAAAAAGGTCCAAGGTTGCTGAAAAAGCAACTAGTTCAAAGGTTGCTGAGAAAGCAACTGATCAAAGGTTGCTGGACCAATCACACCATCAGGGAAAATCACTTTGAAACAACTACAAGATGCCTTGATGAGTGGTAGTTTAGTGTTGGAGGAAGCTGACATTGCCCCACACTTCAAAATCTCTCTCAAGCCAATCTGGAAAGACCATCTACTGCACAACCTTCAACTTCCAGATCACCACAACAACCACATCAGCCAAATGTGGTTGATGAGATGGTGCTTGAACTTCATCGAGAGATACCAGTAGTACTCACTACTGAAGAAAATCCTGCAAGAAAGCAGGTTCCCCAACTCAATGAGAGGGATCAAACTGAGACATCTCGTCAGAATGATCAAATAGGGGAGGCAACTGAGTTGTAAACTCAGGAAAGGTCTAAAGTACCTAAAACTTCAAACAAAGAAGTGGTCATTGAACAACAAGTCCCTGACATGGGATCTTCACAAGGACCTGAGACCAATCAGCCTGATAATGTTCAGGTAGCTGAGTGGTTTAACTCTACACTTGTGATATTTTATGTCTTCTATATCTTGTTACTTATATGCATTGTTTGTTACAGGCCATATTAGAGACACAAGCACAGGAGGGAGCTGCAAAGCATACCTCAGAAAATGAGAATGAGGTTCCCACAAACTCAACATTTGTCGAAACTGAGCCTGTTTTATAGGTAGACTTAGTTTCTGAGACAAGAAATTTATTCTCAATTTTGCTTCAAATATCATATTTATCTAATCTGGTGTTTGTCTCTAATAGGCTCCAACTAAGAAAGAAGAAGATAAGGCAGAAATGCCAGAAAAGGACCCAGAAACCGTCAAGGTTTCTGAAGAAAATGTCATTGAGCCTTCTAGTGTGAAGGTATATAAAAATCAGTGATAAACATTCTTCATTATGGGCTAATATGAATTCTTCTCTAATTACTCAATACTTTCTACTTACAGGCTCATTCAGAAGTAGAAGTGCAAAGGGAAAGAGTTGCGACCTTCCCTACACCCATGGAAATTGATGAAGCCCCCAAGGCAACATCACCAGAAAGAACACCAGAAACTGAGAAAGTTTCTGAGAAAAATGATTTTGAGCTTCCTATTGTGGAAGTAAGTGAAAAACTCAGAGATCATTGAAGCTTAATTGCATAAATTCTTTCATGTCAATTTCCTAAGTATTGTGATAATTTTAATTCTCAGGTTCAAGCAGAAAGAAAGGTGGATGAGGACCAGACTCCCAAGTCTCCACCTCACAACAAGATATCTGAGGCACTCCCGGTCTCAGTGGTACAAGTCTCTGAGCCTGATGTACTTATTCAGGCTCAAACAATTGTGCCCAAGGTCTCTGCATTCTCAACAGAAAACCTGCTTCCATTCTTCAAAGACCACACTCTCAAGAAACACCTCAAGTGTTTCAGAAAGTGGCAAAAGCTCAGAAGCTTAGATCTGACTGAATTAACAAAGGTGACTGATCACCAATTGAGAAAAGTCAGAGCTTTTTACTTGGAGAATTATGTCCATGCTATGTTCCCAACAGAGCAGTACTCTTTTGCTACTCTGATGCATAAGGACTTTGTCAAAGAAACTATACACAAGCTCATAGAAGCTTTTGAGAAGGCTGATGATCAGGCCAGAATGCAGATGTCATTCAAACCTGTTTTGCCCCAGACCTTACAGATAATACCCTCTGAGCAAGAGGAAGTTAATGGGTAAATGGTCACTGTTCCAGAAGTGATCAATCTGGTCTTTGAAGATGAAGAAGAGAAGGAGATAGATGAAAATGACTATGAAGAACCTCCTTCTGACCACTCAAGGATGATGATGATGCCCCTGCACCAGGGGCAGGAGGGATTGCACAAGGTAATAATACCTCAGTTGCTGAAAAGCACACTGAGAGGACTTCACAGAATTTCCCTCCTCCATCTCCTCAGAAGTCTACACATCCCTCTCCCCAACAAAAATACACTACTGAACAAGTAGTTGAGCACTCTAAGAACAACACTCAGAAGATATTGGATGCACAAGCCAGAGTTGCTCAACTCAAACAATTGTTGGAGGAAGAACAACAACTAAATCTTCAACTGGAAGAAAAGATAGCTGAATCTAAAGCAAAGCTCCAAAAGATTGAAGATCTTAATTACCATCAAGAAAATGGAAGCTTATGCTGAGATGAAAGAACTCCAGCTTATTGTTCAGGTAATTGCTGAAGAATTAGATACTGAGCAAGTATCTGAAGACAAGCATGATGCTAAGGCTGCATTACCAAAAGATGTACCATCCTCCTCCTCACTGAAACGAAAGAAGCCCATCTCTGAGATGGTTGCTGGGCTAGAAAATATTGATGAAAATGCCCAAGAGGATGAAGATCACTGAGATGAAGACTGAGATGATAAAGAAGACAGAACCTTGGCAGAACATGCTAATGTTCACTTGGGAGTTTCTCACTTAAAGAGAAAACTGATTGCTCCTCAAAGCTTCAGTAAGATACCAAATCTCAACTCCCATGATTACATGGCCAAATACCAGGTTCTGGCAACTCTAAGAAAGGAGTTGTCTCAACAAAATGAAAAAGTAATTGCATCAGTCCCTGTTGAAATGAAGAAGTTCACTGAGTTAATCACTCAGAGAACAACAAGCTTGGTCATTGCTCAGAGAGACCTAGGCATGGTGAGGGATGATGATAATAATCTTGCTGAAAAAGCCCTCAATGAGGCTAGCTATGCTTCTGAAAAAGCAGATGCTACTCAAGGTCCACTGGCAGAGCTCACTGATAAGGAAACAGGACTTATCAAACAGAATCAGGAGCTCAAGGCTAATCTGTAAAAGTTGGTTGCTGCTTACAGCTATCTGCAAGGCAACTTTGACTCCCTCTCAGAATCTTTTGTGGTTCTTAGTCAGTCAACAATGACTAAGGGGGAAGGATCTCAAGGTGCTCAGAGAGGAAGAGGAAACAAAAGAAAATCTAAATAACCACCTCTCAGAATAAATGAGCCCTCCTTCAGTCAAGCTGCTACTCAGATAGTAGCAACAACTCAGCAGATTCCTGAACAAGAAATGACAACAAGGGCCAGATTACAGACAAGATCACAAAAACCTCCAAAGGGAACCAAGTCCCCAAGGAGAAGATAAGTAAAAGGGATTTAAGAAGAAGAAGAAGAAGAAGAAGAAGAAGAAGAAGAAGAAGGAGGAGGAGGAGAAGAAGAAGGAGAAGAAGATCACAGAGACCTCCAAAGGGAACCAAGTCCCCAAGGAGAAGACAAGTAAAAAGATCACAGAGACCTCCAAAGGGAACCAAGTCCCCAAGGAGAAGACAAGTAAAAGGGATTGAAGAAGAAGAAGAAGAAGAAGAAGAAGAAGAAGAAGAAGAAGAAGAAGAAGAAGAAATCAAATCCCAAGGCAATAAAGATGCATGCAAATCTCCCAAGTACAACTTTACTGATGATGATGAGGAAACTGATGATGATGAAGCTCCTCTTCACAGAAAAAGAAAAAGGGAATTTAGCTCATCTGAACCTATTGCTGCAAAGTCAATAGCAGCAAAAACACCCTCTGGAAATACCAAGTCTATCCAGGGTGGTTCTTCAAGCAAACCCCCAAGAGAGAATGCCAAAACAAGAAGAAAGAGGAGAAGAGACACTCAATTTGGCAGGGCTGCACCTGAAAAACTGCTGATGCCCTGATTAAATATGTCAAGACTGACAATAGTCAAACCTCTTACAGTTGCATTCACCAGAAAAATGGTCATTGGATTCTGGAACTAAAACACCTGCTAGTAAATGAAAAATTCCCAGTTCCTATATGTGAACAACTTATGGTATGGAGAAAAGACAAGTCAGTACTGACAAATCCAAAGCATGTCAAAGCATGGCTAGATTTTGAAGTCTCCAAAAGAACTGAAGCCATGGAAAAGGACCTCTCCTTTGAATGTCCTTATGGAAAGCCAGATGATGTGCACAGAATTCCCAAGATGACTAGAACAGGCACAAGGCCAAGACTGGGTGTTGAACCTTATGAGTCATTCTACATGACTGAGGAACAATAACTGGATGACATTGAATATCTGAAGATCATTTATGAGTATTTCAAACTCTCTGATCTCAGAATTGAGCATGCCTGGGTATGGGGAAGATATCTGTGGGTCAAGCACTTTACCAGAAAGAATCCTACCAAGTCCTACAAAGAAGTTTGTGGATTTGCTAGAGACACAGAAATGTTAGTCAGAACACTGCTTTATGATTATGTTGATGACATCAAAAGGCTTGGAGTTAGGGAATTTGCCAATTGACTCATAGAGGTTGCTGAAAACATAAGGTTGCTGAGAACCTGGAGTGTTTTTGAAGACTTGAAGACTTGTCATTTAGAATGTTCACTTGGAGCTTGGTTACTCCTGTTGTTCTATTTGATTAAGTAGTTTTTGTGATTTTGCTATTTGTACTGAATTGTGTTTTATTCATTGTAAAAGTTATCTGTGAACTTTTCTTGTAACATATCTGATGAACCTACTCTCAGATATCAATCTTTAAAAAGATAACTTGTCAGCAAAGATCACACCTTGTGATTTGGTTGATGTTTACTTTCTGCACTTAATTAAACGAATTAAATAGATAATAAGAAATGATTAAGTGTTGGATTGTTCCCTCTTCCAAGCTGTAATAGGTTTTAAAGATAGTCATCGTTGACTGATCAAAAAGGGGGAATTTGTTAGGAATATCTGTTTAGATTTTGATTAGCAACCTAATGACTTATCTTGGCTCAGAAAGGTGCTTAGTACTCTTGGTTCACTTGAACATTGTAAAAGAGGAAAATCACTAAGCATGTTAGTCTAGCAAATCTTGTATAGGATGCTAGGTCTCTGAATGTAATTTTTATTTATTTGAAGAAGACTAAGAAGGAAGCATCCAAGCAAAGGAACTCATTTTCAGAAGACTGAAGTTTGCTCAAGATTGCTGAAGACTAAGGAGAAAAGCCTCCTCAGATACCTATGTCCAGAAACCTTGAGTCAACAAGTGTTTTGATTAAACAAGCTATTCAAAGGATATCTGAGAACACAAGTGTATTGAGTAAGGAACGTGTCAAGTATCAGAAAGCTTCACGTATCCGTTGAGACAACATGACAAATATAGTACAATGCATTTATTGCTCGGACAGAAATGTCTGCACAAAAGCAGAAGTCTCTGAAGAAGAAGACAAAGAACTCTACAGTACTATATACAGATATCAATAGTTTGAATTTGAATTAAGCCTAACGGATACTATTCAAACAACTTCAAATTCAGCTATAAATATCACCACTTAGAATGCTTGAAAAGACAGCAAGAACTTACTTACAACTTGAACTCACATTGAAACTACACCTTACTGAATATCTTCAAGTGATCTCTCAAGCATACAAGCTTTCTTAACACTTACCTTCTAGCTTTCTGTTGCGACTAAAGCTCTAGAACTCTAACTAGTATACAAGTTCTAAGTGTCCTGGTCCTTAACAAGCAGTGTTATCTGTAAAGGAGTTGAATCAAAAGATCAAGTATCTCAGATTCATTCTCTAGAACATTTAACAAAGACTTGGGTCAGTAAAGAACAAGTTACCATACATTGTGAAGTGTATTAAGTAATCTTGATTCTATAGAGCTTTCTGAAATAACTGTGTAAGTTATAAAGAAGCTCACCTGACAAACTACCTTAACCACACACCAACTGACGTGGAGTACAGGAAGTACTTAGTTTGGGAAACTAAGGAACAACTCCAAGGTTACTGAGCACAGGAAGTACTTAGTTTTGGAAACTAAGGAATAGCTCAAAAAGGTTTCTGAGTAGAGGAAGTACTTGGCTCAGATAGCTGGAGAACAACTCAGGGGGGAACATTTGGTTGGGAACCAAGTGTTGCAGGAATCGAGAGATAGGATATTTGTAAGGGTACCTCATTTATCTATCTTAGTGGATTCTAGGTCTGAGAAAGGTCGAAGTGGATTAGTTGAAGGATTACGCCACCTTCAGATACCACTATAATTTGCTGTGTTATTTACTTACTGCATTTACCTTGCTTTATTCATCTTGTTAAGTATTTACACACTTTTACTCTGTTGAGCACGTGCACTTATCACAGAATGTCTTCCGCTCTCTGAAATTAAGTATCAGATATCTGAGAAACTGTGTTTATCGACAAAAGTTTTAAAAGACTATTCACAACCCCCCCAGTCTTTTACTTTGCCGTTATCTGGACCAACAGCTGATGATGCTAAAACAAATGCTGTGAAACTAACTGAAACCAATTAAACAAACATTGAAACTAACACTTATAATGTTGATTTAACTAACATTGTTGATGCTTAACTAACTTTAAAACTAATACTAATGATGTTGAAGCTAACATTGTTGACGGTGAAACTAGTGTTTCATTGCCTAACAACTTCTTAATTAGGGATTAGGGTTTAGGAGGGTAGCTCTGGACCCGTTCTAAACCATAAACCCTAATTAAGACCGTAGTTCCTGCAGGGTGTTTTCAAATTCAGTTATTGGGTTCACCATTTCCCTAGGGTTTTAGAATTTTAAAGTGTTAGTTTTGTCATAATTTTTTTTAGTGTCGACTTCATTATTTTTATTATTATTTCAGCAAAACACAGTAATTTGTAATTTGTATAGTGTTAGTTTCTCTATTTGATAGTGTTAGTTTACTATAAATCAGTTTTTAGAGTTAATTTAATTATTTTATAGTTGGTTTCAACATAATTTTTTTAGTAGTTAGTTTCAGACGAAAATGACTGAAACCAGCTTATGGATTTTAAATTCGTTAGTCAATTTAGTTTAGGGTCATATTTTAAGTCATTAGTATATATGGATTTCAAAATAGTTTATTGAATATAGTTTAGCTTCCCTTTTGGAGTCTATGATTAAAATAGAAGTTAAGAACTTCAAATTGTTTATTAAATATAGTTTAGCTTCCATTTTGGAGTCCACAATTAAAATAGAGGTAATGGACTTCAAAATTGTTAATTAAATAGAGTTTAGTTTGGTTTTTGGAGTCCACAATTAAAATAGACTGGCCTTATTTGTAAATGTTATTTGAAGGTGTATTTTTTTGTCATAATTCCTTAATAGTGGTTTATATATGTAATTGACCCTAAATTTTATCTCTCTATCTACTCTTTTTCTCTTACTTTACTTTTTCGTTTATTACAACACCCTTAACCAATTAAATAATCGTAAAAACTATTACACTCCACTATTACAAACCCTGTATAACAACCCTATAAAACGTATAAAATTTTAAATATATTCTCAACACAATTTTTTAAACCCAATTAAAATTCAGTTATTATTTAAAGTTAAAAGTCAATTTAAAGCCGATAAATTTAAATCGCATTACAAACAACCACCTACTCTTTATTATAGATAACTACGTTTTTTATAGTTACATTATTTCAAAATTTTGAGGAAATATTTCTGGATGATCATTCGAGAAAACGTTAAAAAGTGAGTTTTGGCATGACTAAATAATTCCTTGCTGAAATCTGGCCATTTTTGTTGTTATTTTCTTTAACTCCAGCAACTAATTTGGTTTGTTTGGTGAATGAACAACTTTGTACAGATGAATAACCCTACTAAATAAATCTATTCGTCAAAAATTAATTTCTTAAAATATATTGTTTTACACGCGTAGCGTGATACGCATATTCTAGTATTTATATAAAATAAAAGGTGTATAAAACGAAACGAGAAAACTAAGCATGCTCGTAAAGATTAAAGAAGCAATAACTCAATTTGAAATCCTACATTTAATGATTGTGGAAACTAATAAAAAATACTAGAAATCATTCTTTCCTTTTTTTTCCTTTTGATAATGAACATACAAATTGTAACGCCCCAAAAGTTCAAATCAAGTCCAAAGATCTTACGCTACTTGTTGGGAAATTTGTTGGAAAATTTCTTGGGAAATTTGTTAGGAAATTTGTTAGATTTTGTTAGAAATATCTGTTTAGATTTTGATCAGCAACATAATGACTTATCTTAGTATCAGAAAGGTGATTAGTACTCTTGGTTCACTTCAACATTGTAAAAGAGGAAACTCACTAAGTATGATAGTCTAGCTAATCTTGTATAGGATGTTAGGTCTCAAAATGTAATTTTTATTTTATGAAGAGAAGACCCAGAAGAAGACATCCAAGCAGAACAAGCTCAACGACATTGAAGACTTGAAGAAACTGCACAAGATTCTTTGGTTGTTCAGATATCTTAGCGGATACCTTGAAGACACGAATAGTTTCAAACAAACTGCTGGTCACAAGAGATATCGAGAAATAAAAGACCTATCTGAAAACAAGGAAAGTGTCCAAATATCTATTCTCGGATACCTTGAGCTTTAACCACATTTCGAAAGAAATATATATATTGCAAACAAAGTTGTTTCAATATAAGTGGTATCAAGATTGAAGATAAGGGCGTGCAAAGAATCGATAACACTAGTCTCGATACAAAGCATAGTTCCGTTGGCACTCTGAGGACAAAAGTATAGTACAATGCATTTAATGCACGCAGACGAGATGTCGAATAAAAGCAACGGCGACTTCAAGAAGAAGACAAAGCACTTTCTGATTATACACAGATATCAATAGTTTGAATTTGAGCCTAACGGATACTATTCAAACGGCACTCAAATTCATCTATAAATATCAACACTTAGACTGCTTGAAGAGACACACGCCCTTGAACTGCATAAAAACGCTGAACATCTTACTCTCTCAAAGCAACTTACTTATCCTCAAAGCTTTCTGTTGCGACCAAAGCTTTTGATCTTGAGTAACACTGAAGTTCTAAGTGTCCTGATCATAAACAAGCATAGCTATCTGTGAAAGAGTTGAAACGAAAGATCAAGTATCTGAGATTCATTCTCTTGAACATTTAACTAAGACTTGGGTCAGTAAAAAGAACAAGATACCATACATTGAAAAGTGTATTAAGTATACTTGATTCACAGAGCTATCTGAATAACTGAATAAGTTATTAAAGAAGCTCATCTGACAACTCAAACCAAAACCAACACCATAACTGGCGTGGAGTACAGGAAGTACTTAGTTTGAAAAATCAGGGAATAACTCCAAGGTTCTGAGTATAGGAAGTACTTGATTTGGGAAACTAAGGAATAACTCAAGGTTATTGAGTATAGGAAGTACTTAGCTTGGGAAGCTAGGAATAACTCAAAGGTTTCGAAGTGCAGAAGTACTTGGCTGTGAAAGCCGGGGAACAACTCAGGGGGAACATTTGGTTGGGAACCAATTGTTAAGAATCTTAGAATAGGTTTATTGTAAGGTGAACTCAATTATCTGTTCTAGTGAATTCTAGGTCTCTGATAGACCGAAGTGGATTAGTTGGAGGATTACGCCACCTCCAGATACCACTATACTTGCTGTGTTATTTACCTTTCTGTATTTACATTTCAGCAACACACACACACACTTTAACTGTTTCTGCACTTATCTTTATTAAGTCTTCCGCGATTCTAAGTATCAGATATCTATTCAGATATCTGAGAAATAGTTTTTATCGACAAAAGTTTTAAAAGACTATTCACCCCCCCCCCCCCCCCGCCCCCTCTAGTCTTTTACTTTGCCGTTATCTGGACCAACACTACTCATACAAAAAACATGCACCTTTATTTTTGGGAATCCATCTATAAGAACTCCAGAGTTAAGCCAGGATGATTTCTTCACTTCACCAGCAGACGATCCTCCATCCTAGATGCATTTCTCCATGAAAGCACAGCACCGAGAGGGGAGTATCTTTTCTTTTTCTCTTTACTTTCCTAGTTTTCTACCTGCTCTTAGCTAGGTTTAGGGGAGGAATTTGATTGCTACTTGTTTAACTATTTGGTCTATAATAATCTTAAATATTCATACTTAGTAATTTACATTTTAAGTTATGTCTGGCCCTATCTGTTACGTCTAAGGTCTTCTATTTGGTGAAAAATGTTTTGATCTGTGGGAGAGCACCGAGCGTGAGCCATAAATGGGATGAGGGGCTGTGGATTTGTTTTCTTGCTCTACTACTTGCTGAATATATGCTCTCACCGAATGCGACCCATGCTACTTTGATGAATGAGTCTGTTTGCTACTCTAATTAAAGCCATGTGTACACCCGTGTGAACACTGCTGCCCTTGAGTCTTTATTTGTTAACAACATGAATATGATTAGTGGTACCCTATCTGAATCCTTTTATATACCTTTCACTAATCCCGTTGAAAGCCTTTTTGAGCCCTTGAAACTCCACCATATATCCTATACTTGCTTTACTTAAGCGGTGACAGCAACCTACCGCCGAGCTTGAACGAAGGAATGAAACAATGAGTTCCAAAGATTGGAGGAGAATCATGTTTTTATCATGATCGAGAACTGGTTTGGGGGGAAGCAGAGAAGAAAACCCTGATCCCAGTTTGAGAAATTGGTTTGGGGGAGAAGTGGAAGAAGATCATCATCGAAAGGTAACTTTGTTGGCCCTACTGTTTATTACCGGTGCTAAAACCACTAACTCTTGCTCCAGAAAAAATAGAAAAAGAAAAGTACCAAAAAAAGCAAAGGTACAAAAGTCTCGGAGTGGATCTATGGTCCTTGTGATCACCGTTTTCGTGTTGGGCATATTTTCACCTACACTATGGTCCTAAAAAGCTACATGTCCGTGAGGTTGATGACATGTATACCAAACCAAGACGCACAAAAGTGCAAATTGCAAAACATACACTACCAAAAATGGAGAGACTAAAAAGCCCAATGATGGGCCACCAAAAGCAAAAAAATACGATCAAAAAAATAGTATGCAAAAAGAAAAGAAAAGGAAAAAAAAAGGGAGCAAGTAGTCTATGTGTGAAGCAACCGGTGGAGTGGCTACGATGATAGAAGAGAAGCTAAAGATTTATCGTTACGAGAAGACGAAGTCGAAAGAAGGAGCTCGATGTCCGAAAGGATAAGTCCCCCTGAAATACCCTTTTACTCTACCTTGTCATCTTTTAATGATACTTGACCTTTCCATTCTCTATATTATCCTACCTGATTTACTTACCTAGCCAAATTGAGTACTACTTTGATTTGTGCCTTGACTTTTGGGAGCAGAATTGCATAACGTTACCGCGAGGTAATGATTTTGAAGTACACCTATAAGGACACTGGGTTACACTTGTAACCACTGGCTGTAGTGAGTGATGCTTACTTGTTACTTGTTTGATGTGGAGTCACGAAGTTGTTGTTGAAGCTAAGCGAGTTAGTAAAGTTTGGATCCCTGAAACTGCCTGCTTGTCTATGTGATGGTTTATTCTTGATGCTCATTTCATGGTCAATTCTTAATTATCGTTTTTTCCTTGCTCAAGGATGAGCAAGAAATTGGTTTGGGGGTGTGATGTGACGATGAAATGTGCGATATAGCATACTTTTAGACCCTCGTTTTTTACCCTAAATGCAATATTTGTATCGTTTTATGGTCATTTACCAACTTTGCGTGTTTTATGTAGGTCATGATCGCGGTTTTGAGGATTTGCACGATTTCAGGCACTAAAACAGCATAATTGTGCCAAATCGAGAGATGGAAGCAAATACGCCGAATCAGCCATTGCACGGAGTTCAAGGAGTCAAAACATGTTATGCGACCGACCGATGCGAAGATAATTGAAGGAAGAACAACTTTGAAGAAGACCACTTTCCGAGGAAACGGAGTTACGAAGCCCGAAATTGAAGAACGAAGATTTACAGACAGAAGCAGAAGAAGTCGCAGATGGCAGCCCCTAGGAGGCCACCGAGAGGGTGACTACGGTCCCCAGGCGACCGCAGTCACCTTGTTGTTTTTCTCCTAGGCTGTTCTGTTAGCCCGTCAGTCTGAGGTCCGCCTTCCTAAACCTTCCTTATTGAAGAATGGCGGTTTGGAGGTTGAAATTTCACCTATAAATAAGACCTCAGGGGTCTCAAATTTCACACAGCTCACAAAGCAGCTCTCCTAGAGAACGAAACAGTCCTCGGGGGAGTGAAACCCCAAAGCATCTCTCCTAGAGAGAGAAACAGTCATCGAGGGAGTGAAATCCCAACCAGCTGGCCGTCAGGCACCCAGAAGGAGGAAGCACCAAGAGCATCAGCACGGAGACATCAAGATCATCAGAGACTAAGCTTTTTCTTCCTTTCTTCTTAGATTTCAATTATTGTTCTAGAATTACTATGAGTAGCTAATTTCCTTTTGTAAAGGCGAACCGCCGCAACTCTGCTTTTGCTACTTCTTTACATACCGGGATATGTTAATGGAATAGTTATTTGACATAAATCGTGGTTATACAACTCTATACATCCTTCGTGGTGTGATGTTTCTACTGAGTGATGCAGTAGTTTCATTAAACTGAGTGGGGGTACTCGTGCCGACTGCGCCTTAACAGCATAGTATGTCACCCTGCTGTCGTTAGAGGTAAATGTGTATGATTTTAACTAGGAAGTTGGGGAACCTTTACGTCTGTCAACTATTGATTTACAAATAAAGCAATTTAGGGTTTACTGCTAACTGACTATTCTGTCTAAGATTAAAACCGTTTACTTTTCTTCATTCAATTACATCGTTATTTTCTTGTTCTTATGCTAAGTGTCCTTGGAGAACGACATCCCGAGTCAACTTTCTGCTCAAAACTGTGGATTTGAGGACTTCCGACTTATAAATTTAATCTTGATTTGTATTTGGAGATTGCAGGTTCTACAATGGAAAACGAGATCTCTGAGTGCACATCAAGCGCGCTCTAAGAAATCTTAGAGCGAGCTCGAAGGAGCACTGAGCTCTCAAAGCACGAGAGTGCGCTCTGAGTGTCTGTGAGTTCTCAAAAGCGAGCTTTAAGGTGATCTAGGTCGGGACTCACCCACAAGGGGCCCGAGGCATTACAATAGTATCGGACCTGAACCAATCCAGAATCCACGAAGGTGGGCAATTGATGGTCTAGGCAAGGCGTGATGAGTACGTCACGGAATGGAGAAATCTTAGGATGCCACTAGGATGTTTCCTAGTGCATGCACAAGTATGGACAAAGTGCGTGGGAAAAAAATCATGTGTTAGTTTGTGGGGCCAGCATTGTTCCCCGGGAGGAGTCCATGTGTAAACCACAATGGCCCAAAGGGTCAGGCCTCGGCCTACAAGGGGCCCGGGTCATTACAAAATATGCACTTAATATATTATGGAAAGATAACTAAAAGTTTTGGAGATTTTAGACCAAACCCAACCACTCGTGAAACCACCCATCTTAAAGTCTTAAAGGTCGGTAACAATCAACTATAAATTTCACATAACGACACTAGCACTAGTTAGCCAATATGAAGTAGGACACCATTTCATATCAAATCGTCTAGTGGAACAACTCCCAATCATAAAGGTGGGTAACAATCAAACCAAAAAATTCCCAAAGCACGCTTGCACCTAAGACTCCATCGTTAACCAACCTTTTCCGTGTCAGGGAATAGCTTCCCATTTGATTTTTTGGTCAACCAAATAAGAAATGGGGAATATTGAATTTTATTTAAAAGGAAAACTAATAAATAATGATAAAAAATTGATAGCGGGTTGACAAAGTAGAAAGTTGAATATTATTTAAATGGAGAAAGAATAAAGAATTGATAAAAAAGAGATAGTGGGATGGTAAAGTTGTAAATAAGAGTGTATTACAAGGGTATTGGTTAAATAGGGTAGGTGGCCCAATTACTAAAAATAGAAATGGGATGTTTTGTGTGGGACAACTAAAATGGCAAAATGGAAAGCTTTGACTGGGACGGGAGAAGTAGGACATTGTCCATATCAAATTCTATTACAAACAAATAATTGTTTCATCTATGATTATGCTTCTTCAGTGATATTCATATTTCTTTCTCAGGAAAAATCTTTCATTTGCTCTTGTATGTTTACTACTCTGGCAATTTGGTCCTATAAGTTTTCTACTGCCACTTTTGATCCAGTAAGTTATCTAAAATTCTAATTTTGACATTGTGGCCAAGCATGATGTGAAGACGAGTCACTGAATAAGTTAACTAAGATTAGAGGACAAACTTTCAACAAGAAAGTACCTCAGCAGATACTTGGTTATGTAAAAATCATATAGTAGGTTGACCAAACGACCTGTTGATGGTAGTCTCTCAAAAGAAAGAAAAACACACAAATAACCAAGTAATAAATCTGTTAGAAAGGAGATTCAAATTGATACGTTGGTAATACAAAAAGAAAAAAAAGCCTTAGCTTGCCATAAAGCAATCCTATTGCGGTTAAGGACAAAAATCAAGTACGATTGAAAGTGACATTTCAGCACAATATTTGAATTTGTATCCAACGAATCCAAATCACATTGAGACTGATTTTCACTATAAATAGAGGCACTTAGAAGCTGAGAAAATCACACCAAGAATAGAGACACCACGGATAATACACATGCAAGCTTACATTACGATCTAACTCTCTCAGCTCTCTAAGTCTCTCTTTCTCCTAAGTCTCTCTTTCTCCTACAAGACTAAAGCTTAGCGAAGTTACTTGTAAAGAGGTAGAACAAGCTTTAACAGTTGCGACTCAAAAGCGTTCTTTCCTCTAAACAAGGAGAAGTCATGTTTCCATAAATGATCTTTCTTTCCTTGAAATAAAGGATTCATAAGAAAGTGGTTTCTTTGTGTTTTCGAAGTCACTAACATATTGTGATTAAGAAGCACACTGTCTTGAACAACCAACCAATACACAAACAATCGACAGGTGTGTTAAGGGAGGAACTACTTAGTTGGATTACTATGGAAAACCCCTTGGTTAAGGGAGGAACTACTTAGCTTGGGAAGTTAAGGAAAAAAAACTCGTTGGAGGAACCGGAGTCGTTTGCTAGGGTTAGTCAAAGAAATAGGGTTCAAGTTACTAAGTTGAGAACTTAGGGTTAAATGGATTTAGTTGAAGATAGGATCTTGTAGCGGAACTCATTTGTCTATCTTAGTAAATTCAAGTCCATGTGAAGGGCGTAGAGGATTAGTTGAAGGATCACGCCACATTCATATACCACTATAAGAAAGTGTTATTTACTTTTAGCAAGTTACTTTCAGCACTTTATCTTTATATATGTCTAAAGTATCTCTCCTCATTGATAGCACACATTCAGTCACTTAATTGTATAAGTCTTCCACATCTGTATTAGATAAGTACCAGTAGGCACCAATACATGCTGATAAATTTGTTTTAGACACAAAAAGTTTTAAAGTCTTTTCACCCGCCCCCCCCCCCCCCCCCGACTTTTAACCTTGTTGTCTAAAGGACCAACATACTTCATACTTAGAATTTCATAACTATCTTCTACAAAGATACTTGAAATTTGGGGGGACTTATGATATATACACAATGTGAGGCCTAGGAACCAACGTACTAAGGCTACTTAGGGACCGCCCCTCAGTGTCAAAGGTAAGGGGACCGCACCTCAGCGTCAAAGATAAGGAGAATGTCCTCCTTTAATAACACGGCATGAATCCAGCACTAATCGAGTTGGACCGAACCTACACAAACGACCGTCCTCCCTCCTTGAAGGAAAACATCAATGAGGATAAAAGACCAAGGTTTTGGGCCAACTCTTCGAGGACCGATCTCCTATAGTCCGACACAACTGCGTGGTACAAACGCACCACCCCCGCGACACGTGTCAAGAGCGGATAGGTCTGACAAGTCTCTGATTACCATCTTGTCCCGTGGAGCTCTCTCTACAAATAGGAGCGCATTTACTCCTCATGAAGGTAACTCAACAATTTGCAATATTCTGCTGTCTAAGTTAGAATTTCATACTTCATACTTAGAATTTCATAACTATCTTCTACAAAGATACTTGAAATTTGGGGAGACTTATGATATATACACAATGTGCGGCCTAGGAACTAACGTACTGAAGCGACTTAGGGACCGCCCCTCGTACGAAAGATAAAGGGACCGCCCCTTAGTGTCAAGGGCAAGGGGACCGCGCCTCGGCGTCAAAGATAAGGAGAATGTCCTCCTTTAATAACACGGCATGAATCCAGCACTAATCGAGTTGGACCGAACCTACACAAACGACCGTCCTCCCTCCTTGAAGGAAAACATCAATGAGGATAAAAGACCAAGGTTTTGGGCCAACTCTTCGAGGACCGATCTCCTATAGTCCGACACAACTGCGTGGTACAAACGCACCACCCCCGCGACACGTGTCAAGAGCGGATAGGTCTGACAAGTCTCTGATTACCATCTTGTCCCGTGGAGCTCTCTCTACAAATAGGAGCGCATTTACTCCTCATGAAAGTAACTCAACAACTTGCAATATTCTACTCTCTAAGTTTATCGGACCGAGCCTTAACTCAAAGTACCGACTATACAGTTGAATCTAAGCCCCGTTGTCCAAAACAAACCGGCCAAAAAGGGTCTAACCCCTTACCTCATTTTGTAGGTGGGTCTTACTCAAATATTCAAGTATAATTATTAACCTTACCTAAACTCGAGAATATTTATTTTTAAGCTGATATGTACCTTTAAGTCCGCCCTCCGAACTGACCGGATTAGGACGACCTAAGATGCCTCACAGTTTCCTTCCTGGAGTTCGTCTTTAAGATACTGAAGTCCGACTCCCAGCAGAATATTTCACCAAGGCTACCAGATTAGAAGACCAACACAGGAAGTGAAGAGGTCCGACCCTCACTATCCTAGTCTCAGACACAATTACATTAGTACAACTATCGTTCTCAGGGTCCGTCCTCCAAGCAGGTCCGAGGCTCAAGACTCTAGTGGGCCACCTCGAAACACATCATCTGTTCTAGCGTGATCTAAACGCGCCTCCCAACTCCGAGACCACGTGTCACCATCTCGCTAGGCCGAACAAACTCCGACGTGTCAGAGGTCTGTCCCCAGAGCCTCACCACTATAAATATGAGGGCATTTACTCCTCATAATGGTAAGCAACTACTTCGCAATGTTCCACTCTCTAAGTTTAGAGGTCCGAGCCCCAGCTTGATCAGCCTCCTAAACTAGTTGAATCTTAGTCCGGTTTGTCTCAGGCAAACCGGCCCAAAAGGGTCTAGCCCCTTCTCTTCTTATTTTAGTTGATGGTACAAGTACTCCAGAGACGGACCTTACTCTTTGACGGACAACATTGCTAGAAGGATTATAACTCGTGACGGACTAGTTCACCAGAAGAACGACTTGACTCATATGAGTGATTAAAGGACTTTGACGAATTACCCTACCTTTCCTAAGCTACTGACGGACTAAATTAGGCCTTGACTTTGACTCTTGACTTATCCATTTTCACTCTACATCATAAGCTAAAGCACTTAACCGTTTTTATACCAAACGTGTTATCCAGTAGTTTCCGTATTCTAAATGGCTATGTGACTTCGAATAATTGTTCGATGACTGGCCGCTATATTCTGTTGGAATAGTTCTATATTGTGAGGTGATGATTATGAAATTGTTACTTGGATTAATTTAATGTCTTGGTGTTAGTTTGATACTCCCTCCTATTCTTACTGTTTTAGGTTTTTCACACAATTAAGAAAACTATCTTCTCATCAATAATTTTAATAAATGATTGAAAACAAAAACATGGTGTATTGGATAAATAATTCACCAATAAAATATGAAAAATATACTTACTTTGTAATGTCCAACACAAAATGAATAACAATAAAATAAATGATTTAAATGCATAGAAAATGATGAAAACACAAAATCATATGGTAGAATCTCACAAAATATTTTATATTAAGCAAATAGTCAATAAGTCAAAATATCTTATAAAATGAATAGGAGGGAGTAATTATCTTGTAAAGGTCTCAAAGCTGCTCAAGTCAATTCAGTAGAGTTTCGATGGCTTATTCTGGGTGTTTAATTCCTTTACTGCTGTAGATTTCATGAGTTCGAGAAAGTCTAGTAAAAGGCTAGATTTTCATATACAATAGGAAAGACCACATTAGATTAGTGTAATTCATATAAGTAGCCCATACACTTGTATTGAAATAATATGGGCTTTCCTAATATTTAGAAAAATCAGGTCTTTTTTCAAGAATTAACGTAAGTTCAAGTTAAGAGTTTCAAGAATTTTCAAGTCATAATTTATATGAGTCGAATCAAGTTTTAGATTGCATTGTATTTAATCAAGATTAAAATATTTATAAGAAATGAAGACTTTAGATTATATCATGTGTATAAAATTTACTTAGTCATTAATCACGACCGACCCCATTTTAAAATATTAATTTTAGGTATGAAGCCGAAAGAGTTGCCTAATAGTGATCATTCTTTTGGTTTATGAATTTCTAAACTCTGTAATAGCACAAATACTTTTACGATTTAAACTTTTGCAGCATATTTCACCAGTGCACGAATAAGTTGTTAGAATATACTACAAGTCAAAGTCTTTTGACGTGCAAAGCCATCCAACTACGTTTATAAATTTTTACAAGTCGAGTCAGTCAAATTCAAGCTCACGGAATTGCGCGAATTTTATTTTACTTAGTTTGTATATTAAAATTTGGACGCTACATTCTCAGAAAAATAAATAAACAAATTGAATACTATAACAACAATGTTCATAATCCAATTCGCTAGTCATTACTTGGTATGTATAATTTATAAGATGGTTTTTAAAAAATCCAGCGCATTCCACATGACTAGCTTTTGGAGAAAAAGAGCCCTAGATCAAAAAAAATCATCTTGCACAGAGCTGTTGGCAAAATGCTAGCCAGAAACACATACAAGCAAATGTGCCTTCACCAATAAAGCACTCAACTGAGGCAAGTTTCAATCCTACTGTTTACGAACACCTGAAAATTGGAAACGAAGGAAACATCATTATCTGAGGTCTAGTTGATAGTTGAAATCAAATCAGAAGGTGTCATGTGAATCCCATCCGCTACCCTTAGATCCAAAGAAAACTCATCTAACCCCCGTATGGGTGGTAACTGGCAAGTCTCAGCTCAGGGGAAGGGGGAGGGAAAAAAAAAGGATACAAATGAAGATACGATTTGATTGGGAACCCACTTGTGGTTTTGGTTAATAGATGAATAGTGTTGCATTGAGGTATACTTTAGAGAATTCAAGAGTAGCGAAATGAGTGTTAAATCATACTATAACAGATGTATTGACAGAGTGAATTGGAATTAACAAACACATTCAACCACAACAGATATAACCATAACAAAAGATAATTTCATCAAATGCTTTCTTTCTTCCCCAAAAAAGAATGTCATAGTCAATGAGGTTTAACATCATACCAGGCTGCTCTCAGGGTATGTTAAGGTCTGCTGAATCTTATAACTTTTCATTTGACTGACAGAGATGCAGATGCCGCTGACGCCTCAGCTATTAGGGAAACAGGTTGACGAGCTTGCAGACAAGCACCAATCTCAAAAGGAAGCACCTCAGACCCCTCGAAGAAAAGGTTCAAACCAGGAAGAATTACTTCTTTGCTATCACCATCCTCTGATTCACCTTTAGCAGTACCCACAGATTGTGAATCTTCAATGATTCTAGAGGTAGCCTCATAAATTGGAGTCAGAGCATATGATCTGAGGAATCATAAAAAGCATATAAGGCATAAACGAATTCGTGAAGTCAACACCAGATTAGTTATTCTAATTGTTTTAAGCTAGAAAATCAATTTGATCAGGAATGTTTTATTATAAAACTGGGCCTTTTATCCCAAGGATTAGAGTAGTCTGCATTGGAGTAGTAGGAGCCACAATTCTGTTGAATTTCCTCTCTGAAAATTAACTTCTTTGATAGGTAACACAAAGATTCAATTCTATATAGCACATGGTAACAAAAGAATTTTAATTTCTATTAAGTCTTGAAACATTAAACAAAACAAAAAAGAGAGAAAGAATACTGAGGTAGTTATTTTCTACCAGAGATCAAGTATTCCTAACTTAGATTCTTTTCATATTTCTCGGTAGTTTCCTGGTCCGCGAATAGAGTCATATCAGGTCGGATGCAAGTATTAAGTCTTCTCCATCTCCATGTGCATCTGTCCTTTGGCAGGACTCATGCAGTTTCTTTATATATCATACAAATATTCCAAATCAGAGAATCTCTAACATTAATAAGGGATCTCGTCAAAATTCTGATCATCAAGCAGATCACAAAGATTTCCATATCTACTCTTGCTCATGATAACGGCTGCAGCAATTGCAATCTAGTTCAATAATAAATTTTAGCCGACATGTGATAGCTCTACATCATGGTTTACTCATTTAATCAAATCAGCACTATTAATTTCATATATTCAGAATAGGTATCTCAAAATTTTGGTAAGGTGGAAAACACGCAATAATCATGTTGAGCAATCAACATTTTAAAGCATCAAAAAACAGAAAGGAATTCATTTGATATGATCTCTGTGTCACACAGACAGAAAATTGAAGGGAAGAACTACTAATTAACGTGCACAAAGTAAACATAGAAGAACTTATCTTTATACATAAAAAAATATAAGGCAGGCAAAACAACATACCTCAAAATGTTACCATCAAAACTCAGGATTTCAGTTCCACAGCGCTGTCTGTTAGCAAGTTTTAACCTTTGGTGCTCACTTAAGGCACCTGATATAGGAGAAGAAGGATCTGCAAGTGGATTCCATCTCCCACTAGCATAAGTTGTTAGTTTTCGAGATGGTTCCTTCTCCTTTAGTTGCTCTTTCTGATAAAGAAGTCTAGCAGAAGGACCTGCTGCTTGGTACTCTGCACAAATATCACGTAACCGGATTCTTAAGTCTTGCATTGCTTGATGATGCTCATCCCGTAACTCTGTTTGGAGTAACTGTGAAGAAGCCACTCTTCTACAGATACGATTGCACAATATGGGACTAAATAGTGGAATACCAAATTCTACAGTCAATGGGACCCATTCATACTCATCATCAACAGAAAATTTTTCTGATTCCCTCTCTTTAAACAGTCTCAATAGGCGAAGATAACCAATGGACCACAAATTTACTTTATTTGAAATATCATGCAATAGAGAGTTTATCTTTGAACTTTCTTTTCTGCCAAGTCCCAGTTCCTCTCCAACACAGGCCATTGAACCATCGCTGTTCTTTAAAGGCAATGGAACGTCCAGAGTTACAACCTTTCCATGATCATCAAGATCATATTTGCTCAGAGGTTGTACCAGTACAGCTGAATACTTGAGAAGTGAATTTAAACAATGCAAAAGTATGCCACCTTTTACTAAGTTCCCTTCAAACCTTCCTCCTAACCCTCCGACACTGGATCCATCCCATGACCATATATATGCTTTCTCACAGCCAGCTAATGGTGCAGGAAGCAATCTCAAACACTGACCTTTCATCAGTACAACTGAAAGAGGTCCACTAGAAACAGCAGAGTATAAGACTAATTTCATCCAGGGAGTCATAGAAGAATGTGATGGGGGCCCAAAGTGGATAGGGCCCTTCGGCCCAGGCAGAACAGAAGAATGAGGAAGGGGAATCATCGACATTATAATGTTATAATCGCGGAGAAATAGACGATCCAAAGTAGCTGGAGCCAGAGCAGCCAAACTTTCACAACGAAGAATATCAACTCGATATTTCCTTTGTTTCTTCATCTCTTTTTCACTACCTCCTTCAACAGGATCTGATTTTTCATCAATCTGAGAACTCGTATCTACTGAAGGATGTTCAGAAAAAGAATCTGTTTCACTGGTTAAAGAATCTTCATCTTTGGTGTTCCCTGTTGAGGACAGAGCGATACCAATGTTATGAATCACATCAGACGCTATAGCTCCGTCCTCATTACCTGTTGATACCAAATCATTATTTTCTTCACCACTAAGCACCCCTCCTGAAATAAAGCATTCCAGGACACATCTGAGACTGAAAGCATGATTAGCAAACTCCTGCAGTTCTCCTTCAAATTTGGTCCCCTCAAGTGTTGAAAGGTCTCTACAAAGATCTGGAATGCTTGCATGACCTAGTTTCCCAGCTTCGTAGAGTGTCACAGCATGAGATTTCAGACCTGTAACAGAAATTAGAGAGCATGAATGTTAATCAATGTCACTAATCATGGTCATGTAACTGCTAGGCACCAATAGTGCAGGCATGCAGCAGTCATACAAACTGAACAACAAACAGAAGTTTTCAAATATCAGATGCAGATATTTCTAAACGGTCCATATGTAAGGAGATGAGAAGAAAGCATTAGTTTTCCCGTAAAAGATTACTTAGAAGTGACTTGTGCTGAGAAGAAAAGACATGGATATTCTGATGGAACAAGGATGAAATATTCATATTAGGAATATTATTAAATATTTTGGATTGTTCCAATTCATAATTTGGTTAAAATTTCATTGGAAACAAGAATCCTAGTTAATTATGTGTCCTTATTTAGGTTAAGTTCTTCTGGAGTTCTACAGATGTTTTAAATTACTGATTATTGATTGATATAGATATTGAGATTTTTTTTCAAAGTATTCCTTTTTTTTTTAAATTTCAGTTGATAGCCATTCGCTATCAGTCTGCTAAGGATGCAAATTCATTGAAAAGTTGGTGATATTCATAATTTTTTCATCTTTTCTCAATAAGTTTCTACAAAAAGAGTAGAGTCACGGCGTGTTCTTACGAAAATAGCGAGCCACTACAACTATTCATAGAAACAAGGATTTACTGATTTTGTCAAACAAGTATAATGAAGATAGTGTCTGGTTCTGGCATATATAAGATGAGGGATTATAGCCGAGTGGCATGAACCCTCTCCAAGTAGAAAGGATCTGGTTACACATCTATTGGAAATTTATTGATTGGCAATAACTTGAAGAGAACTTCTCTGGCATGCATGCCTTCTTTGTGTTAGATACGACAACAATTGTAAGGATTTTGAAATTTTGATCGTGTAAACCTAGGGAAGGCATAAAATATCGAGACAAATAATTAGCAATGATGAGGATAAGTTATTCAAACGTGTAGAGTTCGCTGAAGACATTCAGAAGCCAATTCACACTATACCAATGATCAGCAAATCTTTATGAAGCAATCCATAGACATCTCAACCAAAGTTATAAAAACAAACATACTTGTGAACTAAATCTAAATCATGATTGCCATTGAAGTAAATATATCCATTTCAAACAGAAATTACATGGGGAGGTAGAGGATGAGCTAAAGTAGAGGTCAAAGTCAAACCTGGTGACACAGACCCCATCATAAGGTAAGATGTTATATTAGCGTCAACAACAAAAGCTACACGAGTACAATCGGAAGCTGAGCTGGAATTTTCCGTCCATAAATCGCCTTGTTGGAGACCATTGGTGTCACTAGATATACCTGCTGAGCCCACAGGAACACGAAGACCATCCTCTTCATCACTGAGTAAACTTCTAGGAGATCCCGGACCATTTGATTCATGAAGAATAGAGCCAGGATCTATAATTTTAACTGCCCATCCCAGTCGACAAGCGAAGGATGCAGCAGCTTGTAGCTGAGACAGATCAGCCTGTAAGGTTGTTGCCAATTCAGCAACAGTTGAATTCTCACTCGACACCACAAACACAGCATAAAGCAACCTATTACCCAGAATCATAAGTTTAGATTATTGAACATATTGTCCAAACATAGGAGGATAAGAAATGAGTCATACTCTTCGATGGGATCTTCATATAACTGCTCCCTGTTTGAAACGAATCCTTCAAGCCTAGAAACTGAAACAACCATATCAAAATCTTTGACTTCTTAAAATTCTGCTGTTCACATTAACATTGTAACAGGGTACCAACTTTCTTACACATATCACAAGTAGGGGTTAAACTGCTAAGATTTGGTTAAATCAACACCATTATTTGTCACTTAAGTAGATAACTAGAAAAAATAAATTATATTAGATAAAAGAGACAGCAAAGCACTCTTCATCCCGCTTTCATATCATTCCCCTTGCAACACAGATATGTTATAACTTTAAAACACCTAATCAATTCCTTAATTATATATTTAAACAACAGCTTTTGTCCATTCCTTACTCACTTTATTAATCTCTGCATCCACACCAATTGTGAATATTGATATGGGAGGGACAAAGTATTTCTTTTATTATGCTCCATACTATTTGAGCAAATACTATTACCAGTGGCAAGCACTATTTACTGATATCCATGTACACCATATTTCCCACGTTTCAAGAATCAAAACGATAGAGTTAAAATTAAATTTCAAAAGAATCAGCACCTATTCTCGGAAAATGAACTCGATGGAAAACTGGTTGCATAATACCAAACATCAGGTATAGTATTTCAAAGTAATTTAAATATGATTCTCATGATCGTCCTGCTATAGTGTCAAGTACCCCTTTGTTTCATTAAAACCTTAACATTTGCTATCTCCAGAACATTTATTTAAAAAATGATTTAAAATAGATAAAATTGTGTATCATTTTTTGTGGTACTCGCAATTTTTTTAAACAGGGGGAGTACTATTTACTAATGTGTTAATTCTGAGTTTTTTTACTTTTGCCACAGCCCCAAATACCATTAATAGGGATATTAGATCTTTTGGTTGAGAATAATCCACATGTCTTGAAGAAGTATTTGAAATTCAAACTCATTTCCCAAGTGACGTGGGTTATGAGCCACAAGGTCTACAACTTACCCATAGACCCGGTGTATGGAAGAATCTCCCACTATTACTAGTGCTGTAATAGTTTACCACGAGTTAAGACACAGCTGCTCAAAATGGCCAAAGTTAGTTCTCAACTAAATACTCTCCTAAGAAATGAACTTGACGCAAACTGTTTGTTTCACTACCATACCGGACATCAGTTATGGTGATACAAATAAAAGAATATAACTTCCACCAGTACTATCTATATTCTGATCTCACTTTTCTCTCTGTTAGAAGGGGCTGGATGGAGAGCCTGATATATTTCCACTTTTCTATACAAATCCTACCAGATTCCCCTTCCAAACCAATAGAAACTGATATAATGATCACAGATTATCTGTTCTTTTCTAATTTTGGGAAGGGGATGGGTGTTTTTCGAAGAGACAGGTGAAACAAAATCTAACGAATTAAACTAAATGCTGCAAAAATACCTTGAAAACGATCATCGGGATAGACAGGAACGTCAAAGTAGACAAGCCCACGGCGGTGGAGACCCTTAATAATTTCACGATCAAAAAGGATGAACGAATTTGCTTCCTCCTTACAGATCTTATCAATTGTTGCCATTTCTTCTTCTGACAGTTTCTGGACAAAGAAGTGGGCAGAGTTCAGGTTTTGGGGGGTGGAGTTCGTCAATCAGACTTTACATGAGGTGATACCTCAACATTTCGTATGGAAAAAAAAAGGTTGGTGAAAAGACTTCTGACCTTGAATTCTTCCAGAGTAAAATTGACTAAACAAACTCCCCACCATGGCTCAATCGCAAAGTCAACAGGTTCTACTGGCAGGAGTTCTTTAGCTATTGACTTGTTCAGCTTCCACATTATTTTCTGGAAGGCTCCAAGAAGTTCAACATTAAGTCAGACAGGAAAGAAAGATAACATGTTTGTGATGCATGTGATTGCAACATGATATGATGTATATGATCACTATAACAATTAGTGAATCAAGCAGCGAATGAAACTCAGGACTGTATTTTACTTGTACAACCAGCATGCTATATACTCCCTCCATCCCGTTGATTACTTCCCAAGACTTTGTGGGCACAGAGATTAACTAATAGTAATTATGAGAAGAATGAAGAGGTTGTAATTGGGTGTTACATGTATGAGAGAATGAATACGCGATGATATTAAGTATGAGAGATTGGATAAAATATAAGAGAGAATGAATAGAGAAGGCGGGATAATACAATAAAGGGTAGAAAGTTATTATTTAGGGAATAGAATGAATTGGTAAGTTGCACCAGGGCGGAGGGAGTATTTATTATACGTGGCGATGAATACTATCAACACCATATGCATGCACCAAAGTATAGACTACTTCAACCACGAATAATAATTCTTGCCGCAGTACTCGTGCCCCTTTAATATCTCTAACAATGTATGTACTTCCTGAATGAATCAATCTTCTGTAGAAATTAGGGAAAAAGAATACAATATAATCAATTAACTACTAAAAGAGAATACAGGAGTTAGTATAGCCAAGTAGCGACAAGATGCTTTTGCTAAATTTAATGGGCATAAATGGTGCCTAAAGAATGTCCTTGCTAATCAGTTCAAAATAATTAGTGCAAAACAGGGCCATGACATCCTGCTATGCAATGATCTGACGTGTTCACAACTATGCTGCAAGTATTAGATATGCAATGATTTTAAGTGGGGGCATAAAGAGGTTGTAAGGTCTACTTAAACCCTACCTTAGATCTACATTTGTTCATGATGTCAATAAATTCGTTTCTTCCAATCCCCGTAAGCCGCAAAGCATCTGCTGCACTAAAATTTGGAATGCTGTCATATGGTTGTTCTGCAAATCATCGTGGGCAAAAAGAATCAATCATAAACCAAATTAGAAGAAAAGTTGGACTCATAGAGTAGTAATACCCTAAACACTATAGCAAATTGATAGATATAGAGAAATGTAGATATGAAAACAGTGATCTCGCAATTTGCTAAATCCTTTCACTAAGGCTAATAAAAATCTCAATTCGACTACAAAAAGGAAGGTCCTAATCACCCTCTCAAAACTAACTGGGAATTTGTAAAACGGAAAATAAGGTAACAGGACTAGGACACAAACATAACTAAACAAAATTAATTAAACTAAGATCATGAATTTCTTTTCTTACTATATACTCCTTCCATCCTGGAAATAGCTTCCCATTTGCTTTTTGTCGACTTTCTTTACCAACGTTTCACTAAAAATTAATCCTAAATCATATAGAAAAAGTAATTACAAAAATTATATTGTGAAAGTACAATGGTCATATTTGCATAATACTATAATTTTTGTACTTATTTATATATATGATTTAGGATTAATTTTAAGTCAAAAGAAGGTAAATAAAAGTCAAACAAAATCAAATGGGAAGCTATTCCCAAGACGGAGGAATTTTTTTTTTTTTCTATTTTTATTACAATATAAGGTACGCAGCATATATTAGCAACGAGTAAGAGAACTATCTTAAAAAACGACAAAACAAGTTCAAACATTACGCTATAGAATAGTGGCGAAAAGTTAGAGCAACACAATCTTTAGTAGCTCTTCATCAAGGAATATAATGAAGTTCTATATGACATTTAATATCTTCATACCATTCTTCATAACCTCGAATAACATATCGCAATAATATTTGAAAGGAGAAATCCTCATAACACGGCAGACATACTCCGCAAGATGGTAAGGGAATAGCTGCAATAAACAAGAAAGCAGTTAAAAATGGGGTTGAAATACTCTACATCTTGAAACATCAACTACCATTAGCAAGGCACGAAGTCCAGCCATTCAGTTTTTAGTTGCACGCCGTAAAAAGTTAAGGAGTACACTTACTTAATAGGTTAAGTTCCATAATCTTTTATGTTATGCAAAGAGAAAGGAGCTATAGCTTTTCAAGAGTACAGCTTGTAGGTCTATATCATCCAGTGCAAGCTTATACAAGAAAAGCTTCTTTTAATGTTTAGAGGTATCTCGGAAAGTTCAGAACTTGCTATGAACTAAAAACAATAAGAACTGATGTATCATTTTTTCTCCCAAATATTCAAGTTGAATTTGATACTTCAATTCTTATTTTTGGATAAAACATGGATTTTCCAGGATTATCTATCCGGCAAAGAAAATGTAGGATAGAAACAACTGGCAGATATAGCATTTGGTGTCCAGTTAAGTGAGAAAAAGAATGCGGAAATTCAGAAAATTCACCAGCGGTTAGTATAAAAGTTCCTTAGAGTTGTTTACAACTAAGAACCAAAGGAGTAGAGGAGAAGAATCTTAGTCATACTGCCCTAGATTATTGTCTTTTATTGTTTTAGATACATCAACAGTGTTTTGGAAAACAAAAGGAGTTTCAGCTTTTCCGAAAGCGTACATCTCACATGTTCAGGTTGATGGGTGTCGAAGTCATTGAACATGGCATTTCTTTTGTCATACTGGTACACCTACAACTAAATGTCCATATTTTACCAAAGATCTTTCAGGGGTTGTACAAACACAATTATGAAAGCCTACCATCTTCCAAGGAATTGTGACATTCAATGGTTCATGGACTTTTGTCATAATTTTACTTTATCTGGTCATATTGAGTATTCCAGGGCTACAGTTCATTAGTTATGGGCCCTTATGGGTAACTTGGCTTACTTCTCCATGCTGACTGTGTAACTTGGTCCTTTACCTAGAAATTTTAACCTAATCACAGTTTTCATGTACCATGTTAGAATGGGGGATTTTTTAAGTACGGGTTGAAAAGGTAAAGCTTATCGCAATCATCAGAGACTGGGCCCCCAAAACTCTTAGTCGGACGTTAGTAGTTTATTGCCATTATTTATTTTTCCCCTTAATTAAATGAGGGAGTGAACCCTGAGAATATGAAATTAAGAAAAACATGAGCACCTTAGAGCAGATACTAACAATAATAGTTAAAATAGTTTACACGTGTTAAATTATAAATATCTTTGACAAAACATATCCTATTAAAAATAAGATACAGTCATATATTATGAAATGTAATTAATAGAACTCCATAAGATGATCAATACATTTTACCTAGTAAGCATAAAGTTTGTACAACCTAAACAGCCTTCTGCTGGTTGCCCAAAATTTACGTGAGAGGTGTTTCTTCAGGGCATCCTATGATAGCTCACTCCATGTGGATAAATTATTCATTGTTTTGGATCAAGAAAACTGAACTCTTGTTAAAGCAAGTAATGTCTCTTAAATGGTGAAAATTTGTTTTATGCCTTTGTGAAAGCGTGATTTGCAAGTAGAAAGCAAGGGGTTTGGAGTACTTTATGTGACTTAGGGTAAGAGGAGTCCTGTTTAGGAATCCAGTTTTTATAAAAACTGGAATATGTAGAGAGGTAGAGGACTGCAGGGAAAACAACATTTAGTGTGGAACATAGTAGAACTGGAGTGGCTCAGTACTTTTCCTCAGATGATTCCTAGTCCTCGACTGTGGAAACTGATGTATAAGCAATCTCACTGTTCAATAGTAATACAATACCTTGGACCTTTTAATAGACACACATAACTGCAAGGAAAGAGATCTCCTATAAGCATACCGCTAGGTTTCTTCGTAGGTAACGCATCATTTCATCATAGTATTCGGCTTCTTTGCAAATTTTACGAGCAAAACAAGTGTTCCAGAGGAGTCTCTTCTTTATACAATGTTCAATTATCCTGCAAGACAAAGATGGCCAAGAACATGTCTTTCAGAGGCAAATGAATTGCATTAACTAAAAGTCATGGATCAGGAAAGCATATACACTGATGCCACAAGAGTTGCATCAGATTTGTAATAATGAAAACACTAATACACTTATTGTGATACACGCAGGAATGTTAGACCCTGCCTGGAGTAAAAGAAAACCAACAAAATAGCAATGTAGGACTAGCATAATGCAAATGGAAGTTCAAATGCAATTATATACCACCAGATGCAAGATCGATCACACATAGCAGGTAAAAGAAGAGGCACATTAACAGCTAAGAATAAGGGGTGAAAAACAAGAGAGAAACCAACTAAATTCATCGCTCATACTTGTATCACCTATAATTGGCGGCCTGGCGGCAAAATGAGAGACGTCTAAAAGTTAGATTTCCTACCAAATGAATACCGGATTATAATTCTCCACTCGAAGATAAATATAAGCCAGTACTTGGTCAGAATTGAATTCCCCTAAAAGTATATAGACTAATTGATGCGAAAAACGGATCCCCTAAATCCAGCAGCAGAATGCAAAAGTGAGTTGAAATGAAATGCAGTAGCATAATAGCAGAGCAGAGTCATAGATAGAGAGAGTAGGGAAAAGAAGAAATGAAGGAAAAGACCTCCGATTCCATTCTTCCTTGGAATTGAAGTTGGACTGGAGGCGCTTGGGAAGGTTTTCCCATGAACACTCTTCTCCAATTGCCTTCTGTATCAACTGTTCCTCGATCGTACCTGAAATACGCTGCATTTTCTACCACCTGCCAATCGGAGAAAGTGAGTGACTGAAAATCACAGAATAGATCATCGTATCGCATATTCGTATATCGATCAAGCATATGATAACATAATGTTGAATTCAATTCTCCTACCGACAAAATTGACTGGATGGATCCCTTCGTAATTACTGGATCGATCGATCGACCTAAGCTTCCAGAGCTAGATGCTGGTGGATCAGTAATGGCGAAGATCTGGAATCACTCGATACTTCTTTCAAAGAAGAAGAAGAAGAAAAATTGTGTGGTTTATTAATATTGCGACCACCTACTCGTCCTCACTTCGCTTCTCCATTACTGCTGTTGAGCTCAACCGAGCCCAATTCGAGCAAGCCGAGTTCGAGCCTTAACGAGTCGAGCAACTCTACTTCTCATCCTTGTTAATCAATCAATAGTACATCAATTCGATGCGTTTCATTAGGTAATCCGTCCGCATGTAATTTTTTTTTAGTTTTCTCTAAAGCTGTCTACCTACATTTTATTTTCTTTTTTTGAAATAAAGTTCATTAAACATTAAATAAAAGCTACGGTACAAAAGAGATCCTATGAAATTTAAAATAGGAATCATTAGGTTCTGTTTCTCTTTGTCTGAACTGAACTGAACTGAATTGTAGTATAAAAATGAACTAAGCAAAATTGAACTGAACTAAATGAATCTAAACTGAACTGAAATTAAATTAATGAGTTTTCAGATGAAAATAACAGAGCCTTAGTTATTACATACAGGGTCAAAGTGGGCATTCATCCCACACAAAAATGTAAGCTATTGTTACTTCATTTACCAAGTGCTACTACGCTGTTTTGCTCCCTGTAAACAAAAATAATTTCTACGGGTTCGATTTGTTCAATAAGCTTTACAACTTCATTGAGGACGCTCTTCTGGTGGATGGCTACAGCTAGGGCTGTACATAAAAAAAAACCCGCCCGCGCCGTCCGCCGCAAACCGCACCTGCCGGTTGAAATTTTTAAAAATATCCGCCGTGGGTCGAAAATTTAATCACCCGCTTCGGGCGGGTGCGGGCGAAGTCACCCGCCACCCACCCGCCCATGTAAATTATATATATTTTTTATTTTTTATTATATAGTTATATAGTAAATATAAGAAATAAGAATTAATATGAGTATATGAGAGCATGAAAGAGAGCAACAAAAAGAACTCATTGATGACTGGAAGAGATAACAAGCAGCAACAGGTGTTTGGAAGAAGTTTTTTTTTATCACCAACATGAGTCCAGTACATTTTCATCTAGATTTCTATTTGGAATAAAATATACTTGTATTTTGGATTTATTGGAACTTATACATATGTATGGTGATTGTACTTGCTTATGGAGTGTTTTATTTCGTATTGGAACTTATATTTATCTTGTTCGAACATATTATAGCATGTTTATTTTATACGTTGAACCCACCCGCCGTGGTTTGATAAATTGTTCACCCGCCGTGGTTTAATATTTTGTACACCCGCTATAGGTGGGTTGGTTGAATATTTGGTAAAAAACCGCCCGCACCCGCCCGCGTACACCCCTAGCTACAGCTTCCTTCCTGTTTAAACAAGCAATTGGAAACTGTGAGTCCGTTTTCACAAGTATTGTTCTTAATCCAATTCTGAGGCACCGTATCGTAAGTAGTGTTGTTATGCGAGTCG
Source organism: Plantago major (assembly GCA_026545765.1). NCBI lineage: Eukaryota > Viridiplantae > Streptophyta > Magnoliopsida > Lamiales > Plantaginaceae > Plantago > Plantago major. The sequence goes on along the minus strand of CM048844.1, from coordinate 49,887,025 downwards.
AGCCTTACCGAGGGCTCAGCTCGGCTCGGCTCGGTAAGGCTCGACTCGACTCGGTTTGATAAGCTATTTCGAGCCAAGCCGAGCCTGACTTCATACTCGTTTCGTTATCGAGCCGAGCTCGGCTCGGCTCGATAAAGCTCGTTAAGAGTAATTATTTTAATAAATTTATATTTTTATACATATTTTTAATATTTTTATAGATAAGACTCGTTAAAGCTCGATAAGGCTCGTTAATACTCGTAATTTTTCGAGTTCGAGCCGAGCTTGAGCTCGTTACATGTTACTCGAGCTCGAGCCCTTTTTTTACTCTTTTTGTTAACGAGCCGAGCTCGGGCTCAGCTCGGTTGAGCTCGAGCTCGAGTCGAGTATCACAATACTCGGCTCGGCTCGTTTAACAGCACTAATCGTAAGGTAGAGCTTGCTTTTACGAATTCTCCTTTCTTGTTTCTTATGACTGACCGTGCTCCTACAAAACCATTTGGGCGGCAAGAGCCAACGATGTCTAGGGTGTGTTTTGTAGGGTTTGGTTGCCAAAGGCAAGGCTTAAGTAATGGAATAGACGGGTTTTTTCTGTTTGAAATTGTTAAGGGGTATCCTTAACCAAATCCAGGATTTGTTGGTGAAACTTCATGTTATTTATTTCTTCACCCTGAAAGATGGGATTGTTTCTTGTTTTCCATATCATCCAACAAGTTAGGATGCTACGAATTTATTCTTCGCTATAATCTATGTTGGAAAAGAATTTATGTTATGTTATCAGATGACAAACAATGTTATTTTGTCCAAAAGAGAATTGATTGAAGTTTTGGACAATTAAAAAAAATAAGTGGTCTATAGTTTCGTGATTAGACTTGCATAAAGCACATATATCATTAGGAATAACGCCTTGTTTATGGATTCTGCTTGTTGCGGGTAATATGTCTTGTGCTGCTAGCCAAGAAAAGAATTGTATCTTTGGTTGGATATTTAATTTCCATATCTTTTCCCAAGGCCAAGTAGGGAAGTTCAAGGCTTTAGTTTGTTCTACCAAGTGGTTGTAGGTTTTTAAACATAAAATTTTCCCAGACATGTATGAGCCCAGGTGATAGAATCTTGTGTAGGGATTGTTGGTAACGGAATTGCCAAAACTTCAGTTGCTAGTTCCAGGGGAATCAAGTGAAGAAGGGATACAAAGTCCCAATTATTTTCTTTAATTATGTTTGCTACATTTAGGTCCTCTTTTTCCATGTGGGTTATGTATCTTTTAGCATTATCCTCGGAACCCATTTATTTTCTCATAATTTAGTGTCTTAACCATTCCCAACTTGGTGGATAAGACCTGTTTTAAATTCAGTTTCTAATTTTACCAGATTTTTCCAAAACCAACTATGAGTTGGATTTGATTCTGCTTGGAGAAAGTGTTAGTCAGAAAAATACTCAATCTTATAGGCGAAATACCAAAGTGAGTTGTTTTGGAAAGTTAATTTTTAAACGTGTTTTAATAGAAAATGTCACATGATTGTGAGGCCAAATTCAATTGATAACCAACCAGAAGTTGTCAGGTGAAAAATAGTCAATTTGGAATATAATGAATATGAGAGATTATCTTCGATGTGACAATTAGGCCATCGGGGTATAACATACATGTTGTGAAACATGAAATTTCACTTATACAAAACATGATTATGTGATGGAAGTTATCTCGTGTTGTAATATTTATTATGTTAATGGCAAGACAAGACATCGAGATTAAGCATGAAATGGAGATCTTGAAATGAGCAAAAGTCACACTTTTAAAGTTGACAATAATTGAGTTATTAAGTGGCCAAAAACTCACATGTATGATCTCCTAATTTGAGGACAAATTTATTTTCAGCACAATAAAATCCAACTGTACAAATATATTGACTCCCTGCCATATTTTTCTCCGCAGAGAACTAATACGTGGAGCATATTAAATGGTTATATGAATATATCAATTTCTAAGCTGCGCATTATATCATCATGAGCCACAGTTTAGGGGAGAAAGAACATGAGAAAGCTTGTAAAAACAAATTCGTGTAGTTAATAAATCCCCATAGTTCAAATTTGAACTAAAGATTGACAATTAGGCTCTGTTCTCTTCAACTTAAAACTCATTCGATTCGATTCATTCGATTCCATTCGATTCGATTACGATTAGTTATATTTTATACTACAATTCAGTTCAGTTCAGTAAATTTCAGTTGAAAAGAACAGAGCCTTTCTACATCAAGATACGTTCAAACACAAAATTTATGATTTGAATGTTAACCCGCCTATGACCCTATTTGGAGGCTTACAGAGTTACATATCGATTATAGAATGGCATGTGTTGTACATCGAGATATATTGTCTACTGTACTAATGATTTATTTACCTCGGTGAAATACGGTTCCGGTGCTAAATACAATACAAGAATATTGGCAAGATAAAGCAGTTGGTACTCCTAAGGAGTAATGCATGCTCATAAAAGGCATAGATATCTGAATTACAATAGATAGCATGTATGAAAGTAAGTGATACCCCCAAATAATATTCAGATATGATCAATATTGACTTTAAAAATCTAGTAAAGAGATTGATATAACGGCATAATTGAAAAGAAAAATTAATTAGCAAGTGTAAACTTGGTGGACATAAATTATTGAACATGTAAATGAAGATCTTATACATGTAAGTCTATTCGATGACATCATGATGGTGATAGAAAATGAGCTCATGGACTTGATGAAGGTATATTTGTCCTAGAGACAATCATATTGGGGACAAATATACTTATTCACATTCAATATTTGCATATAATTGTTATATGTAATTATAATGTATATATGGACATATACATATATTGGCATTACAGTGTTTAAATGTTTATTGTATGTTTGTCTGCATTCATCTATACACATGTTCCCATGAGTTTAATGTTGTCACTAAAAATGTGAGATCTTGAGTGATATAGCATAAGCTCTTAAATCGCCTCAATCAATTATCATCGAGAATGGGATATCGATGATGCATAATATCCTAGGAATATTGAAGATTGACATGTGGTCTGCATCATATCCTTAGATGGATGTAGTGGTTCCCACAACTACGAGCAACTCGGTTATTCATGATGGACACATGACACTTTAGAGAGTGTTGGTATACCCTACCGAGAAACCATTTGATGTATTCTATTTATGTGTCTATGGGAGTATCGGCTTGTAGGGTGATGTAATAGTCCTTCGACTTGAGGTCAATACGACTTCATGTGTGAAGTGATGTACTTTGGTCACGACTAACGCTTGCACTCCTGGGGGTAGATACGGCGTGCGCTGAGTACATCATGGAGCATATGGAAGTCGTAGTTGAGCCAAGATAGAATTCGTTCCTCGTAATAGAATTTGTGAGAATACTCTACTTCTCATATTTAGTTGATCATTAGTCACTGGCCAGTGCATTGG